>JALZYL010000018.1:0-600000 GCA_023619815.1 Aspergillus neotritici
TATATATATTTTAATTCTATATCTTAATATAATAAGAACTTTTTATTAAAAATTAAGATTCTATTTATTATATTTAATATAAAAAATTTTTATAAAATTAATTAGAATAAGATTATTTTATATTTATTTTTAATATTTTTTAAAAAATTAAATATTCTTTTTCTTATAAATTTTAAAGAGATTAATTAAAATAATTAAATTAATAAATAATTAATCTAACTAGAATCTTAATTATATTAACTTAAATAAATAAAGTATAAATATCTTAATACTAAGAATAGTTAAAATAATTAATTATTATTATTTTTTCTATATTATCATATCATGATTAGATATAAATAGAGAGTCTAACCTGACTATGTACCAGTAGTTAGGTTAAGATAAGGATTCTTAATCTAGCCTGACCTGGTCATTACCCACTCTAAGTATAATATTCTTTTTATTATAAAGTAATTAGTTTAATAATAATTTAATAAGATAATATATAATTAAAAAAAAGTATTAGTAAAAGAGATTTAAATATAAAATTAATATATTCTAGTTTTAGTAGTAAACTAGGCTTATAACTATTAAAAAGAATAGTATTTAATTTAATTTTATATAAAATAATAAGATTCCTGAAGAATAATATAAAATCTATAAAAATAATTACTATATAACTACATGTCTAACTTAAGCGAACATGTGACTAAAATAGTCACATGGCGGCTGAATTGGTCGTCCGAGCGGTTGAGCGGGACTGCCATATTGCAACAACTACTTTTATATAAACTTCTCTATTTTATACATATTTATATATATAATACAGAAATACTACCAAAATACCTAAGATAAAGAGGTTAAATTAACGTAACCCTAGTTTGATTTCTATTTAGGGATCTGAAACCGCTGCGGATTCTGACCACCTACAACTGAACCCGCATTACTGCGGGTTCGGTGCGGTTTGGTGAGGATTTTGCGAAGCGGTTATGCAACGCAGGGGCCCTGCGTTACCTGAGGCTGCTATATATTCATTTAATGCCTGATTCCTAAGGCGACGCCTAACAATTATAAACTAGGAGAGTTGCCAGGCAGGACTGTCCCCGGAAACGCGGCCCCGGACCGCTCAAACCCCCTCCGGATTGGAGTCAGGGGCGGGGAGTCAGATCCTGGAAAGGGTTTAGGGGCTAGGTAAATCCTTATCACCCTTAAGACCCCACATCTAGTGGGTTACTCCACCCTGAATCAGTAGGTAGTTTAGATAAAAAATCACATGACCACATTGTCGGCTTTAGGCTACTTAACAAGGGACTGAACTAACCTATTTGTATGGTATACCTAAAAGAAAGTGACAGGCTGACAGCAATTTCTTTACTTATCTGAAAAATTGACTATTTACCTAGAACACGATTTTTATGGATCTCCTGCTTACTGCATAAGCAGCCACGATGCCGTCAATGGTGTCTTCTCGAAATGAGTCTTCGTATATCCTGAACCAAGTAAGAACCATAGAGTAGTGACTATGAGCTTTGGCTAACCATGCTACCCTTTGATATGCATAGATCATTATATCCCCGTCTGACGCTGACTACCTCGACCAACTTATTCCATCGATTAAAGAATACAGTGTTGGCAACCGAACCTCGCAGCTGCTGCAGTCACTCTCTAGGTTCGCCGGCGACAAGGAGGCGGAGATAGAAACGATCTGCAATACACACCACCAGGAATTTGTCAGTTCTGTCAATCAGCTTCTGCGGATCAGAGAAGGCACTGTCAGTTTGACAGGAGAAATACTAGATTTAAACCAATCCATTCAGTCTAGCACGGAGAAGTTGGCCGAACAAAAGAAAGTATTAGTCGAGTCGCGGAGTCACAGACAGAATATCGATGAGACATTGCGTGCCATCCAGGACTGCCTGGAAGTCTTACGCCTCGCCAACCAAGTTCACGATCTATTGGCAAAGAAAAATCACTATGCGGCGCTTCGGGCCCTTGAAGAGCTCCAGAATGTACATCTCAAAGGAGTGACCCAATACAAAATTGCCGAAATGATCCAGCGCTCTGTTCCGACAACTCGAAAGGCCATAGCCGAAGCAGTGATGTCAGATCTGAATACTTGGCTGTACCGGATTCGTGAAATGTCGCAATACCTCGGGGAGATTGCTTTATACCATACCGATCTCCGAAAAACAAGGCAGAAAGAGAGGGTGGAGAGATTACCTTATCTTGGACATTTCAAGTTGAACTCTGCCATCGAATTGGTTTCCGACGAGCACGAGGAATATGATCTTCTGCAGAATGAAGAGCTTCAGGTTGATTTTACGCCGTTGTTCGAATGTCTTCACATCCATCAATCTTTAGGGCAAATGGGCAAGTTTCGTATTGAATATGCTAATACACGGCGTCGGCAAAAAGAGCTCCTCGTCCCGGCATCGATAACACTCATCGATGAGGACGGCGCTAGCCTGCACAACCTTTTGGAAGAAATGGCGGGATTTGCTATCGTGGAACGATCTACAATGAAAAGAATCCCTGATCTGAGATCACCAATTGATGTGAATACAACTACTACCCTACTTTCACCTTCAAACTAACATACGAACGTAGGTCGATGAATTGTGGGACTCGATGTGTCAAACCGCAGTGCATTTGATATCACAATCACTCCACGAGGTTGATAACGCTGAGAGTCTTCTGAAAATAAAAAACCTAATTGCATTGTTTATGCAAACAATGAATGCGAGTTTTTTTATAGACTTGGTGAAGTCAAAACCACCGCTAACTCACGGCAGGCTTGGGAATTTCAAGTTCCAGTATTTGACAACTTCCTGTTGGTTTTATTTGGAAGATACGCCGAGCTCCTGAAAAAGAGGTTCAGCGATGATTTTCAAGAGGTAAAGTCATATCTAGTTACTATTTTTCCCGTATGCTAAGGTTTTGAGATCGTGTCTACCGATGATTACATGCCCATGCCGATCCAGACATTGGAGGAATATGATAAGGTTCTCAATGTCAGCTGGTATACACCTGAGAAACCTCGAGAAGAGCAAGCGTATGCGATTTATGAGACACCATCCGTTATCACGCAACTAATAAGTAGTTGCAGCTTCCCCTGTGTCCTGCCGTTTTCTCAGATGTATCCGTTGTGTTGTATCGACATTCGGAACTTTCTGAACCAGTTCTACTTTTTTGCGAATGATGACTTTTCTCACTCAAACGTCATTGACGAAACACTTAAGGATGTGAGTTTATGCAACGCGGAGGGGTGGAAAACCCTGCTAAACATGATAGGCCCTGGATGAACTACTTTCCGATAAAGTTTGCGATACTCTCGTTGAGCGTCTTGCTTCCCAGTACTTGGGGCAAATTGTTCAAATACTCATAAATCTAGAGCATTTTGAACATGCATGCTATGAGCTTGAAATCCTTCTTGCGGCTGCTAGGTCGCAAGGCTCCACGAGTGGTTCTACGGCTTTAAATGCAACCGAAAAATTCAGGAACAATAAGAAAGCAGCCGAGAAGCGTATATTTGAAGTCGTCAACTCAAAAATTGACGATCTCGTTGAAACCGCAGAATATGACTGGACAGCTTCCTCTCCACCAATCGAACCGAGCAATTACATGCAAACGCTGACTCGTTTCTTATCAAACATAATGAATTCCACATTGCTAGGCCTCCCCACAGAGATAAAAGAACTCATATACTTTGATGCATTGAGCCATGCAGCGGATACTATTCTTGTATGTATACATACATACGCTTTACAGTCCAAAATCCGTGTTTACCAGAGCTGATTTCTTTTGTCTTGTCCAAGGCTCTTCCACTTGCTCCGGATGTGAAAAGAATCAACACAAATGGAATTATGGCTCTCGCAAAGGATGTTGAATATCTTCAACATTTTGTTGACAGCCTTGGTGTGCCCATTCTTCGCGAAAACCTTGACGAGCTTCAACAAACAGTACAGTTGATGCAGGCGGACAATACGGATGAATTCTATGACATATCTACCCGCAATAAAAAGTATGGTCGCGTGGATGCGATTAACGGGCCGATTTTACTAGAAAAGTACGTATCTTCTGGGTTTAACATGGACCCTATAGCTGACATAAGTCGCAGGGTCACCCGAACTCCCCAAAATGTGGTAAAAAATGATAAGTTCACAACGCTTTCTTCCAGGTTTGGGAAAAGATCTTGAGATATAGTGTAGCTGGTGATTGCATTGCCCGGTGTACCGATCCTGACAGGCCAGCATAGCGCTTACCACCCGGTCAATTAATGTCATTTGGGAAGAGTCGTCTTAGTCATGTCAATAATATCACTGCTGTTTGGTAGAATATTTCAATCATTATTCTACTAGCAACTCAATCGAACAGCCCAAATAAAGCGCCAACAACCTGTCCTTCAACTACTGAATTGCGAATTGATAAACTCAAGACATGTCTCCTAGGGAGCTCACTTTTAAAATATCAGCAAAGAACAACCAAATAAATTTCGTACATTCATAAGGCAATCCATGGAAGATTGAAACAGATCGCTTGAAACACATACCTGTTGCGGAGGCAAATGCGGATAAGCAGCATACATCCCTTCAAACATCTGGGACTGTGGTTGTCCGTACGCAGCAGTAGGATCTGACTGCACAGCCCCTGCGTAAATGGCTGGCTGGCGATACTCTTGGTCTTGGAGGCCATGTTGTCCCATACCATAATCCGGGTGCGCCATGGGGTGTGCGGAATGCTGCACTCCGTGCTGAGAAGGCGGGAGTTGACTTGTTGGGCCTGTGGGCCCAGAGGACCCCGAAGGAGCTCCCGCCGCCTGACTGGACCGTTTTGCATGCGACGTAGCTTCCTCACGGGGAACGATGTCAATGAGAAAATCAAACATATCTGATTTGGATAGAGCTGCCGCAATGTCCGACCTCTGTAAAGTACGGCGTTTGTTATCTTCCGCATGGATCCATGCTCGCATGGTTAGCTCAGTTATAAATATATCACAACCCTTAGCAAACAAGATTGGAGCCTCCGCTGAAATCATCTTTACTTCGGGGTCTGCCTTCATCACTTTCTTTATACGGGCGAGAGGTAACTGATGGATCTTGTAGTCATGATTGTCAGACTCTAAGTGGTTGATGATGTGTTGCCAGTATGTGGTGAGAATATCTCGGGCTGCTCCTTGTAAGCCCTGATTAACCTAAGCCATTGTCAGCGGGCGATATAGGATTTGAGTAACATCTAGGAAGGAACTTACATTCGCCCATGTTCCGGTGTAAAGCTCAGCAACAGGTGCATATCCCTGAGCGGATAGCTATGGAGTTATAGCAAGTTAGCCATACAGCGAAACGCGTAACTTTGCCTTGGGAACTATGAGAGTAGCTGCTCATACCGCTGCACTGGCCCCTTTACAAGCACGTCAGCTGATTTAGCACATTCTTCATGATGTAAATGAGACCCCGTCGGTAGAAAGGATGCGGGAATGAATACCATAATGTCCACCATTTCTAGTGTCGTAGACAGGCTGCTGCCTGCCTTGAGGTTGTCCCGAGTTTTGCGACGACTGTTCCATGGCACAAAACTTCTCCAATAACCCTGTCGTTCTATGAAGGACGAACTTGTTCGATTATGCTGATCTTGACTCGACGCAAAGGGAGAAGAGCCGATGCACGGTATAGCGGCAGACAATACCAACCATACGAGGGTGACCCGAATATGTTTGATATGAACCAGACAAGTCAATGCTAAGACAATGAATGTAACAAATATGGTTGTTCTGATTCTCGAGAGCGGTTCTTTGACGATTTGTTGATAGGAGAAAGTAAAGGGTCGTGCCTGAGTGGTAAATTGCCCAGGGTGCTTAGTAGTAGCGCGCGACAAAGGGCGCCAAGTCTTATGTAGCTCTGACGTTCGCAGGCGAAGTGCCCGATAAGTTTAGGTAGATATATAGGCTCCGTGGTACGAAGAGTACGTACTGTTATAAAGCATCAGCTAGTTTAATCACGAGATAGGATGGAAGGCGTGCTCCACGAGCAGCTTGGAAAGGGAAGAAAAGTGTTGGGGTAGGGTGGCAGAATACCCGCTGGCGGTGAAGACACCCGTAACCAACCAGAGGCAGACTGTGGAGGGAAATGCAAGTAACCTTACCTAGTAGTAAAGTACCTAGGTAGTACGTAAGATACCTAGGTAATTTACACAACACTAGCAGTAATCATTTGGTATACAACCTGAAAAATCCAATATACACAGAGTCCATACTTGAATGCTATTACTATAAGGTATCTCGACTGATTATTATTATAAGTGTTTACTAGGCACTGATTTATTTTCTACCCCAGAAGTAGTGTAGAGTTAAATCATGGTATTACCACGAGTGTTCACACCTATTAAAGCAGAGCATTCATGTAGGTAGGTATGGCAAGTAACAGCTAATGTACGAGGTACTGATTGAGGCAGGCAGATACATACCTTATCACCTATCTCAGCTGGTACGGAGGCAGGTAAGAAAATTTCCTTTCGTAACAACAATAGTGGGTCTAATGCAAAAATTTAGTTAACATCCGCTGAGCTCCAAGCCCCTACTAATAATTCTTGGTATAAGTAGAAAAATTTCCCACAACCCAGTTCTTTTCCTTTCTTAATTTTCCTGAGCCTTTCCACTCCCTCTTACTCGTCACTATTATCTTTTCTCAGCTATCTCATAACTGATTATAGTAATAACATGTGAACATTTTGCTGCCGATATACTGGCCGACAACGATAACATGACAGATTATGATGTCCAACAGCTGCTTCTTCAGGCCGAAGGTCGGCTGCGTGCTCGGAGCATGAATGAAAGACACGATTCAGTTCTCCAGCGTCACGGCGATGACCCCTCAGACGGCACAACATCTTCGTTAAAGTGAGTGGATTGCACGGGAAAAATTTGGAGCAGAGTCTTATGCCGGGCTGGCTACTTCTGAATATAAGCTTACCTATATGTAAAACTTAGAGTTCCCAAGTTAGCACCAGAGAATTCGCTGCGACCTTATGTCCGCGAGCAGGGCAATATTGCCACTGTTGATCCCACACATGTCGCACGGGCTCCGTTAGATAAGTCCACAGCGCTTCAGACATCGAGCATTAAAGGGACTGGGACCACAAAAAATAAGGTAAATCATACCCTCTAGCTTGCCACCCCATCCAACTCATTATGAGGAAAATTATTGTGTCGCATAAGCGCTTGATGCAGCTTTAACAACTCGTTTTGGGTTGCGCTGCACTAGTGAGAGCCCATTTTTTTCATAGTTACTCTGAATTTTACATTGGAAATGATTTTGCGTGTTTTGATTTCTATAACATGACCCATAGGCTAACATGTTCATCCTGAAAGGATAAACTCACAGCAGGGAAGGACTGGTTCAATATGCCCAAGACGGAGTTGACACCGGAACTCAAGCGAGACCTCCAGATTCTTCGAATGCGCTCTGTGCTAGACCCAAAGAGACATTACAAGAAGGAAAACGGCAAAACCCAGCCTCCGAAGTACCTGCAGGTGGGGACGGTACTTGAAGGCCCAACTGAATTTTTCAGTAACCGCATTACGAAGAAGAGTCAGCGGAAGACATTTGTTGAGGAAGCACTGGCCGTGGAGCAGGAGGCCAGACGCCTCCGGTCAAAATACAACGAAATCCAGTCGACTAAACAAAGCGGAAAGAAGGCATATTATCAGAAACTACGATCTAAAAGACAAGGCAAGAAGAACACATGAAAAATCGTGTTCTCTGATGTGCTCAAATAATCACGAGATTGTGGCTAACCAAAAGTTCGGGTGCAAACGAGGTGTCGAAGGACATGGATATGGGCCCCAAACCTTCTGTCCACGCACGATCGTTTGTTTCCTGGGGAGGGGCAAGACCTGGACACTAACTGCGCTTGAAGATGGTTGACATGACTCGCACGACGAGTTTCTACATCTGGTGTCACTGGCTATACGAGATGGACGGGCTGGGATACGTACCTCCATGTCGACAGCCGCATTGCGGCCGGCCTCCAGGACCTCCTCGTGGTTCGCTTTACCGCTTTCCAGTATTGTATTTAGGTCCTGCGTGCCCTTCCCCTGGATAGCCTCATCATCTCCACGGGGCACGGGGGAAAGAACGGCACAGTTTGTTACCAAACTCAGACCCAGAACCCGAATTCCGCAATGTCTGGCAACAACGATCTCCGGTACAGTGGACATGCCTACTAGGTCAGCCCCGAGCTGCCGGAGCAAGCGACATTCTGCCCTGGTCTCATAGCTACAATCTTCAGCTAGGATCATGGAAAATGGTTTAGATTAGACCTTGGACGAACTCACCTTGGACCTCCGACGTACGCGTACACGCCTTCATGCAACTCCCTGTTTCTTTTGGGATGAGCTATGGTCTTCCAGGCTTCATGCACGTGTCGACGAAGTTCTAGGTCATAGGCATCAGATAGAGGCGGAAAGCGCGGTCCCAGTTCCTCAACATTTGGCCCTCGTAATGGGTGGTTTCCGGCCAAACCCGCCAGGAAAATGTGCTTTAATGTTCGAGTTAGAATCCCATGTTGTTAGTGTTCATGACCAATAGAGACTTACGTCATTTAGTAGTACGATATCACCCACTGCATAATTAGGGTTGAGACCTCCAGCAGCGTTGGTCACTGCATATGTGGTGTTAGGGAGAAGCAAAACAGGGAAGAGTTCAATTCACACTCACAGACGATAGTATCCACCCCCAAAAGCTTGAATACCCGTACAGGGAACGTCACTCTATCGATGGAATGACCTTCGTAGTAACTTACAAGCAATTATCAGTTCGTAAGTAATATCAACTCGATGGAATCTTCCTTACTGGGCTCGGCCAACCATTAGGACAGCAGGCACTGTCTTGTCAAGAAGACCAAAAACGAGTTTCCCAGCATGCCCGGGAACTTAGCATATATTAAAAGTTAGTGTCAACATGCGATAACTAATACGGCATTGTGAGACTACCTGTGAGGCGTGGAAAGTGGGGAATAGAAGAATAATCAAATTCCTCACGGGTCGTATCACGAATACTGTCCGCGAGACCACCCAGGCCAGAGCCACAGACAATTGCGACCTGAGGAGCCTGTAAAGTGGGAGGTAAGCGTTCCTTCAAGAAAGAGGCTGCCTCACGAGCCTGATCAAACTGAGACATGTTTTCTCCGGTAATCGTGTTACTTTCTTTGCGTTGTTGAGAATGATAGACAGGATAGAAAAGAGAGGGGGTTTCGAATGGAGTATAAGGAATTTATAGGCGCAGTGTTTTCAGCATATTTCAATGGTTTAAAATGTTTTTGTAGCATATGTACTAGAAGCCTCTCCCCTCTTTCTTGTTCCGACCCACCCTCATTTCATACCGTCATATAATTTCTATTCCAGTATTCCGTACACAGTACTCAAGGCATTTCATGTCAGGACCCAGACCGTTAACTAGGGACATTTGTACACGGTACATGAAACGAACTAGTTTATGTTACCTAGTCATTCTGGTTACCTTAGGTAGTATCCATAGTACTACTCTACTACGGTAAGCGGGGCATCAGGTGATAACTTACGGGCAAATGTAGAGACATTATAAATTCAAAATCTTATATACGCTGTCCAGACTATAACGATTCATCCGAGATCATACCTACGCTGGAGTACCTAGGTATGGTCTAGCTCCAGAGTAGGTACGGAGCCGATGAGGGTATTGTCGGCGGGTGACCCTGCGGACGGGTGGTACTCCGGACTACCGGCGGGAGACTAGCAGGAAAGCGGTGAGTCAACTAAACCAATCACTTCAATATCAGGCAAATCGTTAAAAATGGACTGCCGACATTCAGGGCGTTTTTCTTTACCAGCATATCTACCCTTGTTAGCCAGCAGTTGAGCCGTGGTGCAACTATGGGCTTATTGTCGAACCCATGCCTCATCTCTGGGGTTGGTAGGCATGTACAGGTATTTGGAGTCTAAAACTGAGTGTCTTCGATGGTGCTGATGATAACAAGTTCTCTGTACCCATGCGCAACCTCGCATTCTCGGCCCTGAACAAATCAAATCAAGTGACTGTGCCTAAGCGTGGTATATCAAGTACGGAAAGCGAATCTAAGAAAGGCACAATGTGCGTCCACGCGGTTTGGTCAATCTCGGTTGCGAAATTCTTTATACTAATTTTCTGATATATAGCTCTCCGCCCGATACTTCATCTGCAACAGAATGGTTAGTTGTCACGACCTCTTCGCATATTATACGAGAGCTCGAGCAAATAATCGATCGACTTTAAACACCAACTCACTACCATTTTTAGGTCTGAACGTCTAGACAGCCTGGCTTCTAGGGCTAGACTTCCCCGGAGCGTCCAAGCGGTCTATTTGCGCCCGCTACGGAGGACATCCGAGTATGGTTTACCAAGCTGTGATCTCCAGTTGAGATCTTACAGCGTACGAAATGTGGAGTTTTTCGCAGACTTCGCTATTCGTGCTGCATACTATCTCGGGCTTCCGGTTTCTGGGCCAGTGCCATTGCCACGGATTGTCGAGCGTTGGACTTTCCCTCGGAGCAATTTTGTACACAAAAAAAGCCAAGAAAACTTCGAACGAATAACCCTTCGTCGACTTATTCAAATCAAGGATGGCAATCCTGAAGTTGTTCAGACATGGTTAGCATTCCTGCGGAAACACGCTTTCTATGGGGTCGGCATGAAGGCCAATGTTTGGGAACATGAAACTCTCGGTATAGCTCTTTCCCTATCTTGGATTTAACCTCCAATGGAAGTCCAAACGCTAACATAACTACTTGAAGATATTGCCAGGAATTTGGATGAAAGTGCTTCGGAAGTCGAAAAGTCTCTGGAAGCTCACCTGTCCCAGTTTGGTCGGCGCAAAGACGGACAAACGCTTAGCTCATTATCCAACGTCTTGGATGCTGGGAAATTCGCTCATAACCAGGGCCCATTGGCCGATATCCGAAGACACTGAGAATCCTCTATTGTCTCTGCATCTGTTCACTCGGCGTCCCTTGCCAATGCCTTTCTGTGTATTTTTACTATGTTTAGTTGTTTTTGCAATCATGGATAAACTATCGAGGATTTTAACTAGTTTATTAACTTCTTCAAATGTTGGCGATTGGTTGGATTATTTTCAACTGTAGCTCCGGCTAGCTTTATTTTCGTTACTTTTTTTTTTTCCGGTCTGCGCGCCTTGTCGCGTTCCTTATCGGAGATCGATCACGTGACATGTCTTCAATGGTGGAGAATGCCCAGGTACTTGTATTTGTGACCAGATAGAGAAATCTTCAACCAGCACTCTATCAACACCGATTAAACGATGTCTACCAGGTTCAGTCACTTTAGGCAACTATCGATTAGTCTGCGCCCAAGGGGTAGAGCCACTGTACATCTAGAAGCGGACCACTGGCGGTTAAACAGTCACCGACGGTGGAACAGCTCATTAAAGTCGCAATCGGCAGAAAATGGCAGTCGCGTTATATTCTCTGGGATTCAACCCACTGGAGTCCCCCACATAGGAAATTATTTGGGTGCCTTACGCGAATGGGTCAAGCTCCAAAATGATACGGCTCCAGGAACTAAACTGTTCTTTTCAATTGTTGACCTCCATGCGTTAACGATCCCCCAAGATCACCAGCAGTTCAAGAAATGGAGGAAAGAGTCATTTGCGACATTACTCGCTATTGGGCTTGACCCAAAGCGCTCGACTTTGTTTTATCAGTCTGCCGTAAGTTGTCATGATATGTTTGACACACTTGCTACCTGATCGATTTCTAACTGTTCTGGAGGTTGCCGCACATGCCGAACTCTTCTGGATTCTCTGCACTACATCGTCTATGGGATATCTATCTCGTATGACCCAATGGAAAGTGGGTTGTCCAGGATCAGAGCTATCATTTTCAATAAGAGGCAAACCCAAGACGGTGTGATGTTAATATGGTGGTCCTTTAGAGTAAACTTAAATTGTCCGACGACGCTACGTTAGAACATTCGGCGGCAAGATCGAAATTGAGACTCGGTTTATTCTCATACCCCGTTCTGCAGGCTGCAGACATCTTGGTACACAGGTTCGCGCCACAGAGACAAAGAGAAGACGGCCCTTCACTGACGCTATATAGAGCGACCCATGTTCCTGTTGGGGAAGATCAACGACAACACCTCGAGTTTTCCAGATCTACTGCGAATAGTTTCAATCATCTTTACGGCCCAATTTTCCCTTTGCCCGAAGCTCTTATATGTGAGATTAACCATCCACCTTATAATGATACTAGGGATGTTGGATTGTGAAGGATATCGACTGACCGTTCCCGCAGCCCCCGCGAAGCGAGTAATGTCTCTCAAAGATCCACATTTGAAGATGTCGAAATCTCATACCGATGATCGGTCAAGGATTCTGTTGACTGACTCACCTGAAGTTATCCATAAAAAGATAAAAGTAGCCCTGACAGACTCGGAACCAGGTATAACCTACGACCCTGTCCACCGGCCCGGGGTATCTAACCTCCTTGAAATACTGGGTCATTTCGAGGAGCGGCCATGCGATGAGTTGGCCTCGGAATATAGGTCAGCTAACCTTCGTTCTCTGAAAGAACATCTGGCTATTAATATTTCCAAAGACCTCGAGCACATAAGAGAGAAATACTTTTCGATCATGGCGGACAAAACTGGCTATCTTGAGTCGGTTGCGGAGCAAGGGGCTAGGGCTGCGCGTTGCAATGCTGAGCTGACTATGAAACACGTCAGAGAAGCAGTAGGTCTTTGACACGGTCGCACTTCCTTTCCAAGATTTGGAGACTGGGTGAGAGGTCCGCATTCCCCGAGTTGTACATTAGGAATATCACTTGTAGTGTATCATGATGGAAAATTAATTATTCCGAATCGCCGTGTCCACTATCAAGGTAAATTCTGGCAACGAGAAACCCGGTATCTTCGGTAGGAACATGGCTACGATGGCAAATGTTGTACGTTCATAATATGCAAATTAATAACTTGCCCGTTTGAGCTTGGCCGCCATCCCGAAGCAAAATGGATGAGACTATCTAATATCGGCCAGCAACAATGATCGGACTATGGTGATCAATTCTATGTGCACAACCACATAGCACATCCTGAGCTCTTCGTAGTATTTACTATGCCAGTGCAGAGGTATCATAAATACCAAGACAATATGCACGATAGATGACGACAGGAGTGCTGCACGGTATGCACGTGTACTGGCATTGTGGGTCTACTACTGGGTCCCGAGAGGTCAAAAATGTGGACCTCGGAGATCTGGCTAGGTCTGAAAAACAGTGTTAGTCGTCACGACCTACTAGGTATTGCACTTACCAGTATCCTTGCTCTGTTGAAAGAGGGTTATGGGGATGACTGTTAATCATGGATATAAATTTCTTATATATACTCTGCGGCCAGGCGTGGACTTGGAAGTCCAGACTTGTCTTTCGAGTCATTAAACCTATGCATATTAAAAGAACTGCCTTGCGGAAACTATTACCCAAATAAGGGCTGTGGAGGGCATAATGATCATGACAGCGGTGTGCCGCCTTTTGTTGACTGCTTCTTTCACCATACGGCATACACTGGCATTCGCACTTCAACCTAGCGATAGCCCTGATGTTGTGGAGCTTGTGATAAAACGCAGGGATGTCCCTGATCCTGTGGGCAGAGATAAAGTAAGGCGCAGGCGCGACAGGACAGTTAGTCAGGTGCTTGATAATGAGGTGCGTGGTTGTGCCCTGCTTAAGGATATTAATGATAAATGTATATTTACATACCAGCGAAATAGGAGATGTTATATTTCTGCAATATCACACTTGGGACGCCGAACCAAAGCTTGCGCCTTGTTATTGACACTGGAAGCAGCGACTTATGGTGTAACGCGGCAAACTCGACTCTTTGCTCTTCGCCCAGAAACCCCTGCAGCGTGTCTGGCTCATATGATCCGAACCTTTCCTCGACATATGCATATACATCTTCAGATTTCAACATTTCCTATGCAGATGGCACTGGAGCAACCGGGGCTTATGTGACCGACAACCTCCAGATCGGAGGTGCAACCCTAGAACACTTCCAATTTGGCGTGGGATATTCCTCTAGCTCACCGGGTAAGTTTGTCACTACCCTGGTCACAACAGAGACCCAAAGCCGGTGTCGATTTCGTGGTCGTCAACTAATCTTCCTGATGTTGGTTGGTGATATCAGAGGGCGTTTTAGGCATAGGGTACCCTTCTAATGAGGTCCAAGTTGGTCGTTACGGTCAAGAGGCTTACCCAAATCTTCCATTGGCGATGGTTAGGGCAGGGCTACTCAAATCCAATGCTTATAGTCTCTGGCTCAATGATTTGGACTCAAACACGGGCTCAATCTTATTTGGGGGGGTTAATAAAGCCAAGTACCACGGAGATTTGCAGACTCTGCCCATCCAAACTGTCAACGGCGGTTATTCAGAGCTTATAGTGGCGCTTACTGCAGTTTCGTTAAAATCAGAGTCAACGGATCGCAGTTACTCTTCGAACTCGCTTCCAGCTGCTGTTCTCCTCGATTCCGGGAGCTCCTTGACATATCTTCCGGATGATGTTGTCCAAGATATCTATGATGACCTCGGGGTCGTTTATGAATCTTCCAGTGGTGCAGGATACATACCATGCAGTATATCAAACGATGATATTCAACTTGTGTATACTTTTTCATCTCCTAACATAACAGTCGGGATTGATGAGCTTGTTCTTGATGCCGGTGATCTCCGCTTCGATGATGGCACGCTTGCTTGTGTCTTTGGTATTGTCCCTGCGGGTGACAGTACAGCTGTCCTAGGCGACACATTTCTGCGCAGTGCTTATATTGTATATGATCTTTCTAATAATGAGATCTCCCTCGCAAACACCAATTTCAATTCCACAGAGGATGATATCCTGGAAATCGGCACGGGGAAAAATGCAGTTCCTAGTGCCACTCGAGTGTCGCACCCAGTGACGTCCGTGGTGGCTGATGGCTCCGGGGCTAGGATTGGCGGGCCGACAGGCAACATCGCGACTGATTTGCCATCTTCAGCAAGCAAAGGGGAGTTTTCCGCAGGTGCACGAACCAGAATTCTAATGTATCTGGGCTTGGCAATCCGTATATTGGAGCATCTATGGGCTATTTGATTTAGTGTGCTGTGTCTCATCCAAGAAAAATAATAGTATTAATCAGACTTTATCATTCCAGTCAGTCTATACGCATCTAGATGGCCAGTGTAACATGCTCATGAGCAGGCATTTGCTGACAAACATACTAGAAGGCAGAAAAACGCGTTGAAATTAAAGGCTTTCTTGTCATTTCCTAAGCAACGGACCCGCTCCTAGAGCTGTTCAGGTCTCGCGGATATCCACTGATGCGTTTTCCAACTCCCCATTGAAACCCGCGAGCTGCTAAGGTAATTCTGCTCCAGAGTGTCCAAATAGTTAACCCAAAGCATGAGACCGCATGACAGTGACCTACCCCCGTTTCAGGTACCTCTACCAAACTTCATGTATCCAGCATCAGCTGTTTATCCTGGTCTGTCACGAAATGTATACATGTATTTGGTAATAATCACCATTTCTTAATACTGTATAAGCTCTGAATTCATGCATAGACTAGGAATGATAGGTCAAATACTCGTCATAGTAATATGGGAAGCCGTTATAGCCGTCTGCTGCCAGCTTCAAGGGTGCGAAAGTAAAACATCAAGAACACATTTTTAGCCAATTTAGATAGTACCTTAGTATCCGAGTACTCAGCTGTGTGTTAACTATCTAGTAGGTACCTATCTACCTTAGCATATTGTGCACTGATAGGCTGTTTCATTGTCATCCAGAAGACTTAGATCCTGCTCGCTGATCTCTCTGTTAGGTGAAAACCATCATAAGATGTTTCTATCACTTCGTGTCGCCTCAACTTCCCTCCAACTCTTTCATCTCCTATCTCCTTCCAGTTCACTCTCCCCTCTTACCTCCAGTCCTAACACACACTCTCGCCTTTCTCACGTGTAGCAAGAGGAATAACCCCTGTGCCTTATGTAGGAATCTGAACTTTTCTTTCACTTTTACTTCGTCCCCGATCTCGCTGATTATACATTTCATTGTCGTGAATACACGGGGATATTCCACTTTTCTTTATCGTGATCCTTCTTTATTTCAGTGGCTTGAAATTCGATTCCTCGTGGAGCACTTGGCTCAGTCAGGGTTGAGTACGCAAGATGAGGGCAAATGGTTCTTCACTTGGCTTGAGCAGCCCTTGTTCTACGAACGAAGTGGCCTCCCCAAACGGATCTCCAGACACGAAGATTACGGCATTCTCGCCTGAAGATGTACGTGTAAGAGGTCGCCCCGAATCTGGGATCTGCACTTCCTCGAATGATCCTGATTTTCGAAAGCTATACTCGGCGTGAGCTAGATCCTCCCATCATTTATATTACGCTCTTCTAACAATGGCAAGGACATCTGCCGACCCTTTCCTGGTGCCGGCATGCGCGAAACTCTCGCCAACTGCTGCCGCTTTTACACCAAGTGGAAAGGCAAATTTTGTACTTAATAGCAACCAAGCCCGTGGCGTTGGCCACCTGTTGGCAAATGTGTCATCCGAATCCACCGAGACGGGGACGAACCCTCCAGAGTACCTTGAGGATGAGTCCTTGAGATATAGACCCGATGAAAACTTTCAAGCAAAAAATGCGGGTGTGTCATTTGGGTTCAACTTTGACAAGCTTGATGCCGAAAGGCGTAGCCGCGCCATTGTGATCGAAAATGTCCCAACAAGCCTTACTTACATTCTTTTGGCCGGGTTTTTTAATGTGAGCCTGCTACCACAATGTTTGTATCTGTCAATTGAGCACTGACTGGAAACAAGCGCCGTGAATTTACTACTGTCAAAGGCCCTGTCCTCTCAGAGCTCAGGTCCATGGGCAAAGTCTATGTGGCATTCACTGATAGCCGAGAGACAAGGAGGGCGATTGAAAAAGTTCATCTCTTACGACCTGAATGGCGAGTTTCCCCACTTACCATCAAAGAATATGTACAGCATACAGAATCTTCGAGTACTTCACAAGCATCGGATTACGAAGGTCAATTGCTCGTGACTGTTTACTACGATGGCCGTAACCCGAGTTTAAACAAATGCACCGTGGCTCGCTCACTTGAAGCTCTTTTTATGACATTTGGAGATATCAAGGAGTTTACAATCTTACCAACCGGACAAGAGAATATAAGTGAATTTCATGTTGAGTTCTTCAATACTCGTGATGCGGAAAATGTGATTAGCACACTCAATGGTTCCTCTGTTGATGTAAGTCGCAGGTTTCAGGACTCGGGATCTCAAAGCTATTGGCAAGGAACAGATCATTCTAACAAGACGTGTTGTCTAATATAGGATTGCGTGCTCGATATTTCATTGTTCAGACCGGATGTAGAGGACAGAGCTCTGCTACCTCACCCAAACCCATGCCCTCCCGCAAGTGACAGTCTCCCACACGAGGTCCCGTTTCTCAAGAATACGCATTGGGTATCCAATCAGAATATTCGTGGCCCATATATGGAACTCAGCCCTACAGGTCGCTCTACAGTTCCCCCAGGTGAACACGCCGGCCTCCTGGAATGGATGTCTAGGGCCGGGGAAAGAATATTGACTTCACCGCGCCGTGAGGTCAGCCGCTATGCTGATCTGCGCGTGAGCAATCAGAACGCTGTTGATATCGAGCGGATTCGCTTAGGCCTAGACGTCCGGACAACTGTATGTTCAGACTATTGCAACATTCATGGAGTATTACCTGTCTTAACCTTGACCCAGATCATGTTGCGGAATATTCCAAATAAAATTGATCAAGTACGTTCAGAAATCTACTCATTAGAGTGGCTAGCCAATTACCTAACCTTTCAAGACCATGCTCAAGGCTATAGTGGACGAAACAAGCCATGGCAAGTATGACTTCATGTATCTACGCATTGGTAAGTTGTCCAATATAGGTCAAAGACTCTCGGGGAGTAGCTGAAACTTAAAAACATGATTGAAGACTTTGCAAATAATTGCAAGTATGTGATATTTGTCTATTTGATCAACCAGAGGATAGCATGCTGACATGCTCGTTTAGCGTTGGCTATGCCTTCATCAATTTTGAAGATGTAAGTTAAGAAAGTCTCCTTCTAGATACATTCCGAGTACTCTGCGTAGTTAACGCAATAATAGCCAATCGATATTATCGATGTTAGTTGCCCTTGTCCATCCACCGGGATATGGCGAAGTGTCCTTACTCATGCTTTCCTAGTTTGTCAATGCACGAGCAGGGAATACTTGGTATATATGGTTTCCAAACGTCTTGTAAACCTCGGCACTAACTGGCCCACATAGGAATTGTTTCAACAGCGACAAGATTGCTGAAGTATCATATGCTAGTCAGTAGCCGGCCTCCTGGGATACTGTACCATGTGCTAAGCCGCAGATCAGCGATCCAAGGCAAAGATTGTCTGGTGCAAAAATTTCGCAACAGCTCTGTGATGCTAGAGCATCCATCTTTCCGTCCAAAGGTAGCTGCTTGCTGCAACTGTCAGGGAGGATGAACTGACGTAAAGCTCACTAATTTCATAGATATTCCATACTGGTATTGGAGGACTTGCTGGTACTGAAGATCGCTTCCCTGGCCCAGACAACCCGTCAAAGATGCGTCGTAGTATTGAGAATGCAGAACACGTTGGTCAGTCATGGACTTTGAATTGAGACCAGGATTTTATTATTGATGAGAAATTATTTCCAAGGACTCTTCGCCCCACGTGTTGGTCAGCAATACCGAGACGAACAACGCCGACGTCGTTCACAATTTGACCGCGGAACAACTGCAGCCGAGCGCGAGGTAGTCTATGTTCGAACTCTTGCTCCAAGAGCTCCATCGCCTGTCAGAAATGCATTGAAAAGCGCGCCTTGCACTTATCCTGCTATGAAAGTTTGGTATGGTTCGGCCGTGGCGGAGCGCGGCCCCAGAACTTCCTAAATGCAAGATTGACTGGGCTTCCCCGTTGGCAGCTTAGCTCCCCCTCCGTCTCCTCTCCCGTCTGTCTCTCACTCACACACACTCTCTCTCTTTTTCAAGAAGACTATGTGCGCATTCTTTCATTTGTGGTTTGATGTTGGCATTGTCCGTTTCCTCTTGTCAGCACTTTCTTACCTTTCCATTCCTCGGTCTCGGTTTCCACAATCTCGGCAGGGGGCTATCAAGAGGAGAAAACATGTATTTTTGACGATTGAAGAAAGTCGATTGCGCGCTGGATGGCATTGATGGGATAAAATCGGTATGAGTCTTGATGTTGGGTTTATCACAGGTTGGATGCCCTCCTCTGTAAGACTTCAGTTGCCATTTTCCCCCGCTTGCCTGGGAAGTAATTTGTGGAAATAATCACAATATGGCATGTCCATTAGTACAGGATTCAAACCAAACAACCTATTATAGGCTGTAATAAACCAAGAAAGACGAGAACTATAGATGTCCCATGAAGTATAAATCGTCCTCAGCTTTGTTTGTGCTAGCGCCCAGGTCTTTGAAATGTTCTCTTGTTTACTTTATTCGAGCACGACCACCCAATAGCTGCCCTTCTATAGAACCCCCTGCTTATACAGTTCGGCACTTTGCAATAAATTAAGCCCGAGAAGCACTAGTGGTATGTATCTGGCTTGGCTCATCCAGGGATAGTATTAGGAATGTTTGAAATGGAAGAATAACTCCTTCCTAGAAGAGCCGAATAAATAGTGACTCGGATGTGACATGGTCATTATGGTGACGATATATAAGTTGTGGAGACAGCCGTCTCCTAAAAATTATCAAGTGGACAGGCCAACAACTTGTATTTTGTCCGTTAGGTTATTGAACGCAAAACAGATTCTCTCTCCACGCCCAGGGGCAGAATGAGTACAAAAACATGAGTATGGAGTAGGTACGGGCTGGGGTAGGACTCGCTATCAATGAATTATCCCACTACCAGAAGTCCGGAAAGTGGAGACCCATACGCAGATGTACATGCATACCCAAGTACCAGGCAAAACAGCCTGCCCATTAAGAAGACAAGAATTACCGCTCGACTGCAACATATACCCTGACACTTTCTGTCTTCGTGCGTAACTCTATCTCCAGAGTGCCACAATCTTATCAGAGCTGTAACAGAACCCCCGGGAGTGTGTATATAGTGCCGCCTGTCTATAATACCAATCATTTTTGAGTAGTACACCCAGGGATACTTGGTTATTTACTTGACATAGTTAACTGGTATTATATTACACGACTGTCTTGTTCTTTTCTTTTCGATTACTATGAGTTATAATATTGTGAGGCTTTCAGCTGTTTGGTTCGTTCTCTCTTTAACCTACTATTTAACTCATTAGTAAGCTGCCCTTGTTCTTCGATAGTCCGATAACGATAACGTTGAGGCTTCTGTGGATAAAGCAAGTGTCTCCATCCAACTGCTTCTTTGTGTACGATAGCAAAAGCTAACTGAAAGTTTAGCTTTCGGGTCTTCTTTTCAATGCTTTAGATATTTTCCGTCTATCGTCTTTATTTTCTCCCTCAAGCAATATCACGCAGAACAAGAGTATTGCGCTGGCAACATTGAGGCCGGAAAAATTGATACTTTGCGCCCTATGGCTTCCTTGCAATGACATGGACAAGGAAAAGGTATCTGCAGTGTACTCAATGCTCCATCTGGTTTTCCACCGGAATAAAAACCAACACGGGAAAACAAAATGGTGGAAATGGCTTTCTTTGCTGAAACGAGCCACTATGAACCTTTTGAAAAATCTAGAAAGCGAACCAGCGCACAGCAGAAACAAGTCCATTGTTGATAAACATGCCAAATATTTGGCCACGAGTGTCATACCAAAGTGTTATTGGTAGGTCTTGGAAGCCATGGAATTTCTTTGTGGATGCATGTTTTCTTTTCTCAATCAGACTAGACCGCTGATTCTTTCCTAGCGCGTTTTCTACAGTTGTTGCCGATGGACAGTTTTCGACGCTTGGTATTGTCTTAATAGCAACTTTGGCTCGCCTTACAAAAGCAATGGCGATTGATAAAAAATTGGGTGGTCAACCACAAAAGGCACGAGCTCCAGCCATTCCACACCAGAGTCATACTCCAAGAGAGGATATAGGGGAGGTTCTTTCTCGGACCCAAGATCATTTAGGTGCGGTGGTCGACACTGAGGCCCATACCGCCCATCCGGCCGTCTTAGGAAGACGCAAAAACAGTGACTTAGAGAGGAAGAGACGGCCAGGTTCTACAGATGTGAAAAAGCCCAAAAAAACAAAGAAAACCAAAAGGGACGCCATAGACGAGCTTTTCGCTGGCATTCGTTAAGTAACAGAGTTCACACGGGATTCTATATAGATACAAGGCAGGCAACCAATTTTGGTAGTAGTGCAAGAATATGTGCATAACATGAACACCCCTCCCGGGTTTATGAAGATTTCAGGACCGGCAGGTCAGCATCTCCCAGTATGTTCACACCGAAGTAGTTGATAAGGATCCAAACCATGGTGTAAAGGTACTTTGGTGAAAAGACCGTCCAGATGAAAAGATGTGCTCGTAATACCGTGCAAGAAATCATGACAGATAACAAGGTCGTCGTAGCATAAAAGGTCAAAACCGTGATATGCGCTCTCTTGTTCCAACGCTGAGAATTTTGGGAACCTCGAAGGAGTCGGCTGGCTGACACCCACCAAATTGGGCCGGCCCAATTGCCAATGAACATCAAGATCCCAACAAGTACGACGTTGTAACTGCCAATGCCATTATATGCGTTAGATAAGTCAACGGAGGATATTGAATTAGAACCCCCAAAGGCAAAAAAAGTAACGTGCTGCATTATAAGGGATGTAATGGCAAGCTCAGTTGCAGTGAGGTTTATCGAAGAGAGGATATTCGCCTGCAGTCCGAGAACCAGAAAAATGGGGATATTGGTTGCCTTTGACTGCGTCATTAAGAAAAGAGTGAGAGACTCATGGAGAACTCTAGTCGGCGCTGCTAGTCTCAATTAGTGACTCACTTCTTCGATCGTATTGATGGCTTCTGTGCCTACCACTGTTTTGTCGGTATAGTGTTCGAGGTACAGCCATAGTACAAATCGAATACAACATAAGCAAAACTAATCCACAAAGAACAAGCCTTGCATGTGGAATGAGTGGGATTCCTCTAATTTTTGCAGCAAAAGGCTCCAAAATCGACTCATTGAGGAGCTCCGGCGACTCTGATCCCACAAACGCAACTTTGTACAGAAAAGCTGCTATCGTGATAAAAGGGCCAACAATGCTCCATAGCACATGTTTGGGGAGGCCAGAAGTAAGGCGTTTACCCGTGCCTGCGTACGCTAAGATGATCAGGAACCACAAGATGTTTTGATGGGGCCGTAAGAAGTCTCGTGAGATATCTGGCTCTGCAGCAAATTTTTGACCGGTCTGATTCCAGCGTCTGACCAAACGATGGGATGCTGCCAAACCTGCCATGCCTAACTTAACCAACACCAGGGAAACAGACCAATGTGTTTCTTTTTTTCCAAAGAAATTAGGGCGTTGGTGGTTGAGCGACTTGATGTGTAAGTAACACATCCAGCCCGTTAATAACCAATACCAGAATTGTTGTTCTTCCTCGACGTAACTGCTCGCAAACATCAGACCGTTATAACTTAAAACACTCACTACTAAGAAGATTATAGACGGCTTGGATGTTAAGAGCAGACCGTGCATCGCCGGTACAGATAGAAAAACAGCCAGGCCAGTTATGCCGATACCTAAGTATAGATATTTTAGGTCATAGTCACTGGCAGCGCTGCTCATCAATTTTTGGGCGAGTCTCAAAAAGCTGAGGAGAGCAGATTCGAGGTCGATATGTATGTCATCGTTGCGCGAGCCATCAGATTCGTGTAGCAAGTCATGTACACGGAACCACGCACATTGGATAGCTTCAATCCCCTCTGTGTAGCCGCTATCACAGTTCGTTGTGACTTTTTCAGGGTCAAAGTCGTAACGTGGAAATGACTCCCTGACAATCTTGAGTAGCTGTCGGGCATTTTCGAACAAAACCTGGGTTCTTTCATGACCTGATAATTGTCAGAAAATAGAAATGAAATAAATAGAAGATTAGCGGTAGACATATAGCTTGTCTATATGGGAATAGCATCTTACCGTGATCCCACATCATAAGTAGTTCCGGAATGACAACACCCAAGCTGTTTAAAGGAATTGGCAAGCCAAGAAGACTTGCAAGAGTAGGCGTAAGGTCTGGCTGCTCTACCGTCTGATAATATTGTAGATCATGTATAGGCTCTATTGGGCTTTGGCCATGCACACCCTTGGGTTGAAACTTTGGTGATATAAAAACCAAGGCCGGCGATGTTTCACCAACGGATGAACCACCATGATTACCGGCATCATTCATACCGTGATCACCGCATAAAACAAGAAGGGTTGATTCAAGGTGTTTCGCCTCTTCAAGAGCCAGATACACTTGGGACACAACTGAATCCATTTCATGCTGTTTCGGTATCATGTAAGGGCTGTATATACGTTAGAGATTTTCTTAACTGACGGGTATACTTGGTTACCTTTGAGGACCTGATTTGTGCCCAATGTGATCAAGGCCTAGATAATGGATAATAAATGCTGACCAATCGTCCTGAAGCAGCTCATCACCAATATGGCGCGTAACATTGTTGTCTACTTCAGTAAAATCCTAAACATTATAAATTAGCCCTTCTCGGGAGAAAAGCATTGCCTGCAAGCTAACTGACCGACACAAAGAAGCTCGAAGTCCCGTCGGCCCTATCAAACATTTCTGGGAACAGCTTGAGCCAGGTGTCGTCTCCATACATGACGAGACGATCACCTCGTCTTTTCAATTGTGCCAGCCATGTATCTTGATGGGCGAGTGTTGACGAAGTGTCAGATTCTGCAATATTCAAAATCACGTCCAAGAAAGATGGAACAGATCCTGTTGTCATAGCCTTGAGTCGGGGCATTGTCACTGTTGGTGAACTGGCATAGGCAGTGAATGGTAGAGCATTGCCATGCCGGATAAGGCTATGGAATTATATTAGATCAACTCTATGATCGCATACGCTCAAATCGTCCAAACGAACCTTTGGGTAAATAGGAAACCAGAGTTACTGGAGTACACAAAGTCACTGATATCTGGGGTCAACGAGAAGAATATGATATCAATCTGTAACATTATCATACCTCCTCAATGCATCGACCACCATGAATATGACCTTGTCGAATATCACCGGAGGCCGGGTCTCCCCATCATCTGATTCAAATGTTGCAAACCCAGGGAGTAAAGGTTTATAGGGGAAAAAGCCAGACGAGAAACAAAGAATGGCAACCGGGATGAGTATATTAGCGATTAGTATCGCCCAACTTCCAGGATTCAAATGCATTGTGTTTAGAAGATTTCAGACCTATGACAGCTGAAACATGTCCATTGATCAAAATTTTGAAATTTCGCAACCATGTCAATATTGTGTTTCTTCTCTCTCTTTGTTCCCAGTAAGCATAATAATGTGCAAGTTGTTAACATGACTTACAGGGGGCTTTTTGAGTAATGCGGGCAGTATATTTGCTTCGTGAAGACACCGCCTGCCCTTCCTGGGTAGTTATCGCGATAAGATTACCTGATAGTTAATTTGGTTATCATTCGGCCAACCGCCTGATCACAAAACACATGGTAATCAATTATAGGAATCCATCCTTGTATTCCGTGCATTGATTGAATGTCCTATAGTCATTTTATTATTGGTTTCATAAGAGGGGAAATAACTATATTGTTCAAAGCTCCTTGCTCTATCTTTCCTATAGTAAGAAAGCATAGTAATTTAAATATACGAAATCAAAGCTGTGTATCCTGGAATATGGAAGTAGTTAGGAAGTTCATGCAGTGATAAAATGACTATCTTGAGATAGTTGATGCTTGGCGTAAACATTCTGACATGTCAGAGTCTGGTAGAAACCCATATAATGATAAAGTATTATGAAGTATAATTTGAAACGAACTTTTTATATATTTGGAAGATATGGGCCGAGATCTAATTATCAATGATATACAAACATAAATCATCCCAAACAGTGTCACTTTCTCTTCGAAATTTTTCTTGACTTTGATGAGCGTGGGGCAAAAGTTATAGATGAACGGTTTTTCCTGTTGCTGTGGCGTTTGTGGATACGTCCGGATTTATGCGACGATGTTTTCTTTTCAGACTCTTTATCAAGATCCATGCCTTAAAACGGTCAGCACGTGTAAGAGGCCTCAAGAGATAAACTAGGGAACAGACCTTCATTGCATTCTGATAGTCCTAGTCCCGAAGCACCACTTTGTTCATCTGTAATCAATGTGAGCCTTTGAATAAAATCTCGGAAAAAAAAAAAAAAGGAGATGATAGAAAAAAGACATACCCGATCCCACACTCGACTTCTCCTGTTCGTTTATCTTCGGCTGAGAAGCAAGCTCTTGTAATTTGGCCGATAATCGTTCAGTTCGTGCATCAACAACAGGGCCGAAAACTGTGGCTCGGAGTTTTGCCTTATTGCGCTTGGATACACTTGCTCGAACACTTTTCGCCATTATTCTATTCCGCGACAGTTGGGAGAAAACAAAAGAATTGGAAAATAGAAGATCAATATCTAGAGAAATAAATGAAAAAAGAGCTTATCAACAATATGATGATATAAATCTTTGGTTTTTGTTCGCTTGCTCTGAATTGGAAAGAACAAAAGTTTCAAAAGTTTAGCCACCGCCCGATAACAGTTAGCAGGGTAGCCTTCTTATGTCATCAACAAGGCCCGGTACTCCGCAAACTTCCCCGATGGTCTTTGATTGCATGTCTATCTTCTCTTTTCCAGATTTCCATGGTGATATTTTTGGATCTAAAGCTAATGCACTGATGTTGTGCTATTTCCTTTCTTCCCATGTGCTTTAAAATTTGAATTAAGAAGAGGGTTGAAATGTATTTCAACAAACTTGTTGCCAAACATATCGCATCTGCCTTGTCCTACGTCTCTTGAAAATTCCCTGGACCCAGTCGACCAGCAAGCAACTGGTGGCATATATCCTGGAAACATGACCTCCATAACCCAGTCTCAGGAGCTCCAAAGCGTAGTTGCTTTGGTCAAAACGCTCACAAATGTGCAGCTGAAAGACATCCTAAGAAGGGAGGGACTTGCTGTCTCCGGGGTGAAGGCTTCACTGCAACTCAGAATCATTGATTGTCTGTCATACCTCTACTTCCCTCTGCCATTATTTCTCTCCACTCCCCTTTCAACAGTACTCTCTGTATATTGCTCTCTGCGACGTCTTCCTTCGACCGTTCTGATTTCGACACCACCGGGCAGAATGCTGACTTGATTGCGAACCATTAGTTTTGGAGCGGCTCAACCAAGCAGGACAATTTGAGCGTTATGATAGCCTGAGGAAATTTATCTATGCCACAGCAAATCGGTCGATGCCTTCCCCATCGCACTCACAGGCTTTTACTGGAGAACAACATCGAACATCTTCAATGAGCCAATCCACGCCTATGCAGCAAAGACCTTCTCCATTGGGGATTTCGATGTCGCCGCATGGGTTAGGGTCTGGTATGTGGACCAAAAGCTCCCTTTTATACAAATGAGTGCTGATTTCTCGGAAGGCCGTTTCAGTTTCAAGGATAGTCCCTTCTATACCATAATTGAGCAAATTACCCCGGCAGTTGAATGCAAAGGTGTGTTTTCAAATGGCAAATTGAACCTTAGACATTCCACGAATCTGACACCACAAAGCTCGGGAACAAACAAGAGACAGTGTGGAGCTTCGAGTTGTTCTTAGCCCAAGTGTAGCATCTAGGATGCAAGCAGACCCCAATATTCGGGTTATGGTTTATTGCGCTGCAGATACTGGTCTTAATCAATATACGAAGTCGGATATTGCTTTTCCGCACCAAGTTGAGCTGAAGGCAAACCTTGACGAAGTTAAGGCCAATTTAAGAGGCCTCAAAAACAAGCCTGGGACAACTAGACCCGCCGACGTGACAAACTATATCCGCAAAAGACCAGGTTACCCTAATCATGTCGTCATGACGTATGCTCTCACTCAAAAGGTCGGTACAATTCGATGAGTTCATATAGATAGGTCTCTACAGCTTGTTGGATTGGCTTGAATATTTTTGTTTTTCTTTGACTAACTGGCACAGAGGTTCTTTGTTCTTGCCAACCTCGTCCAACGACACCCAGTCGAGACTCTTGTAGCCGAGCTGAAGATGAGGAAGACAATATCCAAAGAACAGGTTATACGGGAAAGTGCGTATACTTGCCAACTAAGAGGACCTTTCTAACGATGATCAGTGAGGAGTAGGGCGGACGATTCGGACATTGTTGCTACCTCGAGCGTGATGTCATTGAAATGTCCCCTGTCCACGCTTCGAATCCAAGTTCCCTGCCGCTCGCTTATCTGTACCCATAACCGTTGTTTTGATGCATCGTCTTTCTTGCAATTGCAAGAGCAAGCGCCAACTTGGTCATGCCCTATTTGCTCCAAAGCAACTAGTTTTGAATCACTTCATGTTGACCAGTAAGCTTGATATCTCCATATTCATGATCTTGCTCTAATGATGCAGGTATGTCGATGATATACTTCATTCAACAACAACAGATGTCGAACAGGTGGTCATAGAACCTGATGGCAGATGGTCAACTCCGAAAGGCGACGATGCAACGGGAGCCGATGGCTTTAACCCAGCGTCAGATGAAGACGAGCTAATAGAGGTCAAAGAGCCCGGGGTTACTCCTATAAAGCAAGAACCAACTTCCGCGCAAAGCTATTCTTTGCATTGCACTCCTATCCAATCGCGAGAACCATCAACGGCGTCTGCTGCTCGCCAATCTACCAATAAGCGTAGCGTGGCACAAGTAATCGATCTTACTGCAAGTGATGACGAAGATGATGGTTCTCCTGTAAGACCAGCAAAACGACCGGCTTTGAATTCCTTCAATCGACCTTTGCCTGGACAGGAGCCCCGGAATCTACATAGTACTGGTTTCTCAAATGGAGCAACTTTGGGATTTACAAGCCGGACCAGTTCAGAATCCCCAGCCCAGACAGGTGGCTATGACGCGTGATCTATTCTCTTCTGTTCCCTGTGTGGTTTGGGTACATTTTCAAGGCGTCATGGTGCTTGCGGGTTTTGGAGTTTGGCAATTGCATGGAGCTTTTGAAGAGTGATAGGTTGATTAATAGAGCCTCGGTAGCTATGGAACATTTTGACGGTATTTGATTGGGATAATGTAGAGTATGCACAATATAGCATCTTTCGACGAGAGGTTTGCATTGACCAGTATTGCTGACTTATATTAGGATGTAGTATCTCTTTTCCTAACACACACATTAATAAACAAAGAGAAGGCTTCGATATTTCTTGGCCTTCTAGTGATTTTTTTCTTTATCTATTGTTTAATTTCTGGTATAAACTATTGCTAAGGTACCCAGTCATGTAGAATGGTGAGATGGTTCTGATCGTTGTATCGGCTTATCGTTATCAGCCAGTGGATATCATCGGAACGGCCATCTAGTGACTAGCGAACGACGCTCTCAACTGCCAGCTGCAACCGATGTAATCTATCGCATCCCCTTCACCCGCACTCAATCACATCAGGAAACCGCTTTTTATTTTCATTCAGACTTCGGTAAACTGACACCTAAAAGACCGGCATGTCTTTCGAGACGACCTCTTCATCCCTTAATATCTCCTCCGATCCCCACGCACGCCTCGTCAGCACATCATGTCTCGATTTTCTTCTCATAGAACTGGTCCCCATGGCCGAACGGCTCGCGAAAGAACTCTCAGTCAATGATAGAATACTGGAGGACGAAGAAGTTCGAGAAACTACCTTCTTTCGCCTCGAGTCCCTGGGTTATAGGGTAGGACAGGGCCTTGTAGAACGGTAAGTGTCTTTCAAATCCCGCCATCTACCACAAAAGGGGGGGAGGGGGTGACCGCTCTGGTTTCGAGAACCTATGCTGATACACGTCGATGGTTTCAATTCCATGCAGATTCGCGCGCGATCGTCCCCGTTTTAGCGATAACCTGGATGTAATCAAGTTTCTGTGCAAGGATTTGTGGTCAATACTGTTCCGGAAGCAAATCGATAACCTAAAAACGAACCATCGGGTACGCGCGACCGCCGAAGGCATCTTCTTCAGATTGGAAAAGGACCAAGTTAATTTGGAATACAGGGAGTCTACGTGTTGACCGATACTTCGTTTCGACCATTCGCGCGGATGAGTATGTCTGTCAGGGGCGAAGCTGTGGCGATGGCTCAAGCGGTAGGCGCAAACCCCCATTGCACTTTCCCATTTCTTCAAACCCATAAAAGGATACCGTCTAACTAGTGTCTAGTACCTCTGGTTTCCGTGCGGCATTATACGTGGGGCTCTGTCCAATCTGGGTATCAATACAACCGTTCAAGCAGAGACAACCGAGCTCCCCGGTGCAACATTCCAGATCAAGACGGTGCAGTCGAAATCGTAGGATGAAGAGCTCAGCCGCAGCAAGTGATGCTGTCGCAGTTGCATCTGGCCCTGTTCTGGTGTCAACTACAATGAGATCTACGGCTGGTTCCAAATCCATTTTCCTTATGGGAGGCACCACAGGGCCGGAGTATGATGGAAGAGAATAATAAATAGTGATTTCATTTCAGTATGTGTCTACATCCCTGCTTTTTGCAAACCCGAAATCATTCATCACGGTGTTCCAGCAATTCGTTTCATTCTTTCAAAGCCTATCTTTCGGGGATGATAATGATTAGTAGGGCTCTTTCCATATCTGAGATTTGCGAAACGATGGAGCCACCGAAGTATGTTCCGTCGAAGACACCAGAGGTGCGATATCAAGCAATCGGTTTGCAAGAGGGGATCATGGGTGCAGACGTGTTGGGGGTGGGTGTATTTACTTTGGCGGGGGGCTGTTGACGAATTCGACGCCTTTCGCAATGTTGCCCTTGAGGCCTTCCGTGCAGGCCTTCAGCAGCTGGGTCTCCTTTTCGGTAACACCCTCGAGGATGTTGATAGCCTTCTCAGCGCCGTTCGGCTGTGACGAGTTAGATAATTTCCCTCAGAAACGAGAAAGGAAAAGCAAAAAGCAAAAAAGACAGGCACGTAAGGGCGTGGAACATACCCCGAGCTGCACTTGAGTAGAGAAGAAATCAACGCCAACAGACTTGGCGATGGCGTCACCGCCAGGGACACCAGGCAAGTAAACAAAGGTGGGCTCGACGATTCCGGACTGGCCCTTGGAGGCCTTGATAACGCTCTCAGCGAATCTGTAGTAAATTAGCAACAGCCACAGCATTCGAGCACGGGGACCCAAACCTGAAGCCAGCGAGAGCCATGGACAAGGTGGCGGAGCCAGCACCATCCTTGGCCTTGACGACCTCATCACCACCGAATTGGACACCTATTGCGAGACTGTGAGAAAGGGCTCATCATGGCAGCAGTTAATTGATTAACGAAGTCACTCACGCTTGATCAAAGCTTCGTACTTGTCCTCGGGGATCTGGAAGCTCGGGGTAGTCTTGCTGAACAGAGGAACGATAGTCTCGCCGGAGTGACCGCCGACAACGGGAATCTGCACGGTGGAGGGGTCCTTGGCGCCCGAGTATTCCTGGGTGAAGGTCTCCGCACGAACGACGTCGAGCGTCGTGACGCCAAAGAGGCGCTGGGGGTTGAAGACGCCGGCGGCCTTGAGGACCTCGGCGGCAATCGGGACGGTGGAGTTGACGGGGTTGGAGATGATACAAACGAAGGCCTTGGGGCAGAACTCGGCGATGCCCTTGACCAGGTCGCGGACAATGCTGGCATTGACCTTGAAAAGATCATCACGGGTCATGCCGGGCTTGCCTACAGTTCGAGTCATGCGTTAGACGATTTCTGTGCGGGGGAAATGGAGACTACTGACGGGGAATCCCAGCGGGAATCACAACAATGTCAGTGCCGGTAAGGGCGTTCTTGAGGCCATCATCCTTGGGCAAGAATCCGGAGATTTTCTGCGAAAAAAGAAATAAGTGTTAACAGGCCAAAAGTCCCAAGTTAATGCCGGAAAGGCCGGTGGGGGTGGGGGAGATCCGGGAAATCGTGTTCCATTGGCACATACAGCGACGGAGGAGATGTGGGAAAGATCAGCGGCAACACCGGGGGTGTTAACGACATCGTAGAGGGCAAGCTCATCGACGAGCGGGCAGGTCTTCAGCAGAAGGGAGAGGGGCTATAGCCACATGATTAAACATCAGTAATGGTTCAAGTGCCAATAAAGTAGGTTAATGTATGCCGACCTGGCCAATGCCACCCGAGGCTCCGAGAACAGCTATTTAATTTGAATCAGCGATTTATTCTCTTTCCATTAGAATAATTCCAGTGCGGGGATTCTAACCAGCTTTAACCATTATGAAGAATTTGGTTCGAATTAGTTGTTCTTAATGTATTTGTTTTGGCGCAAAATTCCCCTCGACAAGTAGTGACGTCGTCTGAAGTTATGGTCAGTCTGTTAGTCAACAAGGCAGCGACAATGGATGGATGGGATTGTAACCCATTAAAAAAGAGTCAGAATAAGATATATGGGCAAATTCAGTGGGAACTGGAGGGAGGGCAGGGAGGGGGGCAAATAATGTAAGAGAGGGGGAAGGATCTGGCGGGGTGGGATGTCTCACGACATCCAAGACCGGCCAGTCGATCATGGATGAGGAGTTGTCACAGACGTGGCGCATCCCTAAGGGTATGATCGGTGTGCACTTACCAGGAGAAATCAACGAGGTGGCTTTTTGGTGATGGTAAGAATCCTAGATCAACGGAGGGGCAGTGAACAGAGGGATATATGGAGCGTATATATATACCCCTCGGAAGAGGGGAGAGGGGGATTAATCACATGTGGGGTTGTCAGGGAAGCTCCACTAGTGCAGGCTGTTCCATCCAATACATCATCCGCAGAACCATAGTATCTCCTCCGTAAGGTAATCATGTTTCTGTTTCTCTGCCATTGAAATGAACAGACGGTGACTGGCTAATTTTTGTCATTGTTTGCCGACACTCTCCTCCCAGCATAATAACCGAAAGAGAGACGACCCAGCCCGTCCACACGGATAAATTGTGCTAGAGACAAGTAACGCGTCGGCTTCTTTCCTTTGCCGGATGTCCGTCCAAGAGCAACGTCAGTGCCGGGGCTCATTGCCCGCCTGGTCCAGGACTGGTCCCTTGGTCACTCCCCGGACCCCGGCAATTTTCGCCAGTGCCTGGAAATCTTCTGGGTAGCGCCAAGGCATACCCGAATTGATCCATTGATCATGGGTGAGTTCGGAAAAAGGCGGGTACCAGATTCTCTTACGACAAAACGACGGATAGGGTCGCGACTAAGGACGCTGCGTTGTGCTAGTTTGCTTCGGCCCGACAACTGTTGGTCCAACATGTTTTCAAACCCGAGACATGTGCCGTTTGGCTCAATTCCAATCGAGATCACATAACTTACCCAGGTCTACAGTCTACCCGACGAATTACTGCGCAATGGGGTAGCGCTCCATTACATCATTTACTAGGAGAACATTTAACCAGGGCTTTCCGCCTTGCTGGATCTCGGGGGCATGTAGCGGTGGATCATGGTTCTTTTCTTTTTTCTTTTTTTTTATTTCCCCATTTTCACATAGGTCATGCTTCTATCGTCTTCGTTGTCGTTTCCCCATCCCGGATTATATGTTGGATGGACTGCCTCCATGGCATCACCCGCTAAATTACATGGACATGCTGCCTATGTGCCTATGTCCTGGATTGCCATGGAGTCATAAAAAAATTCGACATTTTGTGGTTGCAACAAAGTTTCGCGAAGAACTATCCCTTTACTCCGACTTCTCGGCGGCCTTCCGGGCCTGAGCGCCGCGGGGCTTGGGGGGAGCGACCTCCTTCTTGGCCTTCTGGGAACGACGGATGGCGCTGACGCGGGCAACGGCGTCTTCGCGGATATCAGCGCGGTAGCCGTTCTGGGCGGTCTTGCTGGCAACACCCTTGTAGATCCTATTCAAGAGAACAAACGTTCACCAGGTTAGACAAACGGCCCAACAAAAAAAAGTGACGGTATCAAGCAGAGCTTGTATACACGGCATAGGAGTGTCGGTTCTGCTTACTTGCGAGCGGAGGCGTTGGGGCCGTAGTTGACGGTGACCACGTTCTTAGCGGGCTGCTGGGGGTTGCCGGGCTTCTTGGTGATCACGGCAACGCCGCCATTCTCAGTCGCCTGCACACCAACGGCCTAACATCAGGAGTTAATATCGTATTTCAAGCTGAGATGCGACGCAGTCGACGATCATATATGTACCTTGGTGTTGGCAAAACCAGCATACTAGAAAAACGAGTATTAGTGACCATGATTGATGACGACAAGTGTTCAACCATTATACCTTGAAAGAGTGCTTGTTCTGCAGGTTCAGAGGGTCGCGGGAGAACTGAGAGCCACCGCCAGTGTTACGCTTGACCAGAAAGGCATTCTGGTTGCCTGTGAAGAAATTTGATATACATTAGCCACACATTGGGGGTTGAGAATTTAGCAAAATGCAAAGTTCATGAGTGATATGTAAATTTTTTTTGCAGAAAATGAGGGACTGTCTTCGGTAGACCATTTCCTTTTTCCTTTCTTTCTTCTGTTCATCCATCTTTTTTTAAATGTAAAAAGAAAAAATAAAGGATAAATGCGCCGTCTTTTTGTCCTTCACCTCCGGACGTGTGCATGGAGCTCGGTATATTCAACTTACGGGAGATTTGCCAGACGAGGTCGCTAGAGACGTTGGTAGTGGCCATTGTGAAGGTTGAGACGGTCTCCTCACTCAGATTGATGGATGGTTCCAAGTCTGTCTTGATGTAGCATACCCAAGTCGGCGACTTGTGTGTGCCAGCCAAGAATGGCCAGCCACAGCGGCCGGCGGGCCTCGCTAAACGAGCCGTATTGAGAATAGTCCGACACTTCCGTCCAGATCTTTTCTTACGTTCTGCCATAATTTTCAGGCAAAGAACGTCGCTGACATCGACCTTCCACCGCTTTCTCTTTTGGGTCACTGATATCATTATAATGCCAGCAGGTACGGAATAGGAACGATTGGCGGCTGCCTCGAGCGACACATCTTGCATGCCTTGTATGATTCAAGGTCCATGATGTGACATGCCCTTGCCTGACTGGCACTCTGGCTTATCTTTTTTACATCGGTCTGATTATCTCAGGAGATAAGGTTTAATTCTGGGCCCGTTCTCAGCCACTCTAGATTGTCCGTCTTATTATTACATACAGCACCCATACCCTGGCGAGTAGAGATGGGATACTATCTCTTCTATTCCCTATTGCTATCGGTCGTGATCTGTGGCACTGGTACGTTGGATCGATGTCAAATCTCGCAACGCAGGAACTAGTCTGACCAGGCAGCAGCTCTGTATCTGACCCGCTCCCGATGGCTACCATTGATCGCTGTGCCGGATTATATATATCATCGCCTACCGTCGAGCTTTGCTGGTGATATCGAAGCCGGGCTGACGTCGTCACATTTCGATCTGTCCGGGAATGTCGTAGACGGCGACAGTAGAGCAGGACTAGACGCCAGAGCCAAACGGGAAGTCCGGAGGATCATGAAACGACAGAAAGTCAACTTCGATGAAGCACGTCGCATTTATACGGAACGGACATTCTCGAAACATAATATTGGCCCCGACGGTCGACCCAAGGATCCAAGATTTGTCTCGTTCTCGTGATTGTTCATGTCTCAACACTCGTTTTTACGTCTTGTGGATGCATCTCGTGCGGTACATACGAATGCACTACCACTGTCTTAATTTCCCTTGCCTTATCTTATTCTCCTATCTATCTGTGCGAAACAATCTTTTTAACTGTCTTGCCAGCGTCTCTTGAGGGCGTTGGCACGGACTTTTGCATTCGTTTGCCACTAACGGTTTACTTTCCTTCTTTGGTCCTTTCCTATTATATGGCAATGCGTACTCAATCAAGTTCATGTTCTCGATGATTTATGTGTTCCGACAGAGTAATTTAGAACCGATAATACCTCTTCTTTTGAAAAAACGGCCGAGACAAGAGTACAAACACCAAGAAAAAAGTAGAATGAAGGATGCGAGGGAATTGAAGACGGATCTAGTTGCTCTAGCGATATAGCCAAGTTCCGCTGGCGATTATTATGGATTGCAAAGTGTTGGACAAACTTCGTGTTCTCATAAATGCAAGCGGCGATTTGCTCCGCTTATAATGAGTGGGCAGGCCCTTATTCTAACATCACCACTCCGTATTCCAGATTTCTCCCCGCCCACGACCCTGGACTGGTCGTACCTCACACGAGACATACTCTCACCGACCACGACCATACCCGTGCTGTTGAAACCCTGGTGGTAACGGGGCCCCAGGAGTTGGCGTGCCCGCCGGGGGCCCAAAGCCAGGAGGAGCAAATCCCGCAGGCGGCGGCGCACCCTGCGGAGGAAATGGTGATTGTTGGCCGGCGTTGTTAAACCCTTGGGGAAGAAACGTTTGTGGGCCTCCGTATCCAGCCTGCGAGGGGGGAGGCCGTGCCGGTAGGCCCGGAGGCGGGTTTGCCAGCGGATTTGTAAGGATAGGAGGTCTATTCTGGTGAGGAGAAGCCGCCGGGAGGCCACTGTTCGGAGGCACAACGCCTCGTCCCATGCCCATGTCTGCTGGTGCAGGGTTCATTGGCCGAGGGCTTCCGCCGTTTGCCATCCCGGCCGACATAACCGACGCCCCCGGTCCGGTGAATTGAGGTGGTAGTGGTTGGGTTGGTGGTCGAACATTGTGTTTGCGAGCCTGAGCAGCAAGCATTCGCTCTGCTTGGTCTCCATGTCGCTCACCCTTTCCGTCCTTTTTATACGCGTATTGAACGGAAACCTGTTTGTTCATCAAGTATTGGCCGTTCATATTAGCTATGGCAGCGTCGGATGACTCGAAATCGGCAAACGAGACAAATCCATAGCCCTTTGATAAGTTGTTCTCATCTCGCGCAATCTATGGCATGTTAATATACCGCGGACAGATGAGCAAACCTGAGAGCACTTGCCTTTGGAATATTGACCAAGTTCCCGAACCGACTAAACGTATCATAGAGCACCTGCTCCATGACCATAGGATCCAGATTCCCAACAAAGAGCTCTGCGCCAATTTCCACCGACTTCTGTTTATCCGCGGACGCTTTGTTCACGCGTATAGGCTTTCCGTAGAGACGGATACCGTTCATTATCCGCGATGCGTATTCTGCATCTTCTTCGCTAATGAACTCAACAAATCCGTAGCCTTGGTGAGATTGAGTAACTCGATCTTTCGGCAGGTGAACGTTAACAATACGCCCAGCCTGCAACATCAACTCCCATACCAAACTATCCGTGACGCGCTCGTCCAAATTTCCGATGTAGACAGTCGCCTCCTTATCTTGTTCCCTATATGAGCCTTGGATTAGAGACGCGCCGCCAGGGGGAGGGAGGACCGCATACCAATGTCTTGCGCCCGACATGGCGCTGATAAGTGCGAAGGTTGACCTGAGCGGCGAAAAATGGAGAGGTAAGCCGTCGAGAACAATTGAAAGGGACACGAAGCCAAGAAATATTTGCAGTAATGAATTTCCTTTTCCTTTTTCTTTCTTTTTATTCTTCTTTGATCTTCACTGAATTGGAGAGCAATGGTGAGTGCGGTGGTGTGGAGGCCGATCAAGTCTCATAAGTGAGAAAGCTCCGGTACCACAGGTCATCGGCGGAGCTTTAGTCCTTCCACCCTGGAAAAAGTTTGTCTGAGCTTCAACCAACACCGTCTGTCATACTCCACCTTTCATCCGACAAACCATCAACGTTCACCGTCCACCTTGACAATACCACCCGAATATATTAAATCGTCGATATGGCCCAGTTCTCCGAGGAAACCAAGGTTTGATGAGATCCCAGCTTTTATGTGGCAAGGGCTGTCCGAGGCATCTGCTAATGGCTGTTTTTGAATAGGAGCGCATCTCCAAGGTCATTGATATCTCCCGAGTTGCGATTCACTAGTAAGATCCAGGCATACTTCCGTTATAATTCGGGATAATGGGAAATACTGATGCACTGTTTCCCCAGTGGCTATCTGCCCTTGATTGTCTATCTCGGTACATATCCATTCCACCCCATCGATCCAGAAATCTGGCGACTGACGAAGAAAACAGGCTACACTTACAGCGAACCGAGACCGTCTCTCTTCAAGTACTGTTGCCCTTCCAGCGACCGATCCGATCTCACGCGCTGACCACCTTTTTTCCCCCGGTATAGGCTGTTCTCCCCGCTTGCTTAGCTGAACCGAAACGCCCGCGATGCTCGCCTGCACAGACACATTCAGACTTTTCAAGTGAAGATACACCTTGAGTGTCTTCGATTTTAGATTTGTTCCATCAAGGAGTTTGCTGGGGCATATATTCGGAAGATGAGGGCTGGCCTCGATTGTCTCAACACGTTGACATCTATGTATTTTTAAGGAATTATACCAAGAAATTTGCCTCGTATTTTATGTCTTAGTCGAGGAATAATATGGTCTCATTCTAGTCTTGTCTATGTTGCGTTTGATCATTGCGACTCGGGACTGGGGAAAGTCGGAAAAGTCCGGTTTAACGGAAGACTATGGTCACGGCCGCTCTTTCACCGAGCCTTCTTTTTGTTCTCAGTTCTCTGGGTATGAACTATAAGCGTACTTTGCTATGCTGTATTCTCTGATGCGCTCTGAAAAGGTCATTTAATGTGGTAGTATTGGCAAATGTATCTGTACTTGGTTAGTTATGCCAACAGGCGGAATCATCGGGCCCGCTCCGAACCCCGGAGACTAAAAGTTTAAACTTCTTATCTCTCCAAGACGATATCGACATCCAGCCTTTGCAACCCCCAAAGTAATTCAATCACCGGAGTGAGAGGATATTCGCTCCGCGAAAGGTTCATGACTGGCCAAGATGGCCTATCGTCGTCTTCGGTGGAGACCATAGCGGGATTCACGGCGGGGATCGTCTCTACACTGTGCCTGCATCCATTGGATCTGATCAAGACCCGACTCCAAGGTACGTTGCTCTGCTCTGCTGGTTTGGCTGCCTTCCCGGACAGAGATCCACAAAGTCTTACCCATTTCCTACAATACAAGCTAATCTGTCCTAACCACTATCCTCAGTCGACCGATCCTCCCCAAGACCAGGCGAATCCTTCCGCGTAATCCGGCGCATATTCCAAAACGAAGGCGGCATCACGCCCTTCTACCGAGGCCTAACACCCAACATCATCGGCAACTCCAGCAGCTGGGCGCTGTACTTCCTATTCTATGGCAACATCAAAGACGGGATCCGCAAGCTCCGCAGCTCGCGCGAGCAGGAGCTCGCCGCTTCCGACTTTTTTCTTGCGTCAGGTGCCGCAGGTACGAAAGACACACACTCTCCCCCACTCTCGGGCCTGTCTAGGTCCACGCCACCACAGCATTGCAAGGCCTTTCCCCGCTGACACAGTCCCTCCCGGAACAACCAGGAATCATAACATCTATCCTCACCAACCCGATCTGGGTAATCAAGACGCGCATGTTATCAACGGGGGCCCGAGCCCCAGGAGCATACACGTCGTTCACGAACGGCGCAAAGCAGATCTATCGATCGGAGGGCATCCCCGGGTTCTACCGCGGGCTGCTCCCAGCGCTGTTCGGAGTCAGCCACGGCGCGCTCCAGTTCATGGTGTACGAGCGATTAAAGGTGCGACGGACACGGATGATGAGCCCCCCGGCTGGAGAGCCGCAGCAACCGGGTTCGTCAACGGGTCAGACGCAGAGACGCGAACTCGGCAATCTGGATTTCTTCGCCATCTCTAGCTTTTCGAAGATCGTTGCCGGGTGTGTCACGTACCCGTATCAAGTGCTGCGCTCGAGGCTGCAGACCTACGATGCTCATCTTGCGTACCGCGGCATTCGCGATGTCATTGTGCAGATTTGGACCCGCGAGGGGATCCCGGGGTTTTATAAAGGCCTAGGGCCGAACTTATTTCGGGTGCTGCCGAGTACTTGGGTTACGTTTTTGGTGTATGAGAATACGCGGAGATATTTGCCTCCTTTGGTTTCGAAGGTGTAAGAGGCGGAGATTTCAGGAGCTTTTGTGTTATGATTAATAGACTTCGGAGTTAATGCGACCTGCTGTTCGACAGCCGGACGCGTCCTCCTCCCTTCACAGATACCCGTTGGGATTCAGATCCCTGACTATGCTGATATTTTAACTAGGCCTTCTTGTTTCATGTACATATACACCAACATGCTTTGTATTCTATACGGCTATTCTTGGCACATCGGCCATGCTTATCAGCAGAGGGAGTGAAACACCTTTGGAAAAAAGAAAAAGTCCAGGTCAAATTGGCGGAACAGTCCAGCCAGGAATATGGTATCGTAGTGGTAACATTAGCATACAAAGAAATACAAACAGAAAAAGAAAAAAAAAAGGGGGGAATGCAAGGCAAGCCGTCAATGAGACTGCCTTTCCATATAATAAGGTTCCACGTCATCTTCATCACTGCTTGAAACCCCCGTGCAGGCCGAGGAGTCCTCGTAACTAGGACGTCGCGCCTTTCCATCGAGCCTGTCCAGATGTTGAAACTGTTTTCGGCTTCCCGACCCCGGTTCGGACTTTGAAGTCGGCGAGATTCGGCGATCTTTGCCACGGCCTTTGATGCCTTTGTTGCTGTTTTTATATAGAGTCGCAAAGTATTCCCACAGCTTTCGGTCCTGTGGAGTTACCAGATCGCCTTCGGACATTTGAGAGAACTTGATGGTCAGGTCTCGTAGGGTTGTGGCATGGAATTTGTTTTGGTGTGACTGTGGTCTCGTTAGCTCCGGGCTTCCTTCAACAATATACAGCACATTTGTCGCACCTTCAGATTTCCCAGCTGGGTAAACTGCTTCCCACAATCGTCCAAGAGGCAGGTAAATGGCTTCGCGTGCTGGTGAGTGATCTTGTGGGCGCGGACGTTGCCGCGCTGGGCGAATCTCTTCTGGCAAATATCACAAGAGAATGGCTTTTCCCCGGTATGGCGTCGCTCGTGGGTCTGGAGTAAAAGCCCCCATTAGACAACAACATTCCAATGCCGATTGTCAACCAGCTGTACAGGACTGACCTTCAGATTTCCCAACTGCGAGAAACGCTGTCCACAGGAAGGCTCCTTGCAAATCTATCATCATGTGGTTAGCAGGGACTTGTGCGGTGTGTCCTGGGTACACTTACGAAGGGTTTATCGCCCGTATGGGCCCTCATGTGGATATCCAGGTGGGTTTTCTGCGCAAAGTTCTTCCCACAGTGGGGAAGGGTGCAGGTGTATTTGCGTTTCTTCCCGGATCGAGACGCAGGCTCCTCGAACATGACGGCGCTGCATGGATTCGCGACTTGGGGTTGGGGAATGGAGTAAGTTTGGGCTAACGTGTTGGCGACCCCGTGAGTCAGGTGCTGGAGAGGTGGGAGGGACTGTACGGCCGACGGTTGCGGATCGGATGCTTTGGCCTGGATTGCTTTCATGAGGTTGTCCACCTCGGTGGAGAACTCGGCTTCGTTGGGACTAGAAGGATCCTTTCCGTGTGAGACGCTGCCTTGCGCTGACGACTGGTGTGACCGCGCTTTCTGCGAAGTCGGGTCGGGGTCATTCTTGATCAACGGGTCCCTGGCCACCCGGTTGAAGGCGTTCTTCGCAGGCCGGATGTCCGGGATGAGCTGAGCCGGTGGTGGCTCCGACGATAGGCGCACGGGTTGCGAATTGAGCTGATGTTGATGTCCGGAGAGGAAAAAGTGCTGGTAGCCCTGGTGGTGATTGTTGGGAGGGTGATGATGGTGGTGGTGGTTGAGCGTCTGGCCAAATCCATAGGTAGCTGAGGACGATTGCTGGAACGACAGCGGAAAGGAAGTCGTAGGATTGGTGTAGAAGGGAAAGTTTTGGCCAACCCCAGAGTTCATCATGCGACGAGGTGCGATGGCGCCAATGGGATGGCCTGGGAATTCATAAGACACTGGTTCTGCGGTTTCCATCATGGCACGTTGTGAGGGTGTAGTTATCTGCGTATAACTCTTGTCGGCTGGATCTTGGGACCTCAAACGGCTTCGCTTGCTTTTGATCCAATCTCAGAAAGACGCAATTGATTGAAGCAGAATGTGAGAATCCAGGCCTGCCACGATATGTCAGACCTGAGTCCATTGCCATTATTTCCAGAGAGCCATGGAACTCCCAGGTCCACTTACAGTCGAAATTCCTCCGCGTCCTCCTCTCGGTCTGTCTCCGTCCTCTTTCCTCCGTCCAAAACCACCGGAGTTTGAGCTAGTTCTGTCTGGGTTGTAGAAAAAGAAAAAAACGAAGTGTAAGGAGATTGGAGGAGGTGAAGACAGTATATCAGAAGCAATGCAATATAGAGAAGTAAGGTCAAGGGAGAGCAGAAAACCGGATGTATCCGATCCCCAGAGAGTTGTGTATCAGCAACCGATGTATAGGTGAGTCGACAGTTCAAATCGAGGCTAGAATGGGGAGTGAAGAAAGCAACGACGCGGTGGTTGAGGTGGACAATGGGTTATGTGCAATAAGCAAAGGTGATCTTGCCTTCCTTTTCAATCAATATCATTTGTCTCTTTCTTGTTCTGCTTTTCTTTTCTTTTCTTTTCTTTTTTTCTTTTTTGTCAGTTCTTGTCTGATATTCCTCAGGACGATCTTCTTATAATTTTCTAGGCTGGGGTCCCCTCGTTCTTTGCTTTGCATGTCCTTCTTATGAAAGTCAAGGCGTGGTGGATCTAGATTTAGATATACCCTTTTTTTTTTAGCCCTCCTTTCCCTGCATTATTTTTTTTCTCTCTGATTTTCATTATTGCCGCTGTTAGATCAGGATTATTATTTATTATCAGCATCGGCATATTATTATCAATAATTAATATTACCTTCGTTTTGAATATTATAATAATATTTCCCCCCTCCCCACTTCCCTCCCTCCTTCTGTCCCAAGGCAGTGGAAGCGGCGGGGGTGGACAACAACAGGGATCCCGGCCGGCGGGCTAATACCTAGCTGAAGGTTCTTCGTATTCTGGTATTTTACTGTGGACGTGGGGGCTGAGCTGGGTAAAATACCGATCACTGGAAAGACCAGAAAGAAAGGGGAGAAAGGAGTTTGACATGGTAGTAGGATGTTTACGCTTCAATTGTTGAACACGTCCCCTCTTCAAAGTCCCCTCTATCGATCCATTTTATAGAGAGAGGAAAGGAGGGAAGAGGTGTAAGATCGCGAGTCCGTACTTGCAACCGTCGATTCTTTACAGTAATTTTCCCAGGTCCATACCGTGCGAAATACTGATCGATAGGTCAGAAGAAAGGACGAAATCAATCCAACAACAACGAGGAAGAAAGTCGGGTCTTCCCCTTTAGAGTTAGCAGGTATCACTCCTATCCCGAAGGAACGAGCCTGAGATCCACTGCCTTAATTCAACTAGTGTCTGGTCTAGTCTTCATGGAGAGCCAGTGATCGTTCCAGCCGGACCTCCCCCGTTAATAAGTGGACAGGGAACAAGGAACGAGGAGGTAATATTGAAGTAATCAATATACTGTATTTCTTAGAGTCAGCTCCCATACACTCACTCACTCACAATGATATTATCTATTACCACAGACTGGAGAGAGCGATCCTTTAGGGGTATACAAAGTACAGATACAGGGACAGTATGTCTGATGGCGAGATCGTCGCCTTCCACAGCTGTCCAATGGCGGACGCGTCATAACACCGTTCTAGTAGGCTGACAATCACGCATCATCTCGATGAGACAGGGTAACGACATGGAGAGATTATTCGGACCGGGATTAGATTCACCACCTTGCCCCTGATGCTCGGAGTTTTTGATAGATGAGTGATGGACTACGGAGTACTCCTGGAATAGTTCCTTGACAAGCTCGAGCTGGGCCATACCGCACGAGTGGTAGTCGTGGTATCCTCCTCATGAGGGTATTTATATCAAAATCAAACCTCTAAGAATGTCAATATCGCTGCTCAAAGAATAGGACCGAGTGTATTGACCAAATACGTCTCAACCAGCATCCCTGAAATGTATTCGTATCAAAATACAGTATACGGTTCATATCAAAATCCATCAGCCCAGACGTGTGGATAGAGCCGACAACCCGCCCTCCGTAATACTGGACAATCATCACCACGGAGTCAGTCCTGACAGCTCTGAATACCCCAGGCCAGGAATCACATATCATCTGACCCAGCAGAGTGGGCCGGGGAACATGGGGCTGGCACCTTCAACAAATGAGTCGCAACCGGCTTCCAAATTCCAGCCTCTGACTGGTAGCCCTTTCATCTCGTCGTGCGAATAGTACCTGACTACGCCAAAACTTTAGCCGCTGTTGGTGGAGACGGCCGCGTCCAGTCCATTGGTCAGTATCTAGTACTTTCGTGCTGAGGGAGGGAAGCTCTGCTGCAAAGTCGATGGTACCTCGACCTATGAATTCCATTCGGTGACACAGGGGAGGGCACCGTCGTTCAGTCGTCTCGTATTAACATTAGCATGGGTATCTCCTCACAGTCACGTTGAACCGGAGCCCACTAGGATATCCATCCCATCCATCCCATCCCCTAATCCTTCGCGAGCCAGGTAGGTTAGTCGTCAGCCATGCCCTCGACGAGGCTATCAGGTGGATTCGATGACGATCTTGAAACTTGTGGGCGTGGCTTGACAGGGTCATCGTCACCCTGCATCGACCTCCCTTCTGATGTAAGCCTATCAGTAGTCAGCCAGTTAGTCAGTCCATGGTCCATGTCAACTGGTTGTGGAGACAGGATGATGCTGCAAGGTGACCCGGCGCACCCGAAACCAGTGGCATCGCCAGCTCAGTCGAGCGGTTGTCTTGACGAGGCAATACAGGGTTGAATACCGATGAATTGAAACATACAAACGACTGGAAACGAGACTTGAAATCCGGACCACGTACCGACGATTGTACTGCCGATTGATCTGGACATGATCGCCCTCCACTGCATCATGAGGATGCCACTGTCCACCTACCGCGCACCCATATCCGACGTCGTATTATTCAGTACTTTCGTTTAATTTCCAATTCCAATTCCTCCCTCACAACCGAATAATCCTGTTTCGTCTTGTCTCGTCTTATTCTGACCTCGAGCCTTGGCCCCTCCCCACCAACGTGACAGGGTCTAGCCGGCTGAGCTAGATAGAACGGACGGTCCGCGGCGGGTGATCAATAGTGTGGAAATGGATGCAGGATGATTTGTTGGTCAACAGGATTTGGCCCCACTGCGATGAGTCCGGCCTTTTTTTTTCTCTTCTCCACTGACGGCTGCTTTTCTTGAATGCTGACTTTCATTCTACCAGAGGGGTTAGTACTAAGTGGGTGGTTTCTTTCCAGCAGCCGCCACTGGCGACAAATCGTGATAGGTTGGAACGGGAACTGGCCCATGCACGGAGGTGAGCTGAAGTCGGTCGTGTTTTCTTTCATCGGTGACGGATTTCATTGGGGTTGAGATCTTTATTTCTTCCCTGGTTAGGGTTATTTTTACCTCTGTGCATGCGTGTTTTCTTTTTCTTCCATCTCTATATGATATACTTATAGTATTTTATATTATATATTTTATATTATATATTTTATATTATATATTTTATATTATATCCCATTATCCAGACCAGCCGCCTCACCTTAAGCCTCCCTGATCCCGGTCCTGTCTAATAATCATGATTCTCCCATCACAATCCCTAGTATCCATCATCCATCCTAGTGTCCGATCATCTCCGTCCCAACAATAAACTCCGTCATCCTGACACGCATTGTACTATCCTCTCTCTTGCATTGTCATCCCAACATCTATACTCCAGATGTACAGACTGCTCGTTGTTCCCATCAGTAGCCCTGACGATGACGTAAGAGTGCCTCCGTCCTTCTCGTCGCTCCGATCACGACGCGATTGAATATTCCCAGTCGATATATCACAGACGATCCAGACATTGCCGCCCGAGATCAATCAATCAATAAAAATAAAATAATAATTTTAAAATGAATAAAAATAAAAATAACCAAGCTGACCCCTCCAAAAAGGAACTTTCCCTAAACTAACGAATCCGTCCCAGGGAAACAAACAAACCATGTATTATCTTCCCTCGTTGGCGTCCCGGCCCGGGCCTTCTTTTTGCTCGGATCAACCGAAAAGTTAGATTGACATACATCCTCGTATATACATCCATCATCCTGTATGTATATGAGATACTTGGATAGGAAAGATCTATGCAACGCTTTCGTACGGCGGATTCTACCTTTCCCTCCTTCATACTCCATCCATCCATCCATCGTGTGGAGTCCCCCATTACTCCCTCCATGAGTCCTACCTACCTAGTGTCCAATCTACATGCTCTGGTGACCAGGTAGTGGGGAGGCTGCGATCCAATCATGCTAAATCCGGCTGAACTGGACCTAGTGCACTAAGGACTCCATTCAGGGTGATCGTGATCTCGTCCGGCTGGAACGAGCGACGATAGGATGATAGATAGATATATAGTTCAGACTACGGATACTCCAAACATAGGTATGTATCATCCATCATCCGTACTTGACATCTTGTCTCGTCTTGTTATATGTGTGGATAGTATCCACATCCATTTCCATACTCCATACATAAGTCAAGACAAAAAACAACCTCGAAGTGGAATTGATATGCACGCCAGCCCCGATCTGCCCGATTGCAACCCAATCAATCCGGCTCCAACCTCCGTCATCACTTTCCGTTCCCACGATTCGCGCGCATCACATCAAGATATGATTCAGATTCATGTACGCGATGGACCTCGCGTCCAATGAAGATCTCGTTCTGCAGAGTCCCTGGCGAGAGAGTCACAGACATACAGATGTCGAACCTGTCCATCCAAGACCGGTGTGAATCGCGACAGATGGCAATTTAAAATTTCAGATCCGATGCGCAGGATAGTTAGTTCGTAGTTAACTAGGTCGTTAGTTGGTCGTAGTTACCCACGCTAAAAGGGACGATCGGAAGAGAGAAACAAGAAAAAAAAAGGGCGGACAAATGCAGATGTTTGTGATGTATCCATTTCGGCCATCTTATGGCTCAGCCTCTCACCACAATTATAGTCATCACCATAACCATAACCATAACAATAACAGGGGAAAGAACCAGGAACCGACACGAGACAGCAGACAATACAGAAGAAAAAAAAAAATAAACCCAGTCCAAGATTCAGTGGTGGTCGATGGAAAGACGCAGGAGAACCCGTAACTTTAATTAAACGAGGGGTCTCTCTGTCCTGTCTGGTCCGGTGTTGATTCCTGGAGTTCCATCTGGATCATCTACCCATTTTTTCCTTTTTGAATCACGCCCCTGGACTGGACTCCGTGGTTTGGATTGGTTTCAATACGACCATTTACTGGACTTGGCTGGAGGCAAGATGGAGCTAACTGGATGGGGTACGCTGTCCTGTGTGTAGATACCTCAGTAGTGGTTCGACTCAATCAGGAGTACATATATATATATATATAATATAAAGATTCATGCAAACCAACACGCGAGTATACAATCATATACAATCATATACAATTCAACAATTCAATTCACCAGGAACAAGCCAAAGCCAACTGAATCACACCCAAAACGACCAGAAAATCTTACCTCCAACTGCGGAGTACAGAGGTACATAAAGTTAGCGTAATCTGGAAATTCCCAGTTAGCCGCCAATGGCCCCGGAAATCCCATCGCTGCAGGGAGGGAGGGAGTGACAGGACATGACTTGGCGCTAATCTGATCTGATCGTCGGTATCTTTTTTCCTTCTTCTTTTTTTCCCTTTTCTCTCTTTTTCCTCGGGGAACGAAAATAGGAGTGAGAAAATTATAGGAAGAGAGAAATTAATAGAATAGAATAGAAATAGCATAGGATAGAATAAAGGGGCTGAACACTGAACAAAAGTAAAACATGAGAAGAGAAGAGTAGAAGCAGACGGATAATAAAGATGGATGGAGGAGAATGAGGCCCCAGCCGCCCGATCGTCAGGGCGGTCGTGACCGATATCGCTGTCGCTGGATACAGTAGGAAGGTAGTGGACCGTGTGCGTCAACACCTGGTACTGGATGTGTCCCTGTAGTTACATCATTCCAGCGTTTCCTGTACTTGGGGATAGGACGGATCATCTACAGATGTCTACTATATACACTTGGGTTCATGTCGCGTGGGCGAGAACAAGCACAGATGTAGTCGTATGCTCATTGACAATAAAAGTAATATCGTTCTACAGTGGCAGAGTATCGTGTACCTGTCGCACATGCAATCCGGGCATAATGTGTACAGGCACATGCCATACCCAGGGAGACTGCTCTCGCCTGCAAGACAAGACAAGCGACTACGTTGGTCGCCATCTATCCACAGGAAGGACCCCACTACAATAAGCACGCCCATGCATGGCGAGACCTCCAGCTCATGCACATTCGGACGCGAGCAGTTGAGCTCTTCCAAGTCAAATTGAGTACCAGACAGATCGATAAGACCGAATACCAAACCATACGCAACAATAACGGGGACAAAAAGAAAAAGAAGCAAACGAGATAATAAGAAGCAAAACATCGAAGCAACTATCCGTACAGCATTTTGGCGCATTGTTCCTAACCACTCCACGTCCGTTCCCGAAGACGAGACATTGTACCCAAAACGTTTCACGTGAACGCGACACTTGTGACGGAATGGATCCACTGCCACCGTTCGATAAAGCAAATTCGCCCGCAGGCCCGTTGAAATAACCATGTCAGATAGTACCAGATTGAAAAAGAGGTGGCGAGCAGGGCTCTTTGCCAGAAGGGGTCCACAACAGACCCATCACCGCCCGGTGTAGGTGGAGTATCTGTACGGGATACGGTCAGTGTCATAACAAAAGAAGTAGGAAGGAGAACGAAAGGGATAAGTACCTCCAGATTCTCGCACGCATGTCACCACTGCCGGTGGCAAAGAGGTTGTTCGTAGGGCTGGGTGCAACCGAGATGACTGTTCACAGTTAGCCAAAGGTAATCAGATCACAAGAAAAAATCAATCTGCATAATGAAGGGTGACTGTACCGGAGTTCTTGTGGCCTTGCAACATCATCTGGGCATTGCCAGTGATCGGGTCCCAGAACTGGACGCCGCGATCTTTGGAACCACTCATGACCCAGTGTCCATCAGGAGTCAGGCAGACGCTGAGCACAAAGTCCTATTCCAGAAGAATTCCACGTCAGATACGGAACGGCACACGACCAAGGGAACAGGCCGACCTACCTTGTGGCCTTCGAAGGTTCGCACGCATTTGCTGGCCTTGATACCGGTGCTGGGGTATGAGGTGCGGGGAACGCTGAGCTCCCACAGCTTGATGGTCTTATCGAGACTGCCGCTGACCAGGTCGCGGCCGTTGGGAGCGAAGGCGACGGAGTAAACGCTATCCTTGTGACCCTCGGGGTTCTCCAGGCGCTCCACCAGGTAGCCCGTGGTGGTATCCCAGACGCGGACGCTCTTGTCCAACGAACCGGCGGCGACGTAGTGGCCATCGGGCGACATCGCCACCGTGGTCACGCCGTCCTCGATGCTCAGCGTGTAGATCAACTTGCCCTCCATAATATCCCAGAGTCGCACAGTCTTGTCGCCGCTACCGGACGCGATGTACCGACCATTTCCGGCGAAGTCAAGGGAGTAGATGTCTTGTTCGTGGCCGGTAAAGATGTGCTTGATGGTTCTCGCAGCGATATCCCAAACCTACGCCGCAACATTAGCATGTGCCAATAACAAGGTGCTTCCGCCGCTTAGATCGGAAAGAGTAAGGCTTACGCGAATCTGCTTATCCTCGGCGCCGGTCGCAAGGTACTTGCCATCGGGGCTGAAGCAGACGCTGCGGATGTAGAGATCACCGGTCTTGTCCACGTTTTCGTCCTGCAGGGTGGCCACGTTCTGGCCGGTGGTCACGTCGAAAATCTGAGCCGAGCGGTTGCAGCCGGTGGCCAGGTACTTGCCATCGCGACTGAAACGAACGCAGCAAACGACACTGTCGTGGACCAGGTGGTGGACCAGCTCCACATCCAGCACCCGTTGCACCTCGGGGTTGAACACGGCGTACCAGTCGGCCCCCTCACGCTTCTGCGTGGCGGGCAAGTCGTCGGGGTTCCAGTTGGCCAGCATGTTCCCGGGGCGGTCGCGAACGATGGCGGCGTTGGGGGGAGTCGGTCGGGCCAGCTGAGGCGAAACACGAGGGTCTGGGTACCCAAGCTGGTGACTCTGCTGCGGGGTAGCCGGCGCACCGGGGGCGCGGGGTCTTTTACCCGGGCCAGGCGAGGCTGTTGGCGGGGGCGGGGGGCCGTAACCTATGGTGACAACGAGACAAACAACGGTCAGAGATCAGAGAGCCCGTTGAAACCACAGTCATAACATACCGTTCACAGCAGCACCAGACTGATATCCTCCAAAAGAGCTCTGCGTCTGTGGCGGCGCTCCAGGCTGAGCGGCGGGAGCAGGCTGTTGAAGGGTATGCTGGGGAGGCTGCTGATCCTGGGGAGGGGGAGGGGCAAGACCGGGACCACTACCTCCTTGGTTGGTCATAATCCCACCGAACAGATTGCTAGGGCCATGGCCCAGTGCAGGTGGGGGGGCCTGGGAAGGGCCCGCATGCTGCGCAGGGCCGGCAATGTGAGACACAGTCTGAACACCGCGGGCTTCGAGCTCGTGTCGCAACACTCGCAGCTCATTCTCATATCTAGACGGCAGTACCAGCGGATTAGCCTTGGGAAGGAAACAATCAGCACTCGGGGACCCGTTGCAGAAGACATACTCTTGCTTCATCTTGATCTGGGCTTGTTCCAGTTGATACACCTTCTGTCGAATCATCTCCATCTCCTGGAGCTGTCCGGTCACTGGGGTAAGAAGTCAGCGAACCACATTCAATACAGAGAAGCCCGACGCCCCGGCACGATGCGGAACACTTGATCCCATTCGAAACCAGGACGAGTGATCACCGAACAGCTGGTGACACGCCCTTGACAGGAACCATACAGTTCTGCCAACGGGTGTCACCAGCTTCACCATGCAACGGGTCGCGGGCGAACTGCACATGCACAGGCAGGAGTAAGAAAGACACACACGTACGCTGGTGCTCAAACTCGCCAGTACTCCGCGTTTGATTCTCGAATTCCTGGCGCAGTTGATCCAGCAACTCCGTTAGACGGGAGTTGGGGGCGGGAACCATCCCGCGATGTGTGTTGTACATGGCGCGTAGCAGTCCTTTTGCTTTTTTTTTCCGATGCTTTTCTCTTCTTTCGGTCGCCTCTCCTTCTCTTCTGCGGCCAGGAGGATTCCTTTCCGGTCGCTCAACGGGTGAACGAGCGCGTCGTGACGATGGAGTGCGAACGGGGGTTTCCCGGCAGGTTTGAGCCTCCCAGTGAGGGCGGTTTCGCGAGGATAGTCGATGGGGGTCGATGAAGACCAGGAATAGCCGAATAGAGGACGGCAGAGACGGATTGGCAGTGAGATTAATGCAGGCGCATCACATACAGCGCGCCCGTACGGAACCGAGCGCTACGATGGAAACAAATTGAGGAGAACGTTGGCGACGTGGCTCCAGACGGGTGGGGAGGAAGATGGAGAACGGATGGAAGGGGAGGAAAGGATGAACGATTGAGGAAGACGGAGAGAGCCGAATGAAGATGGCAGAGACAAGTGGTGAGGTCCGGGTCTGCTTAGGTAAGGCACGGGACTAGGGGAGTTGGGTTGGGGGTGTGCACGGTCCTAACCTGTCCTAACCTGGTCGTCACTTGGTCTTGACTTGGTCTGACTTGGTCTTAACTTGGTCTGACTTGGGCCTGACTCGGGAGACGAGCAGGAGGAGCAGTGACTGGACCAGAGGGGAAACGACAGAAGAAAAGAGGAGACACTACGCAGTGGGTAACCTAAGGATTCATTCCGGGTTAGTGGGAATGGCTTCCTCCAATGGATCCCTGGGACGGATGGGGGCAAAAACGGGCGGCGGAAGCTTGGGGTTGGCGCGAGAAGCGACTGGATTGAATCTTTTACTTTTTATTCGACTGAAATCAATTGATGTAGAGTATAGAGGTTGAATATTGAATATTTATTGAATATCGAATATTGAAGTAAATTATAGGTGTTGATCTCGTGATAGGATATAAGATGCCTGAGGTCCTCCATGCGCTGGTACTGGTGTATGTAATCAATCCATGTGCATAAATATGAAATATATATAGAGATTTACTACATCCTGTCAATTACAGATATATAAAACCCTCAATCATTCAACTTCCGCCACTCCGGTATGCGGACATGTCTCCAGGTGGTTGCTAGAACAACGATCCAATGTCTGGTACGTTCGTCCGTACAGAGTACAGACATTGGCGTGGTGTTATGCAGGTACCACCCAAGGCTAACCATAATGATCATAGTCTTGTATATCTACTGTCCCTCCCTCTCGACGGATGATAGGGACATGAATCTCATAAATTCTCATGTTTCTATTTTGTTAGTCCTTGTACGCTATATTTTGTATAATCCGGATGATGAAGGAGATATCCATTGGCTACAATCCAAACAAACATCGAATACAATACCAATAATATACTCGGTATACAGACGGGGATTTCCCGACCAAAATCCTCCCACCGAACAGAAGCTTGTAAATATGATAGAGCCTAAAATCATTCAGTGATTGCAGCAGGGGGTTAAGAGGAAATTAATAGACAGCCAACCGTGGTTGTCCCGCAGTCCCCAGCAAGGCGTGTGTATTAACTCATTAACTGGTAAGGACCGCATCTCCTTTCCACCCCAACGTTTCTTTCCCTCTTCTTTAATCTTCCCCCCCACCACTCCCCCTCTCTGGCTCCCGTCCCTCTTCAAGCCCTTTGCCAGAAGTCGATCCATTAGAACCTCATCATGGATATCGCGCTCGAAATCTGGGACACCTTCATCGCGGATCGTTTATACGCCTCCCTTCTTCCGCTCTCTCTCTCCTCCTCCGTGACGCTCCCGGGCTTCAACAATGCCGCCAATAGTACCCTGTCCTTCTTTGGTGCCTCCAAGCCGTTTGTCTACGAGCCGGCCACGCAGTTGATCTATCTGGAACCGTCCAAATATGCCTACATGAGCGCGTGGCCGCGAAACAACATCTACCGTCAAGCCCTGAGCTTCTTCTTGATTGTCTGGTATGCGAGCCTCTGCGCCTCCCCCCGCCCCCCGGCCGCCAATGGCTCGCTCCATCCCCAGGTTCTAACGGTGGTGCGCGATGGTTAGGATTTTCGGAATCATTGTCTACTTTATATCCGCGACCTTGTCGTACTTCTTCGTCTGGGATAAGACGACGGTCAAGCACCCCAAATTCCTCAAGAATCAGATTTCCATGGAGATCGCCCAGACAATGCAATCGATGCCGGTCATGTCTCTGTTGACCGCTCCCTTCTTGGTCGCTGAGGTCCGAGGCTATGCCAAACTCTACGACGGTTTCTCCGACGAGCCTTTCCCGTATTACAGTATTCTGCAATTCCCGCTCTTCATCGCCTTCACCGATTTCTGCATCTACTGGATCCACCGCGGCTTACACCATCCGCTGATTTACAAAACGTTGCACAAACCGCACCACAAATGGATCATGCCGAGTCCATTTGCCTCGCATGCATTTCATCCCTTGGATGGGTGGTCCCAAAGCGTCCCCTACCACGTCTTCCCGTTCATATTCCCCCTCCAGAAAGTCGCATATGTCTTACTCTTTGGTTTTATCAACTTTTGGACGGTCCTGATCCACGACGGGGAATACGTTGCCAACAGCCCGGTCGTGAACGGCGCGGCCTGTCATACCATGCACCACCTCTACTTCAACTACAACTACGGACAGTTCACCACATTATGGGACCGTCTCGGTGGGAGCTACCGAAAGCCGAACGAGGAGCTCTTCCGGCGCGAAACCAAGATGGACCAGAAAGAATGGCAGCGACAGACCAAGGAAATGGAGACCATCCTCAAGGACGTCGAAGGCGAGGACGATCGCAAATACCTCGCCGAGGAATCCAAGAAGGATCTCTGAATTTGGTCTCGGTATCGACCTATCATGAATTATACAATGACTTCCCCTCGCGATACCCCCATACCCAAATATACCCCGGCTCTCGTGACACGAATCATTGAATGCGAGAAGAAAAACAAACGAACTCAACGAGTTAAATGAGAAAGAGGAATTCAAGAAAAAACAGGTCGTAGGGACGACGCTGGATGTGGTGAGGCTTTCACCGAGTGGTCTTCTCTATTCTCAAATGAGCTATGACTGGTATGCGCTCTGTGGCATACATCTTACCCTCTTGAATGCTGTAATATCGCATATACATTATTGTAATCACTTTTCTTTTGCTTCTCTTCCTGTTTTTACTTTTCACTGCGTGCCAGGCTCTGTCTGTTTCATACAGTTGGTTATCGAAGTCATGGCACAGTGGTGCAGCTTTTTGAGACGAGAGTCTGGTATATCCAGGCTAATCTTTTCTGTACATATTTCATACGTGAATTTTCTTTTCTTCCCTTCTTCCTCTTCGAATGTCTATATGGAAATGCATGCAAACGAGTCTCATCTATGTATAGAGTCTAGTAGAAAGCGACGGCAGTCTCTCCCCTGTTCCCGCCTTGCCAATCCAAAAAAAAAAAAAAAAAAAAAAAAAAAAAAAAAAAAAAAAAAAAAAAAAAAAAAGATGGCACGCTTGGACTCATAAATTGGACGGACACATATTGAGTAAATTAAATTGTGTTTCATCGCTATCAACATCTACATATGTGTACAGCTAATGCACAAAGCAACAAGAATACAGCGAGTCCCTAGAGATACGCAAACAGGTCGAACACCGTGTTTGGCACGCCCAGTCGAAGGTCCAACCTACTCACTCACCCGGGATTTTTAATTTAATTATTCAAGCGGCCTGCGCAGAGGCATCCGCATCCGCAACGTCCATGTCTCCATCCCCCGCGGAGGAAGGATTATTCTCAGGCGGGGGAGCGGTGGTACCAACGGGGGTGGCATTGGCCATGGCCTCAGCGATGAAGGACTGTTCGACGGCAGCCATGCGGCGGAAGGCTCTGAGCCAGCGTTGGCCCCAGTGGCGGATGATTTCGTCCTCGGGCAGGTTCCCGCTGCCGTCGCCGCGCTCCATGAGCTCGTCGTTGCTGCCGCCCGCGACGGAGACGACTGTGTCTTCGATGACTTTGAAGAGGGATTGCATGTCGCCGTTTTCGCGCTTCAGGGTCTCGTCTAGGAGGCTGAGCTGGGGCTCGTAGAGGCCGGGCTGGGTTCGTGCGGCGACGATCTGGCGCAGGCGGTTGGTGACTTTGCCGACTGTTGCGGAGACCATCTCGAAGACGTGGGTCTTGGCGAGGATTGCTCCCGCGTCTAGTTTGTCCACTAGGGCCCATTCGATGACGGAGAGCGGTGTTAAGATGGTGTAGTTCAGCAGTTTGTCGATGATGTTGATGCCGATGCCGGGTTGGTCTGCCCAGTACTCCATGACCGAGGTGATGATCTGACGACGGGCAGCGGGCGACTTCGGGCCTATAGCTAACAGCCGCTCTTTGTTCCGCTCAATGCAGGACAGGACGTGCGAGAGAGATTTGGAGCCAACAAAGCATATGGCGGTTACGAAGGCGTCTGTGGAAGGGAGCATGGGATCTTCGACTCCCAAGCCCTTGGCCTGCTCTTCGATTGCAGCGATCACCGTCTGAATTTCTTCATCCGTCGCTTTCTTACGGATAAGTTGCATCAATTCCTTGCCCTCGTTGGCATAAGGTGTAGCTGGGGAGATTAGCATTTGTCTCATAGACACCGGGATTGACATTGACGTTGGAAAGATACTTACTGTCCTCCAAGTACTTGAAATCAGGGGTATCCTTTTCCTTCCCTTCCGTTATTAAACTCTGGTAAGGGTCCGGGAGAGTGCCTCTGATCCGCTGCGCAAAGCTCAGACGAATCTCTTTGTCAAGAGCACCGGTGATGAAAGCCATTTTCGGATGGTTGAGCGGAAGATCAAGATCATCGATCCTACACAGATAAGTTAGCACCTCACCCAATGAGTCGCCGCAGTAGACATGAGAAACTCACCATTCGCTCCATTTCCACGTGAAACCAAAGTTACTCAAATGATGAGCGAACCAGTCCAAAAACCGATGGCTGAGATCCAAATCGATCGTATCCAAGCTGCGATACAAGAACCGAATAGCTCTCCCCAAGCTAGGGGCAATAGCAGCTGGGGCGATTTTGCAGCATTCAGTAAGTACCGAATGGTAGTAAACTAGTTTGTGCTCCGGAGACGGCAGTTGGAAGAGCTGGGAAAAGACCGCATCTACAGCGACATCTTCGGGTTTCCACGTTGGACGGTCGCCAGGAATGTCGCGCAGCCGATCAAACGGCGTTGCGCGTTTCACGAAAGTCTGGGGCGTGAAGTAGCAATCCACGTCGATCAAATACTTGGCAGTCGCAATGCGATTGAAGTCCAGAATATTGATCGTATCCACAAGCGCATCGCGCAACAGAGATGATGAGATATCTGAGGTAGGGGGAACAGTTTCGATATCCTGGTCGGCGTAGACTGAAAGGTGAACCTCGGGGTAAATCGCCCTTCTGCCGGCCCGTACGGGGTTGGGGACGGAGATCTCAGGGAGGGGGCACTTGGGGCCAAATTCCGCGGGTGGCTGCTCGTCTTCCTCATTAATCCGCACCCCTTTCCAGGGCCGAGGGAGACAGGCAAGCTCCCAACCGCGGTTGGATTCGCCCTGGAGCTGACTTTGCAGGAGGCTGATGATGCTTTGTACAGCATTTGTTCGACCATCTCCGATGGCAATAGGATTGACCATGTCCACAAGAGCGTGGGGTGTCGAAGTAATGACATCAGTCTTTTCAAGAAGAGCCGAAGCTTGTTGCTCATATCCAGTGGCGGGCGAAGCCATTATGTACGGTATGGTGAAAAGGATGATCTTCACCAGCTCCAGGCCGAGGACCTACAAAACAGATATCAGCGGGCGTACTCGCAGCTCGTCAGGAAACGACTCACATCATCAGAAGACGCAGTCTGCAGGTCGACGGCGCGCGAGAATAACTCGTCTAGTATGGGGAAAATACCGTCTCCCTCGAAGATACACTGAAGGCATCCCAGAAGGCGAAGAAGCAGTTTCACTTCGCGCCACGCGCCGGCATTCAGATATTCTCCCAGAAGATTAACCGCCTTCTGAAGGACCTCCGAGCAGACCTCCGACTTCAGATTGTTAACAACGAGAATGGTTGTCGCGATGAAAGGGATCTTCAGTGGTTGTTCGAGCGTACTAGCAATACATCCATTAGTTCAAGTCGTAAAGCCAACAGTGTAAGGCAAAATCCACATACAGATCAAGCACAATGTCGATGAAAGTATTTTTCAGCTCCTCATTCTCATAGTTCTCCGTCACGCTTCTAGCGATATGTACCGCGTCGTCGTCCGCTCGTCGAGCCGCCTATAACGAGATCGTTAGCCATACAGAACTGTGCCGCATGAACCCAAAACGCCTTGGAAACCCGAAATCGTACAGATTCAGCAATTGTAAGCAACTGTCTTCGGACTTTGGCAACCAAAGGCTCCTCGTATCGGCGCCTCTGTCGACGGTCGTAGTCGTCATCCTCTGGGGAACAAACAGTCAGCAAAGACAACCCATGTGGTATCGCGAAAACAATCGAGAGCTTGTTATCCAGCCACGAAGCATAACGAACCTCTATACCGTCGTTTACGCCCACCCCTAGGGCCATTGTATCGGCGTTCGTAGTCGGCCATAGCTCCCAGACGATACGATTGCGCGACTGAGCGGTGCCAACTCGTTGTTAAAGGACAGGGGGATATTGGTATTTGTGCGCAATGTCAAAAGAAGGATGTTCAGTCTATTGACTGGCACCTGTATTGCATGTAGCGTTAGAATTAAGCTATGAGCAGTCAATCCGCTACAGGAACTTAAAACATTGTAAGTAAAGGAACATGCGCTGAGCTATGACATTCCGGAGAGAGAGATATTCCGCTCCACCAATTACATAACGTCGATCTGCTGTTTATAAAACAGACACAGACATACAGACATACATCTCTAGGTAGTTAATGCCTCCCACGGCTAAGAAAAGGATCAGGAGTCCTCTTGGTCAACAGAAAACTAATACGGATCAGATGAATATCTTAGATAAATCGTGGCGGATAAATACGGTCGAATATCATCTAACATGCTCTGGAGATCCCAAACTAGTAGCAAGGTTACTAACTACTTCATAGGGAGCAACCATGATAGTAGTACGGATGAAATGGAAGAAGCTATTGAAGTCATCCAGACCTTGATATAATAGTAGATAATGCTGAGCACTAACATAGTGACTCAACCACTGTACTCAGCTGTGTACACCCACCATCAAGCACGAGGCTTGAAACACGCACGTACGCACGCACAAAGGAGAACCTGAGCACAAGACTATCAACAAGGACAAAGAAATCAAAAGAAGGTCATAGTAAATCACGTTGTTTGCTTTCGGAATTAGGTGACATAGGTAGTTTCATCTTGGGCCAAGTTGAGGAATGTAGTAGTTCTCAAGAGCCAAGTCAATGGGAATCAGGAGGAGTGCAAATATGATGCCTATAAAACACAACAAAAACATAGCTGTAAGCGAAGCAAACACAAAAGAAGAAAAGAAAAGAAAAATCAATGAAAAGCCGTAAAGGGGAGTTTCTAGAGCTGCAAATCGGGGTGAACACCTCCAATACCTATATTCAAATCATTCAGAGGCACATCGTCGATGTGCAAGGTCCATCTGGCGCCCCTTCTAATATCCGATGCAATTGCAAGGCATTCATTTGTCCACTATTCTTCATTGGATTGGTGGAAACGTGGTTCCTTGACCCCCCTCGAGATATGAAGCTATGCAGACTTGAATCCCGGAAGGCAGACTCACGCTGTAAGGGTATCACTTTTTCCTCCCAAGAGCTGTCTCAGACACCTCAAAAATTCCAGCCTATGCTCACTCCACCACCCCAGTTGCGTATCATGGTCCACTATCTCTTGAAAAACTTTTCCAGTAGTCGCAAACATAACAACCATATTCATTGCCTCCCTGGAAGAAATAAACGGTTTCTTTATCCTCCTTCCACGTTCTGGCCTCTTCTCGATGCCCTTTTTTTTTTCTTGTTTTCTTTTTTTCTTTTGCCAATTTCAATGTCATAATCGAAAAGGAAAGGTTCATCCTCTTCTTCCTTTTTTTTTCGTTTTTCTTTTTTTTTTTTTTCTTGCTTTTTTCTGATTTTCTTCCCGTCATTTCCTACCCACAGTCCCACACAGAGAAGCCAGCTCCTGGATGCCTTGTCAAAAGGATAGGTCTACATGCTCGGATAAACCGACTCCCAGTTGAAAGTGCCTGATGCATGGACGAAATTCGTATATGGAAGGATCCCTGATTCTCGAGCGCATGCATGTGCAAGTTGGTTGCACTAGAAACAGGCATGTTCTTCGTGAATCTCGCACGCAGTGACTCAGTCAAGGCGCGCTATCATTTCATCCTTCGTAAGAGGGGTAAAGTTATCGATGTCTAGCCCGCGGGCTTCGAGTGCCGGGCGGGCATGGGGAGGGACCAGCCGGTTGTTCATCGATGGTGCGATAGAGAGTTCTATAATCAACGACCGTTAGGGAACAGAATTTTCAAAGAGATGGGGGGGGGAGGAAAGGAGAAGAGAGATCAGGACGACGATGGGAGAACGCACCATGCTTGGAGAAATCGAAAAGGTTGGGAAGCTCCCTCGGGGGACTGTTGGGGTGCCGGGAGTCGGCCAAGCGGGTGTTGGGGTCTCTGAGCTCGTCGAAGAACGGATGGCACATCGCCTCGATCGCGGAGAGACGCTGCGTTGGTGTGTATTCCAGCAAAGCAGAGATCAAATCGATCGCCTCATGCGGAGCTTTCCGGAAGACCTGGACACGTTCAGTCAATTTCTCGTCGTTTGGCTCCAACGTATGGGAAACCGACCTTATTGAAGGGGTGTGGCTTGATCTGAGGGAACTTATGCTCCATGTAGTTGGGATTCATTGTACGAATCTGTTCCCGAGTGGGGGTACCTAAGACTTTGATGATCTCCACAAGCTGGTCAATGCCGGACTCGCCAGGGAAGAGAGGCTGGCCGAGCATCAGCTCCGCCATCACGCAGCCAGTAGACCACACATCTAGACCTTGGTCAGCATCTCCGACGGAGGTTCGTGGGAATGGATCGAATCAAGTACCAATCTTAGTTGTATAATTTGTGGCACCGAAAATCAATTCGGGCGCCCGGTAGTAACGCGAACAGATGTAAGAAACGTTCGGTTCATTTTCGACGAGGATCTTGGCCGATCCGAAATCACACAGCTTCAGGATACCGGAGTTCAGATCGACCAGGAGGTTTTGGGGCTTGATGTCCCGATGGCAGATGCCCTGGGAGTGGATATATGCCAAGGAACGGAAGAGCTGGTAGATGTAAAGCTTGACCTCCAACATTGGCATCGTCGTTTTGAGCTTGTTGAAATACCGCGACGCCCGATACACCGTTTCCGGTACATACTCCAGAACGAGATTCAGGTAGACTTCATCCTTCTGCGAATCGGCGACGAAGTGGTCAGTTGAGATCCGACCACACCAGCGACGGGCGGCAAAGGGGTGGGGAGTATGGTCCAACTTACCCGTTCGCCATTGGAGTAATAGAAAGCCTTTAGTTCCACGATATTCGGGTGGCGTACAATCCGCATTATTTGCAGCTCTCGATTCTAGGCGGATGTCAATAGGCCGGCGGGGGGAACTGGGGGGAAGGTTAGCGCTCGAGAAGCCATACCTTGAAACGCTTATCTTGGAGGACCCGTTTGATGGCAGCGTCCTCGCCGCTGGGCATCATCTTCGTCTGGAAAACCACACCAAACGAGCCATTGCCGACGATTTTGCATTGTGAATATGAGATTTCCTTGGTCTCCCCGGTCAGTCCATCCTGGACCTTTTCGCGAACGACTTCTGTATGAGGACACGACGGTCAGCGATCCATCAAAGTGCCAGGCGACCGAGTGCAGACGGGAGAAGAGAAGGAAGGTAACAGGGTAGAGAGCACAGGAGAGAGAGAGAGAGAGAGAGAGAAAGCGGGCTTTCTTACCACCCATGCGTAAACTCGAGAATACCCCAGGTCTATTCTGTGACATCACGGACGACTATAGTGGGGATTACAACAGCGGAAGGTTGGGCAGTGGGATCGAGAGGATGGGGGAGGTATTGTAGTTCAGTAGCAGAAGACAGGACAGGAAGTAGAGGCAAGGCGTGAAGTCCGTTTCGGGCAGGGTGTAATCGGTGGAGCATCAGTTAGTTGGAGGGGTGCTCTGGATGGGCGGAATATCCGAACGGTGGATGTTGAGTGGAGGTGCGCGTGAGATGAAAGGTTGAGAAGCGGGCTTGTGGGCAGGCGAATCGTAAAAGGGAAGGCTCAGACCAAGGGCCAATGGACCTGAACGGGTGCCAAGAGCGCAAATACACAAAATGCCACTGGAAGGAGGGAACGCCAAAAGGGCGTAAACTTTGGAAAGAAAAAGAGTACGATAAGTAATGGAAGTACACTTTTCTTCAGTCGGAGGCAAAAGGGGGGGGGGGGAGGTTGGTTTACAAAAGAGAAATAGAAAGATAAAAAAAAAGGGAAGAAATCAGAGGTGAAATGGAAAAGAAAGGGAAATGGGAAAGAAAGGGAAAAAGGAATAAAAAAAGGTGAAGAGGTAAAATGAAATAAAATATGGAAGGGAAAAAAAAAAGGGAAGGAGAAGAAAGGGCAGCTGATTTGGAAAGGTTGGGAAGATGATTCAAAGCTCCCAGTGGCAGGGGAATCTTGCGTTTTCGTTTGGTATGGCGGGTAGAGAGAGAGAGAAAGAGAGAGAGAGGTGACGTTGATGGAGCGACGAAGCCCGAACACGCGAGGGCTGCAGGAACGCGGGAATAGCACCAGAAGAGGAGGACAACACACGAGCTATCTGGAATTAAAAGGATCATTCCATCGTGGAAGGAATCTCTCTCTATATATGTTATGTAGTTGATCAAGAAATTCGAGTACTCGGTTGGTTTATTCTATTTGATTCATTTGTATCATTGCTGGTCCCATGTTCCTATTCTCTCAGCAAACAGAGCGGGGAAAGCGAGAAACGTTCCATTCTACAATAACAATGCTAACCAGACAAATTATTGAAGGCTTCAAAGAATAAGAATCTCGCATCTGTCCGTTGTAAAGAAGAACGGCAGTAAAAAAGAAGAAAAAATAGAAATAAAAAGAATAGAACAAAGCCGGTCTCCATCAATCGTACTATGTATGGTAACTTCCGTAGAGGTCCTGGAGACAAGGTTTGAAATGGCGGGGGGAGGAAGGGAGGGGGAGGGTTGCTACTAGTTGCTACCCACCTCTTAGTAGGTCAGTAGGTCCTGGGTACAGCACTAGCACTAGGTGGTAGGACTAGGTCGTCCATCGTCCATGCCTTTGTAGCGCAATTACCCACTAGTCAATTCCCTATCATTTTAGTAATAATAATCATATTAATGAGCATGTGTTAAGCGGGTGAAGATTATGGTCGTATGTGGAGAGCCCGTCCAGAGAACTGTGGACTGTGGATAATAAAGATAATACCTGGGATTCATTGGCATATCCCACTGGGCATGATTTCTGTTTATGGCACCCGACATGAGAATCGAGCTCTTCCTGTCCATGATTAGTGCCGGTTTTATGATACCAGCCGGAGAGATACCTGGTGACTGATCCACCGGTTTTACGGTCACACCGGTGACGGGGGTAGATAGAGGGGGGATGCGGCCAGTACCGTATTTGATGGTATTAATACAGGAGGGGTGATGATCCGGAAAGCCCACCTTGAAAAGTAAAGGGCAATGAAAGGAAAGGAAATGAGGGCAGAGTGAAATGAGACAGCCCCACTTTACGACACAATACCCATACACGCTGCAGAGTCCCTCGTGTAATTATTACCTAATGTCATCGGGACGTATCGTTCAGCATACCAAAGAGGATGCTGGAATTTGTCTATTGTCATGTTGAGGTCCATATATAAACCACTTCAAGCGAGGGTCTGATAGATAAGGTCGTAGCATCTGTGCAGGTGCAAGAGTACACACGTGTTACTCCTATTTATTTCAATACCGGCACATAACTCTGCACTCGTACAATAAAGGCTCTGATATTACCACGTACACGGAGAGAACAGTACATACATCACATATAAAACCTATAAAACCGAGTCCTATATGCTTCGGTATACAATCCTACCAGTAGACTACTAAATATAGGGCTACCCAGGGATGCCGCGCAGGAAACCCAATATAATTGGTCTCTGGACTGCAGGCATCTTGTATACCACCAATCCGCATCAGGGCCATGGGGGAACGCGGCTACTCGACCTTGCGAGTGGACTAGTATGAGGTATTTTACTAGTATGATCAGCCTAGTTTGTTCAATTGCATTTCAATCGATCATCATGCTTGATCCATCTCGTGATGCCTACCTAGGGAAGGGCAAGCAGGTCGATTGTTTAAATTATTTATTGAGCAGTTTAAAATAAATAAACATCCCTTCGGTTTATCATCAAAGCAGACCACTTTGCCACTGTCTTTACCGCAGTGTCAAGTGACCAATATGATTTTTTTGCGAAGCATACTGATTGGCTATCCTCTGCCACATATGGTGGCAGTGCAACCATTCTGAAAGGCGGTTGCCCGATATGTAGCACTGCCTGGTGCCATGCCATTGGATGACGGGAAAGGTAAATGGGATCTCGTGCAATTGTTGGATGGAACCTGCAAGTAATCTACGCACGAACTCCTAAACATAGTAAGAAAGCCTTGCTGACAAGGGCTTTCGATTTGATGGCGTCCAGATTGCGTCATAGGATAGATGGTTGCACAGTCCGAGCAGCTTTATGCATGGGAGATAGAGCTAAGCAGCAGTATGGATGTTGCGACTAGGCATGTAGCGGGGAGATCAGAATAGAAACGAATGGGAACCTATCCACTTGTAAACAATGGTCAGTCTCCTGTCTTCTTTACATGTGTATATTAAATTGTTAAACTATGGAGCTTGATCCTTAGACATAGGGTTTCCAAGAGCTTCTAGCTAGTTTGATGCAATGAAGTCTGGGTGAGCTCTAGGATCATAAGACGCTAATTATATGATCATGTCATATCAATTCAGTTCAAGTGCACGTGTATCAATTATGTGATACAGTATAGTACTTATTAGTATGTGTACCATTCTTTCAGCTACTATTAATATATCGCTTCTCTCTATATTGCAGAGCCTCATATTACACTTTGATATACGGAAGAATCTCAGGATGAGGTGAGACAAGCAAGGAGCAGCAGGATAGGCCAAACATAAGTCCTTCGTGATCGCTTTGATACACGTGCTTAGCCATGACTTAACTACAGAAGTATAATAAATACCTCTTGATGCTTAGCCTGGCGATAATCAGCTGCCTGGTGAGAGTCTGACGAAGCCTCTCAGCAGTTTGTCTCTTAGTGGTGGGTACGATATACTCGATATAAGTACAGGCGTCATAACCGAGTATTAATTCTAGTTGTATCATATATAGTGAGTAGAAGTATACATATATTAAATAGCAGAATAAGATACCAGCATTATGAAACGTAGAATTGTGTAATATATGCTATGCTGGACTATAACAACAAGGTATACATGGCAACAACATGGTTACAGAATATGTTTGATAAACCGTGCATCCATCCATATTATGTATCACAGGTTGCTTGCCTCTGCCCCACTTTCGCAGCCAAGACCGGGTCTTGATTCTTTGAGAGATGGGTCAATGGGAATATCGGAGGTGCGTTGTGCATCTTGGGCAAATCAAGCTCCGGGACAAGATCAAAGAAAACCATTAAAGGAGGCCTATGACCTCACCCTCTCTCTACGCTTATTTTTTTGGTGGCCAAGAGTGGGAGAGAGGGGTTATCCCAGGGATTACAGCGCTCATATCAACCTAAAATTCACCTACCGGGATGAGACGGGAGGAGTTAGAATTCCTCGAAGATCTACTATTATGTTATCTATCAGCGATAACTTTCATTGTGACTTGATGGAGGAAAGAAGATGCCTGGTACTCTTGTTACTGTAGCCAAACAGCTTAGTGAGTATTACTATGGATCAAGTATAATTTACCGTTCCCTGGATATTGCGGCCATAATTCATGGTTCTGCAGATCACCTGCCAGAAAGCATCAGCCGATCAATGATCAGTTGGATCCGATTTTTGGGTCCTGCTCACCTGACCGCGCCGTTGTGTATTGAAGATTTCCGGGCTTCCAAGACAGTGTCAATGCTGGGTTTTGTATCCTACCTGAGTCAGTGATCCGAACTATTGACGTTGGAAGTGAAATCATGGATGTTGGCAACTGTCCCAGCCTCCAAATAGGCACAGACAGGTACCATATAGTTAGACTCTAGTTGATTTTATAATACCGTACTAGTACTTGCAACTAGTACAGAATTTACCTAACGTGGTACCTAAGGTACCTAGGCTAGTGGCCTAGTACCAGATAGTTATCCTACCAGCCTCCTGTAGATGGTACCAATCATTTTTATAACCGCGCCAGGAGAAAAGAGGAATTAACCTAACTGAAGCAAAGTCTGGTTCTTTCATATTGATATTGATGAATGGCTTGCCTTGGTTGTACACACCACCAACCGGGCTACGATTCATAATATATAAGCATATATTATGGAACACAGCTAGAAGATTCGCTCTTCCTTCCCCTTCCTTTGACGTTGAGCAATGGTGGATGTCACTGTGGAGGGAAGAAGAAGCTAAGCCTGGCACCAGAAAACCCCACGCCCGGTAGAGAGAGGATCCCAATAACCATGATTTTGGTAAGGTAGCAACCAGGAGCATTGGTGATGTAACTTGGCTTTTGCCCACAGATATGCATTGTTCATAGCAGGTATCAATGTCGCATGACTGCAGCGACAGTAGCAGGTTCATGAACACCCAGTATGATAAAAGTAGTCGACTAGTTTACGGTCAGTTATACTAAGATTCATATTTATAGCCACCAATGCTCCTTCGTCCGATTATTACTTCGGTAAAATACATACAGCGGTAGATACTGCAGTGTGCAGCATGCACAGCTCCATATGAATAAGGTGGAACTTGACAGTAGACTGCTGACCCAAGGAAACTTCCCCTTCCTTTACCCCGTTCGGGTCTGCGCCTCGGTGCTCGCCCGACGAACTTTCTCTAGAGTCCGATTAAACCATCAAAATCTGATTGTTCCTCAACAAGCATAGTACCAGCACGAGAGCCAGGAACCCGTGCTGTTTAGGCAAATCTAGAAGTCGACAGATTCGGAGCTTCACCAACATCACCTGGACAACTATACCGGAAACGTATAGTGGCAAGATAAAACCTCCATCTTGATACCTTAATAGGGGATTTTGATTAATAGCCTAATAGCCCTGTGACACAATGATATCATGGGTGGCTAGCCACTGGCTCGTAATTATATTTATTTATTATTGTTGCATTGCATTCATTCAATGCCAAAATGATCTATTTGTACCCGAACGTATGACCCCTCTGAAATCAGACATCATTCCATTGCCACACAGATCCAGCAGTGACGATTTGCCCGAATTCAACCCAAAAAGAACCCAGCATCTGAGGTTGCTGCCGTGCGCAGGTCCATGACCAACACAGTGAGAAAAAGGGAAGAACCAATGAAGAAAGGAAACGAGAAGAGCACGGAGCGAACCATCAAGCCCGTAGTATACCTTAGTTCACTACCTACTAACCTAGGTGCCTGCTTAGTCTACGTAGTAGCGCTGTGCACCGACGAAAAAGAGTCCGCTGGAAAGGAAAGTAATGATGTCATAGTGGAGACTGGAGGAGAAATCGCTACCAACACCCAGACCGACATATTGACCAATTGTCAGTGACAGACGGACTCGCTTTTCGCCTTAACTCAGGTCGGTCATCCGTATTTTGGCCCAAAAGGCTCTCTCCCACCCGAAAGCAAACATGAAATGGGACCACCTGTGCGTGCTGACTGACCAGAATCGGTGGCCCGTTGTGGAGGCATTGGAAATAATGAGATATCACTCGTTCTGGGGACTTCCCTTCCATGGGAAGGTACATACGGTTATCGACCAATTCAAGAGCAGTTATTATACCCCTCGTATATCCAAGATAGAGGAAATAAGGAAATATACATCCAAGCATAAGGGAAATAATACCAGAGTCACATTGAGATTAGATTAAGCATTGCGATGAACAAATAACAGGTTAAATTGTAGGAGCATGGGTATATATTACTGACTCCACCTCAGGATCTGGTAGAGTTCTCTATCAGTAACTTGTCCTTCCAGAGGCCGAAACAATCGGCTACAAGCTACCTAATCTCTGGCTGTTACGGGTATCAGGACCGTGCTTCTAGGCTGGAGTTTGTCGATGGAAGTGAAATGCAGTAGTGTGTTTTTATGATACTCTAGAAGAATAGCTTAATATCGAGTGTCTTTTAATGATGTTACCATTGCCTTGTGGTCAGTAATTCTGGGTATCTATCTCGTAGCTAGCATGTATGCCATGCTATTAAGAACAATATAAGCTATCCAGGTATTCAGAGATTTGGTACGGTATGTCTTATATATCGCGCGACTTCAAAGGTCGACTATTGGGAGATCACTTGACTTTTTCTTTCCTTTTCTTCATATGTTCGTCTTTCTAACAAATTATTTTTATTTTTATTTTTATTTTTTATTATTTCTCTTCTCTCCTCGGCCAGTATATGATAAGGCAGCATGGCAATGGGAACATCTGCGTTCAAGCCTCACATTGTTTCGATCAAAGGCCGATAGCCACTCAACTAGGGAAAAGCATCCCTTGTCATAGACTACAATACTGGGAGCACGCCCTTGAAAGAATCCCCTCAGTCTGCTACATTGATCATGGGGGTGACCCGATATTAGGATGCCTTTGCAGTACCCAAGGCAGATAAAACGCGACAAGAGACCAAAACACTGTTTTACATTGCCCATCTATGATGCATGAACAAATTAAGAAAAATAATGACCAAATACCATATTCCCGCAAAAAGTTCCATGCATGCTCAGCGACCCCGTTGATCAGCCAATAGTCATCAAATGAGATGGGGAAAACAGGAAGGGATAGAAAGACAGGTGAACGGTAACAGACGAAGCAATAACATGAAAATGGTTAGAGGAGCGGGAATGGTAGTTTGAGCATGCCGAAGATGGATCTATACAAAAGGGTGGCTCCGTGGCGCCAAACGACTGCGTCCCCGGGCCAGCAAGCCGCATCCGAGTAAACCACGATGATACACCATCTTCCAAACATACACCAGGGGAGATGAAGAACTAATAAAACAAGATGACGAAAAAGGTATAAGCTGATGGGCGGGCAGAAGGGCGGGCACAAACCCCTCCTTCACCCAAGAGCCAGGTGAGCCTAATTAACCGCAGTTATGTGATGTGGGAAAATTAGAACGGAGGAGGGATCATGTTGCCCTGGGCTTCGAGCTTCTCCTGCTGTTCCATCAATTCCTCACCGGCGATTTCAAGCGAGACAGCGAGACCGAGCTTGGCCGTTTGCTAAGTAGACGATTCATGTCAGTATACAACGAACACAGAGCATATTTCCGACAGGGAAAGAAGAGGACTTGAACCTACCTTGGCCTGATCAATCTCGCCCGCAAAGGTGAGAGCCAAAGGCATCGCTATCCGCTTCTCAAGGAGACAGCTGACCTTTCCGGCGCTGTCGACCAGGGCACGGAAGGTGGAAGCACGGAAGTCGTACTTGGCACCGATGGCGGTAGTGCCATCCTTGCTAGGACCACCCATCAAAGCAGCGGCAGCGTTAGGAGCAAACTGGAGGTTCATATCGACACCAGCCTCGACGCGTTCACCAAGCTTGCGCCAGTAGGAGGCAGAGAGGACACCCTGGGCCTGCAGCTGAGCGCTGGCGATCCAATCGCTGGTCTTGTAACGCGCGCTGTAGGAAAGAGCAGTCTCCGGACGAGTGTTCATACCCTGACGCTGCCAAATCGCCTCGAAACCAAGAGCCAAGCTGGGGGTGATGGACTGCAGGTAGCTGCCGACGAAGATGCCAGTCAGGCCACCCTCCAGGCAAGACGGGTTGAAAGCCTTGAGAGAAGCCGAGAAATCGTCACCAGTGTAGTCATTGTCGATCTGCATCAGACCCTGGCTGGCTCCAGCCATGATCTGGGTGTTGGTCTTGGTGACCAACTTGGGAGTCCAACGATAGTTGCCAACAGCGGCGAGAGCACCGTCGCTTCCGAAGTTACCTTGCATGAAGACCTTTAATCGAATCATACGGTTAGCGTCTTTTTCTCAACAATTGCGATAGAAGATCATCATCGGAGGGAGTGATTATGTTTACCTTTGGGCTTCCATACATGGCGGAGAATGCATACGGAGGCAAGTTCCCGGACGAGCCCATGGAGAAGGCGTGCGACACGCGGAACAGCGGAGACATGCCGAAGACCTTGGTCAGGTCTGCCCGGAGACCCGAGAACATGAAGTTGGACAGCAGGACATCCTTCTGCACCTCCCTGGCGATGTTATCCAATGTTCCTGGATTGGACAGGCCGAGCGCGGCCCTTCGATCCGAGAATAGTTTGTATGCATCCTGCACGGCGGCGGCGACGGTATTGTCCGTCAAAGGAGATAAAAAGTCGGCCATTATAGCTGTGTATGAAGGATTATCTAGTTGACGGGTCGTTATTGCTGGAACCGAGGGGCCAACAGTCTTTGACAACGGGCTGTGTTTGGAGGATGAAGGTGTTTGGAAAACACGACAAGAAAGGATTTGAGAACGGCCCCGAGGTATGGATTGACTGACTGGCTCAGAACGCGAGTCGAGAGAGTTGCGAAGAAAAAAGAGAACACCAACAAGGTGCTAATTCAGTGCAGACAGAATCTTCGTTGGTCTGCTCTTGTCGGAAGTGAGGAGGGAGAGGGAGGTCGGAGTGGAAGGGGGATGGACCAGACAAGAGGTTCGCAGGTGAATCCGAGACTTTCAGACGAGCTTCCCGGGGTTGAAAAAAGTTAAGCCCAGCCAGCCAGTCAGTTCGTTTTCTGCCTTTTCGGTCCGGCAAAAACACTTTGCGCGGATGGTTGCTGTGTCATCCCGTAGCCTTGTTGCCTGAGGCATGAAGACGGTCGTGTCTCTGGGTCACTGATTAAACCCAGGGTAGATAACCACGACCTAGACTCGAGGGAAACCACCATTAGTGTTCATGCTATTATATCATCGGTGCAGTCAAGAGCACCTACCTACCTGCCTCTTCTCTCCTATTTCAAGGACAAAGTCACCACTGCCTTCCCGTACTTACCACCCATTGGGTCCCCGGAGTGACGCACCCTTGCCCCGCCAGCCGGACACATCCCAAATATTTCTCTTATCTTGACCTCTTCTTTTCTACACTCCTGTCATTGCACCTCTTACAGTGTCTAGTTTCAGAATGGATCGATTCTTATGAACTGTCTACGACGGACCTTTTCGAAGCAATAAAGATCAGCCAGTCCACCTCCTGTTGACCGGGATTGGTTACGATTTGAAGTGAAGTCCCAAGGACTCTCCACCCTAGCTTAGCCGTCTACCTCACTAGGTGCTCCAAGCTCCCTCGGACCCAACGGACTTTGCTCTGGAACTACCGTTGGTGAAGAGATCGTTCGTCATAAATCCCGAGATGGATACGCTCTTGTGAGTTTTGCCGTAGCGATCCCCGCATTGTTTCTCGTTCTCCCTCAATGTACCCTCGCGATTGGCGGGGAAAGGAGGGGAGGATGTGCTACCCGGATAAATCCACTGATACGTATCGTGATACGATTGCCTCTGGATTTGGGATTTCAAGATACGCATGCTTATACATACTAGAACGGCAGATATTGTGGTCAATTCACCACGGTTTCGACGCAAGTCGTCGACATTTGTCGATGCGATCCATGATTTACCGGAAAAGGCCGATTTAGCCCCGGCTCAGCTGTATAGCACGGAGTCTGGCCGACTCTTCCACTCAGGTCGGATTGTCATCATTACCGTAGGCCTACCCGCGAGAGGCAAGACGTTCGTGAAACCCTACTTTCCGTGGATTTACTATTTCCTGATAGTTATCGCTGATATTTCGCGCGTCATCTCTAGGCACATCTCAGTAGCGCTGGCGCGATATCTTCGATGGTCGGTACCCCAACTCGACTCGTGTGATACTCAGCTTCCCCTGGACTAACTGGGTTATAGGCTTGGTGTCAAAACAAGGATCTTCCATTTAGGAGACTATAGACGTGCTACAATCCCTTTTGGCGAGGATATTCCCGATGACTATTTCTTTGTGAATGGCAAGTATTCATCGTCCCCGGACATTGTTCGACTCTTTGAAGCTCCAAGCTCGATATTCTTGATTGTCGATAGTCTCTGTCTTGGGCCACTTGCTAATTCATAGCAGCGTCTGCTTCCTCCGTACTCCTGCGACAAAAGATCGTCAAAAAATGCCGGGAGGACATATACCAGTTCTTGAACGAAGAAAATGGTCAGATAGCGATATATGATGCTGTCAACCCTTTGCCCTCCGGACGGCGATCGCTTGCGAACGAGTTTGCTAAACATGATATCGAGGTATGTGTGCCTGGGAGGATTGCTGAAGGAGCAGAAATGGCCCATTAATTCGATCTATTTCTAGACGCTGTTTATTGAATCGTGGTGCGACGACGAGCGTATCATCGAGGAGAATGTGCGCAGAGTAAAGATATCATCGCCCGACGTAAGTTCGGCTTGCTGTCCCCTGATTGTGAAGTAGACACTGAATCTGCTATAGTACGTGGGATGGACGTCTGAAGATGCAGTCAAGCATTACCTTACTCGAATCTCTGCTCGGATCCCGCAATTCCAAACCATGGAGGAAAAAGACTTGAACTACATCAAGGTCATAGCATGTCCCCTATTCCGTCACTTATATGCTAATCCATTGCAGATGATCAATGCGGGGGAACGACTGATCGTGAACAATCGGAGTTTCGGATATCTTTCCAATCGAATCGTATTCTATCTCTTGAACCTTCATATCAAATCCCGGCGTACATATTTCGCACGAGTGAGTGCATCTCCTACACGTATCTTGACCCCATGCATTCTAACGGACATTTGTGAAACAAGGCCGGTGTTTCTCCCGGAGCCAATTCCTACAAAGCAGATGCTTCCTTATCGGAACTAGGGGAGGATTATGCAAAGAAGATGACCGAATGTTTGGTGAAGCATAGAGAGTCCGAACGACAGGAAACGATCAACCAAGAAGGGGCAGATCATGTGTTGAAACCACTGACGATCTGGACCTCGACGAGACGCAGGACGGTTGAAACCGCGAAGTACTTGTACGAGTCCGGGTACAAGGTTCGACAAAGATCACAGCTCAGCCAACTGAACCCGGGGGTGTGTGAAATGATGTCCGAGAAGAAGATCCGGAAGGAATATCCCGACGAGGTAGCCAAACACGAGCTTGACCCTTACCATCACAGGTATCCTCGGGCTGAGGTGAGCTTCTAACCTCCCTTGGATGAACCGTGCGCTAAATAAAGGACTGCAGTCGTATCACGATCTTGCCGTACGGCTTGAACCTATTATCCTGGAACTCGAACGCGAACAGAATGATCTTCTCATTATTGCTCACGAAAGCGTTCTAAGGGTTCTCTACGGTTACCTGATGGCATGTAATGCCGCGGATATACCCTTCCTAGAATTCCCGCGGGACGAAATCATTGAGGTGAGATCCGGATCTTCGGAGGAGAATTGAGTGATATCGACTGACATTCAACTATAGATTATTCCCGAAAGCTACCAGAACGAGGCACGCAGGATTCATATTCCTGACCTCCCCAAGGAAATCATTCCCGGTTCGCCTGAAGACATCAAGATCCCCGTGCCTCCGAGCGGGGTAAGCACCCCTTCGATTGTAGGGATAGGCAGCCCAAAAGAAGGCCTCTCGACACCCCAGAGTGGTCTTCGAACTCCCCGTGAGCCCGAACGAATTTCTCAGCAGCATGTAGAAGATGTTGTTTAGGCTTCTGTTCCGCGCTGAAACACCCTGGAATAATATTGGACGGCGTTGTTTCCCTGGCTGGGTTCTCGATCATTCAGGAGACATATAGATAGTGCCTGTACATTCCTAGACAAGCTAGCCTCCGTGAAGCGTAGAAACAAAGACAATATTGTCACCAGGTTGGAGTTCATAATTTTCCTCTCCCTCCAATTCCCAGTCGGCGTCGTTGATCAAAACGAGGATGCCCGGTCTCCTGCAGCCGACAGTTAGTCTGATACCGTTCATCCCCTCAGGAACCCACATACACATTTCCTTCCAGTATAAATAACTCTTTCCTCTCATCCTTCATGAGATTTTCGACCAGGTATCCTAGCAGGAAAGAGATGTTCGACCGGCCGCCTTCCTTCTGGCGCGCAGGGAGAGCAATAGAATGTTTGCGCTCATTATCAAAAAGGATCTCCAGACCCCCTCTATCAGAGAAAATGTCGGTCAGCGTTGAATGCGACATGATTTCCTAATGGGTTTGGGAAACTGACGTGAACTCGACTGTGATCGGAATAGATTCGGAACTATCCTGCCCCGCTACGGGCGGAGGGTTTGAAACACTTGCAGCAGACATCGCTAGAAAATGGGACAATGATTAATAGGAGTCTAGGATAGGGTAAATGAGACCTGGGTCTGATACCTACTAATGGGCTTTAAAGAACAAGGTGGGGAAGGAGATCTGACGAACGGATACGGCCCAAGAGATTGTGGTTCTTTTGAGAGGTCGGTCTCTCGCGCTTATCGATAAGCCATTTCGTACCAAAAATCATCACCCAATTCCCCGACGGAACAATTTATTCGTTTCCTGTGTCCTTGCGACAGTCATTCCACACATCTACCCTCCCAGTCTTATTCTCTGACTATCCGCCGCAAAGGATCAAAGAACCCAGGCGAAGAGTTCACATAGGTTTTGGGCCTAGATTTAGAGCTCCATGGTCTCTATCACCACCGACTACATCAGCGTGGGGGGCAACCGGCACCCGGCTGCGGCGGACTGGGACGTTCAGTCGGGGGTGCTCGCGTTTGGCGCTGACAATAATGTAGCTCTTTGGGATCCTGTGGTACTGTAGGCCCTTATCAATGAGCTCTTACTTTTCGCAATCCCATGGGCTTGATGCTGATAACTTACACGCAGGATGACTCTCAACGCGGGGTCTACTCGCTTCTCGTCGGCCATGGAGACAAGGTCACCGCGGTCCGCTTCTACACATGTCCCACGACAGGCGCCACTTTCCTTCTGACCGGCTCCGTCGATTGCACTGTTCGGTTATGGCGAGCACATTCAGACGATCACCGTTCCTTTGCCCATGTCTCTACTTTGGAAGGTCACACAAGCTCGGTGAATACGCTCGCGGTGGCACCCGGTACGAATATCGTTGCATCTGGTGCAGCGGATGGGACTGTCAAGATTTGGAGACTGTGCGTGGGTGAGTCGGTATATGGAGAGTTGGTCGAAACCATTCCGATGAAGCCTCGGTTTTTCCCGCTGGCCCTAGCTTTGCAGTCACTCCAGACGGACAACGAAGATGGATCCTTAATCCTGGCTGTCTCCGGTACAACCAACGCTATACAGATATTCGTGGCCGAATCTACGGCCAAGCCTAGTTTTAAACTTTCGGCTGTGCTATCCGGCCACGAAGCTTGGGTGCGCTCTTTGTCTTTCACACAAGACAAACAGAGCAAGGTGGGGGACTTCCTGCTTGCTTCGTCTAGTCAAGACAAATATATCAGACTCTGGCGACTCCATCGGGGAGAGCTTTCCCAACCCATCTCCGGAGATGATGAGGACGCAATCCTAGGAGGACTGGAGCCTACGCTCTCCAACAAAGCTCATCAGTTCGAAGTGAGGAGCAATAAGTATTCAATTACATTTGAAGCTCTTCTGTTTGGTAATGAGGATTGGATATATACTACAGCATGGAATCCGAGCTCCGAACGCCAACAGCTTCTCTCTGCTTCTGCGGACAATACCCTAACCATATGGGAACAAGACCCTGTCTCTGGCGTTTGGGTACCCGCTGAAAGGATGGGAGAGATCAGTGTGCAGAAGGGATCAACTACAGCGACTGGGAGCACCGGTGGGTTTTGGATCGGCCTCTGGTCTCCAAATGGCAAACAAGTTGTGAGTCTTGGTCGAACGGGAAGTTGGAGGGCCTGGAGCTACGACGCCGATGCCGATCTCTGGATGCAGAGACTAGGTATAACTGGGCACGTGCAATCGGTCAATGGTATCCAGTGGGAACCCACCGGAGGCTATCTTCTTTCTACTAGCGGTGACCAGACAACACGTCTTCATGCACCGTGGCTTCGGGATGGTCTAAAGTCGTGGCATGAATTTTCCAGACCACAAATCCATGGCTATGACTTAAACTGTGTCGATACGTTGGGACCGATGCGTTTCGTTTCTGGCGCCGACGAGAAACTGTTACGAGTTTTTGATGAGCCAAAGCCCGTCGCAGAAATGCTACAAAAGCTGGCTGGCTTTCAGCAACTAACAGAGAGCGAGTTGCCGGATACTGCCCAGATTCCGGTACTTGGGCTTTCTAACCAGTCTACGGGCAAAGAGGCACCAACCGATGGGGACGAGATAGATGATGCAGGGGTTGGACAAGCCCAGGAAAACCAGCAATTGCTGGCAACTTCCACCCACCCACCGCTCGAAGACCAGCTGGCTCGGTATACGCTGTGGCCAGAGCACGAGAAGCTCTATGGCCACGGTTACGAAATATCCGCCGTGGCCGTCAGTCATGACCGGACACTCATCGCCACCGCCTGCAAAGCAAGTTCTATAGACCACGCGGTAATTCGTCTGTATGACACATCTGACTGGCATGAAGTTCGACCCTCCCTTGCGGCTCATTCTTTAACCATCACGAGCCTGTGTTTCTCTGGTGATGACCGATACCTTCTCAGTGTGGGACGGGATAGACAGTGGGCCGTCTTCTGCCGCGATGAACAAGAACGACCTTCGTTCTCACTCTTGACTTCAAACCCGAAGGGCCACTCTAGGATGATACTCGACGCTTCATGGGGGCCGATATGCGACATGCCTATCTTTGCGACGGCAGGACGGGACAAGTCTGTAAAAATCTGGCAAAAAGCAGAAGACTCATTTACATGCAAGACGACTATCCAGTTCAGATCTCCCGTCACTGCGATCTCTTTCCTTCCTCAACAACTAAATGGGCACCTGTTTCTTGCTTCTGGCGAGGAGAGCGGGGAACTGTCGATCCACCAGGTCGCGGTCGAGAGCTTTGAAACGACGCAATTGGCAAGCATTGATCGGGCTATGTGCCCCTCAAAGGCGATCACGGAGCTAACGTGGCGACCACTGGCCTCTGGGCGTGAGGAAAACGGATCGCCAACCTGCCATTTTGAGCTTGCTGTCGCAAGTGAAGATACGTCGATGCGCGTCTATAATATTTCTGACATGGTTTCATGAAGTTGTTGTGTATATACTTGTTTCTGGAGCAGTAAATAGAGTGGGGTGAACGACAGAAAAAAAGTTTATGCCATTGAGAATTAGACTCTAAAGAACTGGTAGAATGTTGAATGCATGCAGCCATCCTTGATGGATCATGGGCCCCTGAAATCGCGCAATGTATACACCATATCGCCTTCTAAAATGAATTTGTGTTGAACCCCAAGGCTTCGGAGGGAAGAATAGAATGAAAGGGAGTTGGAGGGAGGGGGAGAAGTTTAGGGTCGTTTCTCCATCCCATAGCCGCCCAGCCCTTCAAGAGACTGATATGTCTTGCCCTGATTGTGTCGACCATTCCGGGGACCCCTAGCCTTCAGGTCCTCCTTCAGCCACTTCAGGACCAGTTCTCCCAGCCGACTATTCTCAGACGTCTCACCGGCCTCATCATGGAATTTCTCGATAGGACCCCACTGCCTGACATTCCCAAGATGCATATGCACCAGATGCGTTGGCCAGTGCGACAAATTATCCAGAATATGCGTCGCATACACGACCGTACACGGCCGGGTCTCAGTTTCCCGCTTGAGGAACGATAGGAAGTCGCTGCGGGACAGGAGGTCCAGATCGACGGTGATCTCATCCAGGAGCAGGACCTGCCAAGGTCGAATGAGACCCATAGCGAGCTGCACCCGGCGGCGCTCGCCGTCCGACACGGCGTGCATGCGCCAGCGGAGGTCGATGTCGAGAATATCGACCAGTTCGTCCCGACGGTTGGGATAGGCGTCTCCGCCGACGGACGCGAGGAGGGTCGGCACGTCGATGTCCGTCCGCACGATGTGGTTGAGGACCCATTCGGCACCGAGATATGTCACTCCGTCTAGACCCTCCTGGAAGGGGTCTTTGCCTCCGACGGTGATTGTGTTGTGCGGGGAGAGGCGTTTGCCGGCTAGTAGGCGCAGGAGCGTGGTCTTGCCCGCGCCATTGGCTATTACCGTGTGAGCATTTGTAGACTCACGACTGATTTAAACAGGGCTTTTTCTTTTTGTTTGTTTACCTCCAATTAGCAGTGTGCGGCTCCCTGCTGGTAGGTCGAGGTTGATATCGGTTAAGCCGGATGACCCATCTTGGAAATTATAGGACAGGTGGTTCACCTGGATGGACGGTGGTGAGGGTGCGCTGGAGCTGGTCTGGACCGAATCTACCATGTCGGATGCGAGGGATCGATCTGTCTAAATTCTATCGAGTGTGATATTCTAGTCGCTTGGTGGAATCGGAGATTCTTGTCCTGTTGACATCATTGCATTAGGTCGGATTTGACCCCTCTTGGATGAGGTAATAGCCCGTTTTGCAAATTACTACTATACAATATGGTACTGAATTTCTCTATATCAGTGGTTCTGATGAAGAGTACATAGATCAAAACTATACCATCGTATCTAAGAGTCTTTTGAACTTAATATAAAATTGTTTAGAAAGTATTTGATATAATAACGTGTTACAAAATTGGTGGCTTTTGGGGAATGGTAGGTGATTAGGTTTGAAAATAATTATAAAATAACCTGTTTCTTCCGTAATATTTGAAATTGCAAAATTCAAAACATTGCGCGGAGCACGTTGACTCCGCGGCCTCATTTTTCTATCTCCGAACTCTATATGCCCAATCCATCACAGTACACAAACTAGGCTGGAATCACCCAAACCTACCTTTTCTTTTCGTCCCGTCCGATGCCACCTCTTTTCCAAATGGCTCATCGGGCTCCATGATGTGAAGCAGTTTCCTCGTCTCATGCAATTTCTCTCGTCTCTCTCCCGTCTTTTCTTCCCTCGCAAACGCCTCTCCGCCGTTATGAAGCCCCTCATAGCTGTCGTCGGTGCCACTGGCACGGGCAAATCCAAGGTGAGTGGATATTGAATGAAAGTCGCAACCCATCATTGGGACCGAGTCGCTGACGGATGTAGCTAGCTTGCAGTGGACCTAGCATCTCGTTTCAACGGTGAGATCATCAACGGCGACGCAATGCAAATGTACCGCGGTCTTCCGATCATCACGAACCAGATCCCCGTCGACGAACGAAACGGCATCCCACACCACCTGCTGAGCTGCGTCGAACTGGAAGAAGAGCCGTGGCGCGTCGGCCTGTTCAAGAAAGAATGCCTCCGCATCATTTCAGAAATACACGCCAGAGGAAAGCTGCCGATCCTTGTTGGAGGCACCCATTACTACACGCAAGCCGTATTGTTCAATGACCAGCTTGTGGGAGACGCGTCTGCCGCACTCGAGGAGCTAGATAGCCAAGCAAATGGAGAACCGATCGAGCCTTCGACGAGGTGGCCCATTCTCAATGCGCCTACCGAGGTGATCCTACAGAAGTTGCGGGAGGTCGACCCGGTTATGGCCCAGCGCTGGCATCCAAATGACGGTCGTAAAATCCGTCGCTCTCTCGAGATCTATTTCCAGACTGGACGGCCGGCCTCGGAAGTCTATGCAGAGCAGAAACGCCTCAAGGAGGGAGCCCTGACATGTAACAGCTCCTTCGATGGCGCGGGTCAGCTACGCTTTTCGACGATGTTCTTCTGGATCCATTCGGAGAAAGAGGTCTTGAATTCGCGTCTCGACGGGCGCTTCGAGGTCATGCTCGAACAGGGATTGTTGTCTGAAGCACAGTTAATGTGGGACTATCTCCGGGAGCAAAAGTCCAAGGGAATCGTCGTGGACCAGACGCGGGGCGTCTGGGTCGCCATTGGATTTAAAGAACTTGCACCGTATCTTGAGGAACTGCATAAGGGCTCAGCGAGTCCAGAAGAGCTGGAGGTCCTGAAGCGAACATGCATCGAGTCCATCAAAACTGCCACACGCCAGTATTCCACGTCCCAGATCAAATGGATACGCAATAAGCTGTGGAGAGCTCTCGCCGACATCAATGAGACATCCCGCTTATATCTTCTGGATAGTACGCATGTCGAAAATTGGACGGGTTGTATTACAGAGCCATCGGAGCATCTCGTGCGCTCCTTGCTTAGCGGCGAACCTACCCCTGACCCCAAATCACTTTCAGACTTTGCGAGGACAGTATTGGGCGAAAAGGAAGCAAAGTCGCGTGAAAAAGCCGATCCTGGCTCAGAAACCATGACTTGCGACGTTTGCAACAGGACGTTGGCGAACAGCGAGCAGTGGAACATTCATATCCATGGCCAGGCGCACAAAAGAGTTCTGAAAGCTGCCGCAAGACGAGCACAACGTGCAGAGCGCATTGCAAAGGGGATAGAGGTGCCGAAGCCTGCGAAAGTGGCAGACTGAGTTGTATAGAGTCGACCCCGGCGGCACGACGGCCCTCACTCGTTTGCAACCCGTTGCTAGATTGCATAATGTGTCTCAGGGGAAGTATCTGGAATTAGAGAAACTTGTATGTATTGTACAGGATACATGTGGATTGAGCTACACCGAGATTTGACCTTTACTGGGGCTTCTAACAAAGACTACCCATAGATATTGGTACATTATGTAAATAGGAATTTTCATCAACCCTGAGAAATAAGCGAAAATGTGACAGTGCCCAATAAGACCAATGTAAATGAGTCGCCCGTCCTTTGTAAGAATGCGTAGCACATAGCCTTTCATGCACTGCACCCGAGCTCATAAGTTCATCGGTACTTGCTGTAGCAATTGAGTATATCTGGAAGATACAAATTTTGCAATTCGGCCCCAATCGCATGGAAGCACCTCCTCAGACGACACAAGCTTGCAAAAGTTTTGGACGACGTACCGGCCTCTTCATCGAATGACCAGGGCGGTTCGCGTGTAGTTGGGACAATTTCCCCGGCCCCCGAGTTTTTACCATGGGCCAAGTGATCCCAGACATCTGTGCTGGGCATAACTCAGCATCGCTTTGATAGCTGCCCCGAGTTGAGAGCGTGGTTAATGTGGGTAAAGTGGTTAATAAAAGTCACGATTCGGCAGTTGCATTAGCCAACGTCCGCCATTCCAAAAAGGACGAAGAAATTATATCGCCAGTTCCGCTCTCCTCAACCTTGTAGAGTTCAATTAATGAGGTCTTCTCCGGCTTGCGGATTCGCCAAGTCCCTCCTTCAGTGATTGTGGACTTGAGAACTAGTTTCGTAAGTTAGCTGGACTTTATGCGAAAGGGCCTCTCCCTAATATACATACATTCAAGGAATGCAGCAGTAAAGTTGATACAGATGTTTCCATCCCAGGTATTCCGACCAACTTTCTTGACTTTGCTAGGTATGCTGGCGGTTTCTAGTTCCTCCAGACGGCGGAGAATGCCTTGCTGGTCGCGGAAACCAACAATGATCTTAGGGACGCCAAGTAGAAATGACTGTGCCCAGAACTTTAACAATTTTCGCTCATACTTGAACATGTCACGATCATTTCGGATCTCCGCAGAGGTTTTGAGCTCTACCCAGTTAATAGGGTCTTCCTTACGGTCTGGTTTGCAGTCCCACACTGTTCGGATATGTTAGCTCTATGGATATACAAACCACGGGGAGAACTGTACATACCAGCATCGACCTCTCCGCCAATGACCAGCTTCGTACGACCTATCCCAGTGCGGGCTATTGAGCAGTATTGGGCATTGTTGTTCACGGTTAGATCTTCCCGACTTTCGATCTCATGACGGGGTGTCGCATCCCACGGCTGATCAAGTACCGATAAGGTCTCGAACTTGTATCCTATGGAGGATTCAATGATGTTGCCACATTAATGAGGTGTATAACGGCATGTATCTTACCCCAGTAAGCCATTAATTCCTGGGAAGCCATCCCAGGTGGCATTCGTTGGCTGTGTTGTATTTGCTTCTGCTGGTTTTTGAAGGCGTTGTTCTCCTCGATAAATCTGAGAATACATCAGCACCGAGTCCTGGGGATCCAAGGTAGCCTGAGCAACGCACATAGTTCCCTTAAATTCGTCCGCGTTAGCTGGAGACGCCATCAATAGTTTGGCGGTGGCAGCTCACCTGGAAGCACGTCGCATTCATTTCAAATCTAGACTCGAATTAACGACACAGAAACGATAAAGAGTAGACCCAAGTCGCGACTACGCACCCATTCATGTTGTCAAACGGGGCCGTAAGGATCTAGTAATTGCAGGCGGCATCAGCTTCCATGTCAAGCAAGCGATTTGACTGGGTGCGATTCACCTTCGTCATCATGCCTCGCCAGGTGATCACGTCGGCTTCACATTTCTTTCCTGTTTCTTTTTCCAAGGCTATGATACTCTCTAACAAAGCATCGAGATGTTCGTCCCCGGTGTCATCCAATTTCTGGAACCGATCAAAGCCTTTGTTCAGATCAGCCGGAAGACTTGGCGGATAGTAGTACCGTAGAGACAGGTCTCCCAGATGAAACTCATGGTTATCATCGTATGAAAAAGACGCTATTTCCTGGGAGCTGGTCAAAATTGCTACATCCATGTGGGCGCGGAAGCCATATGTGAGGTAAGCCGGCTTACTCTGGGACGACGAATCGTCGTATTGGAGTCATAGAAACGGCCAATTGGCTGGATGTCAAAAGTAGTTCGGTTCATCACTTCATGTGGGTCCTCCTGAATACCTTAGCAGGAGTTATCAGTACATTAATTCAGCGCTGGGTAGACGCGTGATGTTATCAATCAATGCAGGGATCGTTGGATATCAAGGAACAAGATCTAGTGGAAGAGGCGACGCGCGAAGTCGATGCCTATGATCCAGAACCGACAAACCCAGGCCTTTAGCGGACGAACTCGATCAGTGGTGGGTAGATGTAAGCCGATCCAAACCTTGAGATAGGAGAGGCTCTTTGGGTGTCGCAGTGCGGACTCCGGAATAGCTCAGAGCGGGTTCCCGTCCGTCAGTCAGCGGGCAACAAGCAACCACCGTGACCCGAAGCTTGTCCGCCCCTCCTCTCCCCACCAAAAAGCTGCGGTCAACTCCACAGCACAGTGTCTTGTCTCTCAACCTGCTAGAACCACGGACTTGGATCAATTAAGCAGTCGTCTTGGTTTCAAAAGATTTGTACGTGGTGTTCTCATCCGTTCACTTTGCCTCTCTTCTTTGACATCGATCTCTGACGTGTTATTAGGTCACGATGACCTCCCGGATTGACAAGACGATTGCTCGACAACGAGAGAAGTACGTGAGATTGATTCTGTCCTTTCGCCCAATGTCATACGACGGCTCTTGGTCGCAGAAACGCTAATTTATTTCCGTATCGCATGCAGGATTGCTTCTGGGGCCTACTACGAAGCTCACCAACAATTGCGCGTCATCGCAGCCCGATACATCAAAGCAGCGAGTTTCGATGCGGCGGCCGATCTATTAGCGGGCGGGGCGACGGCTCTCCTCAAGGCTGGCTCACAGCAGGGTGCGTCCGCCAGTGGTGGAGACTTGGCCATCATGCTGGTCGCCGAAGTGTACAATAAAGCGGGTTGGGAGATCACTGGTGGCAGCGACGATGCCGAAGGACGTTCCCGGAAGAGTGAGTTCAAGTACAATGCGCCTTTCTACAGGAACAGACGTGTCTAGGCCGCCTGCTGTGTTATTGGTTGCTTATTCTCATTTGGAACCATTACAGAACGTCTCATTCAACTGCTGCGCGAATTCCCCCCCGAGGAGCCCACGCGAAAGCGGTTCATTCAGGAAATAATCGGCTGGAGTGCGAAGTTCGGACCTTTGGAAAGAGGCGACCCCGACTTGCATCACGCTGCCGGTTCGGTATATGCGGAAGGTTAGTGGCGCAGTGCTGTTCTGGTTGATCGAAATCCCCTTTTAACCACCCCTGAAGACCACGAACCCTATGACGCCGAGAAACACTTGATCCTCGGCACGTCCGAATCCGCGGAGACACTGGCAAAACTTGAATACGAGTGGTACACGCACGACGAACCCCATACGGCAGCCATCTACGCATCCCGTGCGGTCTTTCCCTACATCTTGACCGGCAACCTTCGCAATGCCAACAAAGCCTTCCTCATCTTCACATCACGACTTTCTTCTTCGGACCCTTCGCTCGGCGCACAAGACATCAGCAGTTCCAGCACGGACGTTCGGGTCTTCCCCGCGCTGCCCCTTCTGAACTTTATCAACATGCTGCTTCTTGCGATTCAGCGCGGCAGCACGGATCTTTTCAAGCAACTTTCTGCCCACTATGCCTCGCAAATCCGCGAAGTAGGCATCTGGGATGAGGCCTTGGCGCAGATTGGCGAGCAGTACTTTGCAATCAAGATCCCCAGACAAGGAAACCCATTGCTGGATATGATGGGCAGCATGTTGTTCGGAGGTCAAGGATCGCAGGGTCAGGGACAGTCGAGGAGAGTCGAAGCGCCGCCGAAAAGTCTCGATCTGGATTAGGTAGATTCGATTTTCGGATAGGATAGTTCGCATAGGCTGCGAATACTGCACCCAATACAGAGTACATAATCCAGTCATACTCGCGAATTAGGCTCTGGCTCGTACATCCAATTATCTTCCTGCAGCGCGGCAACTTTATTGCGGAGACTTTGGTGTATAAGATTTAGAATCTCTGAGCGTAAGGTCAGCGTACGAGTTCCACGGCAAAGCCATTTGACTGCATCCGATAAAAAGCATACCAGCCGGCTCATTGCTCATTTGCCTGTTTCGATTCCGGCACATCATTTCCACCAAACTGGCCTCGATTTCTAGGACCGTCAGCCACCCCACGTACAACTCTAGACACAAGAACCAGAAACCCAGGGAATAAATGAATGAACATACTCTCTTTCTCACGGGTCCCAATCTCCGTCTGAGCCGTAGAATCAGCGCCAGCGCCACTCGGCCCCTCTTCAACGCCCTCCATCTCGTCACCTGTGTCTCCAGACACCGGGGGCAGGACGGGAATATCAAGCTGATACGCGCCGTTCTGATCCCGCGCGACGATCTCCCCATTATCGACTGGTCCGGAGCTGAGCGATGATGTCGACCCGTTCGAAGTAGACGTCAGCATACGGGAGGAAAGATCCGACATCTTCTTGCCGTTGGCACCGCCATTCTGCATGGGTTCGTCGGGAGGCGCAGCAGATACAGGCCGTCTGCTCAGGTGATGGTGAAAAAGGTTGCGACGGACGGAGGTTGTCCCCATGGTGGCTGGGGCGTGGCTGCATGTAACTGGCGCAAACAGCAGTCCGGAAGAAAATGTAGGGATGGGAGATGGAGATTATCTCGGGTGATTTCGATGATGCGAGCAGACTTATGCGACGGAGGGATTAGGACGGGGTTTGTCGGTAGTGTACGAGAATCAACGAGAAGGAATAGCAGGTACCGATTTTAATCAGCTTCGTAGCGGCATTTTGCAACTCCGAAATCGATATGAAGCTTATTACGCACGAAGAAATCGGTATAATCTACTAGTACAGAGTATGGAGGTTCAAGTTCACTGGTGGAGGGATTCCTGAATTCCAAGGCAGAAAGCTAAACCGCTTTCGGTCAAATCAGAACGACGCGTCGGTTCTCGTCTCGCGTCATTTGGCATTGTCTCCGAGCCTCCTCAGACGGCCTCTCGTGCTGGATAGCGGATGTTCCAACCATAATTGCAGACGACATACAAGGAAGAAAAGGGAAAAGGGAAGACATACTGGAACTACCATGGCCAAAGCCGAATCGTCTGCCAGCGCCGCGAAAAATGGCCTCAAGGCTGTCACCGCAGGTGCTCCTCCCGACTATGAGCTTCCATGGTGCGTGCCGCAGTCAAGTGTCAACTAGCGATTCGTCTCATATGCAGCGCTAACGTGGAATATGACTGTCTCAGGGTTGAAAAATACCGGCCTGTATATCTGGACGATGTCGTGGGGAACACCGAAACGATCGAACGACTGAAGATTATCGCCAAAGACGGAAACATGCCGCACGTTATCATCTCAGGCATGCCGGGTATCGGAAAGACGACGTCGATTATGTGTCTGGCGCGACAATTGTTAGGGGATGCGTACAAAGAGGCTGTGTTAGAGCTCAACGCTAGCGATGAACGAGGTATGTTCCCTGCGGGTGCAGGGTGATACGGTTTCTGATAACTTGTAGGTATCGATGTCGTACGAAACAGGATCAAAGGCTTCGCCCAGAAGAAAGTTACGTTGCCGCCAGGTCGTCATAAGATCGTTGTGCTTGACGAAGCGGATAGGTGAGGACTGTTGGGCTTCCCTCGGTAATTCATTTACTCACGGGGTTTTGTCTAGTATGACCCCAGGTGCCCAGCAAGCCCTGCGACGGACCATGGAAATCTACGCCTCGACTACCCGATTTGCGTTTGCCTGCAACCAGTCTAATAAGATCATCGAGCCCATCCAGTCGCGATGTGCTATCCTTCGATATGCCCGATTGACCGACGCCCAGGTTGTCAAGCGCCTGAAACAGGTGTGCGAGGCGGAGAAAGTAGAACATTCGGAAGACGGTATCGCTGCCTTGGTATTCAGTGCCGAGGGCGATATGCGCCAGGCGATCAACAACCTGCAGAGTACGTGGTCGGGATTCGGGTTTGTCAGCGGGGACAACGTGTTTCGAGTTGTCGATAGCCCTCATCCCATCAAAGTGCAAGCTATGATCAAGGCTTGCTGGGAAGGCAAGTTCGATGCTGCGCTGGAGACGCTTAATGAGCTATGGTATGTGATGTTTTTTATTGCAAGCTTCGAGGTCATTTGTCACTGACATGTGCAGGAACCTGGGGTACTCCTCGCACGATATCATCAGCACGATGTTCCGAGTCACCAAGACCATTCCGACATTGTCCGAGCATTCTAAATTGGAGTTCATCCGGGAGATTGGCTTCACGCACATGCGCATCCTGGACGGGGTGCAATCGCTCCTTCAGTTGAGTGGCTGCGTGGCGAAGCTCTGCAGGATCAACATGAAGCCACAGCTTTTTGAGCCGCCAAAGGCCTAAGTTGACATGAGGAAAATGAAGTTTTGAATTTAGCATAGATTAGGCGTTATGGCGCCTGTTTAATGTATAGACTATTAGTTATTGGATATTTCCATTGCTTTAACTTCCCGACACTCAAACGTGAGTTCGGCGTCACCCAGTTCGACCACTCCGTACTATACCGGGTAAGAGTCCTAGCAATCTGTATGGTACCGTTTTCAATGCATGAGGTATATATCACTGAGTCGTGCCCGGAGCAGCGGGCATCTTAGCACCGGCAGGCGGGGCATTTTTGCTCTTAAACTCGTCGCACATTTGCTCGAAAGTCACCCATTCGACGCCTTCGTGCTTATTGATATGCTCGATAATTCTGGACAGATGAGCGTCTTGTATAACTATGGCAAGAGGGGATGTCACTCACCTCTCATGCATAAGGATAACATGAGGACGACCCGACACGTCCGGATGGACAGTCATTGGGAAGACGAACTCATCGTACTCTCGGTAAAAGTAGTCAAAATGATCCTGCGAGACGCCTTAGCCCGACTCTTCAAGAGAGGCTGCGGGGGAAATACGCACCTTCCAGATATCCTCCACATCTCTCGGATTCACCCACCCATGGCTGTTAGGAGCCTTCTTGATGAACATCATCGGCGGCAAATCGTCAATATACCAGTTCCCAGGGATCTCCACCAGACCCGTATCCTGGCCGCGCACCAACGGCTTCATCCACGTCTCCGCCTTCTGCGAATAATCGATCTTCGTCCACGAGTCCCCCGTCCGCAGCCAATACATCTGACAGTCATGGTGGGACATGGAATGGTCGTATTCGATTCCGTAGGAGAGCAAAATGTCCGCCATCTCCTTGCTCGTCTCCCACCACGGCGCGACGATGCCGCGCGGCGGCTTGCCGCAGAAGTCTTTCAGCATGTGGTAGGTCTTGTCGAGGATATCCCGCTGTTGCTCGATGGTCATGTCGGTGGGGTTCTCGTGGCTGTACCCGTGCAGTCCGATCTCGTGCCCTGTGTCGCGGATCTTTGCACATTCTTCGGGGAAGGTCTCGAGTGAGTGGCCTGGGATGAACCATGTTGCTTTGATGTTGTATTTCTCGAACATCTTCAGCAGGCGCATGGTGCCGATGTGGCCGGCGAAGAGGCCTACATGGTGTTAGCTTTGGTCTTTTTTTCTTTGTTTTTTACTGTGCCATTCTCCCCGGCGCAAAACAATATGTCTGGGCAGAGCGTTCATACCGCGACTGATATCATTGGCGCTGTCTTCTCCGCCGTAGGATCCCAACCAGCCCGCGACGGCATCGATATCCACCCCATAACTGACCAAGACGCGCTTTTTACCCATTGTCCGTGTATCGACAGAGAAAGACACCAGTAAATGAGATCCAGATATATGGATAGGCGACGTGGGTTAGGATTTCCCAGGCCGAAAATTGGAGCAGACTGCTATCCTTATATGTTGGTGCGGGGGGTAAGTAGGTGGGGGGTGGGGAGAGTGGGGAGTCTTGGACATAGTCGCCATTGAGGGATCAATCAAGATAAGCAAGACTTTTTCCCCCTTTCTTCCGTACCACTCCGACCTTGAAATACCAGAAAGATATTGGATCAATGATGCTGTACCTGCGTGAACAGTTGACCTAATCCAGGGGAGCAGCCATGGTTCTCATCTGTAAGGTACTGATGCGGGGACGGTTACCCTCTTATCAGCCACGCTGTGGGTTAAATGCACCATTAGTGACACGATAATGGAGATAACGAATTAATCCTCATTTGGTTTTTTTATTACCATCGAGACTTTCCCTGTATTGTCTTGTTTTTGGGCCTGTTGGAGACTTGGAGGAGTATCGCTGTTGCGTGGAGTACGACGTGCTCGGTTTCTCCAACTCCCTGTCGAGACTCCAACTCAGGATAATCGCTATCCAATTAGGATTGTGGCAGGATAGGAAGATCCTGTATGGAGTCACGAACCATGGAATGACACCTACCTTAAGTTGGTAGGTAGCGCTTCTCCAATCCTGGATGGAAGGGGAGGAGAACTGAACATCAACCAAAAGTGGGGGTTCGTGCTTGGTCTAAACTGATGCCACCAAACCTCTACGGAACCAACTACCACTTTAAATAATAAATGATCATATACTAGAGTCTATTGGTATCACTTGTCAGCCCTCCAGACCCTCTCAATCACAGACGCAGCCCCCAGCACCACTTCCTCGTGGAGCTTCCTCCCAATGATCTGCACGTTGATCGGGTGTCCGTCCATAGATACCGGGTCATAGAGACTCCAGTTCCACGCGTCCAAGTCGTTCCTGGGCTGATAAGGCTCCGTCGGCCCTTGATCGATCTCCGCGCGCACCTGGTCAACAGGGAACGTCACAGCCGGATAGTCCAGCAGATTCCATATCTTGGTGTATCCCACCCACCGCACGCTTCCATGGGGGACAGCCGGATGGGGTGTCGTAGGTGCGAGGAGGACATCCACCGATTTGCCGGAAGGTGCGCGAACGGCGTTCCATTTATCGAGGGATCTCTTCTGCAGCGCGACCTTCTGCTTGTTGAGCTGCCAGTACTCGTAGACGGAGATGGGCTTGCCTCGGTTGAGGAGCGCTTCGACGTGCGGTATGCACGGCTCTCCGGCGGCGCTGATATCGCGTCGGATATCTTCACCGCCGTCGACGGTGTAGTAGAGATCCATGAGGCGGATGTACTCGAGGTGGTCCGATGCGTCCCAGACGATGACTTCGTGTCCGCTGCGTTTCAGCGTCTCGGATAGCGCTAGGAGTGCCCTTTCCACGGGAGGATGGACCTTCACGACCCCGTCGTCTAAGATCAAGCCGATTACCAGTGGCCGGGACTGTACTTCTTGGAAGGCCGTCTCGTTCCACGGAAGAGGAGCGCATCTCGGGTCGGACTCCCACGGCTTCGAGTCGGCTACCAAGCGGCTGATGTAGCAGATGGATGATAAGTCGCGCGCCATCGGGCCCACGGATGAGGGCACATGCTCCTGTCCTTCTGTCGAAACCGGGACACCTTGGTAGGGGTATCTGCCGCTCTGTCCGGAAGTCAAAAGTCATTACAATGCGTCCTTCATCACCAGAAAAAGACAGGGACTTCTTACGCTAGGCTTGAACCCGTAGAGACCCACCAAACTCTGCGGTATCCTGATGCTTCCGCCAATGTCGGTGCCAAACCCCAAGAGAGATCCATGCAAAGCCAACAGAGCACCCTCGCCCCCCGTCGAACCACCAGGGGTGAAGTCAGGATTTCGCGGGTTCACCGTCAAACCCCAAAGAGGGTTATTCGTTTCGGCCCACTGTAAACAAAGACGGTAAGCTTACACTGTCGTGCTGTTGGGATCATAGATGAAAAACGGACCATGATGCTCTGGGGCAGATTCGTCTTTGCAAGAACAACGGCGCCCATGTCCCTCAGTATCTGGACCAAGACCGCGTTCTCCGTCGCCGGGGCGAATGAGCGACCCACGTAGCCGAGGGTCGTATCGACGCCTGTGACGTTGAACTGATCCTTTACAGTGACCGGGACTCCGTGGAGGGGCCCTTTGAGTTGGCCCGTTGTCTTGAAGTGCACATCCAGGGCGCGCGCTTGCGCCAGTGCATCTTCGAAGACGACTTCCGTGATGCAGTTGGTCTTGATGAAGGTGTCGGGTGTTAGCTGTGCTGTAACGGTGGAGTTTGACCATCGACGCCACCCACCAGTTGATGCGCTATAACAGCCCTAGACGAAGTGGTTAATCCGTCGTCACGAAGACCAGCTTAGATCTGGACATTCGACGAGTGAAGCGCGTACCTCTTGACATAAGCCCGAATGACCTGCTCGACGGTGTATTTCCCACCCCCAAGTAGCCCAAGCAGAGCGGGAATGCTATCAACGTCGGTGATCTCCTGGGCCACGGGGTCATCGGCGAGAGCAGAGCGCTCGTGGACCTGGCGAACTTGAGGGGGTCGCTGCTCCAGGTCGAGAACCATGTATTCCTGCAAGGCCTGATCCCTCAGGGCACGTTTCTGGGAAACCGTCTGCTCCCATGGTTGTATACTTCCCATGGTGTTTAGTATCGGATGTTGTGCCCTGTGGTGGGAATAGGACGTGGTCTGTATCAACCGCGGTCTTTGGGTGTCGCGTCAGTATTTATTGGCTAGTCCTTGGACCAAGAAGATGGATCAAGTCTCGAAGAATTGGACAGGTTATCAATAATTTATCCTCGGCCAATTGTTTTTCTACTGAGCTACTCCTAGCGAGTACATGGTCGATCGTAAGTCCCCATCAACTCCGCGTACAAGATGCCGATACTTACCGGTACAGCGAACTGGCAATAGAGTGAAATGCCGTGGTGATATGCGCACTTGATAGCGTTTCTGTAGCCCCTCACCCGATAGAGAGGCTTTTCCCGATTTTGTTCAATGGTGGGGTTGGTCTGATACTAACCTTTCTCGTATCATATATTGCAGTCGACTACGTGCACGACGCGCGCCTCGGCTTGGAGACACATAGTTCGGTCGGACGGCTTCTGAGATAGTATGCTTTTGAATAGCACATCTTGATCAACACAAATCCAGAGGCAGTTTGATCGACCTCTGACCCGCAATTGGTTGCGATTATCAATTAATTTACATGCGTACCTATATCAACTATGTATACCATCCACCGTTTGGCGGACCAAAACCACGGGGAATTTCTCCAATAATAAAACAAAGTCGGGACAAAACTCCAAATCTCAGATCTGGGTTCAACAGGACATGAACAGTGAAGAGAAGTAGTAATCAAATATGCCGGTCATGGGACATGAGGATCTTGATGCGACATGAGGGATTCTAGGACAGGCCAAACACCCGGACGAATGTAAAGGGTATCATATCCGGTAAGTAGGTTCAGCTTATTCTAAGCGAACGGGTATTAAAGGCAAATATGAGGAAATTTCCATAAAAGGGCAAGGATGCAAGCCCTCGAGTGACGGGTGGAAGTAGAAGGGAATAAGAATGGCGGAGAAGAAAGGAACTGAAAGGAGAAACGACCTCGCTATTTCGACTGCCAGAACTTCCACCCAGGGAAGGATGTCCGACCGTCCCGTCGGTAGATGCGCCAGAAGTAAACCGGAACGCCGGCGACGATAAACGCCACCACGATTAGGGTTTGGAGAGGCTCCGCGATGACCGCTCGACTGAGAAGGAAGAGGCTAACGCAGCAGAAGATGATCGGAGTCGAGATCCACGTCCGGTACGGGCGCTCCAGGTACGGCTCTCGGATCCGGAGCACAATCAAGCCAAGCACGGTGAGGAAGTAAAATATATAGCCAGCAACGCCGTAGAAGGTGACGAGGGTTTTGAATTCACCGACAATGACATACACCAGCGTAAGGCCGGCATTGAGCGCCATGGCGTTGATGGGCGTGTATCCGATCCGTGCCCCTTCCCCGAAGAAACGAGCGACCGACTTGCTCGCCCACGAACGACGCTGCAGACGATTCGTCGACCCGCTGGACGGCGAGCCTCGAGTCCACAGGCTTCCAAACATCGAGGGCAGGTAGCCCTCCTTGCCTGCTGCATACACAAGGCGTCCACTGGTGAAAATGGTTGCGTTCAGGGCACCGAGACAGCTGGCGGAGACGATCAGGGCGAAGATCAGGGCACCAACGCTTCCGAAGACTTTGTCGCCAAACTGGACCGCGATCGTATTGCTCGACTCAATGGTCGAATGGGGCAGCACGAGAAAGTAGGAAACATTGGCAAGCAGATAAGAAAGGATCACCAAGGGCATCGCCGTATGAATCACCCGCGGAAGGTCGCGATTCGGATTCTTGAACTCTCCCGTGACGTAGTTTGTCTGTCGAGGTGGTGAGCTAACTGCTAGGGGGTGGATTGGGAGGAGGAGGGTAGATCAGCCACGCACGTTGTCCCAACCATCAAAGGCCCACAGGCCTGCATACAAGGCTACCGCCCACGCGGATATATCAGTGTTGGTGCCCTCGAACCAGCCAGTCTTCCACTCTTTGCTGGCACTTCCACTCGACGAGAGGCCGGTCATTGCCACGATTATTCCGATGATGGTGACCCCGAGCAGAGCGACAAACTTGAGGATCATGAAGACGTCACCGATGCGGGCGGCCACCCGCGTTGAGATGCAGTTCAATATGGTCACACAAAACAGCCCGCCGAATGCGACGGCTTTTTCGACCCAGGGGCTCAATGGGACATCAGCACCTATAACGGCCCGGACCACGTATTCGCCAAAGATAATGGCGATAATGGCCGCACTTCCTGGTTTGAGCACAAGAACCGCACACCACGTGAACAGGAATCCCGTCATCTCCCCGAAGATCTTGGATAGGTAGACCTGCGAGCCACCGTTTAAGGGGATTGCGCCCCCGAGCTCGGCATAGCTCGCAGCGCCGGTCCAGGCCAGAATCCCCGCAACGACCCAGGCAATGAGCGACGCCCCAGGCGACCCTGCATTGGCGTTGACTTGACTTGGGGACGAAAAGATGCCCGAGCCAATGATCAACCCCACGACGAGGGACAGTCCGTTCATGTACGTCAGGGTCTTATTCCGTTCCAACGCTCCATCCGTGACCCCGGCCTCTCGATCCAGTGTCGGTCGACCACCCAAGGGCGCATATCCACTGGTGGTCTGAGATAAAGGAAAGAGGGTGTTTCCGAAGTCGAACGCGGACGAGACGGAGTAGGAGCGGTTCAACCTCGTGCGCTCCGAGTCGTGCATATGCGGACTCCCGAGCGGGTCTTCATCCTCCAACGAGAGTTTGCGTGACGAGGATATGCCCGAGGGAGACGAGGAACGGGATTCTCTCGAGTCGGGCGAGGACGAGGCTAGCGAGGCGAGTTCCAGGGAGTCCCGAGAGGCATTGCGGTTGTTATTGCCCGATCGGGTACCAGCGGCCGGGAATTGTACATGGGACATCACCAGGGAGTCACGATATACGATCGAAGATTTATTTATTTATTTGTTGATGTCCTTGTGTGGTGCTTTGTTTGTTTGTCCCCGTGTCCAACTTCGGCGGCGAGAGAGGGTGTAGTAGGTTGCGGTTATGGGGGAGCGGCAGAACGAGCGACAAGGAGGAGAGGCGTTAACGGGGGGGTCGGAGTAGACACTCAAAAGGAAAGAAAGAAAGCAAAGCTATAGCAAAGCGAAACAATGACGGTCGATGTCGAGACAGAGCCCATTCCTATGAGGCGGAGACAGACGACGAGGCTGGGGAGAACAAGGAGAACGAAGGGAAAGAAGGAAGCGGAAGTTGCTAATAAAGGATATAAAGTTGGGGTGACGATAAGACGACCGGTGCGTGGCATTTGCGGCCGGCATGATTGTCCTGCTCGCAATTGGTAGGATCGAGGGTGGTGTCCCCGGGGCATACGCACACAGGCAGGTGCATTTACTCCTGAACCCCACTGGAAATAACCGTATGATGATGATCTTCCCGTCCGATCGTCCCTAATCGGCTCAAGATTTTCTCCCTTCACGACGCTTCTCGCTGGCGACCTGAGCTACATCCCACCGTCTCCTTCTACGGTCACCTAATCGCTATCCTCTCCCCGTCAACTACATGCGGAGATACTCCCATGAAGTCCCGATTCCCGATCCGAGGCTTTCTGCGATTCAACTCCTCCGCCCCGCCGACCAAGCCGGCCCCTCCCCTTCAGGCGCAATCGAGTTATGAGCATGCATCCTCGTCATCTTCGCCCAAGAGACAGGGCCTCTGGTTCCGGCTGGCTCTCGTGAGCGCCGCCGCAGCCGGAGTCGGCGCCTATATCCGATCGCAACAGACCAATTCCTCCGTGTTAAACCCCGTCACCTTCACGCCCTACTATCTGGTATCGAAAGAACCCGTCTCGTCAACTGGCAGTCTGTTCACGCTTCGACCGTCCCACGCCGGCGGACACAACGCCCAGGTATACGAGGACGCCTGGAAGACCGGAGTCTGGAGCGTAATGTTCAAACAGCCCCAGCTGCAAATCGGCAGGGACTATACTCCTCTACCGTCGTGGACAGCCGTCGAGAACCAGGAGGGCTCCTTGCGGTTTTTCATCCGCCGCGATGCCTTCGGAGAGATGTCTCGATATCTGCACAGCTTAGAGGTAGGGACCCCGGTGGAGATCCGCGGTCCTCGCATCGAGTGTGAGATCCCGCCCGATACACAGCAGGTTCTGTTCATCGCGGGCGGGACGGGAATCGCCCCGGCCTTGCAGGCGGGCTATACGCTTTTGTCCCGGGATGGTCCGTCCCCGGAGTCTCGCAGGATTCATATCCTCTGGGCAAATCGGCAGCGCGACGATTGCGCCGGTGGGCGAAGCGACCACGCGCCCACCACCTCAGAAACGAGGCGCTCGTGGTTGCCACGTTTCTTCCGGTCGTCGACGGATCACCACCAGAAGCCCCCCTCGGATATCAACCACCGGCCCTCCCACGTCGTTCAAGAATTGGAGGCTCTCAAAGCGCAGTACCCAGGGCAGGTAACAGTCGAGTATTTCGTCGACGAGGAGGGCACCTCCATCGGGAAACACCACATCACGGACTTCACGAACTCGGCACCTGCCCAGCAACGCAAGATGATCCTTGTTTCCGGTCCAGAAGGCTTCATCAGCTACATGGCGGGGCCCAAGCTCTGGGCCCAGGGCATGGAGCTCCAAGGACCGCTGCGGGGGATTCTCCGAGAACTGGACCTGAAGGGTTGGGCGGTCTGGAAATTATAAGGGCCTTCTTCCATGGCGACTTGGGCCCCTTGCGACTATAACGAACTGGGACGCGGTGTTTTTATAGATCATCTAGGTGTTGGTTGTATGTATATTATATTATATCATGTATTGTATCACTAGACAGGATAAACAGACGGATATATAAGAAGTCTTTCGGACTATTCTCAGTTTCTCGCTCCGTTAAATGGCCACACCGTATAGTATTAGAGACGAGTTCTGTTCACGTAGGTCAGTCGAAACCTCAAATAGTAGACGTTATCACTTCCAAAATGTTCCCCTTAAGCTAGCAGTGGTTTGATGACCCAGGTCATCCTCGTTTCAACCCAGGCCTGTCAGGCCGTTAAGAAAAAGCCACCACTCTAACTCTACTACATTAATTCTAGAGTCCCCAGACTTGAGTCCTCTAATCGTCTAACGGGAATGGAATAGCCAGGTCTAAACAAGATGCATTACAAGAACCATACGCTCGGCTCAAAGGAAAACAGTTTAACCACAGTAAATGTAAATGAAAGGGTATAATATCGATGACAGCTGCAGACGCCAGCGCGGTCGAAAAGAACGCGTTCTTCGCCATACACCACGCAACGGCCATTTTCTTCTTTCTCGCGTGACTGACATGCATGCACATATAACATTGGCACACAAGTGCGCACAGAACAGGACAGGAATCAGGGCTAAAGGAAGAAAAAAAAAAAAAAAAAAAAAAAAAAAAAAAAAAAAAAAAAAAAAAAAAAAAAACAAAGACGAGGGGGGGTGGCGGGGAACAAAATANAAAAAAAAAAAAAAAAAAAAAAAAAAAAAAAAAAAAAAAAAAAAAAAAAAAAAAAAAAAAGAGAGAGAGAGAGAGAGAGAGAGAGAAAATCAGGTATGTACAAGGACAGAAAGATCAGGCTGAGAGAGTGGAAACGCAGGATTATTGGGCTGCAAAGACAAAATATGTACCCTCGAAGAGAAAGCTTCGGAAATTGGCCAATCCGTTGGTTGACATTGGCGAAACTGGATTGCACTGACAAAGCGATGAAAGAAAAGATAGAAAAAGAAGGGAAAAAATGAGGATCACGATATCCAGCCTGGTCCCATCACGCTGGCTAATGTCTTGAGGACCACACACGGGGAAATGAAGAATAAAAATAGAAAAGAGAAAAAGGGGTAAAGGAGAGAAAAGATAAACCTCGAAAAGAAAAAAAAGAAAAGAAAAGAAAATCCTGTCTGAGGTAAAAGCACAAGCTGCCGAAGGAATATTATACATACTTAATGAACAATAGTAAATACTTCCGAGACGGCGTCAGTTGGTTATCAAACACATTATATTATGGACAAAAGGTAGGGTCGTCCAGAAGCGAAGGAAAACAGCGTTGCACGTCATGCCGATGGCTCAGTAGCAGCAGGTTGACCCTTTGGAGATCCCTGAGCTGACTCGTCGCCGTCTGAGGAATGGCGGTTTGGTTCGGATACCACGATGGACGGCGGGGATGTTGGTTGCGACGTTGCCTCGTCATCAGGGTCGATGGGATCGGTCCCAGGAGGCGACGCCGGCTCTGGCAGGGGTGACAAAACAGAGCCATCGCCGCTGTCCTTGCTTCCATTGGTAGGTCCATTCCGTCTGCGAGCCCGACGTTTTCGCCGCTCTTCCTCGGCGTTTTCTCTTCGTCTTCGGGAGCGCTCTCCGTCTGTGTTGTCTCGCAGACCCTGCAGCATGCTCGCAGCACGATCTGCCACGTCTTCGCTCTCGGATATTTGGGAGCCTTTAGCATCAGAGCCTGCTTCTGTCTCCTGATGAGGCGGGCTTAATAGTCCGGTCTCAGTGGGGCCCGCATCGGCATCGCCATCAGCAGCAGTGTTGCTGGCTCCGTCTCCGTTGCCCGCACTCTGCTCTTCGCCAGCGCTATCCGGTATGTGTTGCCCGGAAGCGACCCGGACTTGATGTCGCTCCTTCAGCCTGGCGCGGCGGCGACGATCACGCTGGTCTCTGGCTTGGGGTGCCGCAGCACGTAACTTCTCGAGGAGCGAATCCATGGCTCCGCTCGTGACCGGCGATTGAGGGCCCTCGCTAGTAGATCCAGCACCATTCGCAAGGCCGGCGTTGATGCGTTTGCGGGCCAAAGACGCTTCCATCCGCTTTCGCGTCTCCTCCAGTGTGATGTTCTTCTCCTTCGATTTCTAAACAGGCGATTAGTTGGGCGTTCCACGTCCAGGGTGGCTGGAGGATACTTACCTTCCACTCCAGCAAGAAAGAGGCCAGCTTCGCAAAGAAGTCCCGCCGAGCGCCTTCATCCGTATTATCCTCTCCATAGAACACCATGATGTCGTCATAGGTCTTGACCATCTCGTCCAGGTACAGTTGCATCTGCTCGGCCTTGCGCCGCGCATCTTTCATACTCCGCTGCACAATCTGGCTGACACGATCCTGGGGATGGAACTTCTTGGGATCGCTCAGGTTACCCGCGTCCAAACTGGACTGTACGTTCTTGATGTTGTCGCAGTACTTCTTGGCATCCATGCGCAGCTGGTCAACATTGAGTTTTTGGAGGCTGACAACACCACCGATTTCGTCCACGAAGTCCTCCCACTCAGGGTACTGGTTGCGCACGATACGTTCCACGAGATCCGCGAACGTAGTCTCGTTCTTGTCGTCTTTGACCATGCCGAGACGGGCTAGAGATCCCAGCTTGAAGCCCTGGGCCTGCTTGTTGGCGTCGTTCATGAAATTGCCGATATCCAGGATCAGACCAAGGACATTCATGAGAGAGACCGAGTCTCTGAGAGACTCGCTGACCTTGACCACTTGCTGGAGTTTCGAAGAGATATGCTCGTAGTCGGGCTCGAACGACCGTGTCAACGCAAGTGCACGCATTCTCGCCTTCCAGTAGTGGTTCAGTTCAAACGCAGTGTAGAGGTAGATCTGGTCTTCACGGCTGAGTTCATTAGGATCCTGTTCTCTCTCGGCACTAGCGGCATCAGGGCCTGTCCAGTCCCGGCTATACGGAGCCATGAGTTTCGAGATGTTCTCTGGGATGGTGCACAGCTCGTCGCGCTGCATAAAGTCCATGACAACTGCGTTGTCCAAAATATCTGGATCGCAGTGAATCACCCTCCGCACGACCTCCTCGACGGGGTACTGCGAGAACTTGGCCATCGCGATCTGGAAATTCTTCGACAATTCATTGGAGATGATCTGTTTCTTGTCCTTGCGCTGCTTGGCTGCTGCGCCACCGCCAAAGATCTTGGTCTCCTTCGCCATGAACAGCCTTTCCACTTCATCCAGCACTCCCTTCTTCGCCAATTCGGAATACTTCTCCTCCTTGGCTTCGGGGTTTACTGCATGGGAAGCCCACACTGTAACCTGTGGAGTATCGACCTTGTCCCAATGCAGTGCCTTGAGCTTCTTTTTGGGCCTGATCGAGGAAAGAACACTGGTCGGATGAGGTGTAAGACCTTGCGAAGCCACATAATTGGCTCGCCAGCCTCCATACGAGGCGCCGGGCGGCGGAGGCGGAGGAGGAGCACCGAAGGACATGCCAGGCGGTGGGGGAGGCGGAGGCGGAGCCATTCCACCGGGGATCCCTGGTGGGGGAGGAGGAGGTGGCGGCGGCGGAGGGAACCCAGCTCCTCCAGGGGGCGGAGGAGGTGGAGGTGGTGGTGGGGGCGGAGGGGCACCAGCGGAGCCTGGAGGTGCCGGAGGTGGCGGGGGTGGCGGAGGAGGGGGAGGAGGAGGTATAGCAGCGGGGAGATCTTTCTCTTCGGTTTGTCCATCTTTCTCAGCCGCCGACGGTTCGGTCGGGGTAGCCTCGGGATCTTCGGGCTTAGTATCTTGTCCTTCGGTATCGCTGTCGAATTTCGGAACCTTGAGGGCAATCTCTCCAAGCAGGCCAGTCGCTTGCTCGGGGCTCATGCGAGGTCGCTGTGTCATATCATCAAAGGTCTCCTCGTCCTCATCCACCTTCTCCGTCTTTGGCGCAACGCTATGTTTCCGGTAGACAGAGCCCAATGCATTTGCCTCGAGATTGCGGCGGGCTTGCTCCTGGAAATCATCGCTTGGCTCGGTCTCCCCATCCATCTGCTCCCGTAATTCGCGCAGTCGATCGGAGGGCCCATGTTGGCCCCATACCTTGCCCTCCAGCTTGAATTGAGTTTTGGTCCTTTCGAGCTGCATCTCCAACCTCCCCAGGAGCTTCTCGCGATCCAGGATGCCTCTCATCTGCGAAGGATCGGATTCCCCAAGGTTGTTGCTCTTCTTGGCATTCGATGCGGCGATGTCCTGAGCATCCCGAAGCATCAGATAAAGCTCGCGCGTTTCCAGCTCGTTCCGCTGGAGTTCCTGGGCACGGAGTCTCTGGACGTCGGCAAGCTCCGCTTTGACAGCCTCGTTCTGTCTCGCCTGAAGCTCAATGACGCCGGTTTGCTCGTCGATCTGCTTCTGCAACTTCTTGACCAGGCCGTCCGCACCCATTTCGACCAGTGCTCGCATTTCATCCCGCTCCGCGATAGCCGCCTCCGCGATCTGACGGGCTTCTAACGATTCATCGTAGACCTGTCTGGCCTCCGCGTCCGTATGAAGGCGGTCCAACAGACTCTGGACGGTGAACGACAACCCTTGGCGGAGGTCCAGGTCCGGTAGCCTCCTATCCATGGCAACGTAGCTCAGCATAGCATCCACAAGCTGATACATTCGAAGGCCGTCCTCTCCCGAGTTCTCCCGGATCAGGAGCATGTGTTGCATCGCAGAGAGGAAGTAGTCGTGCGCCCGGGTGCCGTTAATCTTCGTGGCGATTGCATCCGTGATTTGCAACGGATCACTCATATCCTTGACCTCGCCTTCGATGCTGTCCTTCGTACTGCTTCCTTCCCGCTGCAAGAGATCCTCGTAGTCGATGGCCTCATTCTCACGGAAACGCTCAATCTGCTTGTCAATGACCTCGTACTGGAAGCCCTCCATCTTGGTCAGAAGGCGCTTGATGCCGCAAGAGATGAACTGGGCGCGAATGTGGCATCGTAATTGTAGGTCACCTTCAGCTGCATCCACCAGCATGTTGATCAGCAGCATAGTGGAAACAGCATATTCCATCAGAAGATTTTCCATGCCAATTCCACCACTGCGATATTCTTCGCTGGCACCGACCAAACTGCCCATCTTCCCACGGCCGTCGACGGTGACTTCAACGATGCGCATCCACGCATCAAAGCGACCAGTTTCGCCCTGGTTGTTCTTGACATGGTCCATAGCCTGGAGCACTTTCTGATGGCCGTACCCATCAGCCCAGTGGCAGAGGAATGTCAGGACTTCGCTGACAAGCTTCCGGGTGTTCAAACGCGGCGATAACAGCGAGCTCACAAGGGCCACTATCACCTGCTGGTGGGATAGCGCATCGTCCGCCCCGTATTTGTTGTTCATCAAGGCCTTGAGACATTTGACAATATCGTATTCACGATCCAGATCCTTGTCCCCGGTGGGAGGCGCGGGCACCGGACCTGACACCTTTCGCCGATTCATCTTTGCAAGGACGTTTGTCAGGGCTATTTGGCCTTGTGCCTCGACAAACGCCTTCACCCAGCTGATGGGCTGTGTCCTCAGGCTGACACTGAGACTCGCCAGCTGCTTTGACGTGATGCTGTCGTCCATGACCTTTTTGACGTACCACTCGGGGCTCCCTTCCTCGTCGGCGCGCTCGAGAAGCCCGGACGGGCCATCATGGCCGTGTGTTTGCCGCGCGTTTTGCTTCCGCTTCATCTCCCCTTGTAACTCCGTCAGTCGGTCCTGATGGACAAGGGTCCATTTTTTCGAAGCGGGGTATGCCAGCATCTGTCTTTTCGCCTGTTCCGGGAGATTCTGCCAGCCTCTCTTTTGCATCAGCTCCAGAAACAGCTGGTCGACGACCCGGTCATCCCTGGGTCTGGCGAGATACTGCTCTGGATTTGGCGCCCTCGGCAAAGGGGCGTTAGAGGGATGAGAAGCTTGCCAGGCCGCTTGTGAAGCTGACAATCGATTGGAATTTCCGTTCGGAAAGTAAGTATTGCGATCAGCCGAATGCGAAGTCGTCAATGTACGACCTGAGCCATCAGAAGAAAAATAGCTGGACCCTCGCGTATTGGAGGAAAGCGACGAGTGGATACTAGCCTGGTCCAAGGAAATGCGCGAGTTCGAGGAAGAATCCATGGTGGACGAGGAGTTGTGACTGAAACCAGCATTGCCTGCTGAACTCCCCGGTCTCCCCCACTGCTGATACCGGGTTCCCCTATCGCCAGACGAGCTACCTGTCATCGTCACGTTTGAAGCGTGAGGCGGCGGACGGGGGCCAGTAGGGTGCGAGTAGACGTTGGTGTCTCGGACCGCTGTGGGGTTCCACACTGGGTATTGATGAAAATCGCCAACTTTTGCAAGATGACTCGGAGATGGCTCTTTCCGCGGCGACACGTCGGGCTTGGAAAGGGAATCGACGGCGATGGGCGACTTCGTATCGGAGGGCAAGCTTTCGAACGGTAAAGCGGTGATGACGCCCGCGGACGGCGCCAGCGTGGCAGGATCAATATCTTGGGAGTAATCGACGGACTGCACGGAAGACCGTTTCGAATGCCTGGAGGAACGAGAGCCGGCGGCGCTCCCAGGTGGTGCGAGACTGTCTAGTGACCCATGTCCATCATAACGATCCTCCACGGGCCTGTCCTTGTGTAGTTTCCTTCCGAAAAACGACTTGCCACCCGAGGTTTGTCTGGATTTGTCAGGTGCGGACGTGGTTGGCATCTTGACGGACGTCGCTGGCCGATGCAGGGCGCAGCATGAGCGGTGGACTGGACCCTCGTTTCAAACCGTCTCGTTGCGTTGGGCGCTTATCGGATCGGAAAAAAAAAGAAGTGTCAAGAGAATGCCACCGTAGCCTTTGGTAATACACGTGGAAGTGACATTCAACTCCAAATTCTATGCTCAACTTCTTCTCTGCAATCGTACTAGTGACTCGGTTGTGAAGACCAACACCCGCTGCGGAGCAGCAGCGAGGAGGGAGGCAATCGACTGATGGATATCGTATGTAGCGCACACACTCCCAATGCGGGAACCAACCCGTAGCTCGAGAGGCGATTCGATATCAACACCCGATAGGTTCGAGGACGGGGACTGAATGCAGGAGATCGGCCTCCCTTGGACGGGTTCAGGGCTGGATGAATTAAGGATGCACGGGGCATCAGGGGAGGGGTCTGGGACTCACGGCGGCTCTAGAACGCGGTAGCAGCCGCCCTTGCACGTGACTGCGGACGGCCAAGGGGCGGTCACGTGGAGTCGTTATCGGGGCTCGCCTCAGGCATGGACGGCCGGCTTACGATAAGTTGTAGCCTGTGATCTCAGGCTGGATTGAGCAATTGTGTCTCACGGTCAAACTACGACCTCACACTCCATCAGACGATACCGGCCTTGTGAGGAGTTACAGTGTTGGTTGGGCTAGTGGAATTTAACACAGCCACTCGTCAGGCGTCATCATCGGCAACATTGCGCCTGAATAGGCACCGTGGACCTATGCTAGTTGCTACGCTCCTCTCCACCTACCCCCCGTCGCATTCTTGTCGCACTGTATAGCGGATATATACGAGCCGGAAAATCGTTATAGGTCTATCAGGGGTTGTCGACTGCGAACCGAGGGACAGAAACAGCTTGTTCCCCGGGGCTGAGTCCAATCTAGTTATCCAAGATGGGGTCAGCAGCAAGCTTTGCGAAGGTGTGAATCCTTCTATTCCATTCCTATACCAGTCCCATTCCATTCACTCCCACAGCTTCGTTGCACACGATGGCACCTATACACACTACGCATACAATATAATACATGACATACATACATACATCCACGCATGATGCCATGCCAAACCAACCCACACTCACTTACAACCCCCAATCTAGACAATCCTCATCCCGGCCTCAATCTCCCTAACGCTCTACCTCCTCCTCTCCTTCCTGATCATCCCCTTCTTCCGCCACTACCACCAGCGCTACTCGCAGTATCTCCCCCTGGACACGATATCGGCGCACACGTCCACCCTGCGCGACCGGGTCGCTGACGCGCTGATGCGCTTCTTTCTCCCTACATCGTGGCGACAACACCAGCTGAACGACCACCACGACAATATTAGCATATTGGATGAGGAGGGCGAGATCATGGTGGGGATGGACATGGGGCCTGGGCGGCGGGAGGCGCTGGAGAGGGGGCGCAATTCCCCGGCGGGGACGGATAGTCGGTTGAGTCGGGATCTGGAGGAGGGGTTTATGGATGATAGTGATGACGAGGGAGATCCGAGGGGCGGTCGTCGGTGATGGGGCGTTTCTGGGCGAGAGATGTACATACTGTTATTCAGGGGGTTCTCGGCTCCTAGATAATGATGGTTGAAAGGATGCACAGACGGGACACATTCCAGCCGGTTCGCGGGGCTGTGGCTGTCTGTAGGGGTCTTGCATACCTATACAGACCTAGATAATCTTACAAGGCTAGGCAAGTAAGCTCGACTACCCTACCGCCGGAGGCACTTACCGGCAAGCTATAGCAGCTACCGGACAAGTAACTTGCCGAGTGCGTAGTAAGCTACTACTATACTAAGTCTACACTCAACAAAGTTTGAACATCAAGATATTAAATTTTAGGTATCATAACACATGCATAATGCTAAGCCCAGATCTCAGCGTCAAATCACTGCTTCGTCCGCTGGCCATAAGCCTTAGTAACGTAGTCACCGTCCTTGACAATGAGATCCTCCAGCTTGTAGTCATGTCGGCCAGTGAAGTAGCTCTCGAGGATCGCCTTGGTGCCCTGGGCATAGCGGATCTGGGCGTCGATCGAGGTGCCGGACATGTGGGGGACCATGGCGTTGCCGCCGCCCCAGGGGCCCTGGGCGTAGCGCAGAGGGTGGTCCTGGGGAGCGGGCTGGGGGAACCAGACATCACCACCGTAGCCGCGCAGGTGGCCCGACTTGACGGCTTCGGCAACGTCCTCCTTGACGACGATGGCGCCACGGGCGGTGTTGACGAGCCAGGATCCTGTATCTTGTCAGGTACCCGTATACGGAGTGGGGCCGTGAGGGGAGGGGGGGGCTTACCCTTCTTCATCTTGGAGATGAGATCCTTGTTGAACAGACCGCGGGTGCTCTCGTGGAGCGGGCAGTTGATGGTGACCACGTCGCACTGGGCCAGCATCTCCTCGAGGTTGTCCACGCGGCGGCAGCCGATCTCCTTCTCGACTTCCGGGCGCAGAGGCTGGTAGTCGTAGTACAGCAGCTCCTTGCAGTCGAAGGGCTTCAGACGGCGGAGCACACGCTCACCGATGCGGCCGACAGCGACGGTACCCACGACCTTGCCCTCGAGGTCGAACTCGTTCTTGGCCACGGCGGCGACGTCCCACTCGCCACGGGCGATCTGCTCGTGGGCGGGGACGAAGTTGCGGACCAGGGTCAGGATGGTCATGACGACGTGCTCCGCGACCGAGACCACGTTGCAGCCGGTCACCTCGGCGACGGTAATACCGCCGTTGGTCTTGTTGGCGGCATTGAGGTCGACGTGGTCGGAACCGACACCCGCGGTGACGGCGATCTTCAGGTTCTTGGCCTTGGCCAGACGCTCCGCGGTCAGATAGCCGGGGTGGAAGCTGTCATCGGATTAGTGGGAGTCGTCTCAGACCAAGAGGCTAGAAGTGGGAGACCAACGGAGTCGTGATGATGACCTCAGCGTCGACCAGTTCCTTCTCGAAGGTCGAATTCGGGCCCTCCTTGTCGGAGGTGGTGACCAAGGTGTGGCCCTGATCCTCGAGCCACTTCCTCAAACCCAGCTCGTTCTCGGTGGTACCCAAGAGGCCGGGCTGCTGTTTGGCGTGCTCTCCGCCCTGTTTGTGTCCTGGTTAGATCTCCGACTCCGCTTCCAAGGTTGCAACCTCTCCAGGTGTATGGAGCACTTACGTCATAGAGAACCATGAGAATTTTACCCTGCAAGCTCGCCGAGGCGGTCAGCGTACGTGCACCAGGAATCAGATTCGACGTCGGAGCCTGAAAGGGGCTCCGAGCCATTGGCATGCATCTGGCTCGGGTGGTCGAGAGGAGAGACGCCGCTGGACGCTGCAGCTGGCGGGACAAGGAGCGAACAAATACCATTTTGAATAGTGAGTATCAAAGAGACAAGAGCAAGAAGTTGCAATTGAGCAGCGAACGGTCCTGGAGGAGGGGTCAGCGCGGTCTTAAAAATGTCGACAGACCCAAGGGGGAGTGGGGGGATGGAATGCAGGAATGCTACGTACTGGTGACGGTGATAGACTTCAAGATGCAATGTCAATGAGCTAATTGACCCGAAACAGGTAAAATGTTGATGGAGCGGGATTTGGAAGGAGAAAGTCAATGTACCAGGGGAATCTTTTACCTATTATATATAGTATTTTCTGCAACTCCATTTTTTCCTGTTTTCCCCTTCCTTTTCTGACCATCGCTGGGTCCCTCTCCTCCGTTCTCCATTGTCCCCTCATCATCATTCCGCCTGGTTCAGAGAGCATTGACCTGTACTATCCACCGTTGTACCAATTGGGATGAGCGGGTCCAGGTCGGCATTGAGGGGAGAATTCCATTCGGCCAGACCCACAGTCCCTGATTGGACTGCACCTGGATGAGATGGAGAGGGGAGACATGCAGCCATAACCCTGCGGTGGGACAAATGATCTCAGTTGGTGAGGAGATGGTTTGCTGTTCTCCGCACCGGGACGGACCCGGGATGATACTGACACCACTGCTATGCGGTTAAGGTTGGAACTACTAGCTAATCGCCTTGCTCTATTCCTTGGAGTAGATCCGTAGCAGGGTGCAGAGGTGGGGCAAAGTGTATGCATACGTAGGTACCTCCGAAAGACTACTATGATATCTTTGCCTGAACCCGATGAGTTGGGACCTTCAGTGGCCACCATGAGACCACAGTACCTCCTGTCCACTGCCAACTCGCAGCGGCGAACGTCCATCACTCTTCCAGCGGATGAAATGGACGAACAAGAGGGACCAGCGAGTCTTCTGGCCGTCTCCTCACGCACTATTCCGCAATCGGAGGATCCCCGCACGAGGGGTGACTTTGTACCCCTCATGCGGAGACACCGCACCATAAGAGATTATTGAGTACACATTATTCCCCTCACATCCCCATCGAATGATCAATTGATTCCATTTATCTGCAGGTAATTCACACTATTTAAATACAGGAGAGGAAATATGGTTCTGTTATTACTACTATTAGTCTAGCAGGGATAAGGAATAGAACACAAAAGTATAAGAGACATACACATCCACCAAAAAAAGCATAAGCATAATAAGAAAAGGAGACCCCAACGAAGTGCTCTCTATAAACGTCACCCCAAACCCACAGCATCACTCAATCATTCAGATCCGAGTTTCCACCGTACCACCACCGACCGATCCTATCGCCTTCCCATAAAAGGGACGGACGGATAAACGGAAGGGTCAACATCCTCACCGATAGAGCCGATACTACCCGTACAACGCGGACAAACAGGCAAGGGCGAAAAAAAAAAGTCGAGATCCGACGGTCGCTCAACCGTGAGGGGAAGACGCAATAACCCTACCTAACATATCCACTCCACTCCGTCAAGGTTCCAGGGTCTAGATTCCCCTCTCTCCTCTCTCCTCTCTCCTCTCTCCCCTCTCCTCTCCTCTCCTCTCCCCACCTCCCCCCCAACACCAACACGCACACAACTGGCCGGGGGGACGGCATCACACGACGGACACGGACGTGTTGGGGATGAGGGACGCGTACGGTTGGTGGGTGGGTGGTCTTTTGCGACCGGGGTTATTTTACGAGGTATGGATGTTGATGCAACTAACAAGGGTCGTGGTTTTGTTCGGAGAGAGAATATGATGCTGCCATTCCGCGGTCAAGATTCAAGGGTAAGGGGATGTACCTATGGTTGGATGAATGAATTGTCGCTCTTGGGGGATCTAATCCGCGTAGGTCTCAGTAGGTGATCCCCTTACTCCTTCCTGTTTGTCTGTCTGTCTGTCTCTGCTGTGAAAAGTATGAGAGTCTTATGTCTATAGTTACATATCGATTAAATACACGCTCCAAGGCGAACAGAATGCCTGACCCGACCCGGCATCTGCGGTCTAAAATACAACATTCACCAATTTCCCCCCCTTGACGACGATAACCCGCCTTCGTTTCTCCCAGTCGTTCCTCTCGCGCAACCACACCCGTCCTTCCTCCGTGTCCAGGAGATGATCGATGATCCACGCTTGCTCTTCAACAGTGGGTCCGCCCTTCCCGCCAGAGTCAGTCGACGTCGTCGCTGACAGCCGCCGTGGGATCGTGACGCTGAATCGCAATTTCCCGTTGATCTGCACCGCGACGGTTTGGCCTCCCCGCGTGGACAGAGCATCCGCTTGTTCGGGACTCAGGAGTGGGGTCGGCCACGGACAGTCGAAGATCGTGGGTGCGCCCGCCGCGGCGTCGCCCAGTACGGCGCGGTTCAGGATCTCCCAGCTTTCCGAGGAGAGTCCCGGGGCAACCGGGGCCAAGAGACGGAGAAGTGATGAAAGGCACAGGTAGAGGATTTGAGGGGAATCCGGGGCCGATGACGATAACGCATTGGTCAGCTTCGTCAGATCGGAGATGACCGTGTTCAACCCGTAGGGGTTGTTTTCGATGCAGTGGGTAATGGATGATATGGTCCGGTGAGTGAAGAGGACAGAGTTCACGTCGTTGTCGCCGAGGCTCTGCAGGGAGCTGGGAAGGGGAATGGCGTGACCGGAGGGCGCAGTCAAGTCAGAAGGGTTGATACGGAGGGAAGCAGACCCCGAAGCGAATCGGTCATTTGCGTCCAACACGACCTTCCACAGCCGTTTAAACCACCGCTCAATTCCCACAATCTTCTCCTCGTCCCATTCCAGCACTTCACTGACAGGAGCCGAGAAGAGCACGTGCGCACGGGTAGCGTCAGCCCCGTAGGTTGTTGTGCAGCTGGTGGGGTCGACACCGTTGTGCTTGCTCTTGGACATCTTCTCAAAAGACACATTGGGGGTGACCTCGGTTCCCTTTATCAAAGGCTTCTCTGGGCGTGAGAGGTCCACCTCGGAAGGATGGAGGAATCGGCCGGTCGACGGGTCCGAAAACGTCTTGCCGTGGACCATTCCTTGGGACAGCAAGGTCTTGAACGGCTCCGCTGGCCCCGCGAGGCTGCCGGCATGGGAGATCTCAGGGAAGAGCTCAGACTGGGCGAGGAACTTGTAGATGAAGCGAGCATAGAGCAGGTGCAAGATGGCGTGCTCGACACCCCCAACGTAAACATCGACGGGCCGGACTTTAGACGGCGAGAACGGCGTTGCCTTATTCGCAGGGTCCAAGTAACGTAGATAGTACCACGAGGAATCCACAAAAGTGTCCATGGTGTCGGTGTCCCGTCGGGCAGGGCCGCCGCACTGCGGACATTCCGTGTGCACCCATTCCTCATTGAACTCGAGAGGATTGCCGCGCTTTCCTTTGAGCCACTCTCCCTCGATTTTGGGTAGTTCTATAGGAAGCTGGTCATCCGGGACCGGCACAGAACCACAGTCACCGCAGTGAATGATGGGGATCGGAGTTCCCCAGTAGCGCTGTCTGCTAATCAACCAGTCTCTCAACCGCCATTGTTCGACAAAGTCCCCATGTTCCACACCGATCAGGTCCTTCACTATCTGCTCGCTGGCTCCCCGAGAATGCAGACCCTGGTATTTCCAGCAACGCGATGTCAGGAACCCTTCCTGGGTGAAAGCCTCGGCCTGACTGGCGGACACCACGCCGGGATTTGCTTCCTTTGTCTCCCCCGGGCGCTCTGGTTGGACCACAATGGTGATTTCTTCCGGGTTCATGTTCTCCTTGAAAAAGGCCAAATCTCGCGAATCATGGCCGGGGACTCCCATTACCGCCCCTTCACCGTAATCGCCGAGAACGTAGGGTGCGACAAACACCGGCAGCCTTCGGGCAATGTGCGGAGTCTCCTTGTCAATGATGTGCAATGGGTTCGAAGCGCTCACCGTCGGCAGTTGATATCCGACCTTGGAATCCGGGGGAAGGGAGACAGCCTCTTCCAAAAACTTGCGGAGGCTCGCATCCTCCTGCGCAGCCGCCTGGACAATAGGGTGATTTAATGAAAGGGCGAGATACTCTACACCGTAGAGAGTATCGGGCCGTGTTGTAAAGACATTGATATCGCGCTGCGCACCTTCGCCCGCGCCGACCGACACCGGGAATTTGACTTTGGCGCCGTATGATTTTCCCAACCAGTTGCGCTGCATCGAGACTACCCGGTCGGGCCAGCCGCCCGATAAAGAATCGAGGTCGTTCAGTAGAGCCTCCCTGAAGGCAGTAATCCGAAAGAACCATTGCTTCAAATTCAATTGTTCGACTTTGGCCCCAGAGCGCCAGGAGAAACCATTTGCATCAACCTGACCGATAGTCAGTCTCGTCGACAAGTTACAGTTTCCCCAAGCACACCCACCTGCTCATTTGCCAGCACGGTCTTATCGACCGGGTCGTAATTGACGAGGGCCTCTGCCTGGTATGCTAGGCCTTGTTTATAGAGCATCAGGAATATCCGTTGCGTGTGTTCGTAGAATTCAGGTGCGCAGGTTGCCAGTTCCTGTTGGTTTCAGAATTTCACGGTTCACCATTAGCATAAGTCTTTCCTCATTATTTGCAAAACTGCACGTACTCGATCCCAATCAAAAGAAGCCGAAATACTCCGCAGCTGCTCCTTCATCTTCGCGATGTTTGCCTTGGTCCAATCGGCGGGATTAATGCCGCGTTCGATGGCCGCATTCTCCGCCGGTAACCCAAAGGCGTCCCAACCCATTGGGTGGATGACCTCATGCCCGCGCATACGGTAGAACCGCGAGAGCACATCCGAGATCGTATAAACGCGCAAGTGACCCATATGCAGCGTCCCCGAGGGGTAGGGGAACATGGACAAAATGTAGGATTTAGGCTTTTTCTCCGTCGCATCTTCACCCGTTCCATGTTCCGTCACGGGAGCCTCGGGCGGTGACGCCAGTCCATCTGTTTTCCATTTCTCCTGCCATTTTCTATCAATGGCTAGCAGGTCGAGTTTTCTGGATACGGAGTCGGGTGTGGACGTCGTGGCAAAGCGTACGGGAGTAGGCAAGCGGCACGGGCGAAACCCGGACCGCCATCGTCCTTGTGCAAGGATCGTCCGAGGGGATGGACTCAGCCGGGGACGAAAAAGGGAGTTCATAATTGCCGTGTAATCATTATGCTGTGCGAGAGGAAGCAATAAAGAGCCACTGAACCGAGCGACTGGGGGCGATCAACAATTCCTTCTTTCCTTCTGTTGAAGTGTGACTTCATATCGACTGATGTTTTCTCCGACGCGGCGGAGTGGACGCTAGACCGGATTTGGCATAGTGTCTTGGACGGAAATGAGGCCTAAGGCCACAATCTAGTATACAGTACAAGATATCTATGTATATACAAATAGTAGCAGTTAGGAATGTCAGTGTGGGTAAGAAAATGGATGAACCAATAGTGAGAGAGTCCTAAGAACAGCTCCGCTGAAAGCCATATGCGGTCGGACAAACTCCAATCGACCGGCCCGTGTCTCTGGGGTGTATATATTGTGTCGCAGTAATTCTTTGCAGGACTGGATGTGGTCGATATGGACACTGTAGTAGAACTTGACTCTCAGATGGTATAAAAAAGAGAATCAGATCCGCTGAGTCTATAGATTGGCATCATTGGAAAACTATAAGGCATATGTGGCGGAAACAAAACTATACTCAATATAGACACGTTGTGAGTGGAAATACGCTCCGACCTCAGTTGAGGGTACTGCTGCACCATGAGCAAGATATGGCATGGTCATCAATGGGACCTGTTAATTGATCTATGTAGACCATTATAATAGGGGTTGATTGATAAATATCTTGTAGTATAGGGGGCTTGTCACCTATAATGACCACAGTTAGAGATATAAAGAATTAGGTAGATAAATCCATCCAGGGGTTAGGCTTGACGTGTGTATTCTGCTTGGTAAGTAACCCACATCGAGGTACTCTCGTTTCGACTTGATCCTCTGTTTGAAAGAGATATATGCCATCGCCTTCGCCCCTTTTCCTGGGCTATTTTTATGACAGTGTCTGGACCAGAGACAATGAACACGGCAACACGGGCTCATCCCGTGCCGAACTCCTGACTTTTGCCAATAGATCAGCAATCCGGATGGTAATTTCTATTTTAACATTGATCCCCATTCCTCTATCCTTCTAGAATCGATAGATGGAACCAGATCGACCAGAGTTCCGACGGGTTGGGAATCTGGGATTGTCCTGTACACTGTAATGCAAGATAGACGGAAGGTGATGATGGCTGCCTGAAGTTGCTGGCACCGGCTGATGGGTAATCAATCACCTGTCTTGCTGTTCTTGACCTTCCCTGGGACAACCACCATGACGGCCGAACTGGAGCCATGGTACTGCTCCTATTTAAGTGCTTAGTGATATAAATACTCAACGGCATGTGTCAAAACTTGAAAGAATGTTATGTCTTCAAAATTCAGTATCGATGTACCTGCCATCGTCGTCCGTCGATAAGGTATTAGATGGCTTCGCTCAGAGCTGGAGAACGTCCGAATACGTTCAACGGAATGATTGACATCTCTCTGACTCCAGGATCCTCTGTGGGCTTCCCCAAATGGTCAATGTTGATCATGAGCGACCGAGTTGTTCGAACAAGAATGGTGGGAAAACGCCGTCACTACTGCAACTCTGCGACTGACAGTCTCCACTGAGATGAGTTGGCAGCCTTGGGAACGAGAATGATCCTGCCCGGTGCCGGATGGGAAGCGTTGGTCGCTGGATTCAAATCAATGATTGGGCTGGGGAGGGAACCAGGGACGGATCCCCCTTTCCTCATCTCCAATCAACATTAGTGACGCCGTCTGGTATTATCGGCTTGCTTTAACGCCCTCAGCCACGCTGCCGAAGTGGATCGATCTCCGGTTTCCTTGAGGTCTCGAACTCCACCATCGGTTAGACTGGTCACAATTCGGACTGACTCCCTCGTGGAGAACCTGCCCGAGGACGAGGACGGCGGAACATCCGAGATTTCACAGGTTTTCAAGTCATCGAAGTGACAAATTTGGTCACATCGTCCGTACGTACATACATACATACATACATACATACGCCCATCCATCCATACGCAGGTACACACATACACAAAGTTAGAGTACACCGGTAAGAGGATGCACGGGCAGGACCTTGCATTGCCGCCTTCCCTCTTCCCTGCATTGTGCCTGGCTGGTTGGGCTTCTTGCAGCCTGGCTCTGCATTTCATCCCCCAGAAGCGGATTAGTTGGGATGATCCCACGGTGGAACTTGAAAGCCCCCTGATCTTGGGATTATTTTAATCTTGGAAATCATCACTAATAATAATAGCATCGGTACTAATCTGCTCTCCAGCCAGGCAGGGGCAGATGGGGAACATGTCTGATCCGCGAACCACCAAGCGAAATGACCTCGAACGGGTTAATTTCCAGAACACTTCCCTACCATGGATATGAAGATGACTACGTCGGGGATGAATGACTATTATGGAGCTGCTTATTATGAGAGGGCCGACGATCACTCGCCCACATCTGTCTTAGGGCCGGATGACGACGAGGCCGTCTTCTGTGGGCTTTCGGGACCCTCACGAACTCTACGAAAATCATTACGGCGCGCCTTGCCCGAAAATCCGTTACACTGAGGAATTTCGATGGGATACAGACACGGCGTCCATGTTCCACCTCGAAATCGATTTTTCCCTATCGAGCGTCCCTTTTTGGGCCACCCCTTCCTGAGTTCCCAGTCGTGGGGTTTCAAAACCGTGCTCTAGAGCGTGCGCAGCATGCATTAACTCCCCCCTAGATACAGCGACTCGTTCACCGCTGAGCAACGAGATTCCGGGGCGTCCGCTAAAATTCTAGCTCGACTTTTAGCTTGACTCTAGGGGGTGGAAGGAGTTCGTCTTTTTTCTTTTCTTTTTTTGCTCTTTTTTTCTTTTTTGACTTTTTGCTTAATTTCTTTTTGTTATTTTTATTTTTGTACCTTTCTCCGAAGCTAAATGGAATTATAGATAAGTGCTGTTGCCGCCGCATCGCTCTCAGCCGCCCGTTTCAGGTTTTTGGGTCTCTTTGCTTCCAGTCGTTCTGCCCTTTGTCGTTCTTTTAGAAACGCTCAGTTTCGTGCCAGTCTTTTCCCTCGAGCTCGACGCTCGTTCCTCTCGTTCTTGCAATTTGGCCTTTTTGCGCTTCTGTTCCATTCTGCTTTGCTGGGCTTGACCCCGCTACTCCAACTGTCGACGTGAATTAGTTCTCTTTTTGGTTCCGTCGGTTCCACATTCATTCTGAAGCTTGACTGTTCTAGATCATATCTACATCAGTCGACCATTGTTTATTGCGCCCGCTTTCTGGCCGACAACGACATTCCTGGTTGCATCACTCCCCGACCCCAGTCGATTTGCTGACCACAACAACAATAAAGACCGAATTCCCCAGTCTTTACCTCAGCAAAGTTGTCTGTCGATTGCTTGTTTCATTAACCAAATTTGCCCTTGTGAATCTTTTGCTCCGCAGCCATTGATGATCCTGCTTCATTGTTTTTGATACGCCGTATTCATTTTCCACTTAATTAATTGCCTTGTGTTTATTTCTCGTTTTTTCCGTTCCCCCATCCCAGATAGACCGTCTTGTGTTTCCTTGGGACGTTTAATTCATGCCTGCCTAATATCTGCGGTCGATAACTACTGATAATGAACTAATCCCCGATTTCCTCGACGACATGCGCTCCAGTGGTTCCTCGAGGAATTCGTCTCCGAAACGGAGAGCTCTCCATGAGCGGTCCCCGTCGCACGCGAACGAGACATCCCCCCCGTCATCCTTACGAGCGGCCAGCGACAAGCTTCAGCACCGAGACCAAGACCAGGAGGAAGGGGTCGAGGAACGAGGAGTCTACACGAGCAATCCGTACCCCACCAAGCCGGAGCATATCCTTCTCCCACGCCCGGGGAAAGGCCAGGAGTTCGTTCCCGACGCACGATTTCATGTGGACGAGGCGCCGTACCAATCCTCCCGCACCGTCTCGACCGATGTGAGCCAGGTGCCGGACAGCAGTCTGGTTCACTCCATCAGCGACCCCTGGGACCTGTCGTCAACGTTCGATGCCGAAAATACCCCGTCCCAAGTCTGGGAGGACGACCCCACGTCCAGCAAATCGACCTTCCCGGACCCAGATTCGGGACTCCCGGAGTCCAAGCCCGGCAACCATGGTTCCGACCAGGGGTCCATCGCCGCGTATTCGGATGATGAACCAAACACGCTACCCGTCGCGGCTCCCACGATCAAGACCGTTATCTCGGATACTTCGTCCCGCCAGGCTTCGATGCGCGAGCATGCCAACTCAAGCAACTCCAGCCCTAATGTGAGGCCGATCGGTCCACCGTCCAGCCCCAATTTCGTCGCCCTTGACAATTCGAGTCTCAACTTTGTACGGATCGGTGCCTCCTCCAATCCCGACACCGCGTCTCGCTCGAATTCGCTTTCGTCCTTGAACTCGTTGGGGACCGTGATCCGATATGCGGGCGCTGCTCAGTGGACACATGGCTCTTCCTCCGAGCACTCTGGTTCGCAATCGCGGTCACGATCCCGTTCGCATTCCATCCGTTCTCACCGTCACCATGCGTCAGTTCCATCCGTGCGGTCGATGTCAACCCATCCCCGGGACCGAAGCCATTCCCGGTCTGCCACCGAGTCTTCTCGAAGCGGCCCGCCATCCGACATCCAAGCCATTGTGGACAGCGGGGTTTTCATCCAGTATCCGAGCATCCGAGAGCCCTCGTCCTCCAGCTCCCGGGTCGACGTATCGCTCTCCGCTGACTCCGAGCACACCCCGGAACTCCCCTCGGATCAATCTTCGGAGCGTTTCAAGTCCCACCTGTCCACTGTGAGCTCTCGGTGGTCGGCGGAGTATGACTCACGGGGCCCCTCGCCGGCAGACGAGCCCACCCAAAATACGCTGGAGGAACCCTCCCGACCCCCCGCAGCGCTCACGCGACAGAGGCTTGCGTCGTCCTCGATGTGGCTGGTTGACGCCTCGGGATGTGATGAGTCGATGGATAACATCTCCAACCTCCCTACGAGGCCCACTAACCCGGCGGTGCCAAGTAGTCTGTCCTCTGGTTCGCGCAAGAGCAGTGTCCGGAGCGATAAGCGGCCCGGCACGGCGACCAGCATCGCCTACCATATCCTTCCCAACTGGGCCCGGATGTATTATCAAATGGATGGACAAGACGCAGATTCAACCCTTTCGGCGGTGGAAGGCGACGGTGCACCTGGGGCGCGTCCGAAGAGCGCCCATGCTCACCCTCTATCGCGCATGCAAACCACGACCAGTCGGCCACGCACTGGCACAAACGCCAGCCGGCACAGTGTACGGTGGAAACCCGATCCCCGCGACCCCCGAAGCCACTGGGTCAAGGGTATGGATCCCGAAGGCAGGCCTGGGACATCGCGGGACCGTTTGCGAAGTAGTTGGTCGCCTCATCTGTATCCGGACAGGCGTGTTGTGCAGCACCGTGCCAACGCCTGGACGGCACCTTCCATGGATTCCAGATCCGAACCTTTGCTCGGACGGAGGAACATCCAAGTATGGTCTTTCGGCGTGGGGTTTGTTTTCCCGATTGGTAAGTCCCTCCCCCAAATGGAATCGCTGAATTGTCGCACCAATGAATCGACATGCTGATTGGGTTCTTTTCCAGCCTGGCTCGTGGCAGCGTTTCTCCCCCTACCCCGCAAACCCGAAATGATCCTGGAGGAAGATAGCGAATCCGAGCTTGAATCGACCCTTCGGATGCGACTATTCGATGTTGAGCGAAGGCGCTATGAGAATGCCCGGTGGTGGCGGAACCTCAACCGATGGATGAACCCGCTGGGGCTGGTCATTCTCACCATCATTGTATGTGGCTTCTCCCTCGGTGTGGATGTGGTAGGCGTGGCATTTGGTTCTAACACTTGACAGATCACCCTGGCTGCTGTAGGGACGACAGTAGGCTTTTGAATTAAGTCAACTGGGGCCCCTCTGGCTCTTGTGGCCGGATCTTATCCTTTTTTCCTTGTTTTGTTCGCCAATCCGTGCAGGCGAGGCGTGTCCGAGCCTCCGACCCTTTCAACACGTCGATTGGATTGAACGTTGTTTTCATTTCACTTCGTTTGGAGCCAATTGTGCTTTGATACCCCTTCTTTTCTCCATTCCGCATTCACCTCTACTTACCTTCCGCTTCGCTTCACTTCACTTCATTCCCGGTGTATGGCTGCTGCATTTCTCTCGCATTTTTGGTTCGTTTTTGAAAAAGCTAACTCGACACGACTCAACGACTGTGATGCACATAATGTTTGTTGTTTATTATTATTATTATCATTTTTTTACCATCTCGTTCTATCATCGGTTTGTGACCTTGATCTCCATCCTGGTGTTTGGTCTTGCTTTTATCTACCTGCTACTGCTTTGTTTCTATCAGTCGATGGAAACAGAGAGGTGGTCTGTGGCTGGAGCACAGCAGGCAAAAGGTTTTTTTCTCTATTGGGGCTGTGAACCGATTATGGATGCATTTATGCATATATATACACTGTGTTTATTGCCCTTCTTCTCCTCCTGTTTGTTTGGGAGGATCCTCATTTTTGTTTCTTTTCTGACCCCACCCGTGTATTTATGGATGTGTGTTAGATTACGTGAGTGTCCAACTTATTCACAATTATAGATTTATTGATTGATTGTATATCGCTATGTGCATGGTTCTTTCAGTAAATGGGGAGGGAAAAAAAAGTCCGAGAGTCCACTGCTAAAAGGACAGACAGATAGATGGTAATGACCCCGAATCCAACAGTCACACTGTCTCGCTAATTCAAAAAAGAAAAGGATCTATGTAGTCACGCTTGTATCCGTTCCGCAGAGATACAACACGTAGACCGGGAGGATGACGAGAAACACAAGAAAATGAGAATGAGAAGGAGATCACGAAAGCGAGCGGCCGATCTTGCTCTCCACAGCAGCCTTCAGACTCTCGCCCGTTGGCATAGTCACGACACTACCGCGGCGCCGGCGAGCGTCGATCTCAGCCCTGATCTCCTGCACGGCCTCGTCGAACCCCTCGATAGGGTCGTCGGGGAGGCCCAGCGTCGGCTGGAGATTGTCGGTGCTGGTTGTCCGCGGGGCGTGCGGGCGGTTGCGCGCTTTGAGTCGTCGGATGAGGAGGGCCTTGGCGGGGCTGGCGAAGAAGGCCACGGCGAGGACGTTGCCGACGATGCCGTAGAAGTACACGCTGCGCCAGACGTTGATCGAGGGGCCGAAGGCGAGGAAGATGAATGGCATTACGGCGAATGAGAGGGTGACTTGCGTGATGAACCAGCTGGCCACGTCGTAGTAGCGCTTGTAGGGGGTGGGTCGGCTGCCGTCAGGGGTGAGGAAGAACGGGCGCACGTAGCGACGGAAATCTGGAGGGGTGTGAGTATCGGTGATGGGGGAGGGGATTTGACGGTAGGACTCACTCTTCGCGACGGTCTGGATGAAGGACCCCAGGACAAAGGTCAGGTAGTAACCCGGGTAGAAGCCGTGCCAGAAGGCGCTGGTTACAAACGTCGCCAGGCTGGCGCGGAAGCCGGGCTTCTTGCCCTTCGGGGTGACGCGCAGATAGACGTAGTTCCGCAGCCAGTGGTTGGTGTTCTTGTTCCAGCTGCCCAGGTATGCGTGGGAATTCTGGGCCGTCTCCAAGCCCCACGGGTCGACATTCTCCAGGCGATTCCAGAAGACCTTGCCGGACTTGGGGTCGAAGCCGTTGTATCCCATGCCGGAGAGGATGCAGGCGCCCTCGGTGAGGGCCCACACGCCGTAGTACTTGACTCGGGTCGTGAAGCCGATGAGGTGCAGGATCCAGACGCGGCGGAGGAAGCCCAGTTGGAGGAAGCTCTCCTCCTGCACGGTGTCTTGGTTATAGACCGAGTTCAGCTGCAGGAACACGAAGATCCACGCCAGGCCCATCACGGCCTTCTTGGTGGCCGGGGTGCCACTGCGGGGAATCTTGCGCTTCTTGCGCGTGGGCGGCACCTTGGACGGGTCGGTCCCCGGGGGCACGTCGAAGAGGGTGGTGTCGACCCACCGGCGGTAGTCGACGTACTCGAAGGACGGGCCGCCAAAGAGCGACGGGAAGAAGAGGATGTAGCCCAGGTAGTCGAGGATCCCCGGGAATTCCCGGATGGCCGCATACTTTTGCGGATCCGACAGCTGCTCTGGCGGGAGGCGACCATCGTGGACATTCCAACAGAACGACGACAGCTTCATGACCATCACCATCTGGGCGCCGGTGATGTCGACGACGTGCGGCTGCTCGATCATCTGGCGATAGATGTGGCTGATGGACATGTGGCCCATCAGGACAACGAATCCGATCCAGGGCATCAGCGATCCATCGACGTAGTAGGCGATCGCATAGATCGCCGAGGCACTGTAGGCGAGCGTACGAATGCCATCCCAGAGATCGAACAGGCCGACCAGGTAGAACAGCGACACCGCAATAATGAACGCATTCTTCTTGGCGGGTTGAGCGTCGGGGATTCTCTTCAGCAGACCGGCCAGAGGGAAGGACAGGAGAAACGAAGCAATCAGTTTCACTAGAGGAATGGTGAAGTCGTTAAAATCAGCGGTGTGAAACAGGAGTTAACGCCAGCGTTCGCGTCCAAAACGCGGTCTGGGAGAGAAAGGCCGTACACTCATCCACGGAGGCTCCGGTGAGTCTCGCTGGGTAGTCAAACACTGAACACAGGATCATTCCAGTCAGTTGGAAAGCAAGCTGGGACGAAATGGACAGGAGAGCAACCCACGGAGATTGACGTAAGGCAACATGATGAGCTCCGAACGCGCGGAGGGAGAGAAAAGAGGATTAGAACTGCGAAGGATGGAGTGCAGGGAGCAACATGGGAGGCGACAACGACGGAAGATTCTTGAGGGACGAGATCAGCGACCGATGTGAGAGAAGAAGAAGAGAAGAAGAAGAAGAAGAGGAGGAGAAGAAGGGAAAGTTGAAAGTTGAGATGATCCACCGCTTGGCGTCCGCGGATCTTCTGGACTTCGGCTTCAACTCAACACGTCCTCTTCTTCTCTTCCCCTCTCCCTTCCTCTCCAATTCCCTTCTTGGCTCTCCTCGCGGGTCTTGTTCTTTTCTACCTTCGTATGGTTTGCTTCATGTCCCACAATTAATTAATTACTTGATCCGTTTATCTTCTTCTCACCGACCGTCCCTGGTATCCTTTCCCCACCCCTCACCATGGACGTCGTCGCCGCCGTATCCGGGTACATCTCCAGGATGGTCACGGCTGGTGATTCTGCGTCATCCGCGTCCTCCTTGTCCTCCTCGTCCGCGAAGATGAAGATCTTGCTTCTGGATAGTGAGACCGTGGGTACCACCGCCTTTCCTTTCCACCCCCCTGCGCCCGCGATGTCATGGTTCGCTGACGGAGGTGGATGCGTCTCTAGGTCCCCATCGTGTCCACGGCCATCACACAATCGGCTCTCCTGAACCATGAGGTCTACCTGATTGATCGCTTGGATAATGCCGCGCGGGAGAAAATGCGACATCTGCGCTGTCTGTGCTTCGTGCGCCCCTCCCCAACCTCGATTCAGTTCCTCATCGACGAACTCCGCGAACCCAAGTACGGGGAATACTACGTCTACTTCAGCAACATCGTCCGCAAGTCGGCCCTGGAGCGCTTGGCGGAAGCCGATAGCCACGAGGTGGTGCGTGCCGTGCAGGAGCACTTTGCCGATTTCATCGTCACCAACCCCGATCTATATTCGTTGAATCTCGGCTTCCCCAACCAGCGGGTGTGGAGTCATTCGCCCGATCTGTGGAACCCAGACGCCCTCCAGAGGGCCACCGAGGGCGTTCTGGCCGCATTGTTGGCCCTGAAAAAGAACCCCTTGATCCGCTACGAGAAGAATAGCCTCCTGGCGAAGAAACTGGCCACCGAGGTGCGCTACCAATTAACGCAGGAGGAGCAGCTGTTCAACTTTCGAAAGACCGATACCCCCCCAATCCTCTTAATCTTGGACCGTCGGGATGATCCAATTACCCCGTTGCTCACCCAGTGGACGTACCAAGCCATGGTCCATGAGCTGATGGGGATCCATAATGGGCGCGTTGATCTGCGGGATGTGCCCGAGATCCGCCCGGAGCTTCGCGAGATCGTTCTCTCCCAGGACCAGGACCCGTTCTTCAAGAAGAACATGTACCAGAATTTCGGCGACCTGGGCCAAAACATCAAAGAGTACGTCGAGCAGTATCAGACCAAGACCCAGAACACCATGAACATCGATTCCATCGCGGACATGAAACGGTTCGTGGAAGATTACCCCGAGTTCCGCAAACTGTCCGGAAACGTGAGCAAACATGTCACGTTGGTCGGAGAGCTGAGCCGTCGGGTCGGCGAGGATGATCTCCTGGACGTGAGTGAGCTGGAGCAGAGCTTGGCGTGTAACGACAACCATGCCAATGACCTCAAGGTATGCCTGCCAGTTTCCCCCCTGTTTCTATCTTTCTGCAGGACGACTGACCATCTGGCGCGTAGAACCTGCAACGGATTATCCAGCTACCCCGAGTGCCTGCTGAGAACAAGATCCGCCTGGTGACGCTGTATGCCATTCGGTACGAGAAGCAGCCAAACAATGCCCTTCCAGTCTTGCTGGATCTCCTCGTCACGGCCGGCGGTGTCCCCTCGTACAAAGTCAATATCATCCCCAAGCTGCTAGCCTACCACCACTCCCTCCAGGCCCCGCCGGTGGCCGGGGGCTTCTCCGATCTCTTCGAATCCACGTCCTTTTTCTCCGGCGCCCGCGATCGCTTCAAGGGACTCAAGGGCGTAGAAAACGTCTACACGCAACACTCCCCGCGGCTGGAGGTGACCCTGCAGAACCTAATCAAAGGCCGGCTGAAAGAGCTGCAGTATCCCTTCCTGGACAATAACACCCACACCCGCGACAAGCCCCAGGACATCATCCTCTTCATGGTCGGGGGCGTGACCTACGAGGAAGCCAAGATGGTCGCCCAGGTGAATGCCAGCTCGCCTGGTGTGCGGGTCGTCCTCGGCGGCACATCGGTCCACAACAGCACCAGTTTCCTGGAAGAGGTCGACGACGCGGTCAACGGCTGGCCCGAGCCCGCTCCCTCCACCGCCGCCGGTCGGCTCCGGAGGGAGATGAACCGGTAGTTGACGCATTTCTTTTCGTTTCTCTTCTCTTCTTTGACGCTTTTTATTCCACTGGACTGTCATCTTATGGGCTGGCGTCGGTGTTACATAGGGTGTCTCTTCCCTTTCCCCCCATGTTGTCGCTTCCTCTTGTATTCCAGAGCATTTTGATATCCTTTTTTTGTGAGGCCTCGCGGGAAGGAGATAGCTAGGTCTAGGTCTAGGGGTTATATAGTAGATTGGGCCTCGGGAGGTCAATTGAATTTGATTCTTCGGCGACATACAACGGTCCTCCCGTAAGGACGGTATACCGACGCTTACGCGGCACATAGTAAGCAGAACCAAAGTATAGCGAGTCCTATAACAGATGAGACAAGCGTCCAAGACGTCTAGATAGATAGAAGGTAAGAAACAAGTAAATATGTACAGTCAATTAACCGTGGCTGGTTATGAGTCTATATAATATAGAGTAACTAATCAAACGACTAGAGACGAGGTCTCTCTCTCCCTCTTCCGTCCATTACGTACGGCTGCTGTTCTTTCTGCCCGTAGCAAGCTTGGTATTATTATAGACAGTCACGGATGGAGTACGTAGTCGCCGGCGTCGTTCATATCAGTCATACATAAGATGTAAAAAGAAGAAGATTATCCACATGGGGGGGACGGGTACTGGCTGCTCTGCTCTCGTCGGAGACAGCCGATAAAAGGAAAAGTTTCCCAAGACGAACGCTCCGCTCAGTCGAAAACAAATAGGGGGAAGGGGGGAAGATGCGAAAGAAGGGTAGAGAGAGAGAAAAGGATGTCAGGGAAACTGTACATGGGAACTGGACATGGATGCGCAGGTATAAGAAAGCTCTTCGTGAGCTGACTGACTGTGCTCGCCATTTTGCATGACTATTCGTGCGCCTCCAAAATGCATGTCTCCTTCGCATGCCATATGCGCCGTTTCTTGGCAACGTCGACTCCAAAGGTATCTTTGATGACGCCGTCTGCGTCTTGGTGGGATACGGATTCTCCCTCTGTGTCGTGAAGATGTCGCAGCAGCCGGACTTCTTCTACTGTTGCTCCGAACTCGTACTCTCCGCGGCAGAGGATGGTCACTCCGACTGTGGCGGTTGCCGACTCCCCGGGGTTAATAATGGGAAGCACCTGTTGCAACATGCCGGTCCAGGCTAGGCGTCTCGACAGGTCGAGGGCGATGTTGCTAGGCTGGTGGCGGAGGCTCGGTTGGAGACGAAGTAAGGGATGGACGGGCTTGGAAGTACGGTTGCGGACGGTGACGGTGAGATCCAGCATGTCGTCTGTCCGGACGTTGTACTTCGATCGTCCGAGCTGGACCACGCTGTTTCCACCGTCGGACGACGTGGGCTCCTCCGTACGGGAGGGGTTCAAGGAGTAGGATACGTCGACATCCTCGAGGGAGAAGGCATCGACCATTCGCGTGTTCAGTCCCAAGTTCCTCATGTCGATTGTGCCCTTACGTCGAGCGGGGCCTTCGCTCCAGGACCCGGACACGCGTTTGAGGAGCTCTTGTCGGTACCAAAATGTCTCGCGAGAGGCTGCTTCGCCTTCAAATGTGAGCTTGTGGGCACTGACCACGAATTGTCTCTTGACGCCGGTGTTGATGATGGGGATTGAGGCGTGAGGGTTGTCCAAATGGACACGCGGCAGCACCAGAACAAAGCGCGATGTCTGCCCCGGTTGAAGGTCCCCTGACACCGTGTACTGTCCAGGCTTCTCCTCGCCAGTGTCGGCGAGATCTTGCGTCGACGTTTCCGTCGGCTGCTCGCTAACGCGCAGGGACACTGACAGAGGGTTGGGCCATGCGTTGCGAAGATCAAGAAGTAGGATACAATGGTCGGGTCCATACAGGCCGCGTCCAATGTGAGAGAGCACCGGCGAAAATGGATCGCTATCGATCAAACGTGATGGAGTAAGGTCAGTGGATTCTGCGGCACCAGACTCGAAGTCGATGCCCTGGCGGTTCCACCAGGCGAAGTCGCCACTGAAGGGGAGAATATCACAACGAGCTACTTCTATACTAGCATTCACCGTGACAGTAAGCGGGACGAACAATTGGCGGGTGTAGAATACTTCCGGCAATTGGCCACGAGGGAGTCCCACGCGAGAATAATCGATCTGGATCGTGGAATCCTGCAGGCCAGTCTTGCCGAGGATATCGATAGTAAACGTGGCGCTTTCGCCTGCAGGAATAGAAAAGTCGCTCGGATTCAACCCCTCCCGACGCCACCGCAACGCCGGCTTGATGAGGTTGAGCTCCAGTTCATAGATCTCGACTGGCAGCAGGTCTTTGTTGCTCAGCGCAGACTGGATCTGTCGGCCGGTAGAGTCTTGAAAAGTGAACAGAATGAAATCAAGAGGGCAGAGTGATGTGTTCCGGAGCGTAATGCTGAAGGACCCCATTTCACCATCCAGGACCATTACTGCAGATTGCGACAATGACAGTGACTCTATCACGAGGGACGGTTGCTTGCCAATTACCTTGACCTCACAAGTCGTTGTTGACGGTCCTTTTTTGAACACTTGCTTCCCGTCTCGCGACGTGGTTGAGCTCCACGAAAGAGGTCGCTCTGTCGGAGGTTTCTTCGCTGCAAGACCAGTGCGCTTGCATTTGCTTTCGACCTCAGGCCTCCAAAAGCTCCTGAAGATGGGAAACTTCCGTTCTCTGCAGTATCGGACTTTGACAACGCAGCCTGTCACCTTGAGCGGCCCTTCTTGGTGCGCTACTCCATAGACAGTGAGTTCTTGCAGACTCAGCGGGGGAAGAACAATCCACTCGGCCACCGCGTCGAAAGGAACGCCCTCGCTGTCAAGACGGAGCCTCTCGATCTCGATCTCGAATTCGTAAGGGTTCTGGAGCGTGACTTGGAATGCTGCATGTTCCCCAGCCACCATGAGCAGCTCGGATGCTTTGCTGTTTGTCTTCGAGAAAGGATTATACAAAAAGGGGTCTTTCGTGGGTCTCTCGTGGTTGGAGGTTACGGCGTCAAGGGCTGACCTAGACCGACGAACGGGTCTTCTGGGGTCGGGGAGCGAGAGCAGCTGCACGCCGCGCACCAGAAAATCGTCCCAATATTCTGCCTCCAGCCCCGCGGCCCCTAACTTCGTAGCAGCTCCCACTGTCCGTTTGATGTTGTTCAGAAGCCGGACCTGTTCGTCCGATGGGAGATAGGGGGGGTCATAGTAAGTCTCCGCAAGCATCAAGTCGCCCCGGATCGTTTGAAGTAGCTCGACAGTAAACTGAAGCACACCACCGAAATCCGGTAGCGCTTCGCAGCAGTTGACGCATGCTTTGAGGACGTCGATTTTCAAATTCAAGTCGCCGTAGCCGCGCAGGGCAACATGCCGAAATGATCGCTCAACGATAGCAGGGACCGAGTCGTGTTCGGGGACCAGCTCCGGGTTGACCGAGCCCGACGCCTTGTCCCACGCTGGGAAAGACGAGGGCTGAACTCCATAAATCTCGCCTACTGTAGAGAGAAGTGAGCGCATACTTTCTTCCATGTTTCCTGGACCAATGTCGAGGGCGTTGATATCGAATGCCGTGTCGCTGAGAGACGACAATCCCGCAGCAGGATGGATGCCCACTTCAGCGGCGCCGATTTTGCGAGCTTGGACAAGTGTAGGCACCATGATCGACAGGAACTCCCTCAGGATAAATGCCTTTTTCCTCGGCAAATTAAGTGCATCCAGAACAGAGACGACACCGATTATGATAGGGATGGCGTCGGTGGCGGGTAGATCTGAGCTGGCCGACAGTGGTAATGCACGGAAGAGAAAGTTGGCAATCTCAGACTTTCGGAGAAGCACCAAGCCACGAGGTCGTTCTGGCCGGTACAAAGGTTGTAAAGGCTCGTTCATCACAAGGTGCTTCAAAGCATTGTCGTCCAAAGCACCATCGCGAATGCACGCCGCCACCAATAATCGCGACAGTCGCATCACGGTCTCCGAGTAAACGAGTTGGGGGAGGGGCTCGTTGGTAATGTTGGCTGCACGGTTGTAAAGGTTGAGTATGTTATTGGACAGGTCGGGCAAGAGGTTCGACAGGTTTTGGAGCGAAATGACCCGGTTCCCGGGGGTGGATTGCCCGGCACCCGCATCGACAACGCTGCTCTGGGATGATTTGGAGGATTTCTCGGCCACCGGGTAGCAAATGGGAGGGATCTGGGGGGAAGTTAGCCAAGAGGTCAGACAGTCCTCAACAACAGAAGTGCAGGACCATATACCTGGAAATCCATTCCGGCCCAGCCGAACATCAGCAGGCAAAGAAGAATTGATTCGAGCGCCTTTGCATGCCAAACGTAATCGCTACTCGCCCGAGCGTTCGAAGCGGCTTCTACCAGTTCCTTCAGAGCATCCGGCCATCGTCCTGCTTGGAGGAAGAGGGTGCCGACCACAACACCCATACGACCCTTTATTCGGTTCTTTGTCCGGTCTGTTGCGCTCATACTACTGACAGACATTCGGTCACGGCTATGCTCCTTGGACGCTGGCTGGGAACTGGCTTTCCCCAGCGTATTCGAGCGGTTGGCCAATTGGATCGATCGACTGATTTCGTCGAATGTAGTTGGCGTTTCATGGTCACTCAAAACGGGCGAGCTATGAGTCGAGGTCAACGGCGGGGGGGTTTCGGGCGATCCGTTCGGGTTGGGAATCTGCGCGGGCATGGTCATCCGGTGGAATAACCGATCTGTTGGGCGGGGCCGGAGATCGGGGCCTCGATGGGGGCCCCAAGACGACGCCTTGGGCGACTCAATCGAGGGTATACTTTGGATGATTTTCGCAAACTCGTCCAATTCGGACAGGAGCACGGATGTGATATCGCACAGCACGGTTTTCATTGTGGTGGCCTTGGACGCCTGCGGGCTTGGGATCCACAACACACCGTCCGGATCGTTCGTGATCTTATTGACATTCTCATAGTCGAAGATGAGAAGCTGATGGACTAGCGCCCTCGGGTTCTTCTCCTTGATGAGTTCCAGTCCCTGTCGAAGCTCGTCCATTCCATGCGGGGTTGCGGACTGTTCGGCGCTCGATCCTGCAGCCTCTCCGACCGGTCCACCTAGTTCTCCCCCATCGGCAATTGCGATTATAACCAGAGGCTCGCGGAACACCTCAAATGGAAATAGCTCTAGGTGGGAGGTAGGGGGCACAGCGTAGGAGAGGTCGTAGAGAATCATCCCTGTCGGAAACGCGAGCGGGGAAAACATGTCTAAGATAGAACGAGAACGTTACTGACAGTCCCCCTCGGGAGTACAGAGAAGGATAGAGAGAGTCTATCCCCGAAGAAATACGGGTTCAGTGCATACTTCGATTGGGTCGCGCATCAGGACTAATGTCCCCCAGGCGGACGACATTCTCGGCTTGGAGTCTCGCCGCAAAGCTCAGGAATCTGGAGCGTTTGATCTTCCCCACAGGAAGTAATAGCGCCCGTAGACGCACGGGGGCGATTGGCGAAAGAGGATCGACGCCCATACTGTCTCATTCGAAGCGATTTGAAACGAAGGCAGTCGGCCAGATGGTCAGGACTGCTCCCAAAAGGAGTTGGTGGTGGAGGTGGGCCAGCTTGCCGGGGGGTTGTTCTATACAACGAGGGACACAATCATTGCATATCTGAATCGGGGGAGATTCCACAAAGAAAGCACGCAACCAAAGACAATCAAGATAAATCTAGATCAAGGAGCTGTCAGAACGCTCTGAAGGGAAACCAACAGCAACCGTACAATCCAAACACGAAGAACAACTGCGCAATACCTAAACAACACTGGGGCATCTCCGGGGGGGAATTCGTGGGAAAAGGGCGGGCGGTGTGTCACGGGGGGAGAGCCTAACCGATCCTGGTCTAGTCCAGGCATCCACTGGTGACATAAGCAAGATCTAGGCACATGTCCTGATAAGCACGATAAAGTTCCAACGACGAGTCAACCGGCGGTCATAACTCCGCATTTTTGGATCTGGTTCGCTGGGCGGTTGTTCCCTCTGCAATGGTCGAAGTGTTTCTCTTCGTTGGTTTCTATTGATTTGTTTCCCTTTTCTCTTTTCTGATCCATTCGTATAGAGCGATACAGAGGGTCGGTCTTGGTGTCTCGGTTACGTGATGTTATGTTGTGATCTACCACATATACCCCAAGCCGTATAGACAGCTGACTCGGATGAGTCTTTTCCTGTCTTTCATACACCTATCTTGTCTTTTGGTCGAGTCTTTTTGGGAGTTGGATAATAGGGGGTTAGTGTGAATCGCCGAAGATGGCGCCGAAGGTGGATTTCAACGCCCTGAGGGCGCAGACTATGGGGTCGGGCAATGACGAGGAGGCTGTCACAGTGGACACGCGTGGTTTAATCTCCAAAGTCCTGGCGCGGTATTCAGGGAAATGGTACGGAAAATGTCCGCTGTTGATTGTCTGGAACAAGAGTCGCTGATAGCACATCCAACAGGACAGTCTTACGGGAAATGATCCAAAACGCCGCGGATGCCAACGCCACCAAAGTGACCATCAAGTTCGAGACGATCCCTTCGACAACGGTTCCATTGCCTCCGTCGGCCGATGGCACGACCTTCATCAAGCACGTCATATCGAATCACACCCTCAAGCGTCTGTTAATATCGAATAACGGCACGCCGTTCAGCGAAAAGGACTGGGCTCGGTTGAAGCGTATTGCAGACGGTAACCCCGATGAGACGAAAATCGGGGCATTTGGTGTCGGTTTTTATAGTGTCTTTGACGACTGCGAAGAACCGTTTGTGTCTTCAGGGACAGATGCCATGGCTTTCTATTGGAAAGGCAATGCCTTGTTTACCCGCCGATTGCAACTGAACGAGGCGGCGAACCCCGAGACGACCTTCGTACTGGACTACCGTAACGATACCTCTCCCGTTCCATCGTTGATGCAGCTCTGCCAGTTCTTATCCAGCAGTCTTACTTTTGTCAGCCTTGAAAACATAGAGTTGTGGTTGGATGACTGGAATGTACTGCGGCTCTCCAAGAAGAGAGCCCCCAGTGTCGATGTGGCGATTCCGCGGGATATCGAGACCAAGACTCCGCAGGGTTTAATGACCATAGTCAACGTCGCTCGGGAAGTCGCACAAGTTGATGCGGCCTGGATGCGGGTGGTGGAGTGGAATCCCAATGCGAGTTTCCTGCGCGACGGGCTTCGGGACACGACTGGCTCGCTCCGTACCTTTTTCTCGCGACTCACCGGACAGAGTGCCCCTGAAAAGCAAGCAAAGGCCGATCAACAGGACACTGCGAACGATGCCTCGGATCTGACTAGTCTTACAACGGCATCGGTGTTCTTGCATATCAGTACCGCAGCTATCCAATCGTCTGTTGGCAGGTCTCTGAGCAGCGAGCTTGAACGTGCCACTCGCAAGCCTCCACCCAAAAGGTCCACTATCGCCATCTTGACCCCCTCGTATGACACGAACCAAGCATCCAGAGCGTCCGGGGCGAACTCTGAAATTCTCTCTTCGATTCTCCCATCGCGGGCAGGGAGGGTCTTTATAGGGTTTCCCACCCAGCAAACTACCGGTCTAAATGCTCACATCTCGGCTCCGTCCGTGATTCCAACCGTCGAACGGGAGAGCATTGACCTCAACACTCGGTATATCAGTAAATGGAACCTAGAAATGTTGAGGGCGGCGGGCATCGTCTGTCGCATTGCTTGGGCGGCTGAAATGGCGCTGATCAAGTCCCGGATAGCTTCAGGAGTTGAACCCTCCCGCAATTCGAAGATCCGAAAGCAGGACATAATAGGCGTGCTTCCAGAGGCAATCCACACGTCGAATCAATTCGTGTTCCGGGAATCGACACCATCTTCGCTTCTTGGGCAGACGATTGAGGATTCGTTCTGGACGTGCAATAGGAAAGCTTCTATCGAAGTCCTATCAACGTGCGGCATCATCCAAAGCCATCAGGCACGCATTGCTCCCAAAGACCTCAGTTTCATGGACTCTATTCCCGTTTTGCCGGATGAGTTCATAACGGGCGCGAAAGACTTCGTCCGAAAACTGACCGATTTCGGCCTAGTCACCGATATCACAGTCTCGGACATCAAGCAGGAATTAGAATCCAGTACGCTTCGCCCCAGTCAGGTCATCGAATTCCTCTCTTGGCTGGGCCGACGAGCTGCCTCGGGCCAGCTCGACCCTTCCTCTGTGCAGACCCTTTTAGGAGTCGCGGTGGCGAGCGACGAGGACGGATCTGGTAACACGACTCGTTTACTTGTTTTCGCCGATATCCACAGTTTCCTGAATGCCCAACGAGTTCCCGCTGATATGCCCTTGCCGCCGAATGTTATGCCTTTCAAATACACGAAATCCCTGGGTAAGCAGGAGCTGGAGGCCTTTGGGTGGGTGGAGCTGCAGACAATCCCTTGGATCCGTTGGATTGTCAACAATGCCGGAAATCGAAGCGCCCTTTCTCCAGAGCAAGATATTACACAGAATGCGTCATTTTCCGGTCAGGTCCTTGCCATCTTATCCAAGCAGTGGGAGCACCTAAATCAGCCATCAAGACAAACTCTGATTGCTTTGCTCCAACCCCACACTATCATGCCGACGAAGCTCGGGATGAAGCGGCCTGCAGAAACCTACTTTCCCTCTGTCCGCTTGTTCGACGACCTTCCTGTCGTAAACTCGCTTAATGGTGTCAAAGAGAAATTTCTAGTCGCGCTGGGGGTCCGCAAGACTGTCGATCTCGGAGTCATCTTCGAACGCCTTCTCGACCCAGCCGGCCAAGACCCATCCAGCGTGAAGGGCACCAACGGAGGGAAGTGGAGCCATGTCGATTTGATACGCTATCTTGCTTCAGTCCGCGACGATATTCCTGCAAATGACATCAAACGATTGAAAAACACCAGTATCTGCACCGCTGAGTTGCCTAGCGGCGAATCTAGTGCTTCTGCGAGGAAACGCTACAAGATCTTCGAGCTGTTTGAACCAAAAGACTCAATCAGAGCCCTGGGGCTTCCCGTGATTGAATGGCCGGGAAAATACCAACCCAGCAGCCGCGAGGGGAACTTCCTTGCTACGTTAGGTCTTAGAAGTTTCCCGTCAGCCCCTGAAATGCTGCAGATCATCACCAAGGCCGCGTCAAATAATAATTGGAGCCTTCACGGGAAAGCTATGTCGTATTATATTGCCGAATATCACGACAATGGCTACTCGACGTTTGATTGCAGCTCATACGATGTTCCATTCTTGCCACTGGAAGGATCGGATGGCCTGAGCGTCCCGATGCAGTGTTTCACGGATGAAAATGCTACGTTGTGCGGCTTCAAAATCTTACGGCGAGACCTACATCCCCATGCTTCTAAGTTTGGTGTCAAACAACACCCCTCGCTTACCGAATGCCTGGATTATCTGATCCAACATCCCCCTTCTACAAAACGCGACGCTCGGGTCCTCTTCAAATATCTAGGTGGAAGGGTTGGCGATCTCAAAGCACGCGATATCGACCGTGTTGGTAATGCACAGATTGTACCAGTTTCGACCTCTCGGGATGCCCAGAAAGGATCAGATGTACGCCGAGTGGCACCCAGACTTTGTTATCTGGGTGATGGCGAGGACTACCGGGACATCTTTGACTTTGTCGACTTTGGACAGGAGGCGAATTTCTTTCTCATGGCAGTTGGCTCCAAGAGGGAGCCAACCAAGATCGAAATCGCCCGCATGTTAGTCAAAGAACCAGCAAGGATTTCTTCGACGTTCCAGAGCGCAGACAAGTATCTCAAACTCCTTAGGATGCTCGCGGAGAACCTCCTTGTTCTGAAAAGGGACCGGGATCTTTTCAACGAGATGAAAAGATCTCCGTTCCTCTTGGCCAGCAAAGACATCACATCTCTGTCCCAGGAGAAAGATGAAAAGCAAAACCTCATCAATCTAGACTCCGACTCGGATTCGGATGGAGAACAGAGCATCAAGGAATGGACGCTGGTCGTTGCAAAGGATGCAGTTATTGTCGATGATTTCCAAAGCTTCAATCTTTTCCGAGAACACATGCTGGCAGCACCACAGGAAGAGTTACTCGAGAACTTTTATCTCGCCCTGGGGGGAGTTCCGTTGAGCGCACTTGTGGAGGAACGAGCCCACTGGGGTTCCGTTGCTGCTGACCAACGCCCAGCAGCAAAACTACAGAAGTTGATCAGCGAACGCTCGCGGCTTTTCCTGCATGACCAATCCACGGATTCTATAAAACACGATGTCCGATGGCTTGAGAAATCCCTCCAGGTGCAAGTGGTCCAGTCGATTTCTCTCACAAGGTCCCTTCGGGGCCGGCGAATCTCGCATACCCAAAAGCGAAGTGCAATCATCACGCAACAGCAATCCAAGTCGTGGGTTCTGTGGATTTGCCCCGGCAAGTATGATCTTTATGAGATCAGCCAAGCTCTTGTCCATCTCATCCTTGTCCGGCCAAAGCTCCATTCCACTCTCACTTTGGAGATGTTGTTGAAGACTGATTTGCTAGAGCTAAAGGCTCGTGGGTATAACGTGGAGCGCATTCTCAAAGCAAAGGCCCACGAGGCCCGGATGGCAGAAGACAGGCGCCAGAAGCAGTTGGAGGAAGAGCGGCAACGTCTTCTCGAAAGAGAAGCTGCATGGTCGAAGGAGCGGGCTCAGGCGCCAGCGCAAACACCATTGCCCGAGGAGAAACACCAGACTGGAATGCCTGGTGACTTCCCCGACACGCCTTCTACTAGGGATGTCGGTGCCAATACACAGCCAACGAACCCCGAAGAACCACGTCCGCGCGGGTTGTTCGCCAGTCTCTCCAAGCGTCTGGGGCTGGATAGTGGGCGTTCTCATAGCGGGGAACCTCCTCAGTCTCCAACCGCAGACACTCCCCCCCCACCCTACTCGAGCGAAGATCCCGGGAAGTCGCCTCGTCCCGAAGCGCCCGTGACGGTCAGTTCCCCTCACCAGTTACAGTCACAACTCCTCTCTGCTGTTCAGTCCTGTCGGCCTCATGGCTCGAACGATGTCTACAGTCGGCCCGAGACCAATCAAATCAGCGAGTCCAAGTCGTATTGCGACGAGAAACCCAGCCAAGACCTGGAGTTTGCCGCGACGCTCCCTTGCGGTATCAATGTGCTTTTTGTGAAGACTTTCCCCGACCGATCCAATTTCCTTGCCCAACACGGTGTTGCAATCAACCTGTTCGCCTCGCTGCTGATGGACTGCGGTTCGGTCTTCTCCCTGCGTGCGAACATTCTCAGCATCTTCTACGATCCCGGTGGGAAGACCATTGCGTTCAACCGAGCGGGCAGTATCTTTTGCAACTACTTCTACTTCCAGCAACTGCATGAAAAGGAGTTGCTCCAAAGCCCTGCCGGTAACAAGACCGACGCCTTGGTGTACTGGTGGGTTATTTTGTGCCACGAACTGGCCCATAACCTTGTGGGAGACCACAGTTCCGCCCACAGCTATTACACGTAAGATTCGATCCATACTCAGATGCGTTGGTCTGCAAAAGCTGACTAGTTTCCCCCTCCAGCGAAGGATTTGTTGCTCAGTACTTCCCCAAAGTGGCAGCCAAACTCGCCACGATCGGCCAGTAGTCGTCCGGTCATTCTACTGACGACTGTCCGCAGTCAGGAGTTGTATGTATCTCTTCTGACTACACGCCAAGTTGTCCGGTTTAGATTCCAATGTCCAATATTAGAGAGAGTGACCAGATCGCTGTGGTCTATATATCTAATTCAAGATATACAATATATAGTACTCGCTGGAGCCTTAGCCCTGTCCCACACCAGACTACCATGTCTAAGTACATGTGGGAAAGCAGTACCTGCTATTAATCTATTATCGACGATGATTGACGGTGTCTCTTAATCACGGATACTAGCACCGATCCCATGTCAATATTATCAAACGATATAGATGGGTCTCACTGCCCCGTAGAGATACTCTCCTATGATATTCGTATTTCCAAAAACAAACCTCTAGATAAAAGAAGAATGCATGTATCCGGTGGGACTCGAGCTAATAAGGTTATGGAAAACCACGGGTTGAAGCTGATGAATTTGCTGGGTTTCCAGACGCAGACCCGGTGATCTCAGCCTCCACCCGTTCATTTTTCTCGTCTTTTTCTCCACCCGTTCTTCTCTCCCGCCGCCAAAAATCATTTCCATCCGATCCATCCACGATGGACCGATGATATCCGACTTTTTATTTCATTCCTCCTCAGTCTCTGATATTCTTGTATAATATGATCTTGTCCCTTTATTATGGAGCCTGATGCATGATTCCGTTCCTCGTACTACTTTTGATTGGATCCTTTGTTAACGAGGGCTTATTTATTGCCTCTCTTCCTGGACTCATGTTCTGATCAATATCAGACCTTGTTCTTCTTCTTCCCATCACTATCTTACAGCAATCTACTCGAATTTTGGAATAGTGTCGTTGATAGTGGGATGGCACCATCACTGGTATATCGGTCTGATGTTGGCCCAGATCTGGGGCCGAACGGTCTGACTTCTCCGCCCAAGAGCATTCTATATATTGATGCCTACGATTCGTTCTCCTACAATGTCGTGGCCATGCTCGAAGAGGTCTTGGGGGCCAAGGTCACGGTGATGATGATCGACTCGAAATGGCCAGACGACAATATGGCCCAATGTCTCGAGCGTTATGAAGCTGTCGTCCTCGGACCCGGACCGGGGAATCCGAGCATCCCCCGTGATGTCGGGATCATGCAGGACATCTGGCGTTTGACCGACGGACAGTTGGTGCCCGTCTTGGGGATCTGTCTTGGCTTCCAGAGTTTGTGTCTTCACCACGGTATTCCAATTGAGCGCTTGCCGTCGCCTCTGCATGGTCAGATCCACCAGATCTCCACGGCTCAGACAGACATCTTTGACTGTCTGCAGGGGGCGGGCGTGACGCTCTATCATTCGTTGTACGCTCAAGCAGATACCAGGCACGATCTAGCCTCCAACGGGCGATCTGGGAGCCCGAGTGTCGACCCATCGGCAGCTCAAGATCTAGAATTCGTGGCCTGGTCATCGATCGACCAAGGCAGCCTGTCCGATCCGGTGAATATCCCCATGGCTGTGAGGCATCGGCAGAAACCATTCTGGGGCGTTCAGTTCCACCCTGAGTCCTGCAAATCAGACCGAAAAGCCTGCACTGAGATGCTCAGGAGATGGTGGCATACCTCCCTGGCGTACAACAAGAAATATCGCAGCGGCGTCACTGAGAGCTCCCCAACCAATCTTCCCAGCGATATCAGTGCCGTGACTCCTTTACCGGATATTGTGCAGACAATGCTCAAGTGGAGTGCATCGACGTCGCGTTGTTCGCACCGTCGGTCTCTGACGTCCCAGAACTTGGACGCCGAAACGCTACTTGAATACTTTAATACGCCGGGTTCTCCGGCAGTCCTATTCCAATCCAATGGCAGACACAGTATTATCTCAGTGCCGAGCCCCACGAGTTGGAGATTGGAATACTATACGCAGTCGGAAGAGCTGATCCTGGAGACATTGCCAGGCCCCTGGGCCAGCAGCAGAGCGACTGATTCTGGACGCAACGTGTCTGCATGCTCTCTGCCAGTGGCTCAATTTTGGGATACTCTTAGGCATGTCATGCACGCGAAGAAGGTCGACACGGGAGACCAGACAGCGCCATTTTGGGGCGGTTTTCTGGGCTATTTTTCATATGAAATGGGTCTGGCATGCCTCGCCCGCCCAAAGCACCATGGCGATATCTCTCACCATGGATTTCCCTCGACGGCCGAAGATGCTTCCAGCGAAGATCCCCCTGACGTCAGTCTATTGTGGACGGAGAGGAGCATTGTCATTGACAATGAGACCGGGCGTATAACAATACAGTCCACCCGTGACTCTGATGAATCCCCCGATGGATGGTTGGGCAAGACGTTGCAGTCTCTTGTGGCTCTGTCCACGGAACCTATAGATGCCAAAGATGACGCTGGAGACGCGGATTTCCTGGACTCCATCCTCCGGAGAGGCACCGTACGGTTCCCGGATGAAGAATCATACCAAAACCAAGTCGAGGCTTGCAAAGATGAACTCGAGGCTGGCGAGTCGTACGAACTCTGCCTCACCTGCGAAACATCCATCACACTCCCCTCGGCCGATACCGACAGTGACCGGCAAAGCTTCCCCTGGAAACTGTACAGGCGACTACGAAAATATAACCCCGCTGCATTTAGCGCCTATGCGAGGTTAGGGGACGTCAAAATCGTGAGCAGCAGTCCCGAGTGCTTCCTGAACTGGGACCGGACATCCACGCTCGAGATGAAGCCAATGAAAGGCACGGTGCGGAAATCCAGCGACATGACCTTGGAGAAGGCCAAGGAGATCCTGGGCTCACGGAAGGAAATGGCCGAGAATCTGATGATCGCCGATCTGATCCGCCACGATCTGTACGGGATCTGCGGTTCTGGAGGAGTCTCGGTAGAAAAGCTTCTCGAAGTGGAAGACCATGGCCGAGTCTACCAGATGATCACCCACGTCAAGGGCCAAGTCGATCCGAAACGACCCAGTCTCGCGGTGCGCGATATGCCGCAGCTGCAGTCATCCAACATGTCGGGATACGGACTGGTGGCCCTTCAGCGATGTCTCCCACCGGGATCCATGACGGGAGCGCCCAAAGAACGGTCATGCATGCATCTGTCTGCGATCGAAGACCGAAACCGAGGGATATATTCCGGCGTCATGGGCTTTTTGGATCTCGGAGGAGGCGGGAGCTTTTCGGTTCTGATCCGCACGGCGTTCACCTGCTCCGCTGACACCCAGGCTGAGCAACGGTGGCGCATCGGGGCCGGTGGAGCTGTGACGACTCTGAGTACAGCCCAGGGTGAATGGGAAGAGATGTTGACCAAGCTGAAGACGGTGTGTGGGATTTTCACACCGCATCAATGAGTTGGGACGAATTTTTACTTTTCCTTCTCTCGTTATTTCTTTTTTCTTCTTCTTCTTTTCTTTTTTCCTTTTTTCTTTTCTGTTGTTCTTTTTATTCCATTTCTGGGCCCACGGGAATCTACGGTGTGTACGAAAGGGCATGTTTTAATAGCGGTTTCAACAAGCGCATTGATTGGAGCATGGGGGTTATACACATATATGAGTTAAAATACAGGAAGCATGAGAGGGAAATAGCGTATTCTTCTTTTCATCTATTTGTCATTCTTCTTACAGCTCAGGCGATCGATATTCGACGAGATTTTGGAGCACACCGGGATAGACATAGAGATGTACATACTACTAACCTAACAGAAGACAGAGCAGTAAATAACAAGGCAACAGCAAATCAAGTCTCTAAACTTGTGCATGAGCAGGTAGTGATTATTCTGATACTTGTTAGGTGTGAGAATATGGGACTGAGCCTGTCTCTAATACTGTATAGTTATTACAGTACTAATATTATTCTAGTAGGCAAGATATAAGAATAAGGCCCGGTACTTGATAAATATCTAGTTACCTATTTATCCTCTATAAGATTCTTATTTTTATGAATTTCAATATTTTAATGCAATACTTATGAGACAACCTGCCTGTATTTACCCAACTGATATCAATCGGGGGGCAAACGATACAGGCCATGATCTGGCCAAGCAAGGCGTGTTGTGTTTGCTTCTGGGGTACATCACTACCGGCCTCCCTGCTTTGGCTGATACGCCAACACTGGATTCATAAGCCTCAGTGCGCGAATCATACAGCCACCCTGGCGGTGACCGCCCTTTTAAACCCTTGAATTCCAAAGGAAGGGCTACTTGTGCATGTATCATTCTATCATCTGGACAAGATTAATGGGATCTGCAGGCGCATGCTTCTAGGGCGATGCATCATGATTCATGTACCACACAGGTCACCCTCGATCTCTGACCGCTCCTTGGTGGCTATGGATATATCACCTTTCGTACCATCAAAAAAGCCCTCGCGGCCACTATGTCCAAAGCAAGATCCAGGTTGACCACCAATACTGACGATTCCTGGCCATCATGCAACACGCCATCACTAAAATTCCCTCCATGCTCCGCCGCTTTAATCTCCCGACGGTGGTTCAACTGAGCTCAGAAATACACCCTACTGAAGGCCTTATTGTGCTTTGCCGTGTCGTCCATGCCCCAGAGTGCCTAAACTTCATCGTCGACCGGTCGGGGGAACACATAGCAATCGGCCCGGATGATTTCATCCCAGTCGCTCTGGGGGCACGCTGCGCGATGCGTCAATTTTCGGGGTACACCCCAACCGCTCTATCTGTCGGTGATCGGATCCAGCTGCTGAGCATGAGCGGAGTGGGGGGATGTGTAACTGGAATCAATGAAGACTGGGGACTGCCCCCTGAGCTTGAGGTGTTGGGATGTGTCCTGACCGATGGCAACGAAGCGCTGACCTTGAGGCGTGGCGCTATCGCGCCCCGAACCACTCTAGAGGGCGGGGTTGTTCCGCTGGTCTGCGTCGCGGGCACTGCTATGGATGTCGGCAAGACGGGGATGACCCTCAAGCTGATTGAGAAGCTTACTAGCCAGGGACTACGGGTTGCAGCGTGCAAGGCAACCGGGGTGGATTCGGTGTTTGATCCGATAAAAATGACAGAGGCCGGCGCAGAGCCGGTGCTGACTATGGCGGACGGCGGATTACCGTCTAGCGGTGGCGGCCAGGTCGACGTGGTGACATCCATGGTGCTTGGATTGCTCCAGGAGCTGATGGCGCATGAGCCTGATGTGATTGTTGTTGAATTCGGCGATGGCATTCTCGGGGAGTATGGCGTCAGAGAGACTCTGGGACATGAAGCCATTAAACGAAGCATGATCGCCTTGGTTGTTGCCGTGTCGGACTATGTCGCTGCATGGGGAGCGAAGGAGATCACCGGGCAGATGGGATTGGATCTCTCCGTTGTCACGGGGCTAGCGGTCAATACTGATGCAGCAGCGGCGTTTCTGGAGAAGACTTTGGGCGTGATTGCGGAGAGCAACCGATCTGAAATCCCAAAGACTTTAGAGCTGGTGACGTCCAAGCTGAGAGGGCTTCAACTGAACTAGCCGTTAAAATCTTCGTTTCGCTCAGCGGATAGTACATGATGCCCCAAGGCTGTTCATTAGCTGTTTTCGAGATCAAATCATACAAGACAAGCTCTTTGATGCCAGGTTGCCGCTATGTTATACGTGCGTGAGGCCCCTTCGCCGAGCGATTCATTCCCTTGATAAACTATCTTCATCCACCAGGATCGATCTACTGGCACGTTCCGGCGAAGGAGAACACCTCACAGCCAGAGCCGCAAGACGCCATTGGCGAGTGGGGTAGAGTCGTAGGCCTTATATGGTGCAAGTTCTCGGAAAAGACAAGGACAGCCGTAGTGACGCTGGCCAGCATTATCGCGAACTGGGATCTGTCCATGCTGAGAGTGGGACTATAGGACATATATAGCATCCGGAGTTCGGATCGTGTCCACACCCACTTCGATACTGTTTAGATACTGTTTACAAATAACCCAAGAGGGGAACTCTCGATATCCAGTTTCTATAACCACATTATCCACCATCGGCAAACCCTAGAATTAAAAGAAGATGAGTACTACTGTAGAAGCTTCTGATATAGGAATTCACGATCTATGGTTGGTCCATGCGCCGGGCGGTCAGGATCATTTCGCCGGTTCTTCTGCCGGGTCGGATTCTCCAACTCTCGTCGATAAGCCTTCCTGTCTTCCAACATCTCAGATTATTTGACTTCATTGAGGTCTCCTTCCTTCTCCGTGTTCTCCTTTCTCATATCAGTTGATCTGAAGCGCGGGAGATCCATGGCGGCTGGCCAAGATGCGTCAATGGAGGAGATCCTCTGGCGATCTCCCCCGCACGTTCAGATGATGGGAGGATACCTCCATTCAAATAACAGTACGTTGGTGTGGATGGATCCTTGCGAGATGTCCTCCTTGACTGACATCGTTCCAATCGCATCCTGATTAGTTCTGTTCTATTTCGCCGAGTCCCCGTTCTTCGATGCGACGTCCAACAACGCCTCCCTGGCCATCCAGGCCAACTACAACGAAGCCTTCCGCCATTTCGTGGAGACCCGAGAGGCCTTCGAAGGTCGATTGAAAACGATGCAGGGGCTGGAGTTCATCGTTGCGTATGACCCGCTGCAGGCGGCGGCACAGTCCGACACGCGCTTTGCCCACGAGCCGTCCAATATCTGGGTCATCCGGAAGCAGACGCGGCAGAAACGAGCCGGCCAGGAGGACGAGGTCACGGTGCTGTCTACCTATTTTGTCGTCGGGGATTGTATCTATATGGCTCCGTCGGTGGCAAGTGTCGTGGGGAATCGGATCGTGAGTCCCCTGCCTCCTGTTTTTGACTGGTTTGTGCACAAGGGCTAATGACGATGGGATCACTTTTCCCGCACAGCTCTCTGCCGTCACGTCGTTGAGCAGTCTCCTGAAAACCGCATCCTCGTTACCGACGTTCACGGCGTCGCATGGATACACCTACATGCCCTCGGCCCCCAAACAGCTCGACGCCGGTCAAGCGGGCGCTCCGTCCCAGCGAAGCAAGGAAAACACCCCGATGCCTGACTCCGACGCCACCGCCAAAGCCCCCCTCCTGGGATCGCAGATGACCAATACGGGATCCGTCTTTCAAGATACGAGGACGCTCGCCGAATCGTTCAACCTCCTCTCTCGATATGGGGACGAATTTATGGACGAGAGTCCATTGGTCGGAGAGCCAGGGTCATTTATCCTATCTCGGTCTGGGGATACCGAGCGAGGGCCTGGAACCAAACCGCTTGCGCCCCCGGGTGTGGTCCCCGGCCGGGTTGGGACACCGCAGCTCAAAGGCGAGACGCCGGGAAAGACCGCCACACCGGCTGGGTCCGACGAGGCCACATTACGGAGAGGGAAGAGTAAAGTCGGCAGTTGAGTGCGCCAAATGCTTCTTATGATACCCACCGAGCCCGAATTGTCTGGCTCCAAACACCTGATCCAATAAGTCTAGTTTCTAGAATAATGCGAGACGGTACATCTCGGCGAATTCATTGCATGATCGCCCCCAGGACCTTCTCTTTGGAGGTGCGGAATGGATTCTGGGACTCATTCTTGTATACAAAGAAGCTTGGCTCGGGCCCCGCTCCCGCTGCCCAACCTCTGTCGACGAGCCATTTTTCGATAGGGTGTCGGCACGTTGAAGGCCCATGAGCCTGTAAGATCTCTGTGATAGGTTACGTCGGATGGCTGGTAGTGGACGAAGTGGCAGGGTTGGCTGTCATCGTGAGTCATGTACGGCGATTTATTAGGCGGAGGACCCGCCCGCTTCGATGACGCTCGGTATCCACTCTGGTTCCCTGCGCTTCTCACCTCCCCCAACAATCGTCCGGCCTCTGCTTCCCACGAATGCTCCACTGGTATCGCTGTTTGTTTTGACACGAATTCTCGCATCCATCATGGCCAGTGTTCAGTCCCAAAACAAGCCCGCGGTCGTCTGCGTGTTGTAAGTTTCGCCCAACTCCGGTTCCGCGAACCCCTCCCCCGCCCTCCGATGCGAAACCACGATCCATGTGCTGACACAAACGTCGTTCCTCAGCTGCGGCTCCGTAGCCGGGAACAACCCGGCCCACATGGAAACCGCGCGGTCGCTAGCCCATGAATTCCACAAGAACAACGTCCAGCTCGTCTACGGCGGCGGCACGTCCGGGCTCATGGGCGAGCTGGCCCGCACTCTCGTCTCCCTTTCCGGCCCGCAGGCCGTCCACGGCGTGATCCCCCGCGCCCTCGTCAAGGTCGAACCCGGCTACGAGAACGGCTCGTCAGACGGAGGCAAGCAGCAGCCCCCCGCGTCGACATCGTGGAACACCCAAGGCGGCAAGGCCGCCGAGCGAATCGTCCGCGACCCCGAAGTCCTAGGCGAATCGGACTACGGAACGACGACCGTCGTGCCGGATATGCACACGCGAAAGCGCCTCATGGCCGCTAAGGTGCAGGAGGGAGGGCCCGGGTCGGGGTTCGTCGCGCTGGCAGGCGGCTTCGGCACCATCGAGGAGGTCATGGAGATGACGACGTGGAACCAGCTGGGCATTCACCACTTGGGGATTGTGCTGCTGAACGTGAACGGGTACTGGGACGGGCTGTTGACGTGGGTGCGCAAGGCTGTGGAAGAAGGCTACATCAGTCCTGCGAATGGGCACATCGTCGTTGAGGCGAAAGATGTCGCGGATGTTTGGCCACGACTGGTGGAGTACAAGGTTAGCAGTGCGAGGATGAAGCTGAACTGGGGAGAGGAATAGGAATGAGTACGGGTAAAGACCAAAGACCAAATAGAAAATAAACCCTGCCGTTCTGCTTTTTAAATATTCTTTTTATTGTCTTGCGTGGTCCAGCGGAGTGGGTGTTTTCTTTCGTTCTCTTTTTCCTCCCTTTTTATCCATTGGAAAATACACCGATAGACATAGAAGAGGATAAAGATACACCATCTTCCGGGTACATAGCTCGTAGAATAGACGGTGAACGGGCTTGAGATCATATCCTTATATTGAACGCCATGAGACTGTAGTCCCGTCTTTCTGGCCGAGTTCTTACTAGTGCCTGAGTATAGATGAGATGCGAACAACGAGAAGAAAGGACACAGACAGAGGGAAAGAGAGAGAGAGAGAGAGAGAGAGAGCGTAATAAATTAATCACCAGGATCCAGTTGTCAACATCAACAGATTCATGTCTATGGGCATCATTTCAAAACCTATGAATCAACCTCCATCCCTTCGCCCTCTTTCGTCTCGCCCGAATCCGCCTGCTCCACCGTCTCCAGCAGCGGGAGCAGCTGCTGGCCCTCGTAGAGCTTGAAGCTCTCGATCTTCCCCTTGGCACCATCGCCCGCCAGACCGACGACACCCACAGAGGTGTTATCCACCGTCAACTCCTTGTCCTGGGAGAGGGTCTCCTTGAGGGCGCGCAGGCCGTGGGTGATGAGCTCGTCGCGGGAGCTGTCGGCGATCTGGTCCAGATGGCGCTCGAGGTACGTGCGGGCCATCTGGGAACGGGCGCCGATGGCACAGGCGAGCATCTCGTGGATCATGCCCGAGGGCTGGAACTCGAACAGGTGGGGGCCGGCTTCGTCGACTCCCGCGACCAGCAGGCCGACGCCGTACGGCCGCTTGCCGTACTGCTGGGTGTTTGTCTGGGCGCGGTCGGCGATCTGGTTCACGATGCGGTCGACGGGGATGGGTCGGCCGTAGGTCATTCGGGAGCTGAGCGATTGCTGCTTCATGAAGTTGGAGACGACCCGGGCGTCGGAGGCCAGGCCGGCGATGGCAATGCCCATGTGGGAGTCGACTTCGATGATCTTCTTCTGATACGAGGAGAGCTCTTCGGCGTTTCGCTGGTTGATCGCACGTTAGCACATTCCTTTCTTTCTTTCTATCTTTCTTTCTTTTTTATTTGTTCTAGATTCGTCTGTCCGTGAGGAAATAGGAAAGGCCCGAATGCGCACCTTCAAGCCAACGAGAACCGAATGCGTCTTATTGACCAACCCCACGACGACGGATCCTTGCTTCACGGCCTCTTGTGCATACTCCACCTGGAATATCCGACCTTGCGGGGAGCTATATAAGAAGTCATTCATTAGTTCTGAGGGCGCTTAACATGAGTGGAGGAGTGGGGTGGTGGATCATACAAGGTGACGGCATCGTTGTCGTAGTTGTTCCTGAACATGATGGATCGCTAGATTCAAGACGGATGGGAAGGTGTCGAGGTTCTGATGGAAGACAGAAGCTTTTCGTAGCTCTCAGTGGTCAATTCTGTCCGAAACAACGTGTGGAGTGATGAGAGGGAAGAGGAAGGATGAAAGTGAAGCCGTAGGGTCGTTGATATCGACAGGCAGAGAAGCAACTGACGCGGTGAATCTAGCTCCCGTTCGGACTGGCCGTAGTAAGCTCAGCTTGGTTGCGGGCGGTGGGCAGCCTAAGCGCCTGAGGCTGCCAGACCCAACCTCCAGACGTCACTCTCAACTCACAAGTTCTGTCCGTCGTCATCTTGCTGCCTGCCCTCGCTACGGCTGCAACGTCGCTGCTGCTTCACTGATTTTCTTTGACTCCTGTCGGATCTCCCATGCAGATCCGCTGCCCTTGTCGGATCGCCCTCCCGTGAACTGCATCCCTCCGCCACATCCCCTCGTGCTGCTGGTATCGACCCGCCTGCCGATTGAGCGTGTTCCCCTCCCCTCCGCTTGTCTCTCCGCAGTCATGACGGCCGGACTCAAGACCATAATCGCCCTCTCCTTTGTAAGTCTTGCTTGTTCATGTTGTGAGGATGGGGATACTAATCGCCGGTCGCTCCGTCTCGACGTAGATCCTCGCCATTGGCTTCCTCCTGGTCATTCTCTCCTCAGCGCTCTGGCACAATTTCCTGCCTCTCGTCGTTGTCGCAACCTATGTCGTAGCGCCGCTTCCCAACTGGATCTGCTCGCGATGTGCGAATCCCGATGATTTCATGGACAGTTCCGGCAATGCGGCCGCGGACTTTGGTCGTTTCCTCACCGGGTTTCTGGTGTTGATGGGAATCGGTAAGTCGCTTCGTCGCATGCGGACGCATCCCTTCCTGGATTGCGCAGGACATTGCCACGGCTCTCGGACGGATATTCATCCCGTGAGTGTGGTTCTTTTGGTTCCTTAGCGCTGACTGCATCTCTACGATAGCGTTCCCGGCGGTCCTTGCGCATAGCGGTGCCATTGAGATTCCCGCGATGGTCATGTCGATCCTCGGAGGTCTTCTGATCTACGGAACAATCATTAGTTTTTCGATGTTCTTCCAAGAACAAGAAGAGTTTTGACGGAGTCGCCATCGGTCGGGTTGGGTCAGTGCGAGGTCGTCGGCATGTCGGAGTGCCAACATCCTCGGAGGCTATAGTTTGGCCCGTTGCCTCCATTCTACTTTTGAATTTCGATGGAACAGCGTTCTGTTTTTGATATGTGTTCGGAGTCCACGCTTTTTCTTTTATCTTTCTACATGTCCTTGAGATTCAGCCTTTTGATCCCACTATTCTCCTTGTTTGGCGCCATGGTTGATGTATGATACCGCCCTCACTACGTTCTATAGAGGGTCGATGGGTCTTTGGCAGTTTGGAGACCCTTAGGAACGTTGAGCTTCCCTTCAGCACTTTCCCTTGAGCGATTCCTGCATTCCTGCATTGCCACAACGATAAAGTAGAGATGAGTAATCAGTTGTGTTCATGCATCGATATGGATCACGTGATTCCGCGCCCGCGTCGTCCATGCGCGTTCGATGCAGGAAAACGGCCGCCTGTCTTGTCTGTATTGCACCCTCCACGCCTGGGACAAATGATCTTTGACGAGTGGAAAATGTGAGCCAGGGTATTATTGGGACTGTCAGGATGAATATTTGGTCCGGATCCCTCGTGCTGGAGGAGGCGTCTCAATTGCAAGGTAGGCCTCGTCTCGTGCTACTCAACCGCTTCTATGGCAATAGCCCTTCTCACCAACGTGTGGACAGGTATACAATTGGTGGAGAGATCCGCCAACTGGCAATCTGATATTGCCAGAGACTCGATTCTTTGTCTCCGGTGTTTCGTGAACCCCGCCTTAATACCACTGTACGCCCGAGCGGGCCCGAATCTTGAGTTGCACACGAGCGATGATCGAACGGCACAATGGCTGAAGAGCCGGTTGCTGGGCAATCTGTGGCTGGAGGAGGAGGATCTCGATACATTACAGACCATCCAGTGTCCGGTCGGCCTGCTCGTGCACGTCGATAATGCGACCCGCGCAAAGACCTCCGGCTCGGCAACAACCGACTTGCTGGTTTACGGAGTGCTGTCAAGTGCCGCGACATACGAACGACCGCCAACCCCACCAGTGTCTTCCTCGCCGAGCTTCGATGCACATATTCCTGATCGTTCGGGGCAGGAGCTAAGAATATATGCCGCCCCGCTCTCTACCTCCCTCATAGCCAGGGCCCAGGCGCTCCCGAGCCCGCCAAGTCCCGATGGCCTTGCCGGGCCTGCGCAGTTTTCCGAGTTCCTGCCAGACCTCCGCTCGCCGAGTCCCAAGCGCAAACGGGTGGCGACGCTGTTTGACTCGGTTACGGAGCACCACAAGCGGGTTAGACAGAGGGGCGGGGAAGCCGTCTCGCAGTTGATGGCACATTCACGGCCCCAGTCCTCCCACCAGAGCCATACGATCCAGATCAAACGGGAGTCCGAAGAACCCAGTCTTCCGGCCCTCCACCGGGTGGCCGCCCAGCGCTCTAGGTCTCTGTCGGTCGGGGCGAGCCTCAACCCCGGAAAGCAGCCGTTGGAACCTCACGGTGAGCCGCATCCGACTCGCCCAGGGAGTAGCCGGGGCCATGCACGGGACATGTCCCTCCGACGGGTCCAATCTCACCAGCTCCGAGAGTCGACCGTGCCGGGAGAGAGGGACGCTTCGCCTATGCTCCGGTCCCCGGATGGGGAGTTGAAACCGTCTACGTCGAAAGACGCCGAGACCATCATCTCCGAAAACAAGAACATCATCACGCGTACTATCTTGACCTGCATGCGACTGTATGGGTACAACCGTCCGACGGCTCGCGCGGGGAAGAACCCCTCTGGCGCAGGCCATGCGGACCTGGGCATTCCTTCCGGTAGCGAGGATAAAGATGCTCGACCCCGAACGATGGATGGCATTGCCTCTAATCCCGACGAGGACGAGTTCAAGGCTATGTATCACGCCACCTACCGTGCATCTACCTTTGCGTTGCGGAAGTACCTGAGGGAGTCGCCGATTGTGGATGGGGAGGCAACCAAGATGGCGCTGCCTCTGGAGAAGGGCAAAGCCATGACGTATATTGATGAGTTTTTGAGGCTATTCTGCGAAGACAATTGAGTCTGGTTGGGTCTGTCTGGTACAGACCAGTGACGATTTACGAATGGGGATTACTGGTCGAGTTATAGAGCTAGCATGAGCGTATACAAATCATTTACAAGACCGGCCCAACAAGGCCTACTCCTTGAATGTTTAAACATTGCTACCTGATGTAGACCAAACTGAGTAAATCATATGTACTCCGTAGCATGGGCTCGATATAGTAAATAATGCAGGCGGGTCCGTGGTTCTTCCGGCAGCTTATACGCCTGACTAAGCAGCTATCAGCCCCATCTCCATCCGTCGTCATCACCATCAAGTCGACCTCTTCGCCCTGCCCGCCTTGCTCGCATCCAATCTAGATCCCTCCCCGCAGAATTGACCCTGCGCCTCCCCACATCCCATCGCATATCCAGCCACGTCGCGTCCAACACCAACGGCCGTCATGGATGTCTCCAGCAACCGGCTCTTCCGGTGGTCCAAACCGGAATGGCTCAACAACTCGACCGTCCGCAACGCCGGCGTCTACACGTCGGGTGCACTGGTGAGTCCGCCCTCCCCCCTTCTTCCTCCGTTGCTCCCTGTTCACAGACTAATATTCAATTTTTTTTGGACAGTTCTCCCTAGGATTCTTCTTCATCATCGACGCAGCGGCCTTCTCGCACAGCGCGCGCAACGGGTCCAACGTCCACGTGAAGTTCGTGGACTGGATCCCCGGCATTTGCTCCGCGCTCGGCATGCTCGTTATCAACTCGATTGAGAAGTCCCGGCTGCAGGCCGATAGCTTCAGTTATAGCGGGAATGGAGTGGCGTGGAAGGCGCGCTTTGTGCTGTTTTTGGGGTTTGCTTTGCTGGCGGGTGGTTTGGCGGGGAGTGTGGTGAGTTTTCTACCGGTTCGAGTATTTTGGTTTTATGTGTGGGGGATGAAGCTTGCTGATACGTGTTGGTTGTGCAGACGGTCATGGTTCTCAAGTATCTTCTGCCGTCGTATCCGCTGCAGACGTTGTATTTTGGGATTGCGAACGTTATTGCCAATGCGTTGGTTATGCTTAGGTGAGTTGAGTGGCGGTCCTTTCTTCGCTGTTTGACAGGATACTAATATGTGTGCGTGTGTGTAGCTCGGTGGTCTTGTGGGTGTCGCAGAATATAGAAGACGATTATACCTACAACCTTGCGCTATAGCTTGATTCGGTACCGATGTATGACTCCGGCCGTTGGTACATACCTCGCGCACTCCTAGGACCGCCACGGCGTCCTGTCTGTTTTCTAGTTTGTTTGGCTGTGTGTTTGGAATGGCGTAGTCTTGCGATTTGGCCCATTGTTCTGCTCTGTTCTGTTCTAGCCTTGTCTTATGTATGGTACGTGACGAATTGTCTACAGCTTTATGGTTGGTTTTAGTCGTAGATTTCTGGTTCATCTGACCTTATTTAAATTCTACGCTATACGAGGTATACAACTTGGATGGGATTGACACTGACGAAACTCGTATTCTTCATGGGTATAATAATGTACATATGATCACGTAGCCAACGATCTATATGACTCCAACGACACGCGGACCATCCCCATGCCAAGAGAGGATTACGCGCACATGCTGGACATAAACGTGCGCGAAGAGGAAAAACACGGATATCCATCTGTGAGTCGAACCGATCTGGGTTCTCCGCATGGATTGAGAGGTGAGGCTGGTACCTGGTCTAGGTTCCCGCGTAGTGACCTCGTGTTCCGCAGGTATCCTCCAGGTTGCCGTGAATTGGGCATAGTGGCACACGACGAGGGGCGTAATGACAGTAGAAAGATGCCTGATCAATGCGTCTACCTGGGAGGAAGAGAAGAAAGCCTTCGCTTCAGGCAGATTCAACAGACACTCGTCAGGAGCCCATCATCGGGTAATTCATGGCTACCTGCCAACTCAACGCAAGAATATCCGTCCTGCTGATCGTTTTCTCGTCCTTCCTTTTTTGTAATATTTTTGCTTTTCTCCCTTATGACGACTGAACAGGGTGGGCCCTCAACTTATCCATAAGCGCATCAATAGCATCCATATCAGCCGCATCGACCTTCTCCCCGCGAGGATACTGACCGCCCTCAGGCAAATGCTTCGTAAACTCATCCATAGCAGGCTGATAGTTGCGCACAGCCGACGACAAAGCATAGACGCTCTTCTTGCGGGCGGCAGGGTCCGGGTCGGACGTCGCGATGGCGACCAACTTCGGCACGGCGTTAAACACCACGACCTTATCCTGGGCCTTCTCGTTATTCTGCACGGCCGTGCCCACACACCAGGCGGCCATGCGACGCATGTCGGACTCGTCGTGGTGCAGCAGCTCGATCAGGGGCGTCCACAGACCCAACGGCTCCATGTTGTTCGCGTTGTCGATGTTCTCGATGAGCTGCTCGAAGTTGTCGAATGCGGTGAGCTTGTTCTCGAGGTCGACTTCGGCGGAGAGGAGGGCGGCCATGGAGGCTTTCATGAGGTCGGCGTCGCTGGGGCCGCCGAAGAGGGAGTTCAGCATCTCTGGGTTGAGACCGCGGGCGGAGGCGTCTGCTGTTTCGGGGTTGGAGTTTTGGATGCTCCATTTGAGCATTTTGTTCATGTTGGGGTCCATGGTGATTTTTTCCCCTTTTCTTTTCCCGGGGGTGGGGGTGATAATGAAAGGGTATGGAAGAGATGAAATAGAAATTAGAAAGACTGTGTGTATATCTTTCTATATCGTATATGTATATTTTTATTGAGTTCTTGGAATGGTAGAAGAGTAGATAAGTAGGTGGACAGAGTAGGTACCTCAGGTTGATAAAAAAAGATTGACGTTCTCGACTGAGCGGGAAGATTCGTCTGGTTCCTCCAAACTACCAGTGGCTTCCACCTCCTTCCATTAACTCCCACACTTCACCATCGGTATTTACTTGAACTACACTTCAGCTACGATAACCTACATATTTAGGCGCTCTTGATGATATCTACCAGACTAATCAATACCAGATCTGAGCAACGTGGTGCGATCCAATCCTCCATTAGTCAGTCACACCTACCCCGCCATGAGGTGAACCTTTTCGACCCCACCATGTCACCCGTCACACCGTACAAGACGAACGGTCATTCGTGGTATCCATTCAGGCATTGTCACCCATGGGATTGCCTCCAGGAATAGTCACCCACCCGGCCGGCAGGAGTCGATCCATTGGGGGGAACGAACTGAACGTGTTCGACCGGACTGGTCCCGTGGCGGTAGTGACATGTCGATCCTCATGGGACGGTCAAAAGGCGGTAAAGGGGGTAATGTAAGAAGAACGAAAGAAGGAAAGGAAGGAAGAAAGGAAGAAGGGGAGATTCCCCACTCGGAAGACGGATGAGGCGGCTCTTGGAGGTGGCTAGTTTCTCTTATTAGGGGGGATTCTAGAATGGATCATGGATCATTCGTGGATGATGGATCCCGGGCCGGAAGGGAAACGTTCAAAAAGGCAACAATGCACATAATGGGGACAAGAAATCTGGAAGCCTGGGGGAAAAGGACAGGAAGGGAAACATGGAAAACATGAACTCATCGTCATCATCTGTCCGGGATGGTGGTTGGTATATGGTCCAAGGGAAACGCAACCCTGGATCCTGGATGAGCCCCACGAGGATGCGCAAGCCTGGCCATTCTGTCTCTTCTACCTATTTGATCATACGTATTACTTTTTTCCCTTCTTACTACGGCCTTTTTGCCATCGAACACCTCCGCCACAGATTACCGATTAGGTACCCTCGTTACCGAGTGACATTCTTGAACGGGATTTGATTGTGGTTTGAGAGGATTGGATGATTCCTGATTTCTTCTGCCTGAGAGGCAGCCATCAGAGGGGATAGGGGAAAGGAGTACGTAGGAATGGAGTACGTAGGAGGATATCAGATCAATCATGAAGATGGATCCATTGGAATTAACTACTTGACTACTTGTTGATAGCGGCGGTTTCTTATTATAGAGAGAGATCAGGGGGGTGGTTATTTTACCGTTTTTCTTACCGAGGAGGTGGTCTCTCCAGAGTATATATAATATGGTTTAACTCCCCCTTTCCGTTCGTTTCCCTCTCGGTCTCCTTCCCCATACCGTCCCATACTTACCTGACCGTACGAATAATACCGTACATACCGTACCGTACTAGCCTCCTCCCTTTTCCCTCCCTTTTCCCTTCTTTCCCTCTTTTTCCCACCTTAACTAACCAACTTTCCACCACCAAAACATCTCCATCCCTACTTGACCATCTCTCTCTCTCACTCTCTCTCCTTCTCTCCTCTTCTTCCTCTCTTCTACCTCTCTCTACCGTCACAACTCCAACTTCCTCCTCCCATTCTCTCCATTCCATCCTTTCTTTCTTTCTTCCTTCTTCCTCCTCTCCCCGTAGTCTTTTAATCCTTATTTTCCGTCATCATGGAAGGTAAGCTAGCTTCCGGCCACCTCAGCGCCTTGCTTCCCCATCCTCGCTTGCTTCACTACCCCTCCTCCCCCAACCCTTCCCCTCCCCCTCGACTCGTTCCACCCTCGTTAACCATCTCTCTTTCATCCGTACAGAAGAAGTCGCTGCTCTCGTTATCGACAATGGGTATGTCTTGATCCATTTCTGATGGTTCCCATTCGACGATCGTCGAGATCCCCCTCCTTGACCGAGACGGGAAAATTGCACACAATCATCCACCTGGCGTCGATGATGAGACCGTTTCTCGCTCTCAATCACTTCTTCACTGCGAATTCAACAACTGGATTCGCAGTGGAAGCTCGATGACTCGTGTGCCAATCGTAACACCTGGTCGGATTTGCTGACGTTGATCCCCTAGTTCGGGTATGTGCAAGGCCGGTTTCGCCGGTGACGATGCTCCCCGTGCTGTCTTCCGTAAGTTATCTCCCCCCCAATCATCAGGTTCGGTGTGACCAGCGCCTGTCCCGATGCCGCCCTTGCATCGGGTGGCTCTGGGAAACGTCAACCTTAAAATTCCCCCGTCTGTCAGTCCACTCAGCTAACCAAACGAACAGCCTCCATTGTCGGTCGTCCCCGTCATCATGGGTAAATAACTGTCCCTTCCCCTTACTACCCCGACGGGTCAGCTGACCCGCGCAGTATCATGATCGGTATGGGCCAGAAGGACTCCTACGTCGGTGACGAGGCTCAGTCCAAGCGTGGTATCCTCACCCTGAGATACCCCATCGAGCACGGTGTCGTCACCAACTGGGATGACATGGAGAAGATCTGGCATCACACCTTCTACAACGAGCTCCGTGTCGCCCCCGAGGAGCACCCCGTCCTCTTGACTGAGGCCCCCATCAACCCCAAGTCCAACCGTGAGAAGATGACCCAGATCGTCTTCGAGACCTTCAACGCCCCCGCCTTCTACGTCTCCATCCAGGCCGTCCTGTCCCTGTACGCCTCCGGTCGTACCACCGGTATCGTCCTGGACTCCGGTGACGGTGTCACGCACGTGGTCCCCATCTACGAGGGTTTCGCCCTCCCCCACGCCATCTCGCGTGTCGACATGGCTGGCCGTGACTTGACCGACTACCTCATGAAGATCCTGGCCGAGCGTGGCTACACCTTCTCCACCACCGCCGAGCGCGAAATCGTCCGTGACATCAAGGAGAAGCTCTGCTACGTCGCCCTCGACTTCGAGCAGGAGATCCAGACCGCCGCCCAGAGCTCCGGCCTCGAGAAGTCCTACGAGCTGCCCGACGGTCAGGTCATCACCATCGGCAACGAGCGCTTCCGTGCCCCCGAGGCCCTCTTCCAGCCCAGCGTCCTGGGTCTGGAGAGCGGTGGCATCCACGTCACCACCTTCAACTCCATCATGAAGTGTGATGTTGATGTCCGTAAGGATCTGTACGGCAACATTGTCATGGTATGTTTTTTTTTTTTTTTTTTTCCCGATCGCCGAAAATTGCCTCCCGCTAACGAATGTAGTCTGGTGGTACCACCATGTACCCCGGTATCTCCGACCGTATGCAGAAGGAGATCACCGCCCTGGCGCCGTCGTCCATGAAGGTCAAGATCATCGCCCCTCCGGAGCGCAAGTACTCCGTGTGGATCGGTGGTTCGATTCTGGCTTCCCTGTCCACCTTCCAGCAGATGTGGATCTCCAAGCAGGAGTACGACGAGAGCGGTCCTTCGATCGTCCACCGCAAGTGCTTCTAAGGTAGCCCCCCTTTTCTCTCCTCGTCAGCGTGGATGTGTGTTGACTCGTGGACAGCTCTTGCGCGTGATTTGTTCGTTCGTCCGTACTTCCCTGTATTAAAAGACCGGAGACTGTGGTGACTGGCGGGCCTTCTCTGGACTCGCACTAGGGAGATTGTCTGAAAAAGGGCATTGTTTTCGGCTGTGGAATAGAGATGGGTCGATTTGGGAGACGCTGTGTCACGCGGTGCAGGGGCAACTCTGCCGGCAGCAAGGCGGGAAGAGGAGAGTTCGGAGAGGAACGGTGCGACGGACCGCGGAGATGGACATGGGAACCGTGTGGTGAAGGCTGGAGATCCTGACCCCATTTCATATAGTTGGACGCTTCCTGTGTGAATCCCGGTTTTTTCCTTTTTTTTTTTCATGTCGTGCCGTTTCTTGCGATCTTCTCGCCTACGGGCTGGGTTACTTATCCTATCTTCTTACCATGCTGCTGAGAATGTTGATTTCCTGTGGACTGATTAGCAAGGGTTTTCTATTATAACTTTTTTTTTTATATCTCATCTGTTTGGTGTGGTTGACTGACGTGTATGACCCACTCGCATATATAACAGAAAAGGGGGAAGGTGACGTTTATTGATCTTAACTGTAGATAGATCGTGTATATATCTATATCTATATGGATATAGTATGGTAAATATTGAAGTAGAAAAGGAACGAAATACACTGCCAAGTTGAACATCATCCAACGAGAGCTTCGTACCTGCGTTTCTCAAATGAATATCATCTGTGGTATCTGCCGTGTATGTTACTTTCTGTACCTGTCTGTCTATCATCTGTCTGTCTGTATATGTTATATTTAAGTGTCTTTAAACCAAAACCAAGTACATCAAGTAAACAACCAACCAACCAACCAAACAGCAAACAAAGAAACAAACATACAAACAACGGTTTATTGAAATCTACCAAACAGATGAAATAAAAATGAAAATGAAAATAAAACCACACAAGGAGAACGTTTTAAGTCTGTTCGTCGTTTGTCAGAAGGGGAAGAAGAGACAAAGAAAGAAAGACGGAGAGAAAAATCAATCAATCCCAACTCTCCAACCCAGTCAGCACACAACCCTCCTTATCAACCTCATCGCCCTTCCTCTCCCTCAACTCCCCAATGGTATAGACCGTCTCGCCCTCACCCTGCAGGAGGTCCTTGACAGCAGGGGCGGCGTCCTTTCCGACAGCGATGAGCATGCCGACACCGCAGTTGAAGGCGCGGGCCATTTCCGTCGCGGAGACATTACCCGTTTGCTTGAGCCAGGTGAAGACGGGGGGCAGGGACCAGGTGGTGACGTCTATGTGGGCTGCGAGGTGCGGGGGCAGCATGCGGGGGACGTTGTCTGTGAGGCCGCCGCCGGTGATGTGGGCGAGACCCTTGATTTGGGGGGATGAGGGGGAGGAGAGGGCTTTCAGGAGGGGTTTGACGTAGATTTTGGTGGGGGTGAGGAGGGCGCGGCCGAGGGTTTGAGGGGTGGAGGAGGAGGGCATGGGGAAGGGGGAGGGGTCGGTGTAGGAGAGGCCGGAGCGGTCGACGATCTTGCGGACGAGGGAGTAGCCGTTGGAGTGGGGGCCGGAGGAGGCGAGGGCGAGGAGCACGTCGCCGGGTTGCATGGCGGGGGTGTTGGGGAGGATGGGGCGGGCGTGCTCGCCGGTGGTGTTGATGGCGCCGACGGCGGCGCCGACGGCGTCGTAGGCGTCGTCGGTGAAGAGGCCGGGCATTTCGGCCGTTTCGCCGCCGATGAGGGCGCAGCCGGCTTGGACGCAGCCGTTGGCGACGCCCGTGACGAAGGCGGCGGCGGTGGCGACGTCGAGCTTGCCGCAGGAGTAGCAGTCGAGGAAGAAGAGGGGCTCGGCGCCCTGGACGACGAGGTCGTTGACGTTCATGGCGACGAGGTCGATGCCGACGGTGTCGTGGACGCCGACGGCGTGGGCGACCTTGAGCTTGGTGCCGACGCCGTCGATGGCGCCGATGAGGGTCGGCGAGTGCGGGTGGTAGGTGGGGTTGGCGGCGGCGAGGGAGAACAGGCCGCCGAAGCCGCCGATGACGGCGTCCGTGCCGGGTCGCTTGGTCTGCGCGACGGAGCTCTTGATCTGGCGGACGAGGTCGTTGCCCGCGTCGATGGAGACGCCGGCCGCGGCGTAGGTGAGCGAGGACGACGAGGCGGCGGCGTCGCGCTGGCGGAAGGCGCGGTGGGCAATGTCCTTGCGGTAGAACATGCCGTCGAAGTGGATGGTGGCGATGCCGGCGTAGCTGCGACGGACGGCCTCCTCGAGGCTGGTCGCGGTGGCAGTGGCGGCGATGACCCGGCCGCCGGCGGTCTGCAGCTGGCCGCCGGCGAGGCTGGTGCCCGCGTGGAAGATGAGGGTGCCCTCGGGGGCGGCGTCGAGGGTGATGGGCTGGCCCTTGGCGTAGGCGTTAGGGTAGCCGCCGGCGACGGCGACGACGGTGGTGGAGAAGTCCGGCTTGACGCGGATGGTGACACCGTCGAGCCAGTGCTCGGTACAGGCGACCATGATCTCGGCCAGGTCGGTGTCGTCGGTGAGCAGGGGCAGCAGGGTCTGGGTCTCGGGGTCGCCGCCGCGGACGTTGTACTCGAGGACCTTGGGCCCGTTGCGGGTCATCATCAGGCCGGTGAAGAGGATGCCGACGAAGGGGAAGCCGTCGCGGCGCATGCCGTCGATGGAGGGCTGGACGATGGTGCGGTCGATCTCGGCGAGGATCTCGGGGGAGGAGATGGGGGTGGGGGCGTAGCAGCCCATGCCGCCGGTGTTGGGGCCCTGGTCGCCGTCGAAGATGCGCTTGTGGTCCTGGGCGGGGGGCAGGGAGCGGATGGTGTAGCCGTCGCTGAAGGTGAGGACGCTCAGCTCGTCGCCCTCGAGGTACTCCTCGATGACGACCTCGTTGCCGGCGGCGCCGAACTGGTGGTCGAGCATCATCTCGCGCAGGGCCTGGTGGGCCTCCTCCTTGGTGGCGGGGATGATGACGCCCTTGCCGCCGGCGAGACCGTCGGCCTTGATCACGACATTGTGGGAGACGGAGTCGAGGTACTGGCGAGCGGGTTCGTATTCGGAGAAGTTCTCATAGACGGCGGTGGGGATGTTGTGACGTTTCATGAAGTCCTTGGAGAAGGTCTTGGAGCCTTCCATGCGGGCGGCGGCCTTGGAGGGGCCGAAGCAGCGGATGCCGACTGCCTTGGCTTAGTATAATTCATGGACGGACAGAAAAGAAAGAAGAATGCTAGGCCGAAAAGAAGGAAGAGGGAAGAAAGGAAGAAGAAGAAGAAGAAGAAGCGTACCAGCCTGAAAATAACCCTGAATGCCATCCACCAGCGGGGCCTCAGGGCCAGGGACGACCATATTGACGCCATTCTTCTGTGCAAAGGCCACCAGACCGGGATAATCATTGCCCTTGACGTCGGCACTGGCGATCTTGGAGTCGGCGCCCAAGCCGGTGCCACCGTTTCCGGGAGCGACGTAGACGACGTCGACGCGGGGCGACTGGCTCAGTTTCCAGGCGAGGGCATGTTCGCGGCCGCCGTTGCCGACGATGAGGACGCGCAATTGATCTTGCGAGGCGGTCATGATGGAGTGCGCAGTTCGAAGACCTATTGGATTTAATATTAGTCTGTATTAGAGGGAATGGTCTTGTATAGTTGGAGGGGAGAGGGTGATGATGACCCCGCCTGTTCTGCTTCTGCTGGATTGTCGAAGTGGGGCAGATGGAGGAGAGGAGGGAGGAGAAGAGTGACTCACTCACCTCGGACGAGAGTCTCGTGGAGACCAGACTGCGGGGGGATGATGAGACCAAGGAAAGGAAGGAAGAGAATGGGGAGGGATGAGAGAGAAGGAGAGAAAGGGAAGGGAAGGGAAGAGGAGAAGATGAAGTTGAAGAGTCACCGATTGACTTTTTTTTTTCTGCGGGGCGGATTTTCCTCCGATCCCCGGATTGGGTTCTTTCCCTCATTCGGATTGATCTTGATCAGTTTGATATTTATATTTATATTTATATTATTTACATTATATAGATATAGACATAAATATAAATATATAAATATATATTGATTGATTGATTCTGATCTTATGTTCTCTTGATCGGAGACGTTCCTAGATCGACAACGGACAACCCCACCATCTCCGATCCATGGACAACGCAATTATTGTATATCCCATATCAATACACGGCCCTATTCATACACGAGACCGATGTCTCCATCATGCGGCGGAGATCGGAGAACATGATGACAATATAAAATAAATGAAGGTCTTCCAACGCCGGCAATGCCGCCGCCCAGAGAAAATCCCACCCAAGAACGCCCGATGGCGCCAGTCAAGGTGCCTGTCCGGAGGCACTCACCCAAAAACGAGACGAAAGGAAAGGAAACAAGAAAAGGAAAGAAAGGGCGCCATGGAACACCAGGCTAAACACAGAATGAGGGAATGTCACCGGGAGCATGGGCTCCCTCCAGAGTCAAAAGAAAAGGAAAAGAAAAAGAAATAATGTCGACAGGATAGACTTCGCTAGCGAAATCGTTCATCATGCATCATCCACGGGCCACACGGCCCAAGAAAGAATCCGTTACTCCCCCCAGTTCCAGTGGGGAGGCGTCCAGTCCACCTGAGGCGGCCCCTCGTCCGACACGCACACCGCCGGCGTCGTCATCTGCTCCATCCGCCGTCGCTCCTTCGTCCCGCTCCCCGTCAGGAAATTCTTCAGCGTTGACGACGCCGCCCCGTACGCGCTCCGCGCACTGGTCGCCGTGCCCGTGCTCGTCGACACCGTGCTTGAGCTGCGCGCGCTGCGCACGCTGCGTGTCTTGTACACCGTCGCCGGCAGCGGCGACACCGGCGCCGCCAGTCGTCGGGACGGCGTGGCCCCCGCCGCGCCCGATCCCGGCCACAGCGCCGGCGCGCCCGGTCCCGCCAGCCCGGCAAACGGCGCCGTCTGCGGTCGCTCGTCCGTCCCGTCAGCGGCCGTCCGGCGACCCCCGTCGACGACGCGCCCGTCCAGCTCCAGCGAGTGCGGGTCGCTGCTCCCGTCGCTGGGGTGCGGCGACGGTGGGAGCCGGTCCGTCGCGGGCGGCGAGGACGCGACCTCGTCCGCCGAGACCGTCACCTCGAACTTGAGGTGGTCGAGCATCGTCGCGAGGCTGGTCGCCGTGGTCGGACGCCCCTCGCTGCGGCCGTCGTCGACGTCGAGGTCGAGGTCGTCGGCGCCTCCGTGCGCCAGGTGGTAGTTCCGGAACAGGTACCGCTGCAGGCGCGCCCCCTCGGCGTCCCACTTCTGCGTCAGCGCGTGGAGGATGACCTCCACGTCGTGGTGGAGGAAGGGCGCGGTCTCCGCGGCGGCCAGGTGCGCCGGCGCGGACGGACCCGACCACCGCAGCGGACCGGTCGCGTGCGAGGACGGCTTGGTCAGCCGCGACCCCGTCGTCGCGTGCTTGCCGCTCCCGCCCGTCATGGCCACGTGGAGGGACCGGCGGATCGCGCTCGTGGCGGAGGAGGTGGCGGAGGACGCGCCCGAGCCCAGGGTGACGTCCCGCTTCACCCCCTCGACCTCGCGGCGTACCTTCTCGAGCGACCGGGCCCGGTCCGCCTCCATGCCCGAGAGGCTCAGGAGCGTCCGGTTCCGCTGCAGCCCGTTGACCAGGACGGTGAAGGACTGGAGGTTGAGGTCGTTGTTCTCGCAGTGGACCGCGCGGAGGCTGTGGTTCTCCTCCAGCACGGTCGACAGCGTGCTGGCGCCCTGCAGGCCCAGCTTCTGGTGCTCGACCCGCAGCACCTGCAGCGTCCGGTTCCGCTTCAGGCCCGTCAGCGCCAGGTTGAGGCCGATGCCGAACCGGGCCACGTCGAGGTGGGCGCTCTCCCCGCTGATGTCCAGGTCCTCCAGCGTCTCGTTCTCCTCGAACATCCGCTGCAGCGCCCGACACGTCTCGGGCCCCGCGTCCGCCGGGAGGGAGGCCTTGGCGATGTCCAGGTGCGTCACGGTGCGGTTGACCCGCACCGCCTCGACCAGGGCCCGGAACTGCGCCTCCGTCTTGAAGTCGATCATGCGCATGGACAGGTGGGTCGGGGCCTTGTCCTGGGCGATCGCGTCGCACAGGAAGCTGCACCCCAGGTCCAGGCGGTTCTCGTTGACGTGCAGGTGCAGGCGGCGCGGCCCGTCGGCGCACGCCATCGAGTGCAGGAAGAGGGCGACGTCCTGGCCCGTGAGGCCGCACGCGTCGAGCCGGAGCACCCGCAGGTCGCGCGACCGGTCGCTGGCCAGGTAGGTGGCCAGGGCGTCGACCGACTCGCGGTTCAGGGCCGTGCGGCTCAGGGCGAGCTCCTCCAGGCGCCAGTGGAACAGGGTCTCGGCGGAGAGAAGGGGCTCGGCGCCGGACAGGCGCGTGATGCGCGACAGGTCGAGCGTCCGGATGTGGGTGAAGTGGCGGAGGTACTGGCGGAGGAGGTCCGGGTTGAGGCGGCCCTGGACGCCGGCGATGTTCAGGGCCTCCAGCGTGGCGCCCTGGGCGACCGTGGTCGACAGCAGGAGGTCGAGGTCGTGGACGGACAGGCCGCAGTGGCCGACCTCGAGGGCGCGCAGGTGGCTCCCCCGCTGGGAGGCGGCGTCGACGAGGTAGTCGAGGTCCGAATCGCCCAGGCGGATGCCGGTCAGCACGATCCAGTCGACGCTGGTCAGCTCGCGGCGGCAGACGGGGAAGAGGGCCTCGGGGATGCCGCAGCCGGGGTCCCGGCTCTCGCTGTCGGCGGTCGGGATGCGGCTGGAGGTGTAGGAAAAGTCCAGGCGCCGGAGCCAGCGGCTCTGCAGGGCCAGGGCGCGGATCTCCTGCGACAGCACGGACAGGTCCTCCTGGCCCGGAATGTGGACGAGGGCGCCGTCGCGGGTCTGCAGCAGGTCGGCGTCGACGCCGTGGAGGTCGCGGACGCCCTGGAGGGCGTCGAGGCTCACGCCGGCGAAGGAGATGGAGCGGAAGGATTCGTTGTAGCGCAGGGCGCGCATGACGGCGATCAGCTCCAGCGGGGTGTAGCGCTGGCGGGGGGCGCCGGCCGGGGGCAAGAGGCGGAAGCCGGGGCTGTCATCGCCCTCGCTGTCGATGGTGTAGCGGATGTTGGAGGTGTCGACGTCGAAGCTGGCCGAGTAGGCGACCAGGGTGCGGTCGAAGCAGCCGTAGTCCTCGTCGAGGTCGACCGGGGGAAAGTTCTGGTCGTTGTGCAGGTCGCGCGGGACGACAAAGTCGTAGGGCTGGCGGGTCCAGAGGGGCCGCAGGAACTCGGTCTGGCGGTGGATCCAGCAGGCGATCTCGAGCGAGTGGACGGAGGCCAGGAAGATGGAGAAGGGGCGGCGGAGGGGCACGCGGAAGGTCAGGTGCAGGCTGTCGTCCCCCCACTCCATGGACAGGCAGGTCAGGTTCATCAGGCCGAAGGAGGCGGCGGCGGTGGCGTCGAGGTCGGCCAGGGAGACGGCGGAGCCGCGGCCGGAGACGATCTTGTGCAGCGGGATGAGGTGGAGCTTGTGCGAGCCGAGGGCCAGATAGCAGCCGGTGGGGGACAGCTTGGTGAGGTCGTCAGCGGAGGCGGCGGCGGCGGCGGCGGCGCGGGCGGTGGGGGGCGCGGGCTTGCTCGAGGCCATCTGGATGACGCGGAACATGCGGAAGGTGTGGGGATCGTAGTCGCGCTCGTACTCCAGCATGCGGGTGACACACTCGAGAGGCTTGGGGTCGAAGGGAAGCGGGCGGGACGCACGGGCCAGCCCCGCGGCGGAGCGGATCCCCACCATCCACAGGCTGAGCTCCTGGGGATCGGGGGTCTGCATCTGGATGAAGGTGGCCTTGTGGGCGCGGTCGTCGAGATAGGCGACCTCGACGGTGGAGGAGGGGCGGCCGTCCTCGAGCATGTAGACGGCGACGATGCTGTGCAGGGGGATGCCGGCGGCGGGGTCGCCGGCGGCGGCGGCGAGCTGCGGGTCCTGCAGGGAGCTGACCGAGGCGATGGACTGGCGGTTGGTGGCGGTGCGGGCGAAGGAGGGGGGAATGGAGGGGAAGACGTCGGCGGCCTTGCTCTGGCTCTTGAAGCGGACGAGGTGGGTCTCGGTCAGGACGAGATACTGGCTCTTCTTGCGCCACATGCCGCCGGTGGTCTGGACCTCGCCGTGATGGAGGATCATGGAGCCGATGCCGTCGTCGTCGTCGACGACGGGCGAGGCGCCTTTGGACCGAGTCAGGGAGTGATTGTCGTCGTCGAGGGAGTGCAGGGACCGCAGGGAACCGAAGACGGAGGCGCGCTTCTTCTGCTGGATGGATTTCCGGCGGGGGCGCAGGGTCTCGTGGGGGGTGGGCGCCGCGTTGGAGGCCAGAAGGGAGTCGGCCGTGCCGGCACGGCGGTGACTCTGGGGGGCGGCGGCATCCGGGACGGGGCTGGGATTCCGTGCGCCGAAGAAGCCGGAATTGCGACGAGATCTCTTCTTCCGGGAATGGACATCGTCGGAGGGGGAGCGGTCGTGGGCGGCGGGGGCGAAGAAGGGGGAGGCGGCGGAGGGACCGAAGACGCTCAGACTTTTTCTCCGTTCTTTCCTCGCGAGACCTTCGGCCATGGTGGCGAGAGGTGACGGGGGAGAAGAGACGGAGGGTAGGAATGGAGAGGAGATTGGAGAGAAAGAAAGGGTTGGGGAGAGGGAGGGGGAGGAGAAGGTAAAAGAGTGGGGAGGGAGACCGAAAGAGACAGAAAGCGGGAGAGAGAGAGAGAGAGAAAGCGAGAGTATGACCCGGAAACGGAGACTAGACGCGACAGAGGGAAGACGGGTCAGCGATGATGTTTGAGAAGAATGAGGAGATGGTAAGACACCATCGGGACTAGTGAACTAGGCCGGTGGAGAAGGCCCAAGGAAACCAAGGAAGAAAACAAACGACATACCGCAAGCGTTGGGGGCGTCACGATGCCATGGACGATGGAGCCCGGAGAGGTTTTTTTTCTTCGGTTTCCAGGGGAATGGAGACAACAAACCGGTTGTTGACCGTGTCGACCGACTACCTGAGTGGTTGAGAATCGGTGAGATGTCTGATCGGATGGAATTGAAAGAAACGAGGGAAAAAGGAGCCAATGGAGGGAATCCCGTCAAGAGAGTGGATGGAATTGAATGGATGGAATTGAAATGGATGGAATTGAGATGACCGATGGGATGAAAGGATGGAAGACGAAACGAAGAGAAGGAAAAGATGAAAAGAATGGAATGAGAAGAGAGAGAAGTGAAGAGAGAGAAGTGAAGAAAAGAAGAAAATGAGATCAGAAATGCAGATCGGAAGCGAATCCACTCACGCCGACCGAGGGACCGGATGATGTCAAGGGGGCGATGATCGTTTGCGATCAGAGGAATCCATCGGAATGTGGATGATGGATGGATTGACGATGAGATTGGATGGGGAGGATGGAGTCGACACGATCCACGCCGGATGCAGAAGAGAAGAAGAGAAGAAGAGGAGAAGTGAGGAGAAGAGAAAGAAGAGAAGAATGTGCCAGAGATCAGGCAGGGATTTGGCACATTCTTCTCTCCTCACTTCCTCTCTGACCACGGTTCCATTTCTACATTACTTCTCTTCTTTACTTGGCTTCTCTTCTTCTTCCCTCTAAATGATCGGAATGATCGCCATTCTCATTCCGAATCGGTCCCTGATCCCCTGAATCGAGCAGATCCCAATGACAGAATGACGCCATTCCGCTCCTGTCTATACCAACCCATGCCGATAGCCAGATCTTTCAATCCCAAACCACTTTACAGAAAAGAAGAACGAAGATCGAAGATCGAAGAACGAAGAACGAAGAAAGACGATGGGAAGATAGATCCCTGATTTATCCGAAACAGGGAGCTCCATCGTTCCTGGATCGAACCATGGTTATCATCCCCGGACTCCATCTCCGCCTGCTTCTTGGGTCTGGAGATCAAGGTGCCATTCGGTAGCCCCAAGACAGGTCTATAACGGTGAATGCGACATGGAGATCACGGCGGGACCATTCTATTGATACAGATCATCATTATGATCTCAGCGTCGCATTCAGCGAGCTCCAGGCCTCCGTGCTGAAAGGCTGGCAAGATCCTATCTACCTAGCGCAAGTCTATGTATGCCGGGGTAAAAAAAAAAAAAGAAAAGATAAGAAAAAAAGAAGAGAAGAAGAAGAAGAAGAAGAAGAAAAAGAAAAGAAAATACTAAAAGGATATAAGGGGTACAAAGACATGGAAGAAAGGATCACCCAGACAAGCCAAGAAATTCCCCGAAGCAACGAGTCAAATAGCATCCCAGTGCCCTGCCTGGCAGCGGCACCAGCAACAGATCGCAATCATCTGGCCAACACATGTACACGGCAAAGCCGGAAATCACGGGAATTAAAGGATAATGGAGAGAAGGGAAAAAAAAAAAAGTAGGCGCTGGAGCAAAGCTGGATCCCGTAAACTCCATGCATGCACGCCAAAGGAGAGTAACTCTCCGGGGGAGGGACAAGGGGAGGAAAAGAGGAGGAAAAGAGGAGGAATGATCGGAGCGGAGGAGAAGGAGGAGGTCGTGTCACGCGGGCATCTAAACGCTAAGAAAGCAAACGATGACAAAAAGTAGGAAGGACAAAAAGAAAATCAATTAATCACGTCGACTGTAAAGTTCATACGACGTTTCGGTCGCCCCGCCAATCTCCTCGTCCTCTTTAAAACTCACCCGACGCAACAGGGTGGGCATGACGCCGCGCGGCCGACGCGTCGGGGAGGAGCGTCGGGACCCCGACAGGAACGACGGGATCTTGGAGTACCGGTAGCGGTACTTGGAGCCCAGCAGCATCAGTCGCCCGTACATCCACCAGACGGCGAACCCGACCGTGGCGGCGAGGATGCAGCCGAGGAGGGTGAGGAAGATCCAATGCTGACCCATCCAGAAGATCAGGCGGGCGTCGGACCCGTGCCAGCTGTTGCCGACGTGGTGGGTGAAGAAGCTCCACGAGTACCGGTTGTACTCGTCCTGCATGAGGATGCGGACGCGCCCGGCCTCGGTGATGCGCTCGTGCATGTACTCCTTCCAGATGACGGAGAGGAAGAGGGGGCCGGTGGAATACATGACGGTGATGTAGGGGAGCAGCCAGCTGCGGTCGTAAGACTGCAGCAGCTCGATCACGCGGAGGAAGAAGGGGTGTTGGGGGACCGAGCCCATGGCGTCATTGGATATCCCCGTGGGCGCGGTGCGGCGCACCCAGGCGGGGTAAGCGAGGAGAGGATCTAAGCGACGGTTGCAGCCCTGGATAAAGAACAAAGTTAGAGATCGTAGCGATAGAGAGGGAAAGGAGAAGAACGCACATCGTCGAGATCAATGTAGGTACCGCCGTAGTGGGCGAGGACAAAGTAACGGATGGAATCGGCGCGTTGGATGGGAAACTTGTAGCCGTCAAAGGTGTCGAGGAACCACGGATACTCGTGGGCGATGAATTCGCGCGCCTTTTCATTCGTCCACAGCTGTCGACCGGCGCATGAGTATTTGGATAGCAGACAGAAGACGGGTGGAGAGAGGGACATACGATATACTCATAATCCGGATGCAACTCGATACAGCTCCGCTGCGCATCCTTCCAGACCTCGGGAATGGTCTCGTTCTTGTAGGTCTGGTGGATGATCTTGGGAATGATCTGAGGGCGCTGTTCGATCAAGCTGGAATTGGGCGAGGGGAGCTCGGCGCGGTGGATGGAATCGGCCGAGGCATCTTCGATGAGCAAGGAGAGTAACGTCGAGACGCTGCGGACGAGGAAAGAGAGGATGAGGAAGTTGACGAGTAGGAAGATGACGACCCCGCGACGCATGGTGTCGTTTTGCGAACAGGGCCTGGAATTGGCGCCTGTTTTGTTGTTGAATTGGGACCTGTTTGGTTTGGGGGGGGGGGGAGGTAAACAGGTAATCCAATTCCACCCGAATCACCGCAACCAGATATACCACCACTCGAGATCAATTGAGTGAGGAGAGTCGAACGAGATCGAAGAGAGTGTAATAATGGTCAACAATCACCCATTCAGCTGGTTGTTGGAGGGACCGGTTGGAAGGGAGGAGGAGGGAGATGCAGGCCAGATGCGAAGGTGGCAGTGAAGGTCGGAAAGAATTCTTGTTGTGTTTTGGGGTGTGACGGCGTGACAGGAGGGCAGGATCGCGGGCCAATCCCTTCCTGGTTTGGAGAGGGGGGGGGGAGGTATTTTTTAGGAGGGGAGAAATGGGTTCTAATTGTCGGATGGTGCCCGTGGGTGGAGACAGAAATGAAGGATCCAAGAGGGCGCGCGAGAGGAGAGGGAGAGGAAGGTTGAGAAAAGGAACGTTGAGAGGAACAGGGGGAGGAAAAAAAAGGTAAGGACGGAGAAGGTTTGGGACCACGAGCGGCGAAGTGGGAATAATTTGCGACCAGGGGTGGAGAGAATGGGGACTGGGAGGTTAATCTCTCCTTTTTATTTTATTTCTTTTTTATTTCCTCCTATTATAGGTATTTAGATATATATATATATATATATCTAAATATTATAATAATAATAATATATAGAGGCGAACAAAGGAACGAATTATTAGAGAATCAACCGTGGAAAGGAATGAACGACGCCGTGGACCAGGCATCCAGCATCCAAACAACAGAGTGGAGGAAGAAGAGGACGAGAAGAGAAGAATCGACTAGGAGTGATAACCCCCGACTCCCCACTAGGTTAAGGGTTCAGGGGGTTAGTGCGGTTGGACTGTTGGAGTTCGGTCCATTTGGTTCGCAGACTCAGCCACGCTGATTCTTGTCTTGGTATACTCGGTCGTCTCTGGTCAGCCTCGTCATCGTGGCGGTTCTCTGATACGGATCAGGTAACCATGATTCCATGTCCCTTCCCATGGATGGAGGAGATAGGATCATTCAATCCCATTACGTGGCACACTGATGTGCGCGGTCTGATGTGCAGCCTGTCAGGTACATCGTTGCCTGTTCCATATTGGATCTGGATATTGGCCACGGAGCTCCACTGGCTAACCAGAATAAACTATGGCTCGCGTCCATTGGGTAAAGTGGGCTCTTTTCCCTCTGTCGTTCGTCTTTATTCGTCTTCTTTCTTAATTAACTTTTTTTTTCTTTTCTAATTTTCTAATTTTCTTTCATGCTTAAAAAAGAAGTTGGAAAGGAATGTACCTTGCCCTGGCCGCACCGCAGCTGTCGTACAACCTGCAGGCGCAGCAATCATCCGAACTAAGGATAGACACTTGACGGAGAGTGGGTGGACGAGTAGCCAGCCCCTCCAGCCCTCCACCCATGGGGGCGCGTAATGGGGAGGACGGAGAGAGATCAGATCTCAATAACGTTAGACAGTGACCGTCTGTGGGACTCGGTCGATAGGACAGTCGCCGGTCTGATGGAGATGTTGCCAATGGCGACTCGCCCTGCTCGATTTCTCTCGTTCTCGTTTCCGTTTCGTGGTACTGCGGAGAGAATCCAGACTTCCTGATTCTGTGGGTCAGTATCGGTCTATAATGAGACGAATGGATGTGTCTGGATTCCAGGATAAAGACTGAGACATGGCAAGGTTCCTCCAGTTGGCATCCCAGGGACCAGGTTGGGAGGATCGATTGAATTCTTCTCGAAAGATGGAGGGAGAGTGGAGATATCTGACTTGGCGTGTGCTCTTTCTTCTCTTCTTTCTCTCTCGAGCGTACAGCACCAGACATGAAATCCCGTCCTTCATCCTATAATTGGTATCATCCACTGAAAAGACGGGGCAGTGCACGTCAGACCTGTCACAGAGAGTACGAAAGATAAAAGAGAGGAGACACAGGATGAATGAAAGAGAGAGATACTAACCCCTTCCCCCCAATTGGCCTGATGAGTGAAGACGGTGGAACCAACGGGTGGGTTTCTCAACGCACATCCAGAGATGGGACTCTCCGACGCGTGGACAGACAGTCAGAGCCATGTTTCATCTTTCTCTCTCTTCTACCTCGTTAATCAATTCCACTCCAGTATCATCTGTGATGTCATTTCATGAATATCTCTTATGTTATGTTCAACTCAACAGAACCATAGTTGGTTCCCCAGACATTTCTTCAGCCTGAACCCGCAGTCAGCATGGAGCAAGTCAGTAATATGGGGAGAAGGAGAGAATCTGACGTCAGAAAACCACCACAGCCCCAAGCAATCACCAAATAGGAAAAAAAGAAGGGTGGAAAGATCGTCAACCGCCATGCGCCCTGGTCTGTTCATCGCCTGTCAATCTTTCTCTTTGAGGGTGATCTTCTGTCGTTTAGCCATCTTTTTTCTTTCCCCTTTTCTCAAGTTCTGCTCGAGTTCTGCCTGTACTTAGGCGCGACTAAGTGTCTGTGAACTTAACAGAATTGGAAAGTAATAAATAAATAGAAAAAAAAAGTTAAATAAGTGCACTACTGCGTACCCACTCTCATTATCTACAGTACTCGTACTCGTATTCATAATCCACACATAAGGCAATTGATACGGAGTAGGCAAAACAGCTGTCCACCCATGAAGTCATCCAACTGATCGACACAGCCTCTACCTCCTTTCGGAAACTGGCCCTATCCCAGCCTTCGACCCGGTCGCTCTGGATACTAATACATAGATGCCATGAGGCAGCGACGAGCGGAAAGCCAAAATCGATACAATTAGAGCCTGAGCCTTGCAGCGGGCGGGGACGGGCGCAGCCTCGTGGTCAATCTTCTTCTTATACCGCATGTCAACAGTCGTTTAGACATTTGTTCTTGCGTTCCCTGTCTATACTATCACGTCTTACTGATTTGCTTATATTATTGGCTCTCCACCCCATGTCGGTTGCCCCGTTCCACCCCACGCCCGCAGGTTCCTCCGCACACATGCTTCCAGCCGCTTTATCTGATGCGTTGGCCGTGTGAACCCGGCGCGTAGACTGATGTCCTGCATTCCACAATCCCTCTTCTCGGTGGGGGTGTAATGGTCATTCGACCATGGAGATCAAGTAGCTCGACGGAACGAAAAGCAACCTGATGCGCTTCTCCAGTGGGGTGATACTGTTGGTGCTGACATCACGAGGGTATGACAGCGAGGGGTTTTGGGCGATACGCGGCGATACGCTATTACCAGTGTGCCCCCAGTCCCGTAGACATCTAGAGGGCACGACGACCCTCGTCCCCGGTTCACCGAACTTCCGGCGCAGCAGCAGTGGCGAATTCCCCATTAACATTGGTCGCTTCCGACCCGCGCGCCTCGCGGTCAAACAGACGCATCCACCACATCGGCGGGTCCAGCGGGCGGTGGCCGCCATGCAGGTCCGGGTAGACGTCATTGAAGAAGTACCAGATGTGGCCGACGACCACGCCGCAGATCTCATCCTTGGGCACAATGCCGTGGACGACCAGGCTAAAGGCCATCAACACCCAAGGGAGATAGGGCGCCGTGAAGACCAGCATGCCCAGGAAGCTGAGGCGCGTGTCGGGGTTGCGGCGACTCCAGATGTAGACGAGGCTGGACGACAGCGGGGAGCCCAGGAATGGCATGGACAGGAATGGCGAAATGCATAAGAGGGAGACCATGGCGTAGAAGAGCAGCCAGGAGAAGTGCGCCGGCGACCGGCCGGATGATTCCTCGAGGAGGCGCGAATATCGCTGGAGGAAGAAGACGTGGAAGAGGAGGTCGAGGTTCATCGGTCCGAAGTAGAGGAAGGTTGAGACAAGGCGCCAATACTATGGGAGTCAGTGAGCTTCCTTCCTTCTTTCTCTTCCTTTATATAGGTGTAGATACCTGAGACTTGACCCATACCGCGCGGAAGCTATAAAACAGCTGGAACGGGGTCAAGATGTGGCACTGGACCATCACGGAGGTGGCCACTGTGGCTGCTGTCCACCATCGCGTCACTGGAGGCATCTCATAGAACCATTGCTCCAGGGGAAACTGGCCCCCTTGGGCTCCATTGCCCCAGATAGCAGCCATGAGGTCACCGTTGATCGGTTTCGAGGGCGGGGATACGATCCGTTCGAGTGCGGCCGCTCGGGGGTACGAATCGAGAGGGAGAGGAAAGATGGAGTATTGGGGACAGAACCGTCTATGAAAGTAGATTATATAGTAACGAAGCAGAATCTCCAAAACAATCAACCCGATGAAAGAGCAGGGGAATGAAAGGATCGAATCCTGATTGATGAAGGACTCGGTCCAGGTGGCCTTTAATCGTGGCAGGGCAGCCTGAGGCAGACACCACTTATCTGCATGCCTGAGGCAGTACTAGCTTTTATCACACGTGACCGATACGCGGTCGCGTCACGCGTGCTGGAGGTGGATAAATGGGATAAAAGTGGATTGATCATCAATGAACGGGATAAATGGGGAGGCTGGGAAGTTGAAGCTCTCCACAGCAATTCGCTCTGCCTTTCTCTGGTTGTTTTCTTTCGTTTCCTCTTTTTCTTCCTTTCTTTCTGATTTTCCTGATTTTCCTGATTTTCTACTTTTTTTTATTAGGGTTCTTTCGACAGTGGTGTGTCATCTGACAGCAACCCGAGCTCTCCACATTCCTACATCGGAACCGGAACAACAACCACCTTTCTGCGACCTCAAGGACAGGAACTCGACGGTGTCCTCTCTCTCCACGCCATTGCATGGAAGAGACTCCTCTGGGATATACCCTCTGATCACCCAATCCCATTGACCCCCATCACTGCACAATCATGCCTCCGAAGACCGGCAAAGGGCGCAAGGTCACCACCGCCCCCGCGGCCAAAGCCGCAGCAGCAGCAGGAGACGAAGGCGCCGGGCCTTCCAAGAAAGCCCCCACAACTACATCCCCGACTGCTCGTCGAGGGCGCAAGTCAATCGGAGGAGTAACCAAGGGGGGGAAGACGCCAGCTAAAAGAGTATCCGACGTTCAACGTAGGTCAACCCTTCCCATCGACTCGGAAAGCACCTCACCCTCCACCACCACCACCACCACCACCACACCGTACCAAAAAGAAGAAAAGGAAAAGGAGAATAGAATAAGAAAAAGCAAAACTAACACGCAATTCAACCCCAGCCGGAGACCCCACCCCCCAAGGCCGCCCCCGCCGCTACAAGCCCGGCACAGTAGCGCTAAAAGAAATCCGCAAATACCAACGCTCCTTCGACCTTCTCATTAGCAAGCTTCCCTTTGCGCGCCTCGTGCGCGAAGTCGCCATGGACATGCTCCCCGCCGAGATGGCCCACGAGCTGCGCTGGCAGTCGCATGCTATCCAGGCGCTGCAGGAGGCCGCCGAGGCCTTCCTCGTGCATCTGTTCGAGGATACCAACCTGTGCGCGATCCACGCTAAGCGCGTTACAATCATGCAGAAGGATATCCAGTTGGCGAGGAGGATTCGGGGGGCGTGGGCTGGTTTGGGTTGATTTTTTTTTTCTTTCTCTCTTTTTTTCCTCCCTGGTTTCTTCTTTCTTTGAAGAAGTTTATACCAATAAAGGAGAGACACAGGAAGAAAAGAAACGAGAGAAAAAAGAAAAGCAAATGGCATTGGAAACAGCCGTGAAAACCAGCGCGAGCTGATCATCGCGCTCTTCTATTGATTTTCTCTCTTTCCTTCATTTCAGTTGATACCTCGGGCTGCGGGATGCGGGCTAACCCCCCGCGTCTATCGCGCTATCATCTGAATGGATTTGCAAGGTTGCAGGCGTCTGGGGAAAGTCGGAGTTTTTATTTATTTTGCAGAGATCTGTTGTTCTCTCTGCTGGGCTGTTCTATTTGCGTGGTGGTTCATTGTTTCTTTATTTCATTATCGAGCCAGCCCCTTCTGCGTGCGATGGCTGTAGGGGTACCTTGGTTTTATGCTTGTCTGTCTTGTCTGTATAATAGGTAGGTAGGAGACCGATTGAGAGGTTGTGGATGGAGGAAAGCTAGCAGTTATGCTATCGCACGGGTAAGCATACAACGCATGTGCTTTTTGCACTGGTTTTAAAACCTATGGACAGGCGAAAAGCTAGCTAGCTAGCTAGCTACTTCAATTGGGGAATATAAAACAACATGTACGAATCAAATCGAATCAAGCAAATCAAGCAAATCAAGCAAGTTAAGCAAATCAAAGTCATCGCTTCCCGATAGATAGATAGATATCCTCCAGTTGCGCCGGAAACCGCCCATCCTCCCACCCTCCGTACGCCACGATTGACCCGGTGTGGTATCATACGAAACAAATAAAAAAGAAAAAGAAAAGAAAAAGAAAGACCCCAGCGAACAGACAAGAAAAAAGAAGAAAAAGGTGTAAAACTACCTATGCAGGTCGCTTCAACGCCGCCGGTAACCCCATCATCAGCCGATGACCCTCCTCGCGCACCCCCATAGCTTCGTCGTTCTTCCCCTGCCGCTCCAGAGTCTCCGCCAACATCTCGTCCGTGACGCTGACCCAGAGCCGGTCGTTGGCCTTCTTCGCCATGGCTCGTCCCGCGCGTGCGCTCTTCTCGGCCTGTGCGCCGACCACGCCGCGGAAGTACTTGAAGCTCATGAAGGTCAGCGTCATGCAGGTGATCTGGCTGTTGCTGATCGCCGTTGCGGACTGGAGCGCCCGCTGGAGGAACTGTTTGGTCTGGATCGTCGATTCGGTCTGCACTGTCGCGCAGACGAGATCGTACGCGGCCTGGAGGTAGCGGTTGGGTCCGTTCTGGCAGAAGCCTTCCACTGCTGAGAGGACGTTGGGGAGATGTCGGTGTGAAGGATGGTGGGGGTCGCGGAGGATGAGGATTGTGTTCAAGGCAGCGAGGATGGCGATGTCGCGACAGGGGTCATTGCGCGCGACACGGCTGGTGGACGGAGATAACGCCAGCAGAGGTGACTGGAAGATGCTCAGAGCCTGGTCCAAATCGCCCGTGGCTTGCGCGATCGACCCTGCGGCGTACTCCATCAGGCAGCGGATCGTGTCGGGCAGACGGTCCCCGAGCTCCTGCGTTTCTTGCCGGAGCTCATTCAGGGCTTTGGAGGCCAGGTCCCAGGCGGTCCGGCCGCACGCGAGGAAAACTTGCTGCAGGAGAAGGTTGCAGTACAGGGTGCGCCGCCACTCCACGCGCTTATTCGCATTCACCACCGATTCGGGGATGTCCTGGGGTTCTCTGAGGCTTGCTGCACGGCTCACGTTAGCAATGTTTCCACGACTCGACAGTAGGGATAGGAGCCACTGACACTGCACCATTCCGATCCCTTCCTGGAGGAACTTCTCCGCCTTGCGCCCATCGTACGAGTTCTTGCAGCTGAGGGTGATCGAACTAAGGAAGTAGCAAAGGGTGTAGAGGTCGTGGATAGGGAGCCAGTTGAAGCTCAGGAGCAAGGTGCCTTTCTGCACCTGAAGGATATCGCTGGTATCGATGGAAGAAGGTCCCGCCGACTTTCCATTCAGCGGGATCGAGAACGACCCGTCAGACCGCCAATTCGGATCTTTCAACCGCCCGTCCATCAAGTCCTGCATGTCTTTCAGCTTCTGGGATGATTGATTGACATCATATTCCAGGAGACTGCAGCAGACATCGACCATTTGGATCAGCGTCGTCAGCTGTGGGATCTGACGGAGTTCGTCGTTGAGCTGGTGCTTCCGTGCAGCCGCCACGGCGCTCTGGGCCAGCTCGATCGAATCGTGGCTCGTCCCTTGCTGCAGGTGCGCAAGGGCCTCGATCACGGCGGACATGGCCGAAACGGCCCTGTCGCCGTTACGGTCGGCCATGTGGGAGATTTTGTGCAGCTGTTGCAGGGCCGACACCGAGTCTTGATGAGACTGCGACGACAACGAAAGAGACACTCGCAAGAAGCGAAATGCATACTCCCAGGCGGAATGGCGGTATCTATCCCGGTCAGATGACAGTTTTCAGGCCGGCTGAATGAGGACATACGCTTCCACGTCTTGAATTACTCCATCCACAGCTTTCAGAGATGCTTTAGGGTTGGTCTTGTGCAGCATTCGCGCCAGGAGATGCTGCATGCTGTATTTCAGGTCCAGCATGCGATTCTGCAAGATGGGAGTTCTACGTAAGCACAGGCTCGCACAACAACCCATGTTCATATCGGAGACTTACCCGCTCACACAGATCAATCTGCCAGAACAATGTCAGCCAACCCAACTCTCATCCGACTGTCAAGGAGGGAACTACATACACCTTTACTCAGTGCCGTCTCCGCCTGCAGATCGTTATCGGTCTCCTCAAACAAGATGCGCGCGTAACGTAGTCGTACAAGAGCCTCCACCCGGGGCTGCAGTCGCCAGTTCTATCCCACTTCGGTCAGCCAAACCAACCCGGTTTCAAGAACAAGAAAGCGGGGCGCACTCACCTTCAACACGGCCTCCAGACAGCCAAGACCAGTGGACACAAGTTTATAGTATTCCTCAACTTCCATTTCCCTCCTCGCCAATGCAACCATGGTTCCATGGCCGTGAGCCGTGTTCAGGTACTCGTCCGCCATAGCCAGCAACAAAACCTGATAATCAATGGGGGGTTTGGCCGGCTTTTGCGGGGCCGATTTGGGGGTCTGTTTGGGAGTCTGTTTGGTCGTCTGCTTCTTGGGGGACGGGCGCTGCTGCATCTTCTGCTGTACTTCCGGCGAGGGAGCCGGGATCAATACTTGGGGGATAGGTTTCGGCGACGGCGCAGGAGGGGTAGGAGCGGCAGGAGTGGCAGGTTGGGGTCGGAGCGCAGGTAAATTGGGGATTGGTTGTGGGTATTTCGAGAACACCTGGGTTGGAGTCCCCTGGTTGGCAGTGGGGTCGACATAGTATGTAGTCGCCGGTGTCGCAACAGAGGTGGTGATTGCTTGAGGGGAACTCGCGGGCAGCGGCGGCGGCGGCGGCGACACTGGAGCTTGAGGCGGCGGTTGTCCTCCGAACTGGGCGGACCCATGACTGAATGTGGAAGGTGGAAGTGACGGCATGGGCGGCTGATTGAACAGATCCGATGGGTTCACAAACTGCGGAGGTTGCGGAGGCTGCTGCGGTGGTGGCTGAGGCTGTTGGGGCTGCGGCGGCGTGGGAACCTGTTGAGGACTGTATGCCTGTGCGTATGCAGGATACGGGGGGATCATAACGGATGGATAACCCAGGGGTTTCCCATACTGTTGATACGGCGACGGACTCTGAGGCACATTGTTATTGTACAGTAGCTGCTGCGAGGGGATCGTCTGCTGGGGAGGCTGTTGCAGATACTGGGGAGGATATTGGCCGTTATGAGGTGGTGGATAGCTCATCGCCCCAACAACGCCGCCGGCGGTGATGGTTTCAGAAGAATCGCTGCGATGTAGGTTCCCCGACTGAATTTTTATCAAAACACACGTTGCAACAGGGCGACTGTCTCATCCAAACCACGATAGTGAAAGGGGCAGAAGGAGAGGAGGATCGCTCATTGAGGTTCGGAGCAAGTGAAATGCATTTGGCGTTCACGCTCTCTGCGGCGGAGATCGCGCTTTGCCGTTTCCGCCTTTCGGGACGGAGAAACCTGCGGGCGACCAGGGTGGAACTATATCTACGGTTCTACAGTCTTAGGTCATTAAGGTACTATAGATATATAGATATATAGATATATATTAGGTACGGAGGTTGATGGTATATAAGTAATGATGTATCGGTCGTATTGAAGGGAATATGGTATTCACAAGATCTATGGACCAGACGGCTAAGAGAATAAGGAAAGAGGGGAAATCAAAGGAAACCCTAACAGACACGATACAAGATCCCAATACATAACGCCGGGTGTCGTCCCGCTCACATCATATTAATAGAAGAGTACAGTTGGTTCATCGACTGGTCCTGCATCCCAGGGTCCAGGATATCCATCCCGAGCGCAGGAGGACCGTTGAGAGGAGGGTGTTCGCGAACCGTCCAAGGACACAGCTCACTGCAATTGTCCACATCGATCATGCTCTCGGCCGGATGGATCCTCTGGGCGGCCCATGTTCCGTCGGGCATGGGTGCGGGACCCCCGAGGCCGCGCTCTGTCCAAAAGAAATACGTCCATCGGCCCGCCTCGTCATCCATGCGGCAGGGCTGTTTGCGCGGGCATTTCAGCGTGGCGTTGCAGGAATTGCAGACGGAGATGCGTTTGCACGAAGCGCAGTAGCTGTCGTACAGTCCACAGATGGTGGTCTGACAGACGCTGGAGAGCCACAGATCCACGGATCGATGGGCACAGCCGAAACGAGGCGTCATATGCTCTTCCTTGCCCAGCTGTCCGGACCCCGTAGTCAGATAGTACTCTGTCTTGACGGAAAGCTGATCGTCCGCGTCTAGCTCGGGGTACAGCGCCACTTTCAGTTCCGTGGATCCGTAGTTTTCGGTGCACGAATGCCAGCAAAAGCGCTCCGGAGCACCGGGCCCGGTCTGGGAGTCTAGCATGGGCACGGTCTGTTGTCGTACTTTCAACAGGTCAATAAGGTCCAGCTTGTCTCGGTAAGTCAGCTTCTTGCACGGACACAAGTCGACGATGCCTGCCATATTGCCCAGATTGCAGACTCGTTCCTCGGATTTCCGTTTCAACTCGCGGGCAGAGTACGCGCTTCGTGGATGTAGCTTGAGGCATCGGGAGCAGGCGCGCCAGCGGCTATTCTCCAGCAGGGTGATCAACTGCCAGCGCGGGGTGACCAGACTATGGCCGTTTCGATAGTGGTGGAAGAGGGGCGCAAAGTCCCGGTTGAAATGGAGCGACTTGGACTTCAAAATCCCCCCCGCGATCAAGTGCAGCCGTTTACATGTCAACGCGAGGCAGGCCTCCGGCAACAAAGACAGGTGTGAGATAATCTCCAGAATCAACTCGGTGGGAAGATCCAACAAGTGACACCGTCGGGGGGCGTCGGGCCCCAGACTCAGCCCGTCGGGGGGCGAGCTTCGTGGCCAGCGGTTCATATTCGCAACAATCCTCAACCGTTCTCCCGCACGACGCAAGTTCTCTGCCATGCCCGTTAAGGTGATCTTTGTCGGCTGGGCACCGGGGGAACAGGAGATCTTAAATGCCCGTTTGAACCGTTTTCGGAGCGTCAAGGGCTTTATGCTGTCGCCTGGGGATTGACAGAAGCTCATGGGTGTAGTAGCAACGAGAGCCTGCTCGTTCCTAACTCCGGCCTCATAGTGTATATAGCAGGGAACCAGGATGGGTGTGCGGATGCGCCGCGTGATGAGGGAAAGATCACTTCAAGAGAAAGCAAAGAAGAATGAGAGGGGCCTAAAGTCCTTGAAGTAGTCCAGTCCCAAGTCTCTGGTCTCGCATGCAAACGGAGCACGCGCCAGGGTCACAACGGAGCCAGTGTTATCAGCATTACATCCATGACCTAGGGCCATCTTTTCTGGTTTCAATGGGTCCAGAGCGTAAAAGATAAAAATAAAACGAATCAAATAAAATAGAATCTCGACCCGTACCGCATCCAAAGAAAGAGGTATTTCTCGACAGCGACTGCTGGACGGAAATGGGGATGGTCTATGATGCTATCAGACCCCAATCTACCATGGGTCTGTCCGCAAGCGGAACCCAGTATGACCGCATCAAGATAGGCAGCTCCAAGGCCTAGAGGACCGGCGAGAATGTCCATACCTCCGCTGCCGAAGGTAAGGACTTCGGAACGGAGGACGAATGATTGCAGCAAATGGACGGGCGGAGAAAGAAATGAGGATGTCTCCATGACCATCTGGCAGTTGACGCGCAAGTCAACTGACAGGATCATAGCCACTTGTGCATCTATCTCGTGATGCCCGTCGCTTAGTCAGGGCGATCATTGCATAAATCTATTCCAGATACCTGAGGCACTAACACTGATAAGCGGCTTATGTCAGCTATCCCTTATCGGCAGAGATCATGCCGAGGCATCGAAAGAATAATCGGCTTTTTTCTGCGACACCAGCAGATTCAGTCTGGAAGAACGGACAGTGGGTGGACAGACTGACCCAGATCCTCGTCTCTTCATTCTCGCCGTCCTTTCCTCATCTTATCATCTGTCCCGCCAGAGTCCATGTCTCTCACCGAAGTCGTGCTCGATTCTCCAAACTTCTGGCCATTTGTCCTGTCAGGATTGTTCGTGATGGGCGCGCTGTCGTGGCTGCGGCCAAAGGGACGCATCTCATTTCACAATGCAAAGGATAACGGTCTAATTTTGACCAGAAAAGCAGGGAAATCGACCGGCAAGGAACAGGTTACGCTCGTCGATCTTTGCCGTGCCGCCACGCCCACCCATTGCGATCTCAACCCGTTCCTCTTCAATGGCCACCTGCAGACGGCTTGGACCGCGGTGAAATACGACCCGGTTCCCGTGTATTACAAGCGGCGGATGTTTGAGGCGGATAGCCCGATGTATAGTGGACATTTCGCGGTGGATTTTATGGTGAAGCCTTACAAAGTGCCAACTGATGGCCCGTTGACGGACCCAGAGAGGGTACACACCCAGCCGTCGGGTCTCCCGGAGCGGACGAGCTTTTTCTCGGCGGAGGAATTGTCTGCGCTTCCCTCCGATGATTCCCGGCCGATGCTGGTCGCGCTGCACGGTTTGAGCGGCGGGTCACATGAGGTTTATCTCCGTCATGTCGTCGCGCCTCTGGTTGCCGACGGAATCTGGGAAGCGTGTGTGGTGAATTCTCGGGGTTGTGCGCAAACTAAGATCTCGACTGGTGTTCTTTACAACGCCCGCGCGACGTGGGATGTTCGGCAAGCCGTGAAGTGGCTCCGGAAGACGTTCCCGAACCGACCTCTCTTCGGCATCGGCTTCTCGCTTGGGGCCAACATCTTGACCAATGTAGGTTGTCTTCTGTGGAGGGTAGTAGCGCTTTAGACTTTCTAACAATACATGCACAGTATCTGGGCGAGGAAGGCGATGCTTGTCAGTTGAAAGCGGCGGTTCTCTGTGCTAGCCCTTGGAATCTCGACGTCAGCTCGTCGAATTTGCAAAACACCATGATGGGCCTTAACGTGTACAGCAAGGTCATGGGAACGAGCATGAAGGCGCTATTTGAACAGTGAGTGACAGACAGACCCCCTGACGGTTGTTCTCGTCTGATGCATTTTTAAATCAGACATGTCGAAGAGATCTCCAAGAATCCTCGTATTGATGTCGAGGCCGTGAGGAGTATTACTTACTTGCATGAATTTGACCGGTAAGACGAGTGATCTCGAGCTTGGAATAACCAGCGGTTTACTTACTTTCTGTTTAGGGCTCTGCAGTGCGCAGCATGGGGCTACCCCACCGAGGGTGCGTACTACCGTGACGCTTCATCGATCGATTCGCTGCATGCCATCAAGATCCCTTTCTTCTGCATTCAAGCGGAGGATGACCCGGTGAGTAGCAGATTGTTTGGCCACCCAACTGTCACTTGAGCTAACCCATCATAGATCGCCTCGTCTAAAGCCCTCCCCTACCACGAGGTAACCCAGACGCCGTACGGTGTCATGATGACCACATCTTGGGGTGGACATCTCGGATGGTTTGAACTGGGCGGAGAGCGGTGGTTTGTCAAGCCGGTAAGTCTCTCTGCGTCGCTAATATGTTGTTCCCTACATTAACCCCTCCGGTTAGGTCAACAATTTCCTGAACAAAATGGCCGAGGTGGACTGGGACACGCCTCTCAAGATCCAAGACCCCGAAAAGGTCCCCTGCCACATTGCTAGCCACAAGGGACCCAACAAGGACGCCGACGTCTCCCCCAAACCAGACTTTGTGCCAATGCGGCGCAAGCTGAATCTGCATATTGTACAGTCGGAGTAAAGATATATTGGTTTAGAACGGTGAACATACGGTTGGATTCCTTGTTTAGAAGCCAGCGATGATGTGAAAATGACTGTCATGAGATGTCTTCCGTGTCAAGATTTTCTGGGGGAAAAAATATAGACCTAAACAACGCCAGAACCCCATCTAGATACATAGTTTCGCTATAGACAAAAATTACTTTTGGTTTTTGTAATGTACCCCGTCTCTTAAGCAAAAGAAACACTCTTTCTCTTCCCTTTAGACTTCGAATCCGAGCCGCTGGATCGTGCGGCGGTCTCACTGCCGGGCTTCTTCTTATTGCGAATCGAGTCTTTGGCCGCGTCCTGTTCATCATCGACCGTTAGCATCATTCTAACCACAGCAGCCAAGTAAGAGTCATGGGAACCACCGCACCAATTTATTCTTCTTCTCCGCTTGTCGAGCCTCAGCCTCCTTCTTCCGGAGTTCACGAAGCTCCTCCAGCTGACGAGCCCGCATCATCTTCGACTCGATTTGCCCCTCCTTTTCAGCGTTGACCATAGCAATAATCGTAGCGACTCCATCCTGCATTACCAAACGCTCATTAGCAAGGCACTACCTCTCAACGACCCTGATCAAGAGGGAACCATACCCGATCATCCACAAACGTCTTTCCCTTCTTCTTGCCCTTGGGCTTCACAACACCCACCGGCGTAATCGCATTTAACTCAGGAATACCCAGCTCTGCCTCGGTGTATTCTCTCTTCTTAGTCTTCTTCAGCTGGCTCGGTTCCGTGCGAGCCTTCGACTTGACTTCCTTGGGCGGCGGACGCTTCACGTTCTTCTTGTTCACTTTCGACGACGACGAGAGAGGCTTGCTCGACTTTTTGGAGTCGCCTCCCGAGGAGGACTTGCCTTTAACGGACGGTTTCGGAGCCATATCTCTTTTTCTTTTTCGAATGGCTATAGATCAGTTGAGATCAAGGGGAGCACGTGGCGGGGGTGGAAATGTTTTCGACCGGGCCCGCTTGTTGCGACTGCGAAAATCTAGCGGTTGGTGTCGCAAGTCCCTAGGCACGAGACTTTGTCTTCCAATCTGACAAACCTGTGTCTGAAGCGTTTATATATTCAATTATCAGTGATCGCGACAAACTAAAATAGAAAAAAGTGCCGGGTAAAAAAATAAAAATAACATAAAAAAAAAAGCTTGGAAAAATGGAGGAAAAAAAAGATAAGCGCCAAAAGACCGGATGAATTTTTTTCAAAAGCGGCAGGCGGTGAGCCACCGTGCAGGATGCCACTCCGACCTCCACCAGCGACCGTGCCCGTTCCATTTCCCAATCGTCACTCCCACCTCTCCCCTTCCTCGCGCCCCAAACACCCCGCTGTGATAGTCGTCAATTGTGTCTGTGGCAGCAATTGTCCCTTGGAATAGTCAAAATGACCATCAACCCGACCTTCCTCGCGCAGCGCACGCGCTCCTGTACGTCCCCAGCCCGCTGAGACGACCTTAGAAATTGCTGCGACCTCAATGGATGAAACCCGAGCTAACCATTCTTGCTCTCCAACAGCTGTGAACTGGTCCGATGCCCGGTTCCGTGTCCTCAAGTCCTACAGAGAATGGCTCAGAGCGGTCAGTAATCCGATTAATCGACCTATATCCCTGGAGCTTGGGTCCCCTTCGTCCGGATTTGACCTGTCGTTTTGTTTTAAATTCGATGTCCGGATGGGACGGCTGGGGAAGAGGGGAGAAGAACCAAGCTCTAGGGAGGGGTCAATTCGTGGAATAGGATGGAATGACTGACTTTAGTGCCGCTGAGGGCGGCCGGCTATGCTACAGTCCCCTGAGATCCAGACTATGTACTCTCTGAACATCCCCGTTTCCGCCATCCGCACCAAGATCCGCCAGGAATTCGAGAAGCACCGCTATGTGAACCAGCTGAAGGTGGTGGATGTGCTGCTCTTCCAGAGCCACGCCGAGTTCCAGGTTCGTAGCTCCCGTCAGGATCATACAATTGGATCCGTTTGCTCGAGTGTGGGGGGGATACCTATCAGACACCATGATCCCTGATAATCACCCCACCTCTTCCCATTCTTACCTAGCCCGCGGTTGTACTGACTTCCCGTCGTATAGGAAACTCTCAACTTCTGGAAGCAGCTGTCGCACGTCATGAAGTACTTCCGGCCAGAGGAGGACCCGGGCGCCCGCCTACCTCCCAACTTCATCTCGGGGTTCTTGGAGGGCCGCAATTGAGTTCTCTTTTCTTTTCCTTCCTTTTTGTCTTTCGTCTTTGCATCGTTTACGTTTCCCAGGGAGAGGGACAGCTCTGATAGAGTGTGTTATGTATATACTGTTAAAATAGCTAACGTCGGCTTTCGGTTTCCGTCTTGCTTGTTTTTTTCTTGTCTTTTCTTTTTTACGTAGGTTGCAATGATTAGGTAGGGTATGAGGTTGAAACCGTGTTTCTTCCAACACTATGCCATTCGGATTGTATTACCAGAACATATATAGGAAGTAGAGAAGGAAAATGAAGAAGCAAGATTAAAAGCCCCCAGAGGAAAAAGAGACAAATGCAGCTTTTCTATACACAACGCCAGAGAAAACATCACATGTCATGAAAAACAATAACAAAAAAAGAGACAAGAAGAACAAGATAATATATCTACAAGCACGTCAATACTACGAACTCATCTTATCCGCCTGGGAAGCGTTGAACGAATCCCGCGCGGAGGTGAATTTGTCCGTAACAACGTCACAGAGATCCATCAAGGACTCCAGGCCTTTCTCGAGGGCCTCGATGGCGTTGGTGGTATCTACATGGTTTGCGGTCAGACTTTTTTTCCTTCTTCTTCTTATTCTTCTTTTGGTCTTGGGGAAGCGAGGGGCGGTGCTATCTTACCGTAGGTTTGAATGCGGAGGTTCATTTTACTCTCCGAGGGGTGGGGGATGGTGTATCCGCAGAATTCGACTTGAGGGCTGCAGTAGGTGTTAGTGTCTCTCTCTCTTTCTTTCCCTCTGTGTGTGTGTCCCGGAGTACAGGCAAGACCTACTTCTTCATAATGGCATATCGTAAAGCATTACCCAAGGTATGACCCTCCCCCTCAAATTGGAACGACGCCGCAGTCTCAGTAGCACCAGGCAGCTATACCAAATCAAGTCAGTGACAGGTGAACCAAGCAAGAAACAAGGATATGTTCAAAAAAGCGAGAACGACTGGGGAAGAGAGGAATGGAGGGGAGGGAACGAACCACAACAATGCGCTTCTCCTCCAAGTCCAGTTCATCCTCCTGATCGAACTGCTGCTCCTGGTCCTGGGGAGCAGCGTCCATCATGGACTGATCCTGGTCCTGGTCCTGAGAGTGAACGGAGCCCGGCATTGTGATCGTGTTCGGAGGGTCTAACTTGTCGCACGAGAGAGAAAGACGATGTTACACGGGGAGAAAGACGGAGTCACTCTGACGGTGCAAGGACGAAAGGATAGACAGCTGGTGGTGTCTACCAGCGGAGGATTATTCTGATTCGGAACACCCAAGGTAGATGCGCCGGTGAGTCCTTGGTGGTGGTGGAGAGGAAAAGTTCGTCTCTCGTCGGATTTGTCTTGGTGTCGTGGTGGGGTCGAGGCGGGTCAGGTCTGTTTTGCACGTGGTTAAACGGTGTTGGTTTTTCCTGTTTCTTTCTTTCCAGATACTGGCTTTTCTCTGGTTGATTCAATTCCAAAAGCAATTTGCTGTATATGGAAGTGGAAGCTATAGGATCGTCGCCGATGTCCACGCCGGGGCGAGAAAAAAAAATCCCGAAAAACGGTTATCGATAGGAAGCTGGGTCGGGCTGACCGCCTTCGGGGATTGGCGGTGTTGTCGGGCGGTGAGTCGGATTGAGCGATACTGCTCCATCATATTGACCTGCCTCGAATGAAAATATTACAGCTGAGGGTATTGCTTTGTACATATTACTATCCTGCAATATTCCATGAGTGGAGTGTTGCATTCATTCCACCAGTTGAATCTGGGCATCGTCGATCGCAGGGTGGATTGCATATCTAGCGCAAGACATTCTATGTATGGAGGAGAATGGGGATGTGAGGAGGTCTCAGTCAACGCAGGATCTCTCCACTGAATCCTTTGTGGATGAATCGCCATGGTGTGATAGCCATCAAGAGTCATCTCTCCAGGTTCGAGATATTACTTCAGGAACAGCCTACCGGAGGAGGTCCGGTTTCTTCACCTCCTTCGGAGATGTCAGACCGAATGCAGTCACTAGTGCCGACATTAGACTGATTGCGATCGACCAGCATCTCTTGCTGGACGCAAAGACCACCAGCAGTCAGGGCCCGAGAGATCCTGGTTAAATCGTGGATGTCAGTCCGTGCTGGGGATTAGCTTGCAGTCTGGACTCGGCGCACGACAAATATCCAGAGAAGGGGTCAGGCAGAGTGGTGGAAATGACAATCGGCGCTAGATACTATAATTACATGCTGGCCGGGTTTGATTGGGGGTGGTTAGATGGGATGGAGAAGCTGATAGTACGATCTACAACAGCGGACGTGGACATGAGATGGGTACAACGTCATTCGCCGCGAATTTCATGAATCTCATTGTCCGTCGAACTGTATTCCGTACTCTACTGTACGATGCACCAGACTACGATCGAATGTCGGACGGAGTCGATCGGGGAGACACGATTCCACTGAGGGTCAGTCAGGTGAAGAGGGAACGGTGTATCTCCCATGACACGCTGCATGGGACAACCAGAGCATCCGAAAGGAGAGTATGTCCCTTGATTGGGATCTGGAGAGGGAGCACGCAGTCCGAAATCTCCCGCTGATGGAAAAACATGTGGCAACCAAAGAGCCCTTGACAGTTTGCTGAAGTATTTTTTCTTTTTTTCCTTGATTCTTTTTCTTTTTATTCATTTATCATTTTTTCTTTTCCCCATCGTGATTGCTCATGGCTGTGGGAAGAAAAAGGCACAAAATCCCCCGACAACTGGACCACCACCCCCCAGGCCAATCAACAGGAACCCTGTCCGGAGCAGGGGGAGAAAGGACCCACAAACTAGTGGTTCGTTCCAGCAGGATCCTCCGACTCCTCGTTTCCCTGATTCTAATTTGCAAGGTCCACGGGTCCACCGGGACAAGGGCAATCAGACATTCATGGATGACACTCGACATGAGACTCGACTTTGACCCAGGACGGGGGGCGGAAATTGTATTGTGGCCTCCACGGTGCATCTGGTGTTTTCCCCTGCTCCACCGTGTGCTAAGAATAAGTTGTGGTAATCAAGCTGATCTCTGGGTCAGGTATCTCCAGACTCTTTTTGGAGCAGATGGTTCCATGGTTGGCGAGGTCGTGGAGAAACGGTGGTTTGTTCTATAATAAGTGAGGGATGAATCTTTTCATCTGATTCTCCGTGCCGATGAAGATTATGGGATAGCCGACTCGTGCTGGAACGCGTGGGAAACCTTAATGACACGCTGAACCACTTCAATTTGACCGTTCTCGTCAAATCTCACACACTCCTCCATGGAAGGAAAACCCAAGACAGCAAAAAAAAAAAAAGAGAGAAAGCCGAGGAGGAATGGAAACAGACCATGTCTCAGCCTCTCAGAGCCGTGCCAATCAATGTGATCCGCGGCTGGTCAGGAGTTGATGCCGTCTCATGTTGGGTTTCATTTCTGCCACTAACGCGACTAGTATCTAATAGATTGATGATTTGATCTGGTTCGACGGGGGGATCCACTTGGTTTCTGGTCTGGTCACACTGGGGACGTGTCAAGTCTATTAATTCTTTCTTTCTTTCTTCTTCTTTATATATACACATTACTCCGGATATCCTCAGAGTATCTCGGTATATCCGTACCTATAACGATATCCATATCCGTATCTCTATATATTTATATTTATAATAATTCCGATTATAAATGTAAATATATAGAGACCGATATAAAGGATCCCGATATATACCCCGATATATCAGAAAATATCCAGACGGTGTGATCATCACACTTAGCCGCCCACTGCAAACCCCGACCACTCGTCTTCCTCTCTCCAACCAACAACTTCCTGGCAATTGTGCCACCTCTCTCTCTCCCCCCTGTCGTCCTGTCGTTTCTTTGTTGTGGGTTGGATTTAGACCTCACTCGTCCCTCCTTGGTCTCGATCCTTCTTTCTTTCTGGTTTTCGACCTTTCTAGCCGCTGGTGGTTCGTCGCGCGGTCTTGAAGCTCATCGTCCACCTCGCCCCTCCTCCTAATCGGACCTCTCCTCCCCCCTCTCCTCCCCCCCTCTCCCCCCATAACCGCTCCGCCGAGCTTGGGATCAAATCCACTTTCGACTGGATTTTGGTGTGATCGACCCATGTTCGTCGCAAATTGAGCGCCTGTCACCCAGAAGCTTGTTTGGGTGTCTGTTGATTCCACTCCACAAAGACAGTCGGCTGGAACGCTGGTGCGGCCACCGGAGACCACACAATCTGGTGGCACCGTGAGAAGAGAAAAATAATTAAAAAGAAAACGGTGGAAATCAATATAATTGTCGAAAGAGCCATCCACGGTCATCCAGGCATCGGTTGTTCCTTTTTCTGCGTCCTCTGTCAGGTCCGGAACTTCCATCACACGGTCCCCAACCCCCGACGGTCAGCCCCGACTGTCCACCCGAAAACTCTCCTCGCTCTCGACGCCGCTGTCATTACGTCGGTGGACGACTCCACCGTCTTCATATCTTGATACCCCCCTTCATCGTCATGTCCACGGCTGTTGCGTCCGCGACGGCTGCTCCGTTATCCTCGCCACATATGACCCGCGATCCCAGTCCGAGGACTTGCCCAACGCTGGCTCCGACGGTGACCACCACGCCGCCCCGACCGTCCGGCGGCTCGCACGATGGGTCGTCGACTAAGAGTTCACCCGCGGGGAAGAACCAAAGCTCGCCGTCGTAAGTGTTGGGAGTCCCTCCCCTGTTTCCGGGTGCCGAAACTAACGTCTACCTCGTCCGCTAGGTTGCAGAATGGCAGTCATGGCCCCAAGGTCGTCGTCAAGAAAGAACCCCCCTCCTCGCCCGCCATCCAGTCACAGACCTCCCGTCCGCGTCCCCGCCGCTTAGATCTCTCCACCAGCCTTCCCAATTCCGATCGGCTGTCGGCTCGTGCCCCCGGAGGCCCCATGACCGCCCGAGAAGGCGTCAATATGCATCAAGTGGGCATCGCCTGTCTGTCCCCCGGTTTCCAAACCCATGATCCCATCATGCGTGAGCAGTTGCAGCGGAGCCTGTCCGTCCGCGACCAGCAGCGCTCCATCATCGAGTCGCGCCTGCAGCGGTCGGCCAAGGATGACGGCTCCGAGGGCTTCGCACACGCGCTGGGCCCGCCCAAGACGGCCTCCAAGAAACGCCCCCCGCCGGGCTTGTCGATTGTGCCCCCCTCGGCCGCGCAGTTCGCCAGTGAGCGGGTCATTCAGTCCGCCCCGTTGAACCAGACCTTTACCGGCCGACACCAGGCTCAGCCGTTGACCCGCCACGTCGTCAACCAGAGCCCGACTCTGGCTTCCACCTCCCACATCCACCATGTCCCCGCCACTCAGACGAACAACCGCCTCCCCCCACTCGCCGATGTCTTTGGATCGGAGACCCTGGGTGCGCGGGACCGGGAGGGGGCCCGGGCGCCGTATTACCCATCCACCTCCGCCTCCAACTCCTCCGACCCGAAATCGTTGGCCGCGTTGCCCTCTCCCCGGATACCCAGCACGGGCGCCTCCCAGCCCCCCAACCGGCCGCGCGAGTACCGTTCGGCCGAAGAGGCCGTCCAGGAACTCTCTGGGGGGCGGGAGGATCTGCTGCCACGCATTGTGCACTACGGCGGCCATCAACCTCCGACCCCGCCCTCCCCGCGCCTGGGCAAGTCGGCTCCCACACACCCCGAGGCGCCCGTGGGGACGCATCCGTCGGCCCCCGCCCCGCACCCGATGCTGTACGCCCACGAGGGAACGGCGCGTCGTCGTCCCCGCAGCGAATATGAGCGGGACAACGGAAGTCCCCCGCTGGGCCACGGCCCGGAGCTTCATCGCACGAACCCCGCCCTGGGGCCGGCCCCGAGCGCCTCATACGGGCCCTTTGGAGCCGGCCGCGATTCCCCCGAGACGCAGCGGAAGAAGAAGGAAGAGTTCCTGAGCCTGTGCTCCCGCGCATGGGATCTCTTCCATTCCTAGACGTCGTCTCCCCATGTGCCGGCCGCAAAATATTTCCCCGCATCATACGTTGACAGACATTGGGACATGACCCAACGTCCTTCACATTCGCACCGATGGTCCATATATCTCCGGGGTTGGGTAGGACTGGTCCCGACGCGGAGGGTAGCCATCCGCCGCTTTACGGGGGAGTGGGATGGACACCTTATCCAATGGCAGGAGTGACCAACCATCGGGGATTGATGAATATGCAACCATTACGGTTGCCTATATGAAGAGCATGAACGAGTCTACATCTATGGATTTTTTTTTTTTTTTCTTTGAGTTTTTCGTCTGGTTGTTGATGCTTCACTTGTCTACCCCCTGCAGGGTCAAGGGCTAATGCTCTTTCTTTTATCTTCTTTGTCCCTGTTTACGTCTTGTTCCCGCCTCGAACTTCTCAGGCGTTCAGCTGATGCCATTTACTGCCTTGTCTGAGGTCATGCTATGTTGAGACCCATGTTAACTTTGATGTTGTTGATGTTTACTTGTTTTTGGTCCCTCCTTACCAACTTTCCTTCTCCAATTCTCCTTGCCTTCTCTTTTCTTCTTTTTCTTATTTCTTCTTTCTTCTTCTTTTTCTTCTTCTTTTTCTTCTTCTTTTTCTTCTTCTTCTTCTCTTCTCTTCTCTTATTTTCTTCCTTCCCTTCTTCTTTTTTATTCTGGCGATATGTTGATTCCCGGTTGCGATACCAATGGTTTGTTTACTTCTTACTCGGTTTTTTATTTCTTTTTGGATATAGCGTCACCATTCGATGAAGTCTGGTTTGCTTGCCTAATTTTCGAACATTTGGAGATGTGACTATCTCGATACTTAATGTGAAAGTGGCTTGGCCTAAGGTCCGACATGATGATATTCAACACTACTCCAGAGTAGTGTAGACCCGATAGTCATTGATCGTAGATATATCAACAGATACCCGAGGGCAATTAAAAGTAATGACGTTCAAAAAGAAGATATACAGGCTCAAAAGCCTACGCCACGCGTCGCCGTTTCCTCGGCTCCTCAGCACCACCGTCATCGAAACCTCTCCGCTCCATAGGCATCTGCTTTCTCTCCTTAGAGGCGACCTTCTTGCGTCTCCGCTCCAACGCCTTCGTCCGTTCCTTCGAGTTCATATTATCATACTTCTTAAGCAAGACCTGCTTCTTCAGCTCCGAATTCTTCAAGAAGTAAGGATTACTCTTCTTGCCCTCCCGGATCAGCTGCTTCTCGCGCTTCTTATGCTCAGCGACAACTTCCCTCTCGCGCCTGCGGTTCTGGATCGCACGCTCGCGGTCCGTCGCCGACCGAATACTGCGCTGCAGGGCCTCCTTCTCCGCCGGGTTCTTCGTCTTCCGGAACTTCTCCTTCAGCTCGTTCAGCTCCGCAGAGCGGTACTCATCCAGGAAGGCGTAGGCCTTGCGCGCAGCCTCGGGGTTATGCTTGACGCCGCCTTGGCTGAGAACGGTGGGGTCAAATCGCGGGTCGCGCGACTTTTGGACTGCGGGCGGCTCGACGACGGTGCGTTTGCGCGACACGGCGCGCTTGGAGGACTGCACTGCGGGGGCGTGTTTGGAGGATCGGGAGAGAGGCTTCTTCTCGGGACCGCCGCCCTTGCCCTTGGATGAAGCGGTGCGTTTCTGCTCGCGCGCTTCGCGGATCCGTGCCCGGATATCGTCTAGTGGGGAGGCTGATGCGGCTCCTTGGTTTTCGCCGTCTGCGGTGGTCGGCTTGGCTGTTTTGGCGGTGCGTTTGCTTTTGGGGCCCAGGGAGGCTTGGGCTTTGGCGAGGGCGCCGAATGAGATGTTGTTTAGGGACGACTGGAAGTCGTCTTCTTCTTTGGGGGGTTCGGAGTCTGCTTCTGAGGCTTCTTCGTCGTCATTCTCTTCCTCTTCTTCTTCTTCGACATCTGACTCCATGTCTGATTCTGAAGGTGCGTTGTCGGGATTCTCCGAGTCGTCTTCGTCTGATCCGTTATCGCTGACTTCGCTCCCTGAGTCTTCTGAGTAAACCTCGTCGTCATCGTCCGGTCGCGCTTGCATGCGCCGGTTGAGTAGATCTGTAATTGCCATGCTGATTGTGGATTTCGCCGACGTATCCAGTCGTGGGGATGGAGAAAGAAGAGAATCAGAATTACTAGGTAAAACCCAACTAAAAATTCAGAAAAAAAGAAACCGAAACGGACGGTTTCTGCCCGATCAATCAGGCGGTGACAAGGGCGGTCGCTCCGTGATTGGCCGATCCCCATCTTGGTCGCGATTTTATTCCCAAATGGATCTTTTTCGCCATCGTCGCAAATCGCTTTCTCTGCCCTCCTCCATTCTCTCGCGATTTCTCCCCGCTGGGTCGGATCGATGGTCTCATCCTGTCTATGCAGACTGTAATGTCATGGGGCCATTGCCCTCGTTCGGTCTGTCGCTCTCCCTTACTCTCGTTCACGAGATCGTCGTCTCTCCGCTGGGCTCTGCGGGGTGATTTCTACAAGGTATGTACTGGATCCATTTGTATCTTGAGTGTCGGTCATACGAGTGCGAATACTAATCGCTTTGCGCAGTTTCTGTCTGAACCCTTCGTTTCGACCCCGTTAAACGTCTCTCGTTTCTCACACGCCACCATGCCGAGGAAGAAGCGTCGCGCCGGTGGTCCCCCTCAGCCGGGGGGCCAGTCCCAGAACATCACAAATGGAGTGATGAATGGCGGTAACAGCACGACCCAGAGCGACAATCAGACGCCCGCTGGCCCATGGCGACCATACCAAACGCGCTGGAACTCGGGCTCTCGTCAACAATCGGACACGGCCGCCCCGAGGAACCCCAACAAGAAACGCAATTTTGGCTCGATACCCCAGGGATTGGGTTCAGCAGCACAGTCCTCGGTATCGAACATGGGAGGGTCGCAGCAGGCTCAGGGAGCGGCGTCGATGCCGCAGTCTCTGGTCCCGCCCTACGGTCCGAATATGCCCTCCAACCAAGGCGCCTCTATGGGGTTTCCGGATATGAACGCCTTTCCGGTGTTCCCCCCGTTGCCCAACATCATGGACCCGTCATTGATGGATTTCCAAGGCCAGTTTCAGCCTCAGGGTATGCCGGGACAGCAGCCGATACAGAACCAGCTCCCTGCTGGCCAACAAGCACCCGGCATGCCGCAGTGGAATGACTACAGCAATCCTGCGAACTTTCTACCATTTCCGCCGCCGCCATCATTCCTGAACCTGACACCCACACCGGCCATGCGGAGCACACTGTCTTCCTTCCCCATGGACCCTACGGCCTTTGCAGCAGCTGGATCTGCAGCAGCCAGTACCCCGAGTGTGTCGGGGCGCAAATCCGCCAACGCGCAGCGCAGACGGGCGTCGCACTCCCCCGTATCTCCCCCATCGGCTACAGAGGCATACCTCGCGCAGTCTGCTCTCCCGCCTCAAAAGTGCAAGTCTCGCGCTCCGCGGCCCCTCCTCGTCATCCTCGACCTGAACGGGACCCTCATCTGCCGGAAACACCGTCGACTGCCCCCCAACTTCGCCAGCCGGGCAGGCCTGGAAAAGTTCCTGGAAACGCTCATGGCCAAATACAAGGTCATGATCTGGTCGAGCTCCCGCCCGGAGACCGTGAGCGCCATCTGCCAGCAGCTCTTCCCAGGGAAGAAACGCAAGAACCTCGTCGCCGAATGGGGCCGGGACAAGTTCGGCCTCACAGCCAAGCAATACAGCTCCAAGCTGCAAGTCTACAAGACCCTACAAACCGTGTGGGCCAACAAATCCATCCAAGCCGCATACCCAGGCCGCGGCAAACGAAACTGGGACCAGACCAACACGGTCCTCATCGACGACAGCAAGCTCAAAGCCCTCAGCGAGCCGTACAACATCCTCGAGATCCCAGAACTCACCAACCCGCCCGGCACCGGCGACGCCGAGATCTTCCCCAAGGTCCTGGACCGACTCGAAGCGCTCTCCAAATGCGACGACGTCAGCAAGGCCCTCCGCCTGTGGAACTCGAAGCTGTCAGAGGACGTCAAGACCATCCTCGATCTCGGCATCTACCCCTCCTCAGACGACCCGCTGCAGCCCCCGCCGCCCATCTCCGACGAGGACCAACTTCGCGCGCAGCTCCGCGTCGAAAGGCGCAAGGCCCAGAAGCAGGAGAAAATGGCTCGGAAGAAGGCGAGACGCGCCGGTCGGAATCCCGACGCGGTTCCGTCGGTGTCGACCGGGTCTGCTCCTCCTCCTCCTCCTCCTCCTCCTCCCGCTACTGTCGCTGAACCTTCTTCTTCGTCGTCTTGCAACGACGGTGGAGTTTCCATTCCTTGTGCTTCTTCTTCTTCTTCCCCTCTTCCTCCTGGAGAGAATACCAACACAGACACAAACACCAACCAGAAAAACATAGACACCAAAAAAGAGAATACAGCAGTACCCCCTCCACCCCCCACACCCGGATCCGTCTCCCAAACCACCACCACTAGTCCTCCAACGACAACAACAACAACGAATACCACGAGTTCACCTCCCAACGACGCACACACCCGCTCACCATCCCCCGCAGCCTCATCTACCAAATCCGACAATTACCTTCTAGATCGACTAGAGGAGTCACTGAATGTTTAGATTAGAATACGTACATGAGATTTTTCCTTTTTTTTACCCATTTGTTGATATTGCATTTCCTTGGAGATATACATCCATCCATACATACATACGTACATACATACTGCTTTTGCACTATATTATACCAGCTAGGTACTTACCTAGTCTCTCTGTACATATGGGATGATGGATGGATGGGGTGTGGATGGATGGATGGATGGATGAATAGATGGAAAGCATGGAAAGGGAAAGGGAAAAGATATGACTTTCTTTGGTTCCTTTTTTTTTACTTCTCTTTATCTGTTTCTTTCTTGTGCGATGAACAGGTGGGTTGGTTCTTATTGCTAGGTTTTATTGTTATTGTTTATTTTATCGGTGGGTGGGTGTCTTCCCTTGTATCATGACAATTTTAGGACAATTCAATCCCCAATCCATCTATCTAATTTAAAGAACATAACAATCAATACTGAGGTTGATCGTAGAGGTAGGTAGGCGGTATCAATCACATGTGTCCTGATCGGCAGTCCCAGACAACGATGCAATTATAATTGGGTATCTACTATGTATCGTATCTATGGCATACTACCAATGAAGTGATGTTCCCTGAGGGATGGCACCGAGTGCCGTTCTTCGTTGCGAATAGTTAGCTATAGCTATTATCCAGCATCTCAAATCGTAAACGTGGCGTGACGAGAAGATCATTTTTGGCAAGAGAGAACAAAAAAAGGGGGGTTGACGAATGAAAACACGTAAACCGTTCCACATAAGCATAGATAGACATTAAAAACCGGGGCGCAGACGGGACGGGGTGCCCCGCTCCGTCCAATGATCGACGTTGGACGGGCCCGGCGAGAGGAGAGGGTCATCATCTGGCTACGATCAAACGAGTCGTTTATTTGAAGACGTGGCCGTCAACCCAGGGGTACTCCTTGCCGTTCAGGGTGATGGAGGTGTCCCAGGCCCACATGTCGTCGACGAGCTTGCGGTGCTCCTCGTTGGTGTGGTCGAGCTTCTCGAAGTTGTAGCTCTCCCAGTCGGGGGCGACCTCGAAGGCCGGGGGAGCCTCCTGGCCGCGGACCAGGAAGACACCGCGGATGGCGCAGTCGTAGTTGGTGCCGTAGACGGACTGGGCACCGAACAGGTACTTGCGCGAGGCCTCAAGACGGGCGTGGAAGCCGCCGATCAGGTTGTTGGCCATGAAGGTCAGCTTCAGCTCGTTGTCGTACTTGTAGTCGACACGCCACAGGGAGAACTCCTCGGGCTTGTAGTTGGCCCAGAACCAGGGCAGCGAGGTGGGACGGGTGTCCTCGTTGGAGTAGCAGCGCTTCCACTCATCGAGCACGAAGGTGGGCTTGCCCAGGGCCTCCAGAGGGTGCTTGGGCTTCTTCTCCTCGGCGGGCTTCTCAGCGGCCGGGGCGGGGGCGGCAGCAGGCTTGGGCTTCTCCTCCTTCTTGGGGGGAGTGTACTTGATGGCCTCCTCGACGAGGATGGGCTTCTCGACCACGGCCTTGAAGGCGGGCTGGTTGACGATGGTCTGGAACCAGCGGGCGATCGCCGGGTTCTCGGAGCGGTACTTCTTGTCCAGAACGGTGGCGAAGGCACGGGTCAGGAGGGCGGCGGTGAAGAAATCCGCCAGGGTGATGCGCTCGCCAACGAGGTAGGTGTTGGCAGTGAGGTGGGCGTTGAGGACCGCGAGGGCCTTCAGGGACGCCTTGGCAGCATCATCCACGTTCTTCTTGTTGTAGGGGTCCTTGCCCATGAGAGGGCGGAACCAGCCACCGAGCTTGGAGAGGAGCTCCGAGTTGGCATAGGACAACCAGCGGAGGATGGAGGCATAGTCCTGCTTGGTCTTGCCCAGGAGGGTGGTCTTCTCATTCTGGGAGGTGACTTGGAAGGTCAGCGATTGCCGGAAAAATAAACAATAAAAAAGAACGATAAAAAGATGCAAAATTCCTTCCTTTCCGATCTGGATCACCCCCAAAGCGGGGTAATCCAGATAGAGAAGAGGAAATGGGTCAGAGTTTGGGTAGTCAACACTGTTGTTCTGCCAGGGATAACTTGAAAAATAAAATTTGCTCATCATGTAAAAGAGGGTGCACGCAATCCAAAATCAACAAACAGCGGTCTGAATACATACCATACACAGCGATGGCAATGACCTCGGACAGAGTGAAGCCGTTGGCACCCTCGAAGGCAGGGATCTTGCCCAGAGGGCTGAGCTTGGTGTACTCGGCCGACGTGTTGAAGTCGGCAGTCGAGTCGGCCTCGGTCTTCACCAGCTCGAGCTCAACATCGTTGGCCTTGGCGGCCACGAGGACCGCGATGGCGCGAGGGTTATCCTGTTACCCAACCGTCAGTCTTTGACGCCTGGTTGATGCTATCGGCTGAGAGCCATGTCCCCTCCCACAATGGATCGAGCCCCTCTCGATCCATCATTTGGAGACCCAACGCAAAAAAAAGAAAAAGAAAGACGAAACCCCCATCAGGGGAACGAAGGGGATAGACATACGGGGAGACCGTAAAGCTTTCCAAAGGCCATTGTGAAGAGAGGGATGATTGTGAAGAGAGATGAGGGGGAGAGAGAAGAGAAGAGAAGAAGAAGAAGAAGAGAAAAAAGAGGAAAAAATGGATCGAGGGGTTGGAGAAAATTTGTGCGAATCAGCGTTGGCGCCCGCTCGGCCCCGGCGCCGCTATTTGTCCGGTCCCACGTGACCAGACGTCGAAAAACCTCAGGATCGCCGAGCTCCATCCAGTCCGACGGACTTGTCCCTGGCCAGTTCACCTTGTCCGGCCGACGCAGATCTCAACCTCTCGATTCTGAAGGGAGATATTGACGCCGTTCTCGGACTCTCTCTTACTTTCTCCCGCAATCATGGCGTGGCAGAGCCCCAATTGCGTCTGGCAGGCCATGCAATCCGTCCGCCGGAGTGCGGCCCCATGGCGGTCATCCTTACTCCAATCCTCCAAGACACCCACATCCCCCGTCACGCGGAACGCCGTCCCGAGCCTCTCGCAGCCGCGAACGTACGCAACGGAAGTGCAGGCCGCCCCGGAGATCGACTTCGGCAAGTTCCAGGCCCAGCCGACGCGGATCGTGCCCCGATCTCGGTCCTACTTCTCCGGCAGCCCCAAGTTCATCGACCACATCCTGGGCCTGGAGCGTCTCCTGGCGCAGAACCTGGCGCTGCCGACGGTGCCCGCGAACGAAGCGCCGCGCAAGGCGTGGCTGAAGCTGACCCAGTTCCGCGACTACGTGGGCGAGCCCGTGGCGACGAAGAAGTACAAGAACATGCTCAAGATCCTGCAGCGGCTGAACCGGATCGACCCCAAGGTGGCGCCGGCGGAGGTGACGCGCACGCTGGAGGAGTTCCTCCGTCCGGGTAACCCGTACAGTTTCCAGCCGGCGCCGCCGACGGTGGACGAGATGGGCCGGGCGCGCGGCCGCGGGAAGCGGAAGGCGTCGTCGGCGGTGGCCACGGTGGTGGAGGGCGAGGGGGAGGTGATGGTCAACGGGAAGACGCTGGCGGAGGCGTTCCCGCGGATCCACGACCGGGAGAGTGCGACGTGGGCGCTGCGGAGCACGTCGCGACTGGACAAGTACAATGTGTGGGCGACGGTGCGCGGTGGGGGAACGACGGGGCAGGCGGAGGCCGTGACGTTGGCGGTTGGGCGGGCCCTGATGGTGCATGAACCGGGGCTGAAGCCGATTCTCCGGAAGGGTATGTATTTTTTTTTTTTTTTTTTTTTTTTTTTTTTTCTGCTATTTTTCTGCTATTTTCCCCATCGTTTTGAAGTGAATCCTTGCTAACTGTTTGCAGCCGGCGTTATCACGGTGGATGCCCGTCGCGTGGAAAGGAAGAAGCCCGGTCATGTCAAGGCGCGCAAGATGCCCACCTGGGTCAAGCGGTGAGGTATCTATGGGGTTTCTTCTTTTTTCTGTACTTTTCCTTTTTTTTCCTAGTTCTCGACGACTTCTGCGAGCTGTACAATTACCATGTTCTCGACCTACTCCATCATTGAACGGTATATCCGTCTACTCTGTAGTCAGCGATCCAATCCATAGAATCAACACACGAGAGAACCTTAAGAGCGTCCGAAGAGGGAACCCCCAAGAGAGAAAGAGAGAGACACGTGCCATCCATAAGGATCTCGACGACAATCAATAGCCCGCTGCTGTCCAACCCTGACCCCTGAACTAGACTATTGAAACGAAGGCGAAGTGTTCCCGCGCAGGCCGGAAGTCCCTTTGGTACGACCCAACACGTGCGGTGGTGAATTATTGGTGAGTGTTTGGACGTGGACTGGGGACTGGAATGGGTTTCTTTTTTTCTCTCTTTATTGATTTATTGACTATTTTCTGTTTATTTATTTATTATTTTCTTTCTGTTATTGATTATTTCTTTTTATCCATTCAGGCTGTCCTACGGAGTAAAATGCGGACCGGGTTGGTGGGCGCTTTGGGAAATCCGTCAGAGGGGTTGTACAGGGAAAAGAAATATATATATAAATATAAATATATATAATATAATAATATAATAAATAGGTGTGATCGTGATATATTTCTTTTTCTACAAGAGAAAGAGGAGGAAATCAGGACATAACTAGAAGGATATCATAACTAGAAGGATATACTAGAGACATAAGAGTTACTCAGTATATCCGATGCTCGGAAATCTCGCATGACAGAACAGGTGTCATATCACTGCCCTGTCACTGCAATGCAGGAAAGACCATGAGCGTACTGTTACACGGTGTATAATAATATCTATATATTAGTATATAGATATTATTATATATATTATTATATTATCTAAGATTGTTTTCTCATAATCAAGTATTCTGACGTTATACGCGATGGTAATAATAGGAGATCATATAATAATATAATAATATGGATATATGACCGCCGAGAAGATCAGGAGAATTGCTGACGGACACCCCGAGGAATGCAGTCATTCCAGTTGAATTGACAATTCTCCTCGCGTTCATCATCGATCTGGATCTCAACCATGAAAATAAGCTGCAAGGGAGGGAGAGATCCGGGGATGAAGAAGATCCGACGATTTCCTCATTCAGTTATCCCATCCTCTCGCCTCACTTTCGGAGTCGTCTGTGGATTCCAAATCACTCTGGTGGAGTGCACGACCCTCTAGCATTCCGGGACTTTGGTTCGATCTATAGTCGATCCTTTTTATATATTTATATTTTTCATATTTATATTTTATATTTATATTTTATATTTATATATTTATATTTTATATATTTTATACTATATGATTTTATATTTGTAAATTTATATATTATACTATATGATTTTATATCTATATCTATATTTATATGTTTATAAATATATAAAATAAATATATATATATTTATTTATCTGTATAGTACCAACCTGTCGGATCCCAAGGGAGCGGTACTCCTTCCGTCCGTAGTTCGTTCAGCTGGACGATCTTCCAGATTCTATTCATGATAGATTTCATATACATCGATCTCTCTAGAGATTGATTGCTGAATCCACCGTATCCATCCATCTGCAGCGTCTCCACCCATGCAACTATTGATTGCATTCATCCTCTTTCTCTTTCTTTTTTCTTCCTCGTTTCTTTCTTTTTCTCATTTCTTTTTCTCTCTCTTTTTCCCTCTTTTGATTCCCCCAGTCCCACTCCAGGGCCGATCTCTCTCATCATCGGACGAACACCCCGTTTCATTCATCCTCTCCAGTCCTCTCCACTCCGTCATCTTCCATCCTTTCCGCTTTCGTTCGTCTTCCTTCAGCCCTCGTCCCTCCGCCAGGGGGTTCCCTCCGTGGCGCGCCTGGTTGCTGATACCTATAAGTAATCCATCAATCCCATTCATCATGGACTCGACCTCTTGTCTCTTGTCTCATTGTCTTCCTGACTTCTCTCTTCCTCCTTCCTCTCCCCCTTCCCTTGACGAGCGTGGCGGTTTTTCTTCTCTTCTTTTTCTTACAACCTCAGTACAATCAACACGATTGCACCAACCATTGGATGACTGGATCGATCAATCAGTAGCAACCTCGGACACATCCACTCTCACTCGTCGTGGCACCGCGGATCTCCCTCCACCCACGCGCAAGTGACGTATCCTGCAGCAAGATCCCTCCGATCTCTCCCCTCCACGTTGAGAACTCGACCCTGGACCCCTCCCACTCTCTCCCCGTACGCATACTTTTCCTTCTTCTTTCTCTTGTATCCTCTTCCTATTATAATCTCCTGGATGCTGACTCCGAGCCCTATAGATCGCGTGGCTCTCCCATTTGCCGCTGAACCCGTGGGACCGGTGCATCCTTCAGCTGCCACCATCCGTGGCTGATTTCGCAATTCCAGCTCCACAGGCAGAAAATCCACTCCGTACATTCCAATTAACTTCACCCACCTGGTTGGATTTGGACATCCCTTTCCCTCCCGATAGATATATATTATATATCTAGAAAAAAAGGGGACGGAAAAAAAGGGAAAGAAAAACTTCTCAAACTTACTCCCCCCCGTACGACGGTCTCGCCCAAGCTGGAATCGTACGCAAGTCCGCCGCTGTCGCCGCCAGCGCTGTGGTCCCCTGACCTCGATCCGTCGTGTAGAGGCATCGTGTGGGACCGCCTGAGTGGTATGGATGGCGACACCCGACGCATGAAACAAAATGACGGTTCCCGTTTCCCGACCAGGTCGACCATGTCCCGTCGCGGCGGTTCCGGCCAACCTGGGAGCGCTCGGGGTTCAGAGCGCCTCCGGCAGTCCGTCTTGCAACCCGCACGTGGGGACCCTGCATCGCTGTCACAAGCCGCCGCCGCCCGGCCTCGAATGTCCAGCTACATGGACTACGGATATCCAGACGGCGCCTTCCCGGGTCCGTCCCTGCCAGGGGGCGCAGACCTGTCACAGTTTCCGCCAGGTCTGCGCGACCCGCAGCGCCAACCTCAGGCCCAGCAGCCCCAACACATGTCGTTCGCTCCCTACGAGACCGACATGGTCTACCAAATCCCCCAACAGGGCTCCGCCCAAGCGCCGTACGAGGTCGTGCCACCCTACCCAGGACGGCAGTCTGCAGCCATGGACGCCCTGCCCGGCCAATTCAACGTTCCACAATTCTTCCCTTCTAATGAACCGACCGGTTCCGGGGTGCCTCCTGGCGTCGGAGCACCGTACCTCGCCTCGCCGCTCCATCCTTCTTATAACCCGTCCGGTCCCATTGGCCGCTCGACGGCATCGCAACCCTTTCCCACCACCATGGCGGAGATCAACCCCATGGCCAGCGGAGGCGCCTCATCCACATCGCAACCCCCACCCCAACACCACCCGCCACCCCCTCAGCAACCACCGCAGCCATCGCAGCAGGAGGCGACGGACCCACCGAACCTGAACGAGGCCTATGCGCAGTTCCAGCAAGCATTACGAGAGACTTTTGACCATACGCGCGCCGGCCGGCTGGTCGAGGCTAGTCGATCTCTGTTGGAAATTTCCGAATGGCTAGTGACCAATGCGTCGGAACTAGGTAAGGATTTTATTATTATTTTATTACTACTATTATTATTGTTATTATCTTTTTTTCCCACTGCAGCCTTGTCATGACCCTTGACTACCCTTGCACGACATGCATCCTAGCGCATCCATCGCCCTGGTCTTGGGGCACTAGCGCCTCCCCTTTCCGCTTCCAGATTGGTCCCGTGAAGAGATGGAACTAACTGCGATCGATGAGATCGAACTGTAGGGATCCTGCGTGACGATCAGGTACTTTATGCGGATCGACTCCAGCTGTGGAATGATTTCAACATCTGCTGGCTCGCGATTTGTCAGAAGCAGAAGGACCTGATCCAGGAGTTGCTCCAGTCTGGTCGCCGCCCGCCCCACGCCAGTTTGCTGAGCGGGGATACGTTGGAGAGTTTGGGCAACGAGTTGATCCAGCTTTGCGACCGCATCGAACAGCACGGGCTGGTCGATTACCAGATGGGGATCTGGGAAGAGGAAATCCTGAGTGGTGAGTCTCCTCGATCGGGGACTAGCTGTGGATAAGGCAAATAGGTGAAAGAGTATCGCTAACCCACCCCAGTCTTGGAACAGTGCCTCGACCTCATGGAGAACCAAACCGGAATGTTGCACACTCATACGACGACCGCCCCCGCCACCGCGGCCTAATCCGATCGATGACCTCCTTTTCTTTTCTTTTTCTTTCTGTCTGTTTTCTTTTTCTTTTCCAGCTCAGCTCGCTCCCCTCCTGCTCGGAGTGGCACCGTACGGAAGTGCACATCATTCCGGACGTACTTCTGCAGTGGGTTCAGGTTGGGACTAATTTAGTTCTTGTTTGCCCACGACTATTGATTGACTGGTGGTCCTCATCGGATGGCTCGTCATCTTTCTCCCCGCCGGCCCCCACTCGCTTTTCCCATTTCTGTCACCAGCTGCTTGCTACGATCTTTCCACTCTGCCGGGGCATCAGGATCTAGCTTCCGAGCCCGGGTGCAGGATTGGTCCCGGGGCAATGGTCCGTGCTAACCGTCCCCACCCGACCGCCGATCAATGCAACCACAGCAGTGGGTTGGGAGATGGGATTGGAGCATCGAAGCACAACCGCCCCAACACCACCCCTCCCACGCAAGAAAAAGAAACCACAAACAATGTGCAATCTCTCCAGTCTCCACGTGTCTCAGATGGTCGATTCTCAGCTCATAGACGGGCACTGGGCGCTGGACTCGGGGCTCTTTTGTCTGTTCATTTCATTTCGTGTTTTTCAGCGATAGATGTTTGGCCATGGCTTTATGGATGCACCGATTTACATTTCTTCTTTCCCCTTTTGTCTTCTCGTTTCTTTTTTCTTCTTCCTATTGTTTGTCCTTTTGTCGGAGATACCCAGGTGTATGGATGACACAATGACCGATGCAACGCATTCAACATTCGCAGTACGCACTTTCCACTCTTTATTAAATTCCATGACAAAAAGGGTTAAAGGTCTAACTTTGTCCCAAACCGGTTTCATTAAATTAAAACAAATAGTCTATCGACGCCTCGATGTCGATTGGATCCATACTGGTTTGGGTAGTATTTATTTTATTTTGATTCCTGTAGGATCCGTGGTGGGGTCGTAGTAGTGAATGGGACTTTTGACGGATGTCAGATGAATATGATAGAGAGAATAATATAATATAATATAATATAGACGATCGATCCTGCAGTTCGTGTCCATCCCACAACCAAGAAAGATAGAGAGAGAGAGAGAGAGGGGTACTAACTAACCCAACCCATTAGGGAACTAAAATGTGGTGTCTTCGAAGCCAGGAAGCTGGAGTTACATCGTTGCTTTGGCTTGCTTTCCTTGCCTTGGCTTACGCAGCTGGTTAGCTCTCTCCCTCTCTCTCGTTAAGTAGGTAGGGAGGTAGTCGGTAGTAGGTAATAGATAGATAGATAGATAGATACCTCAGGTAGTATAGTGAGTGGCCCTCCTATATAACAGGTAGGTAGTAGGTTAGGTGAGTCCCTCAATTTAGGCTGTCTGGTTTTGTGCTTATATGCAAAGGATACTCTGATATAAGAGATTGAATTGATATTATCACTAGTTTTGGTCTTCCTGAAGTATCTATCTACCTAGATAATTTATCTGTCTATTTGTTTGTTTGTTTGTATGTATGTACCTATACGAACGTGATTTTCTCGAGCTGCTGGAAATTTCCCCTTCAGGATGTGGCTGCTTTCATGAGGGCGCTCAGGGGCTTGCTTACTGAGTATTTTCGTTTAGGCGCTGAGTCCCTACTTGTCAACTGTCTCTTTATAAAGCAGGAAAAGCAGAAGGAAGTTACGCGGGTTATTAATATTGAAGACAAAATGAGACAACGCACTTTCTCTTCCACTTTCTCCTCTGCTGCCTGGCCACCCTCCCGTGCCTATTGGTAACTATTGCTCTGTTGAGTTATTAGCTACCCACACCTCCCTTATCCGTCTAAATCAATTGTTCTTAGTTCAATACAATCCAACTAATGCTACCGAGCCAACCGCATACCCTGGAGCCAGTCAAGCTGTGGCGTGCATGTGCTCTGGTGACGCGATTCCTTGCTCCACAGAGTAGTTACGATAGACAACATTATTTGTGGCTTTTTTGAATTCTCGGCCTTGCTCAGCAGTGACAAGAATAGGTGGCATGGATTTAGAGAGAATCTGATAAGCGTTTTAAAGGATGTTCAAAGATAGAATTCAATACATTTTCAGATGAACCCAGATCGGTTACTATTCTTTCTGAGTATTGTTCTCAGAAGCATCCAACCCCATGAATAGCAGGTAAAGCAGGCCCTTCGCTCTGATTCCTGAAGACTGACGTAACGTCAATATTATGTGACCCAGTCGCACCAGATCAGTCATTGCAGTCCCATGAGCACGTAAATACTACAATTAGAATAGCGGCTAGGATGACAAGCATTTGCCATCGGGAAAGCCCTAACGTCCATCATCAGAAATGTTGTCAACTTCGTAAAATGGTGCTCTCATAAATTGCGTCCTTCAATAACAATCGGGTGCCAGACATCTATTGATATTTTTTCTTCCTAGTCATATTTCAAGAATCGTGCCTCCTTATCATGACTGCTAACAATCTCAGAGGTCGAGCCCTATAGTATCCACAACTCAAAGAAGCTTGAATCAAATTTTTCTTTGGTCAGGCTTCGTGTATATCAGATAGCCAGTCTGCTCTGAGGTTAGCATCAGACCAAGAGAAAATTATCACGGGAAGCCAACCTTTACAGTTATATAATCTACTTATCATCCTTTGATTGCGTACAGTTACCAGCTTTGCAACCCTCGCATAGTTCGCTGTTATATAGTCCTTTACTAGAACCAGATACAGGGGGCCTCGCCACCCAAACCCTGTTCCATTTCTTAATCTAATAGGCGACTCTTTCAGTATATGTATCATCCAGAATGGGATGACTTATAGCCTTGCAGTGGATATATCCCTGATAGTATACCCTGGTATTATATTTGCTTCCGAGATACAGATAGATAGTGATGGCAACACGTCCGCTGAACCATCTCCTGGATCTGTACGTTTTATTGGCACATTAAAAACTTCCCCTAATGTTAGTATTCTACTTTCTGGTGCATTACTCCTCATCATCCTCCCCCAAAAATTAGAGGTAAAGGTCCGATTGCTCCAGCAGCTGTGACACCTCAACGTGATTTTCTTCGTATATTAACTATTTTAGTATCTGTTTCTTCTGTTTCAGGGGTGCCATATTGGAAGCAAGAGCAAGGTAAGCTTCGCGAGGACCAGTGCAGTTTTAGCATGCAAAAGATGGATGGGGTCAGTCATCAGGAAGAGAATTGGGGATTTCTTTACGTTCTTCTTGAGAGCAGCGGGGTGGTCAGAAAATTTTTGCCAGATGTTTTCCAAGCACTTCCAATCCTTGCAGGGTCCTTTCACCCATCTCTTCCTTCTTCGCCAATCTCCTATTCGACAAAGGAGAGCCATACCCCAAAGGCTGGATGTGAACTAGACAAACAGTGCACACAAGGTAGGGCCAGATTATGCAAGTATGTGTTGGCCATATCCATGTGGGGTAATACACAAGAATTCTGTCGATACAAATATCCGAGGAATTCAGCCCAAATATCATTCACTTCAGCTACTATAGTACCACTGACCAAGCAAGACAACAATGGGTTCTCTTAGAGTCGCAGGCATATCCCGCCCGGAGTTGACAGATGTTAAGAAGACCGGGCCATCCATCACGAATGTGGAGCATTTGTCTTCTTATAATTGGATTGAATCATCCAACCCCACTATTGCTGTCCCCGGCTGCCCGTCTCTTTGGTCCCCACCCAATACCCCCAAAAGAGTGGCCAAAGACTCCGGACTCATTTACATTGCTCAAAACGCGTTTCGCCATCCTGACAGTCCGCTCGAACCACTTTTTCGCTCGCTGTACACTGAAAACCCTTCATACAACATACACCAAGTTGACTTGATCACTGATCGAAATAACGTGCGCAAACTTCTGTCGTTTATCAATCCTAACCTCTCTCGAAATCGGCTGGAGCCTTTCACTATTGAAGTCGAGGTCACAAGTAACACGGCAACTTTTTGTCGAGCAGAATCTAAAACACATGAATTTATCGGGGCACATGACTTCAAGGGATACGGTCATGAGTTTGAGAAAGCTTTCACAACAACCCAAGTACCCGGCAGTACTGGACATCATCGGATAATCTCCTATAACCTGGGTGATATGAAATTCATCGTACGCTATGAGACTGACGCTTACGTTGAAGATCCTTCACATCTTCCACCTCAAAGCGTGGGTTCGGAAAATGAGAATATCCTGAACATGATGGAAAACCTGTCTCTTTCGCGACCCGAGACTCACTCTCGTCTTGCCACCAAGTCCAAATTAGTGGTCCAGAAGAAAGGAAAGCAGGTACCAATCAAGACAATTCTTGAGATCAAAACACGCGTGTTTCATAAGCCTTTCAATATCCAGGATCTTCTTCCCCAGCTATGGGTATCGCAAACACCCAATCTTGTCTGTGCCTACCACAACTATGGCACATTCGGGCCGGCGAAAGTCAAAGATGTCACTCGTGAGATTGCGGAGTGGGAACAAAACCATGCCTATGACCTTCAAAGATTGGTTGTATTGGTCACGGAAGTCATTAGGGTGGTGAGAGAGAATGGTGGGAATGCTGTCATACAATATGACGGTCAAAGTGACAACCTTGCGGTTTTGGAGAGAAAAGGGAGCAGGATGTTACCAGATGATCTTTATCTCAAATTCGGTGATGAAACGGGACCAACTCAAGCAATTGAGTCGAATTCTCGCAAAACAACACTCAAAACTGGGGATAGTTTCCACAATGTTGACATCTTGGCAATACCATCTTGATCAACTTTTGTCAGGTCTCAACGCCTTTCCCAGCCGCAAGACACAGAATTTATTCACAGCGATATTTCCTTGTTTGATGTTGCTCTCAGGGGTTTGGAAGTAGGCTATTATAGTTGTTTTCTCTCTTTGTGTGGTGATATTCTGTGGAGATAGTCATGAAGTTTCTTGCTAGTAAGGGTGTGTCTTATTGAGGCTGGCTTACTTAGTGTACTCACCCCTTGGTCAATAATTATCTTAGGCCGCTCAGGGCGTGCTTAGGGTGTGCTCAGATCTACTCAGAGAGTCAAAAGCGGCGAGGGGTGAGCACTAAAATGGAAAGGGATAGCCTTCGAGCTGTCGAGAAAATCAAGTACATATGTATGTACGCATACTCTGCAGCACTAAGTAAAGATAACACATAGTGATCAAGAAGAGAGCAACGCAAGGAAATATCACCACGAAGCATGCACAAGATAATTAGTACCTATCTAGTGAAACTGTAGGAATAAGCAAACGCGAACCAGAATTCTAGTTTTTGGCCCGTGACTATCTTGCCAGTCCTTTTAAGTAGAACTTCCTCAAGCTCACTGTGCTGATAACAAGTCAGGGTAACTGATTCTGCCTCTACCTAGGTCGTCCTGATTAATTCACGCGATAGTAGTACTGTCGTGTGATCTGGTCACTTTCTCTGTTGCTATCTATGTCTGTACACATTTTTTATGGCTGTCTTCTGTAAGGTTTGTTAATATTTAATACCGACTAGCTAAAGACTATAGAATATAAGGAATTAACAGAATACCAGATAGAAGAGAAAGAGGGCGGGAGTGTGAGGGAATAAGAGACATGTAAAAGAAGAAAGAGGGAGATATAGAAGAGAAGAGAAGAGATGTTCTATCTTATACAGATACATTTCCTATTTAGAAACTGGTGAATTCACTCGGCTAAGTGAATATAAGTATATAACTATAGTAGGGAGTCATGTATATAGTAACTAAATAATCTTACACTAGTTAAGGTATAGTTATATTATGATAAGAGGACGGGAAAATAATAGAAAGTAACTCTTTTATAACTAGTAAATATAAATAATCCATAGTATGTTGATAAGTATATAACTATATTCAACCTAGCTGATGGTTTCAAGATACATAAAACTATTCTCATATAGTTATGAATAGCTATAAATTATTTATAACTATACTATAACTAGCTACAGCTAATCATAACAAGTCATAATAATTAATAACTATCAGTAACTGCTTTGCAACCGCTTGCAACCTTTGCCATGGGCCCACTATGTATAACTGTGTGTTCCACAGCGCTGTCCTACAAGATGGCTAGGGCGAGCATGTCAGCGGTTGTTCCCGTTGGCTATAGAGATGATTAAAGGTAAATAGCGTCTCCTGTAGAGTGTCTGCCTCCCAGGTGTAACGTTCTTGTGCCCAGGGTTCATATGCCGTATCGAATGATTCGGCGGCTTTGTGTAGCAAAAGCCTTGAGAGACCATAGGTTTGTCAACAGCTTTATGTCAGTGATATACCCGCGGACTTCTTCCCTGAAGGAGCTGTTTAGGTTTCCAGTGGACTATGCACTCCACTGGTCCAAACGTTGTCTGGACCTGGGAACGAGTCCGTATGCTCTAGCCTTGGCCTTCACGACATTGTGATAGCCTTGACCATACTACCGGTAAATCCCAAGGTAGATAGATGTCATGTTGGGTCATGGCTCGGTTGATTTTCCCTCGCGACAATTTGTGTTTTTGGCCTTGGGTTGCTGGGAATCGCTCGGGTGGATGTAGATATAGATATGGATATCGATATAGATCTTTCAGGGAGTGACGCGGATATTTTGCTGATGGTGGTACCGTCCAGAAATCAAGTGTTGTGTCGAGATAGACTCTATGCGTATGATTTGTCCTCTTATTATAGATTGATAAACAATAGAGTATGGTATCGGTGTTTTTGGGTCGACACAGGCCAGTTATAGCTAGTTTGATGCGTGGAACGTGTCTAGTTATATTATGAGCCAGTGCGAAAAACAAGGGGTGGGTGAAGGTAATCGTTTTACTTACCACTGTCCTCCAGGAAATAATAAAAAAAGAGTATATATATATAGATCAGAAAAGAACCATCCGTCTTTTCTGGAGTGACATTCTCGGGCAACCGGTTCGCACCGCAGTGCTACTATGCATGTCTGTATTCAGTTGGGTTGTCCTGTTGTCGATCGATATACTGATGGATAGCTGAAGTAGAAACGCCCGTCTAGCACATAATTGTCGCTAATCTGATAAATCCAGCAAATTCAATTTGTCAATTCTCGTGATGAGGCACTCGAATAATTGCTAATCGATGAAAGAGCCAACTCGATAAAGCGATCAAGCATGGATATAGATAGGTAGGATATACCACCTACCTACCCAGGTAGTTGGTAGAATGATCAACGACCCACTTACCTGCCTAGTAGGCAAGTAGGTATCACTTTCTGCCCCTCACCGCCCTCATACACATAACAGCCAAGATCAGGCGGCGAATAAAAAAGCAAATAATAACAAAACCTACTAATACCTACCTACAGACTAAACCATAACCTGTCATACTTTCTATCCAAGTTAAAAAAGAGGATAAAAAGTGAAACAAAACAACATACTTCCACCTCCCAAGGAGGGAGGGGAAAAAGAAAAAAAAGAAGTGGTCCCAGTGAGGCTCGAACTCACGACTTTAGAGTTATTAGCTCTACACTCTAACCAACTGAGTTATAGGACCTTGTTGGTTGATAGTGTCTGGAGTTAGAGGCTTCTCATGGGGGGTTTTTTGTCTTGTGACGATGGCACTACTTACCTAGGTACCTAGGCAACTAGGTAGGTTTCTTTGTTGACTATTCATGTCAAGGTGTTAATACCTGAGTCGGGTTGATAATACTACCCAGTAGAATAACTAATTATTCTCATACTCCAAAATCCATGTTGTCTGTAATGCCATGAGTATGTACTACTCTAAAGAATGCATGTCGGAATACCATCGAGTATGTACAGGGACCCCCCAGCCACCATCTCATCTAAAAGCAAAACCTCACTTAAACTACAGGTAGTCGTCACTATCATATCGTAATCGGTCATGTCGGGCGAAAGGGACGTTGGAAGCGCAGAGCCGTGCAAAAGGAAAAGAAACGGAGCTTAAATTTGATCTGTCGAGAGTTAGTTAGCATATATCCATCTTGTTATCCCGCCCATTCGCGAGCATCGAGATGATACATACTCAATGTCATGCTCAAACTGATATCAGTATTCTCTACCATATCGGTAAACTCCTCGAAGCTGATCTTGCCATCCTGATCCTTGTCCGCCTCCATGATCGTCTTGTCCACGATCTGCTGCAGCTGGATATCCTTCAGGTTGTTCCCAACCATCATCTTCAGCACGATGAACAGCTCGCCGTTGGAGATGAACCCGTCGCGGTCGATGTCGTACACCTTGAATGCGAAGCGCAGCTTCTCCTCCTTGTTGCCTTTGGAGCTGAACGCCGATAGACCCGATACGAATTCCTGGAAATCGACATCGCCGCCGCCGTCTTCGTCGAAGATCGCGATCATTCTACATCCATCCGTCAGTCTGCTTCCTTTCTCCTCCCCTCCTCCTTTCCTTTGTCATCCCGGGCGAAATCGTAGACGTACCGAGTGGCGAGCGGGTTGGAAGAAACCTGCGGAAGGGAAAGGAACTCATCCCGATCGATCGTACCGGAGCTATTCTATAGCAGTGTCAGCACCCTCCCCCCGACAATCAACGGTCGCATTCCGCCCACCAACCTTATCAAGCTTCATGAATCGTTTGCGCAGTCGGTCCACCTCATCTCGATCGACTAATACCAGGTAAAGAAGGTCAGGTCAGTGGAAGCTGCACCCGAAGTAGGCTTGGGCTCAGGCTCAGGCTCAGTCCAGAACTAACAGTTGGATGCGGAGACGATGTCGTCAAACAGTCGGGTGGTGCCGACCGAGCCCCTCCGTCTCCGCGCGTCGTACAGAGCCGCATTGTTGGGTTCGCTGGATTGGTCCATGGTGGGGAAGGGATCGAGGCTGATGCGCCGATGGATGGGGCGGGCGGAAAGGTGATGGAGGAGTTGGGGGAGGAGAGGAGCGCCGCGGGAGGCGGTCGGCGTCGATTACGGGATCCGAACCCAAAGCGGAATGAATCGACAACGATCGATACCTAGGCAACCATATGATAGAGAGAGAGAAACAACGCGGATCCAATGAAAGATAAATCCAACCGGTCGGAACGCTGAGAAGTACCTAGGGACCAGGTAGCCAAGGTCGATATGGGCAAAGCATACCAACGGGAACCACGGGGGGCGATTTGATATCGGCCAGCCCCGCACTAACCGGAAACGGACAGGCAAGCGAACCCCTGAGGCCGTGCGCTGGTCCAAAACAGGCCACGCCTGGGCGGCATTGCAACGTCAACCCATCCGCCAGCGCTGTTGTGACGAGATTTCAGCCGTCATTATCGCCCACCCACTCATCGATTCCCATCACGAATTTACGACTACGTGTATCTACGGGATCTGACCTATCGCCTGATACTAATTTCGTTCCCCCTCGCCCATGGTTATTGCCCCTTTTCGCGCCCCAAAGTTCGTATGACTCGGTACGGGGGAATGGGGAGGACGCGCCCGAAAAAGCTCACCTCCAAGGCCTCGATCCCGATAGTCAGAGAGCAGGACATTGATATCATTGACGACGAGGTCCAAAATGCCCTGCAACAGGTTGAGACCGGCGTGGAGAAGGCGGAGGAGTCGGTGAGTCCCTATCCCCCCAAAAGCCTCAGGCCCATCCCTGCATATATCACGTGATATCATCCGGAACCTCACCCCATCGTGAAAATTTCGCACCCCGGCCAGACCACCCCCAACCCACCCCTGCTGATCCGCTGCTCTATAGGAATTCCATCTGCAGGCAGCCATCAATGCAGCTGCCCAGGGGAAAGTAAATGAAGCCCACATCCCGACCCCGGAGACCGTCATCAGCAACCTGCAATATGACGAACTCTATCCCCCGACTTTTTCGCAACCTGCGACGTACATTCGCTTCTCCTCGACGGTCGAGGACTGTTGCTCCTGTCCGTACAACATGACGGAGGACGACGATGTCTTCTTCAAGATCATGAACCAAAAGCGGAGTCCCGACAGCCGCTGCACCGAGGACCAATTCGAAGAGGTGATGAACTTCTTTGAAGAGACGGCGCAGACCAAGCAGCCGTTTGCAGCCGTAGATAGTCCTCCCGTGTTAAGCTTCCAGGAGATGCAAGACTCGATGGATGCCGCCGTAGAGGACAGCGTAAAGCGGTTTGCCAAGGACATATATGAGCACTGGAAGTCGAGGAGGACGAGCAATGGCAACCAATCCCTGCTGCCGCATCTCAAGGTGAGTCATGTGCTGGAGGATGCGAAAGAAGACCGCACCATTCTGACCCATGCGCAGTTTGAAACGGGGCAAGAAACCGACGACTCAGACCCCTATGTCTGCTTCCGTAGACGTGAGGTCCGTCAGATCCGCAAGACTCGGGGCAGAGATGCCCAGAGCGCCGATAAACTCCGAAGGCTTCGAAAGGAGCTCGAGGATGCTCGGAAGCTGGTCGGACTTGTGCGCCAGCGCGAGAAGGCAAGGAAGGAGATGTTTGCGATTGAGCGGCAAGTCTTCCTGCAGCGATCCGAAGTCAAGGAGATGAAGAGGAAACTCAACATCAAGGACGACGACGAGGATCTCATCAACCAGAAGGTATGTACCGCTTGTCCCTGTTTTCATTTTCAGATACTAATTCGGAAAGCAGCCGAAGAAGAAGCCCGCAGAGGCCCCAGCGGTGCAACGACCAGCTGCCCCGCAACTTCGTATGCCGCCCAAAGCTGGCACCCAAACCTCCGACGATCTGCAGTTGCTGGAGGATGTCCAGGCGGAGAAGGAGAACGAGATTCTGCGCGACATCAAGCAAAACATTGCAAAGCATGTCAAGTGGAACGAAGGCTACGTGGACTTCACGAGAGCGCCACTGTCGCCGCCGCCTGAAAAGATGTTCGAAGCTGCATTCCGTCCAGCAATCACAACCCAATTACCGACGCCTCCGTCGTCGGATTCATCTGAGAACATGATGGATACCTCGCCGGATGTCTTGGGTGCCATCGCATTGCGAGATAAGCTAGCCTCTCATGCCATGGATCTAGACGACGAGACTAGCAAACTCCCGTCGTTCCGAAGGCGGATTGGGCGGTGCGGCCGTTTATGGATCGACCGTCGAAATCTGGCTTCGCGCTGTAGAGTGGATATGGACCCACTGAAGGCCGATCGATTCAAGTTCGACCAGGAGGATTCCGACGAGGAAATCGAGTTCGAACGGGATCAGTATGACATTCAAATCATGCAGCACCGAGCCATCATGGCGGCCAAAGCTCGAGAACAAGCTGCAGCTGCAGCTCAAGCCCATGCGCAGGCGCAGGCGGCCCAGGCCCAAGCCCAGCGACGAGCGCAGGCTGAACAGTCGGCCAACACCAATAACCAACCCCCCACCGCGGGGCAAACGATGGGGTCAAATCCTGGGCCTGGAGCCATTGCCCCAACCGCTGAGACTTGAGCTGGGCTTTCGTTTCTTCTCTCCCCTCTTGCCTACCGAACCTTATTAATCTGCCACACCGATATGTCTTTGCATCTGACAGGCGTTTATTGCGATTTGCCGACCCTCTGTAGTTTTATTTTCGCGCCACGAGTGACCCGGAAGGCTTTTCATGTCTTCTTAGTCACATTCGGCGCCCACGTGATGTCATTCTTTGCTTATTTGAATGCCGGGAAGCTTTCGAAACCGGAACGAGCCCCAAAAAGGAGCAATCTGGGAGAATGTCGCAGACGGGATCATCGTCACCACCTTGTTCTTGCGATGTTAGTGTACATAGTATTTGTTTTATCAGCGCGACGGTCGATAGACTTTGTATGGATAGTGAAGCGATGAGATCAGCAACGAAAAAAACAAAACAATATTTTAATGCGAGATAACGAAAGAGGAATCCACTTTTCTTGAACTTTTTCCTTTTAAGAAATCGACGATCCAATGGAGATGGGGAGATGGAACGGCTCGAGAATCAGGTCTTCTGAACCTTGGGTTTTCTCGACTGGTCGCTATCGCTTGCGGTGCGCTTGGATGCAGACGAGCCCTCGCCGTCTGCAGTCGAGCCCAGCAAGGAGAGAAGGCTCTGCAGGATTTCCTTCTCGCTGATTCGAACCTGGACGGCCATTTTTTGACGCCGGGATGATTCGTCCAGTGGAGAGGAGGACTCCGATTGGATTAACCGAGACAAGATTTCTTGATCTTGTGCGATCGTTGTTCCGTACTGTGCGCTCTCCAGCTGAATGGTCTTCAGCAGGAGGGCAGATTCTTCCTGGTCGAGGGATGGCTTAGGAAGCTTGCTTTTCGACTGGTACTTTTCGAACTGCTCCGATGGCAAGGACAGGGTCTTGAGCAGCAAGACGAGCTCGGCCGGCAGGATATCTGTCAATGTATCATCCTTGGAGATTCTTGGGATGACATAGCCATCGTCGAGGACCTCCATTTCCTCAAGGAACTGGAGCTAAACCGCGCGTCAGCAAGGAGAGTAGTCAATGGTGATAATGATAGACATACCCGAGGTTGGCTTTCAACATCGGCATTTTCGAGACCGGCCGCTTGGCAGACATGCTTCAGTGATAACTCGGCTACGTCGTAGGGGGCGTAGTTGTCCGTCACATAGCCGTAGCGTCTCAGGAGATCTACCCGAGGAAGCTCCCCATAGTCGTTGAAAATCTCATCACCTTGCTTGATGGGCTTGATAGCTTTCATGATCAACGAGCCTTCTTCTTGAAACAGACGAGCCTGGGGAGAATAATCTGGTAAGCCTGGGGTATCGGAAAGGGGAAAAATGAAAATGGCAAAACTTACATTGTTCCGGTCCGCGTCGGCGTTCAACAGATCGGCCAGCGGGACCATGCCTTTGGACGACTGTCCTTCTTCCTCATCAGTCACGTATCCGTCTTCGGCATCCCGCTCGTCTTCATCCTCCGGATTCTCAATATCGAAGGCATACGCCATGATGATGGAACCCATGGTGTGGGCGAGGTTCAGGAGGGCCTGGGTGCCCGCTTCGCCGTCGTACGAGGCCAGACCATCGACCGGCGGGAAGAGAGTGGGATTTTCTCGGATTACCGGAGCGATGGACTCGAGGATCATTTCCTCGGCGCCCTGCTTTCCAATCTTGCCCACAATTGCACTGCCCTGAAGCTCCTGGAGCTCTGACGGGGACCAGAACATCAGGGTGTCGAATTTCTGCGGCAGCACGTTGAAATACGGTTTCCAGGCAGATTCGTCACCACGCAGGTACTCATAGATCATGACAAGGATGAGGGACAGCCATGGGCCGAATTCGTCGAGATCGTGGGAGAGCAGATCCTTCAGCCCGGAGGTCCGAGCCGACAGAACAGACTCGGGTGGGATGGTAAAAAGTTCTTCACCGTCGGCAATATCGGACTGAGCCACTGGATGAAACAGAAGGATTTGTATCAGAGAATGGACTCCTTTCACACAAAAGACATATCGAAACGCTCATGGTTTGACTGGGTAAAATCCCTGTCAGGAGGACCACATACCAACACCTCTCCCGGCAGCTTGAGATCTCAGGTCTTGCACACGAATTTTCGGGTTGATCTTCACACCCGACCTGCCAGCCAGCCAAGTCATAAATTCATCGGTCTGCTGCTGGAAGTCCTCCGGGGTTGGGGAGTGGGTTGTGGGTGGCATATTGCGTTAAACGAAAAGGGTGTGGAGTTTCGTCACACCAAGAACGAGACTCAATGGGATCCCACGGAAAAGAGGTGTGAGGGGAGAAAGAAAAGGGAAAAGGGGAAATAAAAAGCAGGGAGAGCTTCAGACAGATCCACAGATTAAATGAACGTAGTGAGAGGAAAAATGAGGGAGAGGGGCAGCGGGAGAGGACGAGGGAGAGATGAAGATGTGTGGGAGGGGAAAATAGCCATAGTAGTAGTTCGTAAGGTGAGCACGCTGTATACACTCGGATAAACGCTGCGGCGGAATTGCCGCCTCCAAACCCAGCGGGAGCGCAACCAATCAACTAATCGATAACGCCCGCTGATAAAGAGGGCAGAAAAAACAACACCGCCTTCATTTTGCCCCTCACTCACCATATCGACCTCATTCTTTGATACTAATCCCTCTCTATATCATTCGAATTGAACCGTGATCTCTTCATATTACTTTCTCCCTGTCGCTTCCCCATATTATCCCGCCCCCGATGATCGCGATCGGCCTGGAGGGCTCGGCCAACAAGCTTGGCGTGGGCATCATGTTGCATCCTGACGATGGCAGCACCCCGCAGGTCCTGGCCAACATCCGTCACACATATGTCTCCCCTCCAGGGGAAGGGTTCTTACCCAAAGACACAGCGCGACATCATCGGGCGTGGGTGGTGAAGCTGGTGCGGAAAGCCCTCAGAGAAGCCCGCCTGTCCGTCCGAGATGTGGACTGCATCTGTTACACCAAGGGGCCCGGGATGGGAGCACCCCTCCAGAGCGTGGCCGTGGCAGCGCGCATGTTGAGCCTACTCTGGGGCAAAGAACTGGTCGGGGTGAACCACTGCGTGGGACGTATGTAACCCTTTCCCTTCCCCCTCCCCCACCACTCGACTCACCGCTGAGGCTATTTGTTGCAGATATCGAAATGGGCAGACTCATCACTGGCTCCACGAACCCCGTCGTGCTCTACGTCTCCGGAGGAAACACCCAAGTCATCGCGTACAGCTCCCAGCGGTACCGCATCTTCGGCGAGACCCTCGACATCGCCGTCGGGAACTGTCTGGACCGGTTCGCGCGCACCCTGCACATCTCCAACGACCCAGCCCCGGGGTACAACATCGAGCAGCTCGCCAAGAAGGGCAAGCAGCTGGTGGAGCTGCCGTACACAGTGAAGGGCATGGACTGCTCGTTTTCCGGGATATTGGCTGCGATTGACGGCCTCGCAGCGACGTACGGTCTGGGCGGGAAAGAGGAGGAAGCTGCCGATGACTCACCAGGGAAAGTGTTGGCGGACGCGACGGGGGAGAATGGAAACGGCGGGATCACCGCCAAACCCACCCGCGCCGACTTGTGCTTCTCGCTCCAGGAGACGATTTTCTCGATGCTGGTGGAGACAACGGAGCGCGCGATGGCGCACGTCGGCTCGACGGAGGTGCTGATTGTGGGTGGCGTGGGCTGCAACGAACGGCTGCAGGAGATGATGGGGATCATGGCTCGCGATCGCGGCGGGAGTGTCCATGCGACGGATGAGCGGTTCTGTATCGACAATGGGATTATGATTGCGCAGGCGGGCCTCTTGGCCTACAAGACGGGGTTCCGAACGCCGCTGAAAGAGTCTACTTGTACGCAGCGGTTCCGGACGGATGATGTTTTTGTGAAGTGGCGGGATTGAGTGCTTGTTTAATTGGCTGATTGAGCGTGTGGTGACATACCCAATGGACGTTAGATTTGCTTATTGTCCATACTGATTGCTTCTATATGTTGAATCCTTAATGACTGTATCCGAATGCTACGCCATCAATGGGGCACACATGTCCCAGATCTACTGTGGACGATAATGGCAATGATCTTCTCCAGAGCGAGACGAGATCCCTCGCATGTGACAACCAAGCGGGGCCGCGATGCTGGAGAATGTCCACCAACCTGGCCAATCCGTCTAGCTTCAAGCGCCTTTCAAAGCAATCGACAGCGATGCCAAGAGAGCAATGGGACTATGAACATAGCAAGGGCTCCTTATTGGTTAGAACGCGGATGGAGTGATACGAATGCAGAAAAGCATGTTCAACCAGAAAAAAAGGAAAAGGAAAGAAACACGCAAGTCTTGTCGCTAATGGGGCCCCAGCCCAACTCCGGAAAATAATAGTGAGGATATGAAAGTAGAAAATCGTCTGCATGATATGATGCCATCCAATCGTCCACAGATGAGTGGCTCTAAAGGCCGGAGTATGCCATTTTTGATGACCGCTGTCTGTACGAGCGATCTATGATCGTGAAGAACCTCGGGGAGAGTTTGTGAAGGAATGCTCTGCACTTGAGATCGAACAAACCTCCGGAAGGCCGTGGAGAATGGTAGTGAGAGCAGACCGTGCCGATGTTCGAGTATGTCGGACTGAGGATGAAATGATATGTATGGTGCATAAGGAGGGCTTTGTGCAACGGCCACCTCCACATATGCGATTTATCCTGTAATGTCCGCGGTTGGTTTGTACAGTATCGTTGTTACATACTACATGGGCACATCAGCAAAACTCAAAAAAGGAAAGGCATGGGGCGGAATTGACATACCTTGCGCTTGTACCGGGTGGTGACGCTCGTGGCGAGAACGCCGTTCTTGATACTACTCGTGGCGAGATGGTTCAGGACCGTGTGGTTGGGGTAGTTCAAGACGCTGCTATCATCCTTCATCGGGGTCGTGCCGTTCAGGATGGACTTGCCCAGGAAGAGCGGCAGACTTGGGGGCGTAGGAGCATCACCGATGACGTTGACCGCCTGCTTGTACTCCGGGGTTTCCTCGCTATCTTCCTCTTTGTCCAAATCCACGAGGAACTGCGGGATAATGCAGCGGAAGTCTCCCAGCAGGATCTCTTCCGGTTCTTCTTTGTCGGACTGCTCTTCTACCGTGGACCGGACCTGGTCGCTCCCGGAGGCGTCGGGAAGAACCTGGGGCGGGTGAACGCCAGGCGGGGCTCGGCTCCGAGATGTCTTGTCGCTCCCGCTCCGTGTGCGACTGCCATCGCTGGCACTGATTTCGATGTAATTGACCAGGTGATTTGTAAAGTCCACGGCGGTGGGTAGAGTGTCCGCGGCGCACATCTGCCCGTCCACAATGAATTTTAGATGATGTGTCCCGGGTCGAAGGTTCAAAGTCGCGGACATGACGCGGGGGTTTTGTTCGCTAGTTATCAAAATTCTTAGCAACCACCGCCAATGAAAGGGACTGCGACATAATCGCATCCATACCTTCTGTGCAATCGATACTTCTTCTCCCAGTTGACAAAAGTTCCGGTGACGTAGACCTTCTCACCGGGAGCAGTCCATTCGATCGTTGTCGGCACCGCCCGGCCCACTCCACTTGTAGTGTACGGCTCCAGCTCGTCCAGCGTTTCTTCCTCATCAATCGTCGGGCGGCGCTGACCAGAGCCCTGTGCGCCCGCACTCTCATCCAGCAGACGGTCGGAAGGAGCCGAGCTCAGGGAGTCCTCCGGTCCGAGAATGGGCGAGCCGGGAGTCGCGGTAGCATCGCCAATGGGAAGCGGTAAGCGCGGCGGGCGCTGGAGGTGGGTGGACGCGTTGTAATAGGTATTGGGAGGCGGGGCCGATGGGTCTATGGAGGGGTAGGGGTCATGTTTTGGCGCCGACCGAGAAACCGGGACTTCGACGGGGGTGGATGGATCGAGGGAGGTCGGTTCTCGGGGGGGATGCCCTGTGCGCTTCGGTTCGTGTACTTGACGCGGGGGTGGATCGCCGACATTGCTGGATTGGAGACGTTGCTGGGCGCTTGCTTGGTTCTCATGGGCGGGATGTCCGGTCGCCGTCTCTTTGGACGCTGACGGGTCTAGGGTGGTACCCTTGTTGGTCCCTGGGGCGGCATTGAGGGATGGGCGGCGATTCACTCTCTTATCACTGGCAGAGGTAGCTGATAGAGCTGCGGAACCCGGAATCGAGTGGGCATCTCCGACCGGGCCCTTGGATGGATTGTTGCCCATCTGCGACCAAAAAAATAATCCCCGGGACGGGAGGAAAGGACTGAAAAGGTGGAGAAAGGGAGAAGAAGACTATAAAGGAGAAAATGCGACGAGGAAAAGGATCCAAGTAAGAGAGACGGAGAAAGAAGGGAGGGAGAAGATGCGATGCAAGCGGGAGGGAGAGAGGGAGAGAGGGGGAGAGGAGGGGAGGAAATTATGCAGAACGTGACAGCATCAGAACGTCAGGATCAAGACCAGTAAGAATTGACAGAACGAGGATTGATCTGAACCCAAATCAATCAATCGACCGGCAAAAAGACGAAATGGATGAGGGAGTCTCGATTGAGGGAGGGAGTAAAGTTGAATGAAGCAACGAGAGAGGAAGAAGATGGATGATGTCGATGAGAGTTGGCTGACTAGGGCTTAGGGCTTAGTCAGTCATCCGGCCGACCTCATCATCTACATCGAGTATATCGAGTATTTACTTCTACAATCTTTTATATATATATACATCTTGCCTGCTTCACTTTCACCATCACTCCCGTTATCTTTATCAGGTATACCATCCAGGGTTGCAACCTCAATAATGACTACATTGCATGGATAAACAATTTGCCCATTCCTCCTCCGCCATTGACCCCTATTCCAAAACAATGGCGTGGATGACAGCGGTTGCGACAGCCTTGTCCATCATCGCGTATCCATCGGTTTACATCTTTACCGCAGCATACAGACTTTTGTGGCTGTTGGTCCAGGGGCTGGTTACACCGCTCCTGTATCTGGGCGATTGGATCTGGAGTCTGATCCTCCTTCCCCTAAGAATCCTGGCCAAATTCGAGGTACGAGGGATACGAGCCACGGCCCCGTTGAAGTACAAATGAGGAGGGGAGTTGCTTATGTCTCGTGCAGTCAATTCTAATCTACTTGGGGGTGGCTATGGTGATGGGAATGGGGTCGGGTTTCATCGTGTATTACTCCAGTTCCACCGTGGTTAACCTGTTGGGCCAAGCGCTGGGAGCGCTTTGGACCCCATCTGCTCCACCCACCAGTCCCTCGGACAGCGAGGCTCTCCCGGGTCGCCAGACCGGCCTCGTCAATGCGCCGCTATTTCTTCCCCGGGGCCAGTGGAGGGGACGGGACGGGAAGAAAGCGCTAAGACAGACCCGACAGCCTGGGCTACAAGCTTCGACGATTTTGGAGGAGGACAGTAGTCAATATTCGGATGAAGAGCTGGGGTGACCCGGACTATAATACACCGTCCTGGCTTCTGTTGTTGGATAGATGAGACCGACAATCTGGGACGACCCGGTTGCCCAGGTGGGCGTGCTTAATCAACCTGAGATATGAACGAACCCCTGCATATCCAGTGTTTCTGATCTGTTAAGCACGGAATCCTGGTTGCGTTGCTGTCGGACCAACTTTAATTAATTAATTATGACGACGATGATTCTTGTCGGATTTTTATTGTGCTGTTCCCTTTCCCACCTCCGGCCTCGCATAATCGGATTGTCCCAAGAAAGAGCAGGAATGAAAGCGCCATTGTTGACTAACGCCCTGGATAAAGTTATGTGGCCCGAGTGGATCCGGCCACCCTTGGCACAAGAAGGATCATCAATCCCCATTGACTCCTTGGGAAAGGACAAAGCATGATTTAATCGGTAGGTATGTGGGTCAGACGAAGCCTCCGCCCTTCGTCGGTTGTCCTTTTAATCTTTGGTTTCCTGGAAATCGTTTCCTCTGCTCTTTTCTCCGCCCATCTTCCCTTCCTTCCCTCCTCGTGGACTAATTCCTTCCCTCTCGTTCATCGTCCTCCCTACCACCGAAAGCCTCGTACACCTCGCCTCTCATGACTCGGGTGCTTCGATCTCCCTAGATTAATCCCAGTGGCGCGTCGCAGCCTCGGCTCGGGTTTCCGGCGGACGTTCCGGGCGTCTGGAAAGCTTGTTGGTGGTGATCGGTGCTGGATGTTGGATTATAAGGGACGCGGCGGGACTTCCATTCCTCCTTTCTCGGTCGCGTGTGGACAATAAGGATCGACGAAACGATGCTTCCTCGATCATATTTGCGAGGGCGAATGCTCCTCTGGGCACTCATCTGCTTGATGTGCGTGGGGTTGTTCGTCTCGAGGCGAGAACAGACTGTTTGGGTAGACCAAACGCGCCCGGCTTCCGCGGACTCGACCGGCGGATCCCTTCGACAAACGGAAGCGTCCCACATCCTCGAAGGCCATATCGCCTTCTGGCGCCGGTTCCAGCACCTCCTCGTCAAGTATGGGCCGAAAGCCGAGCCTCCACTCCGGTTAGACAAGGCCCCGTCGATCCGTTTTGAACAGGCTAGCCCAGACTTTCATCCCCATGTGTTGGATATGCTGCCGGACGATGTGGAAAATATGAAGTTAGCCCACGCAGGGTTTGTCAAGGACATCACGTCGAGTCCACCCCGGTTACAATATACGCCAAACACGAGGGGCTTGGTCTCGACCGCCGGGGGTGCCTATCTTCCGGTCTTGGTTATCTCCCTGCGGATGCTACGGAGGACCGGCTCGAAGATGCCAATGGAGGTGTTCCTCGCGAACGATGAGGAGTACGAGGGCTACATCTGCGACGTGGTTCTTCCCTCCTTGAACGCGCGGTGCGTGGTCCTCTCGCACATTCTCGACGCTGTCCCGATGGAAGCAGAAATCCACAAGTACCAGTTCAAACTCTTTGCCATGATGTTCTCATCGTTTGAGGAGATCCTCTTCCTCGATGCCGACGCATTTCCCCTGTCGCCCCCCGAGGACCTTTTCACCCACGAACCTTTCAAGTCCACCCACATGGTCACGTGGCCGGACTTCTGGGCGACCACCATCTCCCAGTATTATTACGACATCGCGGCCCAACCGAGCCCGGCCCAGGGCATCCGACAGTCAAGCGAATCCGGGGAACTCCTTCTGTCGAAGAAGACGCATCAGAAAACCCTGCTCTTGAGCACGTATTACAACTTCTGGGGCCCCGACTACTACTATCCTTTGCTATCGCAAGGTGCGTCCGGGGAGGGTGACAAGGAAACCTTCGTGGCCGCCGCGTTGGCGCTCGGCGAGCCGTACTACCAGGTGTCGGAGCCCATCTGCGCCATCGGCCACCGCACCAAGGGCGGCATGGCAGGCTCCGCCATGGTCCAGTTCAACCCCACCGAGGACTTTGCGCTGACCCGCAACGGGCAGTGGCGCGTGCACGGCTCCAAGGCGCCCCCGCCGAAAGCCTTTTTCATCCACGCCAACTACCCCAAGTTCAACCCGGCGACGGTCTTCGACGACCAGGACGTCACGCCGACTTTCGCCGACGACGGCAGCTACACGCGCGCGTGGACGATCCCGGAAGATGTGATCAGCCAGTTTGGCTCGGACATTGAGAAGGCCTTTTGGCGAGAAATCCTCTGGACTGCCACGGAACTAGAAGACAAGTTCGAATCGTGGCGAGGCAAGAAGGGAATCTCGAAGATGACCCGGAAGTACTGGAATGCCGTCTTCGCGGATAAGCGATCAAAGTAAGGTCTCCAAGGAGCGATGTTACAATCGATTTCTTTTGGTCCTACTTGGTGTATTTCACATTCCTCCCCCTTTCCTCCCACCCGACCTTTGGGAATATCCAGGCACATCATCCCGCCCAATATCCCATGGCCAATAGACAGATGATGGAAGATTCATCTAAACGAGTTGGATCGGATCCTGCAAGGCTGCTGGACAAGCTGAGCTGCGATGTTCCATCTCACGACCGGGGAGAGGCTTTGCATCGCGTTTATCGAACGGTGCAGTTCAGATTCGATCTGTTCCCAGCGTGGGACGCCACGTCAGGCTTATGTATAACGCAGTGTACACGTTATGGTTGCAGCTACGGTGGACGTGCATGATGTTTGTTGTCTCGAGAGTTGTATTACTACCTTACTACCTTACCTCCCTATTACACCGCCGCCCTCTACCGATAGATACCTACAGACTTAGCTCCAACCAATGAATTATAATTTATTACTGATTAATAGTCTTATTTCATTTCTAACCGCTCTATGCTGACCAAATGCCTGTTGCACATGTGGTCTCTAATATACAAGAGTTGAAAATCTGTATCCATCATCATAATAATACACTTCTCCCAAGGGAGACATACCCACAAGTAAACAACAACAACAACCTACGTAACCTACCTAGACAGACAGACAGGCAGACAGGCAGGCACTAAACCGACGTCCCCAGAACCATACCCGACTTCTCGGCCTTCCGAACAGCCTCAGCAAACAACTCCTTGCAGCGGACTCTACTCCCCAACCGCGCACACAAGAGGAAAGCACCGCTCAGCTTGCGATGCAAACTATAAGTTTCCTCGGGCGGGGGCGCGAGACGCTCACGGATCATGACGGGGATGAGGTCGCGGACGCGGTCGGTGATGGTCTGGTTGCTGAAGTCGTAGACGTCCGGCGAGGAGTCCATGTAGGGCTCGGCGAGGGTGACGATGGAGGTGACGTGGGCGTCGACCATGGCGGGGGATTCGTGGCCGGTGAGGTAGCCGAGCTCGATGGAGAGGCGGTGGCAGGTTTGGCGGTCGCCGCGGGAGGCGGCGAGGAGGGTGCTGACGTATTTGGAGATGAAGTCGCGGGGGAATTCGCGGGCGGCGCCGAAGTCGAGGAGCTCGAGGCGGTTGGTGGATGCGTTGTAGAGGAAGTTGGTCCAGTTGGGGTCTGTCTGCATGTATTGGAATTCGATGATCTCGCGGAGACAGAGGCGGAGGATCTGGGTGCCGATCCAGTCGCGTTGGGCTTGGGTCATGTTTTGGACTTTGGTGACGGCTACGCCGTCGACGCGTTCCATTGTTAGGACCTGTTTGCCGGAGGCGGAGGGGATGATTTCGGGGACGAGGAAGGTGGGGTCGTCGTGGAGGAGGTCGCGGAAGCGGGCGGCGCCTTGCGCTTCGCGCAGGTAGTCGCATTCCCAGGCGAGTTCGGTGCGCGCGTTGGCGATGGTCTTGTCGAGGTAGAGGCCGCGGGGGAGGAGGCGGGAGGCGGTGAGGAGGATGGAGAGGTTGTTGAGGTCGGAGTCGATGGAGTCTGCGACGCCGGGGTATTGGACTTTGACTGCGACGCGCTGTCCGGTCTGCTTGAGCACGGCGCCGTGGACTTGGCCGATGGAGGCGGCTGCCATGGGGACTTCGTCGAAGGAGGAGTAGAGGTCGCGCCAGTTGGGGCCGAGGTTGTCTGCGAGGACCTTGTCCCGTTGCGAGGCCGGCATGTAGTCTGCCCGGTCCTGCACTCGCTGGAGGACCTGCTGGATGGAGTCCGGGAGCATCTTGGAGTCTGTGCTGCTGTTAGCAGCCACACAACGCGACAGTCTACGTGGATGGCGTCTACGGACCTTGGAAGCTCAGCATCTGGCCCAGTTTCAGGGCCGCCCCACGCATCTTGGAGAGCTTGGCCACGAGCCGCTCCATGTTTGCCGGACTAAACATGAGAGACCCAGCGCTGTCCTCGTGGCTGCCGGTAGCCCTGCGGAAGCCCTCGCCCATGGCCCCCAGAGCCATGGAGGTTGCCAGACCGCCGTACTGCCATAACCTGCCGAGGCGCGAGGATGGCACCCGAGATTCCATCATCTGATAGGCGCCGTCGTTCTTCACATCCGCCACGATACTCGGGGTTTCCTATAGTCTGCCGTCAATACTTTCTACCCTTCGACTGAGGAGCAGTGCCGATGGCACATACCGTAAGAATCGGTGACGTCGGTTGTTCCGTCGCGACAGTATCTACCTTCTCTGTCTCCTGAGCCACACGAGGCGGGGAATTTTTCTGGGCTGCCAAACGATACGGGTTGAAACCGTCCGAGGCTGCTTTTTTCGACAACACCTTGGCCACCCTGGGGCTGTGGAAAATCTGGTTCATCACTTCGTCCGGAATCTCCCCCTGTTCTTCCAGCGACGGGGTACTTCCCGCTGGGGCCTCCTTAGGAGACGCGGCGGAATGAAACACATCCGCGTTCACCCCATCTTTGGCGCTCACTTGCACGTCACTTGCGGATTTAGGCACCTTGACTCGGGGAAGTCCAGACAAATGGGTACTGGACTCCGCCGAAGGCCGATAGAAGACATCCTGCTGAGGGCTGACCCCCACCTTGCCCTCCGCACCTCCACTGTGTTCTGTCACAGATGCGGGGATCTGCGACTCGGCTCGGCGTTGAGACTGCTTAGCCTCGTCGGGGGAGAGGGATGCGGCGTGCGGAGGCGCCGCGGGAGACGGGTGTTGGGGTTTGGGCGCATGTTCGGAGACATCAGGTTCGTCGAAACGTTTGGCAAGGGCCGCCGCGGCTCGTGCGGTCATAATCAGACCCTCAGTCTGACTCTGAATGCCCTTGGTCAGGGAAGACGTCCGAGTGAAGACATCGAGCTGGCGCTGGCGCAATGCCAGGTGCTTGGAGGCGATGGAGGTGGTGGCATTGAGCAATTGGATGGCGTCTAGTAAACGCTTACCCGACATGGTGACGACGTTGCAGAGCACACCCTAGAGAGCATACATCATGGATGTGAGATCCCAAAGATGAAGCTTTTGCGGCCGTGAATCGGCCATCGGGCGATCGAGCGGTGTTTTCTGCCGCGCCCCACCGCCCCACCGCCGGCCAACTCCGATTCTTTATCGGCGAACCGGATTACTATGATGTATTGGCTATAGATAAGGCTCTCTTTTCCTCTCTCTTCTTTTCTCCCCTCAACCTCTTCTTCACTACTCAATCCCTCAAGAGAATGCCTGATGACCAACAAGAATAATGTACAGGTTCTGGAGAACGAGATCCACGATCTCGAGTCTCGCTTGCGCGATGCGAAGGCCCGTCTCGCGTTAACCTCTGCGCTCAAAGATGGCCCTAAACCCTCTCCTATCCCCCAATGTATGTATAACAACTCCCGAGCACCACCAGCCTGCCTACCTAGGTAGTAGCCACTTACGACGAAACCAAATCTAACAAGCACACCCAGATCCCACCCCATCAGACGCCACCCATGCGCTCCTCCTCCTCTCCGACACCGCCCTCCCACTCGGCTCCTTCGCCTACTCCAGCGGTCTCGAGTCCTACCTCGCCCACAACAAGCCCCTCCCCCGCGGCGTTACCCCCACCACCTCCTTCCACCGCTTCCTGAATCTCTCAATCGCCTCCATGGCAAGTACCTCCATCCCGTACGTCCTAGCCGCCCACCGCACGCCCGAGACCCTCGAAACCCTCGACAACGACCTCGACGCATCGACGCCCTGCGTCGTCGCGCAGCGCGCCAGCATCGCGCAGGGCCGCGCCCTGATCGGCGTGTGGGAGCGAGCCTTCCGCGCGACGTACGCCGCGCGCCCGTCGTTCTCAGCAGCGGCGGCAGCGACGGCGAGCGTCGAGCGGTTCGCGGACGCGCTCAAGTCTGGCATTGATCGCGTCGACCAGTTGGGCCCCAAGGGCCACTTTGCGCCGCTGTGGGGCGTCGTCTGTCTGGCTATGGGGGTGGATGTGCGCCAGACGGCGTACGTGTTCATGTTGAATCATGCCAAGGCCGTGCTCAGTGCTGCGGTGCGCGCGTCGGTCATGGGCCCGTACCAGGCGCAGCGCGTCCTGGCGAGCAAGGAGTTGCAGGATATGATCGCGGACCGGATCGATCGGGAGTGGGAGACGGCTGTGGAAGATGCTGGACAGGTGGTGCCGCCGCTGGATCTGTGGGTCGGACGGCATGAGCTGTTGTACAGTAGGATATTTAATTCGTAATGCATCAATTAGATTTCTTTCCTGGCAGAGAGACATGTGCTGATGAGAGCCATTCCAAGTGGATTTCATTCGATCCGTAGCTATCGCTGCAAACCGTCGTCAACCCGTTGCATCTTTCCATGCCTTTCCCAAAGTAATCCTACATACATCGCACGCCTTGCGAACCCACCCAGCTGACATGCGAACACTGATGTGGGTATCCAGAAAACCTCCCTGTACGACGCACAGAGGAAACAGAAGTCAAAGAGGAAAGCGAAAAGGGAAATGAAAGAAGAAGGGAAAAGAACCCGAGGACCAGAGATCCGCAATTATCTGGCCAATATGCAAAGGCAATTCTTCTGCCGGGAAAACGAAAGATTCAAAATCGGAACGCCGGCCCCTTTGATATCCTATCCAGCTAAAACCGCACGCGACTGAAACACCGCACCGTAAACCTGTTCCGTGATTTAGGGGACACAAACAAGGAAATAAGAGAGAAGGAAAAAGAGGAAAAAAGGACGGAGAAAGAAATATAGAGGGATAATAAAAGGCGTAAGTCAAAGGGACGAGAATAAAATGGTGTAAGAGGCAATAGGAGGGTAGAAGGAAACAAAAAGGGCGAATGAAAGAAAGAAAGAAAAAAGAGGCTATAGTACAAGAATGGTAGGTGAGAGATGAGATCGAGGAAGGGTCCATTCTCGATCACAGAGTAACGTGCATATAATCGTTATTCCCAAAGGACCGGTTGCAATTGGGGCACTTGCGAGATCGGGACGTGAGACGTTCGGCCACACAGTCCTTGCAGAAGACGTGACCGCAGGTCTTGATTGCAGTGTTCTTGAAATTCCGGCGACAGACTGTACAAAGCGCAAGGGTCTTTCCCTCCAGTTAGCACGAGCTCATACGGTGGGTAACAGTTCCGAATGGGGTGTGTGCTTACCCTCAACATTTCGTACTCGGACGATGAATTGCCAAGGCTCTTGTTCTTCCAATTCTCTAGGCTCTTCTTGGTATCGGCGAGCGTCGCCTTCAGGGCTTCGACCTCCGTCTCCGCTTGACGGCACGCACTCGACGTGCTCGCGAGAGTGGAATCCTTCGACTTGGCGACAGTCTTCAGTTCCGTAATCTGACCTCGCAGCCCGTCCATGACGATGCCGTTCTCGGTGATCTGCTGTTGCGCCGCGTAGTGTTTGCTCATCATCGAGTTGAGTGCCTCCTTGGTTTCGCTCACCTGCTTCTCCATGTTGGCCAGGAGAGAACGAGCGGCCCCCTCGGCCTCTTTCAATTGGGCGATGATGTCCGAGCTCTTGGAATTCTGCATCCGCAGAGTGCGCACTTCCATCTCCCGCGCCTCCTTGCTTTTCATCGCCGCAAAATATTTCTGGTCGGCCTTGGATTTTTCTGCCACGAGCCGCGCGACCTTCTCCTCCAATGCGCTGAAGTCCGTCACCTTCTGCGATGCTAACGACGAGTACTTTTTGCAGGCCGTTTGCATCGACGATAATTCCGTATTGAGCATGGAGTATTGGCGCTCCAGGGTGTGATATTTGGTCCGTAACTCTTCCACTGGCGTCTCGTCGACCGTCGGTTGCGCGGCCTTGGCGCTGTCGAGTTGCAACCGTAACCGTTCCACCTCGGATTCCATCGAAGCGATCTGGGCTTTCCCGGCCTCCGCCAGATCCTGAACCTTGGTGATGGCCGTCTTTTCCTGTTCCTGGGCGGCTTTTCGCATTTGCTGGTCGGCCAATAATTCGTCGCGGGCATTTCGTATGCGTGCTAGATCATTCTCCGCGCGCATCAATTGCGCTTCCTTTTCAGCAATGGCAGCTTGCGTCTCTTCGTCCACCCGGTTGCGGTACGCCGTCCGTTCCGATCGTAATTTGGCCGACTCTTCCCGAAGTTGTACGTTGGTCGCCTCTAGATGGTTAATCCGTTTCACGACATCCTCATACTGAGATTTTAAGTGCTTGAACAAGTCCGTATGCGCGTAATCATCATCCGTCAATTTCGAGTGCTGGCGATCGAGTTAGCCGGATCTTCGTGCTGCGAGGCAGATCCAACGCCTATGAGAACCCACCTTAATATTCAAATCCGTGATCTGACCCAATAAACTCGCGTTCTCCGCCTCTAGCTTCTGTAGATGCTCCTTCTGCTTCTCCGAGATGGCTGCGAGTCTATGATATGCCTCCTCCGACTCGGGGCTGCGTTCCGCGCCAGGGGTGGCGCCATTCGAACCAGTCTGATCCTCTCGCTCACGTTGCCCAGATGCGCTGTCGCCCCCTGGTCGCTGTGCGCCGAAGATGTACTGCTTTTCCAACTTGGCGGCGGTCAAACTGCGCGCACGGTCCAGTTTCTTTTCCGCCACCATGTAGCGTAACGAGGCCTCCTCCAAACTTTCCTCGAGTTGCTGCTTTTCAGACAAGGCTTTCTCCAGTTCGGCGATGGTGGATTTCTCTTCCGACAATTTCTTGGAGAGTTGGCTTTGTAGGTCGGACACGTCGGGGGAGACCTTTGCGGCGTTGGCGAGAAAGCCGGAGACAATGTGGCGAATGCCATCTGAGCGGGATTTCAAATGCTTCTCAAACTTCTCGGAATCATCGAAGATCAGCGAACTCTGGAAAGACGGGACATCTACCGAATCGGTTAAGCTGGTTCCTCCCAGGACAATCTTCTGCGACATACCTTGGGTATCCCCTGGAGTCCCCATGAGAATTTTTATTTCGTCGATCATCTGCGGTATGCGTTAGACCTGAGGCCTCACACGTGGGAAGGAAACAGAGAAGAGAAAGGGGAATTACAGGGGACCCACCTGTTGGTACCACGCATCGATTATCCGAAGATGATCATTGTGATAGGCCGTCGCCTTGGACATCTCCTTCACTTTGGCTTCCAGCGACGTCTTTTCACGTTTGTATTCCTGCATCTGGCGCCAAATCGCATCCTTCTGGAATCGCTATTAAGGGAGGCAAGTCAGCATGAGGGATCGTTAGGACTCCAACGACGCCGCGCATCTAGAATTCGAGATTAGATCCGACCAAGAGGGGACCTCGTTGGATGAATCGATTCCCAGATCGACGACGGGAGAGGCGTGAGACTCACCTCCAAATCATCCTTCCAGGGCATATCAGCATCGGGATGAGGCTTCCCCCCGCCGTTGACCGAGGTGGCCTGTTTCTTCAAGGGGGGGGCCGAGTCATTGTGATCATAAGTGGCGCCTCTCTTCCGGTCTTCCATCTTGACGAAATCAGACTCGGAAGATGCGACGGACGTGGGTTCGGCGGCCGGCATCAGTGGCTAGAAAGGCATAAGTTTTAGAGGGAGAGGCCGTTCCCCACCGAGCAGCAACAGAACCGACGAGTAGATGCCACCGCAGGGTCCGACCGTGATTGGAATACGAGGAAACCAAGGAGGACAGCGAGGAGAAGGGGACAGAAGGGGTGATTCTCTTGGAATGAGAGAGGTATGGGAGAGGGGAGAGGGGGGTGTTGTGGTGGAGGGGGAGGTGGGTTTGACGATGGTGAAAAAGAGAGGGAGAGAAAGAGAGAGAGAGGGAGAGGGAAGAGGGATGGAAGTTGAGATAAGCAGGAGGATTTTCGGCCTTGAACTTCTGGCTCGTCCATTCGTTTCTTGGCGTTCCCGATGCTGCTGAGTCATCACGTCGGTGCCGCCTCCCACGTGACCCGCGCCCACCTGGGGATGCCTGAGGAACACGACTTTTTTCATCTATTCCGGCCTGAGGAACTCCATCCCACCTTCTCCCGCTCTTGTTTCAGCGCATCCCATGGCCCCCTCTCCCTCCTCCAGCGATGCTATGCTGCGAGAATGAAATCCTTCTCTAGTTCTGCGATCAGTACGTCCCTTGACGCTGCTCTGGTTTTCATCGATGGAAGGACTGGCCGCTGACCCGTGCGATCTGCAGATAAGTCGGGGAAGAAGTTTGCTCCAAAGGCGCCGGTGCGCCGCGCCGCTGCGGGAGCGACTTCTGCCCCCCCATCCCAGCGAAAAGCCAGTGTCGCATCGCAACCATCGACATCACACGCGCCTCGGCCTACGCCGCAACCGACACCCCAGCCGACAATTGAGACCACGACCGCGACCGCGACCCCGGAACCCACGCCCCCGATCACGACCGTCGAACCTTCTGTACCCATCGAAAACCCCACCCCCGAGCCTGCGATCACCCCCAGCGCAAATGCCACGCAACAGCGTTCTGCGACGGCCATTCCGATCCCCCGGCCGAAACGGAAGGCATCTCTTATGGAGGCGGTTCCGATAGTGGCGGGTGTTACGCCCCCGCCGTCGCAGACCATCGTCCCGTCAGGGCAGACGACCATCCCACCATCGCAGAGCGTGTCCGCCGATACCGCCGAAATCCCTTCGATAGAGGGTTTACCGGAGCCTTCGAACGAAACCGGGATCAGAACGGAAGATTCGGTTGCCATTCGCCATGATGAGCGTCCCCAGTCCGTTTCCGCGCCCGAGCCCGAGCCGTCCGCCACAACCACTACGGAGATTCGTCCCTCGAAGCGCCCGAGGAAGTCAATAGAACCATCGGTGGAGGATGCAGAAATGCAGCCGCTGGAGAACGGCGTGCCCCTGGCCACCCCCCCACCGACGCAGACCCAGTCGGTGGTGGAGACTACAGAAGAGCCTATTGTGAAGGAGCCCCCCGCTAGTAAAGGTCGAAAGACAGCCACGAAGTCAAGAGCTCGAAAATCGACCCGGGATAATGCCGATGGTACGGCTACCCCGAAGAAGACGAGGAAGCCTCGGGCGCAAAAGACGCGCGAGCCGACCCCCGAGGACGCCGAACACGTGGAGATTGCACCGGCCGTGGTCAAGATGTCGGAGCTCTGTAAGGATCTCCGGACGGGCAAGAAGTCCAAGCGCGAAGTGGAACTGCGCAACATGGAACTCGCCGAACTGGAGCGCAAGCAAAAGGCGCAGCAAGAAGACAACAGTACCGAGCAGACCCCGGTGCGGCCGGAGAAAGAAGACCCGACTCCGGCCGCCGAGAACGACTTGGGGTCGGACAGCAAGACGCAATCCGGACCGGTCATGCGGATCGTGAACGGGGAAATCGTGCTTGACACGGCATCTCTCCAGGTCGATCGCCACGCGGACGCCGCGCGAAACGGAGGGGAACTCGAGGACGTGGTGGAAAACTCCCTCACGCGGAAAATCAACCAGGCGACCTACGGAAAGCGCTCCAAGACGGAGTCGTGGGACGAAGAATTAACAGATCTATTCTACCGCGGACTGCGCATCTTCGGTACCGATTTCATGATGATCAGCAAGCTGTTCCCGGGGCGGTCACGACGGCAGATCAAGCTGAAATTCAACAGCGAAGAGCGCCGCGATCCCGGACGCATCAAAGACACCCTGCTGGGGCCCAGCGAGACCATCGACATCACGACCTACTCGGAGATGACCAACACGGTCTACGACGATCCGAAGGTCATCCAGCAGGAGCTCGACGAGGAGAAGAGGAAGATCGAAGCCCAGCATGCCAAGGAAAAGCAGGCGCAGGAAGAGCTCCTCCGCAACCCGGATGGCATGGTCGATGCCAACGGCGCCGACAGTAAAGGCCACAATGCGGCCAAGAGCAAGCGGGGCATTAAACGGCAGGCCGCGAAGAATGCCGGTGGCGGAACCGAGGAGGTTCTGGGTTCGATCGATGATTTCCCTTGAGTTTTGTGTCTTGACCTTCATGTCCGTTGATTTCAATCGGGGTGGCTATCTTTTTCTGTGTCTTATGTATGGCTGGGAGGTACGGCGTTCAAAGCGTTTCTGATATATACAACCGAGGGAGCTAAGCCGGTCTGGAGTCCGGTCTGGGTAAGATTATATCGTTATCAATTGTCATGAATTATATGATCGCTCTGGAGATCGACTCGTTGGTCTTTGGCGAGTACGGTGTTCGAAACGTAAACCACAACGCAATGCAATGCAGTCAAATACTCCGACCCAGGTCTTCAATCACCTGCGCCTCGTCGACCCAAACCCAGTACTCGTAGTCGGGGTAGAGAACCGCGACGATCGTGAACTCCCCTCGCCCGGATCCTCCCCTCTCCCAGTCCGTCTACTTCCAAAGGAAGAGCCAAACGACGAATTGCTTCTCCTCCCCATCTGATACCCAGCCGCCGCTCCGCCCAACGCCCCCGTCCAAAACCCAGGTCTCCAGCCCTGCCCAGACCTCGTCGACGCAAACCCATCGTCCCCAACACAGCTACTATACGGCGGCGGCGGCTGTCCAGGGTAAGGACCCCCACCACCGCCATCGTCGCCGCCCCAGCCACCACCTCCCCAGCCGCGACCAAACCGACCCGGCGGTCCCCCGCCCCTCCAACCAAGACACTGCCGCACCATGGGCCACAAGATGAGGACAAAAACCGCGGCCATGAAGCCGAAGAAGATCAGATCCCCTAGGAGGGCCATCACGCCGCGGGGGCCCCCACCGCTCCACAGACGCTCGTCCTCGCGCACCGGGCCAAACCGCTTCTCGCCCAGCTCGGTCAGCAGCATGCGGTACTCGACGCCGCAGCTGCCCTTGAGCACCCACGGGTCGTCCGCGTCGCGGTAGCCCTCGCAGATGACGTCCGTGGCGCCTAGCTTCAGCTCAGGTGGTAGCTCGGCGGTGCAGGTCCACTGGATGTCTTCCTCGTCGTAGTCGTAGCCTTCGTTGTTGCAGCGCATGACGTCAATCGGGTACATGTTGCAGAGGCGTTTGGAGGGACCGGTGCATTTGAGCTGCGGGATGGGCGAGACGCGTCGGGCGCTGGTCTGTCGGTTTGCGCGGAGGGTTAGAGACTGGACGGTGGAGAGGAGGATGGCATCTTTGCCCGGGGGGCGTTGGGTGGATCGGCTGTAAGCGAGGGTGGGTGTGATGAGGGCGAGAAGGGAGAAGAGCTGTATGAGTGTGAGGGGATTCATCGTGCTGGATTAGTTAGGGTGTGTGGATCTAGCTGATATTAATGACATGAATAGTCATTTTGAGGTTGACTAGCGGTTAGAGAAGTCTGGAATTCTTCTCCTGGTTCACAGGTGAGGTGGTGAGGTGTAAGTTGCAGTTGCAGGCAGTGGTGTTCGTGTCCCGTTCGGTTGAGCCGCGGGCGGTCGATCTGATAAATCATCGATAAAATCGTCTTCCGTCTTCCCTTCAACTCTCACGTCTCACCCCGGGTCTGATCTCCCTGCCTGCCCATTCGGAGCGGCAATGGGCAATTATCATTCGGAATCTTACACTGGCTGACAATGGCGTTTCAGCAACCAAGTATGGAGACGCTTCTTTCCCTCCCTATCCTTCAGGCGACTGACCGGATGAAACTCCAGATGAACCCGTACCCATCCCGGGTCAATCCTCGTACGTGCCCGCACGAGAGTAGAGCTTGCGCATGGAATCGGGACGGCTAACGGAGGTGTAGCTTGTCGTTTACGCAGGGTTTCCTCCTCGGACAGCTCTCCGTGGTGCTGTTGATCGGCGCCTTCATCAAGTTCTTCATATTCGGCGAAGCTCCTCCGCATCCATCTCGGGGACTGTCCCAGCGCGCTGCCACCTACCGACGCTCGAATTCGATCTACAACGTCAAGGAAAATGAAACGGGATCCCGGTCTCTGAGGGAGAAGCCGTCGACCTCGAATGTCCTCCGTCCCGTTCCGTCATCGTCGACCAACACCCAATCCATCCTCCGCAAGACCTACTACAGTGCGATCCCACCCAACCCGGCTTTGAAACATGGTCGACATCGGATTCACCATTCGTCCCACCAGCCAGAGTCGCTGGACTGGTTCAATGTCCTGATCGCGCAGACAATTGCCCAGTACCGACAGACGGCGTACCTGCTCAAAGACGACCCCTCCGCGTCCATCCTGAGCTCCTTGACAGCAGCGTTGAACAACTCGGAGAAGAAGCCTTCCTTCATCGACAAGATTGCGGTTACGGATATCTCGATCGGCGAGGAATTCCCGATCTTCAGTAATTGCCGCATTCTTGCCGTCGACGACCCCAACTCGGATGGCGGGCGGCTCCAGGCATTGATGGACGTCGACCTCAGCGACGACAACCTCTCGATCTCGGTCGAAACGTCCTTATTATTGAATTACCCCAAACCGAACTCCGCCATTCTCCCCGTTGCTCTCTCGGTCTCCGTCGTCCGTTTCTCAGGCACGCTGTGCATCTCCCTCGTTCCCGCTTCCACCCCGCCCTTCCACGGGGCCTCCGCGGCCCCGTTCCCGCCGACAACTGAAGCAGCGGCAGAGTCTTGGTCGCAGGGACCTAATAACCCAGGTGACCGACCAGGGAGTTCCGACGGGAATCCCCCAAAACGTACCCCCAAGAGCAATGTCGCGTTCTCCTTCCTCCCAGACTATCGACTCGATCTCTCGGTCCGGTCACTGATCGGCTCCCGCAGCCGGCTCCAGGACGTGCCCAAGGTGGCGCAGCTCGTCGAAGCTCGCGTCCACGCCTGGTTCGAGGAGCGGGTGGTTGAGCCGCGGGTGCAGGTAGTCGGGTTGCCGGATCTCTGGCCGCGGATGGGCCGGACGGGCGTTCGCACCGGCGACGATTCCGAAACGGGCTCCAACGCAGCCTCCCGGACGGCGGTGTCCACCGACATGGGCGAGAATCTCCCACACGGCGACATACTAGACCAGCAGCCGGAGGGACTACGGTTCCGCGGCGGGCTGGGCGGTCGACCGCCGTTCGACGCGATGTCGCGGACTAGCAGCTACAACGTCGAACCGGGGGAGCTGCGCAGTTCCAGCATGGTCCGAGAACAGAGCGGGGGCGGCATGAGCGATCAATTCCACATCCCGGGTTCCTTACCTGCAGGGACACCCGGCGTCTGACCTATAAAAAACAGGCGAAGTGGTTTCCCACGTAAAAAGCAACTAAATAGATAATGTAGAGAACAAAAGTGGAAGAATAACTATTATAATCAATGCCTTGGTATATACAATCATAGATTCATGCAATTCCCTAAAGATACCACGGTCACTTTGCCTGGCATTTATGGCTATTTTACCTTTCAAGCCAGACGGTGCCTACTGCGCCGCCACGGGGGCATTCGCAAGGGACTCAACATACGTCTTACGATGGGGGTTCCCATCGAGGTCCCCGCTCCGGTTAAGCGGCGTCCACTTCGGCTCTTCCTGGAAGAGACGCATAGCCTTGACATACTGCATCATCATCAGCAAACCATCCAACCCTGGGGGGGGTGGGAGGGAAACTAACATTCTTATCATCCGTCGTAAACCGATGATAAATCCCCGCGGGCAAAATAATCAAATCATCTTTCACGAGACGAATCCGCACCCACTCGTCCTCTCTGCCCCTCACATCAAAGTACCCCTCCCCGTCACGGATGTAGCGGATCTCCTCGTCTTCATGGAGATGCTCCGCGAAGAACATCTTGACTTTGCTCTCGTACAGCTCGCCCATCGTCTGCGGCGACACGACCACCTCGTCGCGGTTCTTGTAGCCGCGTTCGGCGGCCAGGGCGTCGACCATGTCGAGCGTGGGGCAGTGGCGGTAGAAGACGCCGATGGAGGAGAGGTAGGATTCGCTGACGGGGCGGCCGGAGTCGTGGGGTTCGCGTTGGTCGCCCTTTGTCTTCTTGTTAGTTTGTTTATTATTGCTTTGGATGGGATTCTTCTTCTGTGGTTGGAGGTAGGTGGGTAGCTTGCAGTGGGTTTTGGGGGGGGTAGGTAGGTAGGTGGTGAGGGAGAACATACCGGCTTGTTGTCGTACCAGTAGGCCTTCATTTTCAAGGTTGATGTTGATGTCTGTCAACTTATCTAGCAAGTAGGGTATTCTCCGGTCTGATGTTGAAGGTGAGGTAGGTAAGGTAGTGTTGTATAAAAGTTGCGATGATGATGCTGCGGGGTGAGAAAAACCAGCCCCGCGATTGGTCACCGATTGCACCGATTGCGACAGATTACTCAGCTATCCATATATCGCATTGCATAACCACATCAGCCATATACTAGGTACGGTACCTTGGGTACCTACCGATAGAGGTAGATGGGTAAGAGGAGGTATATACATTATGTAGATGTCTACTTGTCTACAGAGTATTAGGATACCTTCAGATGATCTCACTAAAAATAGGAAACACGTTTACAAACTAGTAATGCATGGATTGTCAATTCAATCCACCAACTGGTGGAGTCTATACACGATGTAGAATTACATACTATACAGTTAAGACGACTTCTTCTTCGCGGCGGCCTGGGCAATGCGCCGTTGCACCTCTTCCTTGGACAGGATCTTGACGGCGTTGTTGGAGAAGACATAGCTCAGGCCTGACCAGATGGTTGTTCCTGCAACGAGATACCTAGGTCGATTAGTATTATATAAACCACGGGGGAAGCATCAGTGTAAAAAGACAAGAAAAAGATAAAAAAAAATAAAAACAAAAACAAAAAAAAAGATAAAAAAGAGAAAAGAAAAACATACAACAGCCGGGATTCGCATGTGGTCACCCACCATACTACTAACCGGCCGGCGTGTGGCTTAAGTACGGCTGAGCGGACGGGAAGCCCTGTTCTCCACACCCTATGGTCGTATGTACTCATTCCTTCTAAGGAATGGATTTTATAGCCGGTTCATGTCCCATTCTGGTCCAAACCAAAATAGAGAACAATCGATGGGGGGGAATAAAATTAAAACAAAAACAAAATGCACTTACTGAAACAGGCTCATTGCTTCTTTCAAGTTCCACGCGTCCAAGATCGGCTCGGGAACGACCGGCATTGCGATCGCACTTCCCACGAGCAGCAACTGGAGAGCGGTGTTGACCTTGGAGATGTTCGTGGGCTTCACCTCCGCGGATGGGAGAGAGAAATCCCAGTATCGAGCCATGGTCTTGGGGGGCGGCAGCGAAATCCACCGGTAATACAAGGCGGATATCCCCAAGCCAACATCCCGTCCAAGGATGATCACGGCAAGCCAGACTTCGGCACGTTAGCAGTCATTCATGGTAAATCGTGTAATTGACTACTTACCTGGGATGGAGCCGTTGACGGCCAGACAGGCAACACCGATGGTCATCAACAGCTTGTCGGCCATTGGATCGATGATCGTGCCAACCACCGTCTGGAGATTATATCGCCGTGCGATATAACCGTCCACAAGGTCCGTGATGCCGGCATAGGCAAAGAGGGCCAGCGCGGCCGTATGGTGGCCATAAACAAGAAAGTAGCCCACTAAGGGGGCAGCGACCAGACGAGAGAAGGTGAGGATGTTAGGGACGGTGTAGATATTCTCCCGGGTAGTAGGCAGGGGGATTTTAGAGAGAATGGAAGGTTTTTTCGAATCCGATGGAGTGCTGCAAGGGGTTAGGGGCAATGATTCCACCATTCTACATGGCTGATTGATACTTACTCGTGCTTTTCAGGTTTCCCCGATGCAGACCATCTTTTCTGTTGGTTGACATATCCTGCATGGCGAGGGTGGAGGGCACCAACTAAGGATCCTCTACTCCGTAAGCTAGACACGGTTAGATGGTTCTTTCTGTTTCAATTCTGATCAATCCCACCTGTTCTGTGAGAGACCAATGGCAGAGGTCGTGATGGTAGCACCATGGAGTCCATGCGCCTGGAGACCGCGTCGAATATTCCACGACACGGCATTACCCCCAAGAGACGGGACTCCACGAGATAGAAGAAGGCGTTGTCCAGACATGCGTAGTGACACAGTCGACAGCCTGGAGGCCACGATGGAGGACATGGTGGAGATTGGAACGATGCAAAACAAGGCGCTATCAGATGGGGTATATCAAACGAATGATCGATCAATTCATGTAATCGTGGCAGCAATGCAAGTTTTGTCTTGCTGTTCCACTGGAGCAATCCAGCTACAAGGTCGAGATTGAAGAGTAGATCTAAAGTGCCCGTCTGTGGATGTCAACAGTCAACCTTCAATCAGCTCGATTACGAGTAACAAAGAAGCCACCCGGGCAATTGCCATCCAACCCGATGGAAAGCAATTGAGCCTGGGAGCTAGAGTGGAGAAGAGACCGACAACGGTAGAGAACGAGGAAAGTGAAGCTATACTAAAGAAAACGGTCATCCAGCCTCGATTGGAGGAAATCACGTGTGGATCAACGTTGATCCGGGTGGCGGAGAGAGGTCACGTGTACAGTCGGAGTATTCACAGTATTATTTATTTCTGTATATTTTTTTGTTTATTTATTTCTGTAGAAATGAGAAGAATCAATTTCTTTGTTTAATTATACGGTAGACAATGTGTGAATATAGGTATTCACTGGGTTTCTATTTATCGAGTATTGATGTATATTTCTACTTAGTATATAGTACGGATATATATCGTAGTATATATAGTGAATACTAGGGCTTCATTTTAGGCACCACTATCCTATTAACAAGACAATATCAGACCCTAAAATAAAAGCACTAATAGACAATACTACAATACTACAATACTACAATACTACAATACTACAATACTACAATACTACAATACTATAATAAAAGCAATAATAAGATAAAAATGATAGACAGTAATATGGCAACCACTCCAGCTGATCCGATCAACACGACGATCGCCCTCTCATCTGACTCTCCCATCGCGCTTCCACCTGATAGCTGACCCGCCATCCCCACGATTCTGATCACAACTCATCCATACTGTCGTCATGTCTCGCGTGTCAATCGTGGTATCATCTATGACTCGATCGCCGTCCAGAAATCGAGCACTACTTTAACACCATCCTGCCAACCGGGAATCAATCCCCTTCATGGACGCAGCTAAACAGCAAGCCGTGTATCGCAATGGGATTCCGCGACCAAGATGAAGCCCAAGAGGGCTCAAGACCCGTCAAGAAAAACGCCAGACTGGCCATGGTGACCATCGAACGACCCTCCGCTCCGGCGCTTCCAACCCCCCGACGCACCAGTACCGACCCCCCCGAGAAAAAGCCCCCACCACCATCACGACCCCCCCTCGCGAACACCGAAGTCCCCGTCGACCCCAACCTCACCAACCCCCGTCTCCACGTCAACCGCGCATGCATCTACGAGCGCCACCTCCCAGGCGACGCCTACATCACGGCGCACGTGCAGCGCCTGCAGCACGGATTCTACGCCAGCCGCGCCGTCTCAGACAAAGACTTCGACCACGTCGACTTCCTCGGCATCAACTTCGTCTTCCACTCACCCAACACCCAGAACCACCGCTTCAAGGCGGCGACCATCCGCGCCTCGGTGCGCAGCACCCGCGACAAGTCCGGCGCCGTCTCCCCCAGACCGTCCTCTCAGACCCTGCGCGGCTCGCGCTCGCGGAACAGCAGCCCGCGGTTCCTGCGGCACGCGCCGCATCTCCTCTACGGCGCCGTCTCCCCGGAGACCCTCCAGTGGAACTACAGTCTGGCCGGACAGATCGGGGTGGCGGATCTGCCGTTCATGGCGAGCATCATGCCGTCAGGCGGCATGAACGGGCGATACCGGCGGTACGAGATGATGCGGATCCAGGGGTCGGTGCGGTCCCTGCGCAGTCCGCGCGGACGGCAGTACGACGTCGAAGCGGGCGAGATCGTCTGGTCGCTGGAGGAAAACACGCTGCAGCGGTCTGGGCTGCCGCGCGAGTTCACGTTCGCGATGCTGATCCAGAAGCCGCGGGCGGACAGCCGGATCTGCTTCAGTCTGGAGATCGACCCGGTGCTTCAGTGCTGGTTTGGGAACTATCCGTCGTGGATGCTCTCGCTGCCGAGCTATCGGGCTGTGCCGCGTCGGCCGGTGGACTTTCGCGTTGAGAGCGGACAGCGGTTTGAGCCGGCTACGTCGGAGAGGGGGTTTAATTTTGCGCAGCTGGAGAGCTCGTTTGATGATTATGTGCATATGCCGGGGAGGAAGTTTGCATCTAGTGTATTTTCCTCTTGCCTCTCCCCACCTCTTCCCCCCCGTGATATAAAAAACCATGTTAACGAAGATAGACCTCCCCCGACGGCCTCAACAACGACGACAACGACCTCCCGAGCAACCCAGGGCCTGCACCAAACTACCCACTGGTGCAGCCCGTGCACGGGATGCCGCAGATGCCATTCACGCCCGGACCGGGCACGATACCGGGGATGACGCCTGTGCCGGGCCTGCCGGGGAAGGTGGGGGTAGGGGTGGCAGGAAACCTGGCGACATCGTCGATGGCCATGCCTGTGAGCAATTTTGAAGCCCGACCGCTGTCCGTTCGAGTGTTGATGGATCCTAGTACTCCTAGTGGTGGTGTAGGGCGCGACGGTAGGATAGGGCGCGACAGTAGGATAGGACGCGGCGACAGTAGGGAGAGGGAGAAGACGCAGGGTTCGACGGTGGGACGGACGAGACGGAGGTCGCAGAGGTGATTTTTCTTCTTTAATTTCTTCTACTGTATTTCTTATTTATTCTCCGTTATGATTTGTTTACATGGTGGAACGACTCGACAGCGTTTAGCGCATGATATGACGATACCCAGCATGACATACATTCCTGAGTACAGCCGTTACAACGCCAAACAAGAACATTATCTCGCTCTCAAAAACCCAGACTTGATATAAGGTATGGAAAGATAAGCCCTGAAATAGAGTAGACGGTAGGAAACCAACCCAATCCAAAACCAGTGAGAAACACCCCACATAACCTACCTAAGGTAGGCACCGAGAGGTACATACCTTATTATACCAACCTAAACACAATCTGCAGCCCACAATGCAATCAATCAATCAATCAATCAATCAACTACAGTGGAGACAATCAAACGCAAACCCAAGCCTAAGGCTACGGATCCATCCAGTCTAGAGTTGCACAGCATCTGCAACTCAACTCAACTCAACTCGGCTCGACTTGTTAACTTTATCCCACCTAGGTAAGGTAGGTATAACCTCGTGGTGATACGGACTGTGTATGTATGTATGTATGTATGTATGTATGGATTTGCATACATGTCGTACATGTATTTTAATTCTAGATCAATTGATTGATAGATTGTAGATCAATAAATCACCATTAATTAATTAATGCGTTGGAGAATAATGGATAATAAGTTGGTTCCTACTGGTAACTCACTACCTAGGTAGGGAGGAGGTAAGGTAGTACCGTACGACGTTGTACGCAAGAGATTCAATCAAACCATTAAATTAACTCGTTGAGTTATATCTATTGAAGAAACATGATTCAGCCAGTTTATTTATCCAGGGCTCAATTTATTTATTTCTATTACATGGAATCTGCTATCTCTGGATGGTATATGCTATGCTACTGAATAACTCAAGAAATTATTAGATTAGTTAGTTAGTTAGGTAGGTAGGTATTCAGTGGGTCCCTCACGTTCACCTATGAGTGATCGATCGATCTTATTATATAAGATACGTAGAGACTCCACTCTTATCTAATCTAATCTATCTATCTCCATCATTGACTTTTATTTCTTCCAACTCACTCACGACATGCTCTTTAAGTAGATCAATTCTTATTGACTCTATCCTTCTATAAGTCTAATCTAGGTTCTAACATATACTAAACCGGGTTAAGATCCTCCTTCAATACCTACCTACTTACTTTATATCTTATACCAACCAGAAGCCAAGGTAATGAATGATGTCTAGACAGAACGAAGCCCCACACCCATTGGCGCCCATCCAGCATGACGGTTACAATCACATTCCACCATCACATCCTTCTCTCTCTTATCCATCCACTTACCGATTGATCCCGCTACGGACAGCTAGCTAGCTAGTTTCAATGATGTGTTTTGTTTATTCTTCGGATTTCTCCGTTGTTGATCCTACTACTACCTACTACCTTGCCTACTACCTACTACCCAGTTCCTGGCCTACCCTAGTATCTACCTACCAAGTAGGTAGTAAGTAGCAAGTAAGTAAGTAGGTAGTAACCCACAGACTACTACCTACCTACCTACCTACCTACCCCAAAGCGTAAACAGCAACCAGCACCTAGTAGACAAGAGAAGAGAAGAGAAGAGACGAGACGAGAAGAGAAAATAAGATAAGCTGACACGCATGTGCGCTCCACATCATCTGCCTTCTTCTTTCTCCCACCCAACCCAGACAACAATGGCTTGAAGGTTAGTTAGTACCTACGGATAGACTTTCGTACCCTCCTCACTCACACTTCCATAGGCTCTCCATCCCCTGATTAGTAGGTAGTTGCATCCGGGGAACCGGATGTCAGATTGACACTACGGTAGGTAAAGTTAAGTAGTGCCAACTTTCTTAAGAATCTACGGTACAGACTGGCTAGACTGGACTAGACTACACCAAACTAGGTATTATATGAAAGACATCCTGACATCCTTGAATTAATCCTAGTAATAGAAGAAAACAGTTATAGGAAAAAGCACAACAATTTGACCGGTCTTATCAGTACCCCGTAGAAGTCTCAAGACACAGCTCCCATATCGCATAAACGCAGTCAGCCACCGTTGGTGGACCAGTAGACCAGTAAAAACCACAGAAACAAATAATAATCAGAAAACCACCCAGACCGTACCACCCGAACCAAATCCATTTGCTCATGATCACATTACGCGACACGCATAGTAAGTAATAGAGTATCAATCCCAGCCCGGAGAAACAGAACCACCAGGCGAACACAAAGAAAAAGCCAACGATAGGACAAGTGCCCCCCAGAAAAAAACCCATTTTAGTACGAATCGTATCGTCGTAGAGTAATAAAAGAAAGTAAAAGAGGAAAGAAAAAAAAGAAAAAAAAAAAAAGAAAGCCTCCCATATCTCCTCTAGAGCCAAACATCCGGGTAATCATCCATAGCGCATAAGCATAGTCTATTCCCAAACTGCCGCCCTTGAGGAAAGAAAAACAGACAGAAAAACTAAAAGAGAAAGAAAAAAATAGGGAAAGTTATATCTGTTGCTGCGCAGGTGCCGTCGGCCACGTTGTCACGGGGTAATTCGCGTGAGCGGCCGGCGTGGCACCCCCGATGTAGTACTGCGGTCGGTCATTCCCCGGGTAGAACGCAGTGGGGATGGTGTTCGACTCTCGGCGAGGCACACTGGCCTCGAAGGCGGCCGCCATCCCCCGCTGCTCGAGGGGCTGGTGGGACGCACTGTCCAACGGTCCGCCCATGCTGAAACTGCTGCCTCGGGAGAAGGTGGCGGGCGTCGAGGAGTCCATCGGGGAGGTGGCATCCGTGGCCACGCTGCGCGAGGAGATGGACGAATTCCGGTAGGCGGAGGGGCTGTGGTCGGACTGCGATCGGTTCCGGTCGCTCAGACCGGGGAACCCCGTGCTGATCGAGGACGACAGGGACGCCGAGAGGGGATGGTGGCCCAGGTCGAAGCCGGTGGCGTACGGCGGTGGCCCGCGGAAGGGCGCAAACTCGTCGGCACCTTTCTGGGGGATCGTCGCGGGGGCGGTCGGCGTGGGCAGGTAGACGTTGGGCGCCGTTGGCGTGGGCGCCATCGTGCCGGCCATCGAGTATCCGGCCACCGAGGTGGAATGCGGGGGATGCGTCGCGGCATAGGGCGTCGCGGTGGGCCAGAAATCCGAACCGGGGTGGGGGATCGAATAGCCCGAGGGCACCATCTGCTGGGGGCGATACCCGAAGAGCGAATGGGGCTGGTCGGTGGTCGTTCGATCCGGGTGGCCGGGCTCGTACTCATCGATCGGGGCGCGGAAGCTTTGCTTCTGCGTCAGCTCGGGCCGGGGCCGAACGTAGCGCAAGGATTCGGCCATGGACGGCGTGGCCAACGCGCCTTGCAAGACATCCTCGACGCTGTAGTAGGAGACCAGGTGGTGGGTGACGCCGGCCACGGTGACGCTCATCGTCTTCTTGACCAGACCCGAATCCTTGAAGCCGTACGAGTCCACCAGCGAACCGACGAGGGCGCGTTCCATGTCCGACTGCTGGGAGCGCTCCCCAAAGGAGCCCGCGGTGGGCGAGGGGGAGTAGGCGGAGCCGTTGCTGTCCTGGCGGGGGTAGGGCTCTCCCGGCCGGCTGGGGACGGGGCGGCGGTTGGGCTTCTTCATGGCGCGCTTCTTCTCGCCCGGCGGGAAGGGCTTCTCGAGCTCGCGGTAGACGAGGAAATTGCCCAGGATGCGACTGGGACTCCAGGTGACGCCGTCGGTCCAGCGCTTGATGCCGGAGGAGTTCTCCTCGTAGATGAAGATACAGCCGCTGCGGACGAGGTGACTGCGTTCCCGATCGTGGGGGCGGCGGGGGACATGGTGGAGCACGCCGCTCAGACAGGCCTCGAACAGGACCAAGGCATCCTGTGTGGTGCCGACATATCCCATAAAGGTGGGCTCCAACACCGTCGTGGGGCCCGCGACCATTGTTTATATGAAGCTTTTGCAAGCTCGAAGTTAGTTCCCCAGGGGCAGAGAGGTAAAATCGATCTAGGTTGAAACCGATGGGCTAAAGTTTTGGAGCTTGTCAGGGCGATGGAGATGTAATCCACCGGAGGGAAATAGCAAAATAGCGAAATAGCAAAGGAAGCGATCCACGACGAAAAGACTCGCAAGAAAAGGGGACGATCAAAAGAAGAGACGAGCTCCTCGAGCGATGAGACCTTTCCCTGGAAGACCGTGTGAGGGATTCCGGGGAGGGAAGAGTAGTGGGGGGGTTGGATTCCAACAAGCTTGGGAGGAACTGGAGACACGAGAGAGAAATAGGTTTAAAGAGGGAAGGAAGGTAGAGAAAGGAAATGGAGTGTGAGTTTGACGGGGGGGTGGTGGAGTGGAGGGGGGAAGGATGGAAGAGAGTGAGGAAGTGATGGAAGAGGAGGTAGAAGAGGGGGAGGAGGTGGTGGTGGTGGAGGGAGCTTAGGGAGGGGGAGGCGAAATAACCTTCTTTCTCCAGCAGTCAATGGGAACCTCCCGGGGGAGGAGATGACAGGTCGAGGGAATTGTACGTCCGTGAACCGTAGAATCGAGAGGAGAGGATAGAGGGAGATATCTCTTGTCTTCTCTTGTGTTCCCTTCTTCCCGTTCGTTCGTTCGTTCGATTCTTGGGTTGTTTGGGTCAGACCGGAGAGAGAGGATGGGATTACCCAGTGGATGAGGTTGAACCAGATCGACAAACTCAAGGGCACACCCGTCCCTTTAGTAGAGATGGCTGGATTGTTGGCTCTGAAGAAACGCGCCTGGCCCCGTTCTAGTGGGAGAGATGTTGGGTCGATGGAGCTTTGGTTCCACGGATCGATCGATCGATCTCTTCTTTTTCTTTTTCTTTTTTTTTTCTCTTCTCTCAGTAGATGAAACAAGAGCTCTTTCTTCAGTCTTTCTTCAGTGGTTTTCTTGTCTTGTCCTTTCTCGTATTTTCCCGTTTCTTGCTTCCCGTCTGGACGTTCTATCCCGCAAGCTTGAACTAGATCGGAGAACGAAACGAACCTCAGTCTTCAATCCACAGCACAGCAGACAAGACGTTGTTCCCCTTCCAGCCCACTATGGACCATCCAGTAACCAACGAGGGGCAAAAATTATAATATAGAAAGACGGAAGTCAAAGTCAAAGTCAAAGTGGAAAAACACAATAAATCAAGCAATCAAAATCAACCAAATCAACCAAAAGATCAAAGTCAAACTCAAGCTGACGCCGAGTCCAGGTGTGGAGGAGGAATATAAGCCGATTTATCACCCACTGTGGGATTCACCGCAGCCACTGGTGCCATATGAGGGGGTTTCCTTAGGGCAGTAGGGAAGTTCGGAAGGGGACGCGTCAGGATGATGGAGATGGCGATGGAGGTGGATATGTATGGATAGGAATGGAGTCGAGGAGTGAAGCATCTGGCTGAAGGGGAGGATGATGACTATGTATAAAGAGACAGAAAATAATAGGATCAAATAAATCAAATAAATAAAAGAAGGAGAAAATAAAAGGAAGAAAAAGAATTATTATAATGATTATTATTCTGGGAATGATGGGAATAATAAAAATCAAATCATATAAAATAAAATCCGATGGCTTTTATTTTATCTCTACTTTATTTTTTATTTTTTATTTTTTATATTATTATTTTATTTATTTTATTATCATCATCTCAAATAATATCTCTTAATAAAATCAAGAATCTCAGCACAGCAGCTTGGAGGTACGGTACCGTAATTTCCACGAAATCTGGTATTTTACAATTCTGATAATGCTGAGCATAGTAAAAAGGTAGAGACTTCCCTACCGTCAGTGCTGAACAGAATCCCTCAAATATGATTTAAACTACAATGTCAGAATCAACTCAGTATCGGTCGAAGAACCTGACCTAACCTGACTGATGATATTTTTTTTTTTAAAAAAAAAAAGGAAAAAAGAAGTCGGACGGGCGGGTGTGGGCGGGGCGCAAATGATGGTCACTTGCTACTATACTATACCAACTACCAACTAGTTCCATCCATCCCATCCATCCCACTAGGAGGGAAAGGAAGTTGGTGGTAGGCCCGAGCAGCACTGGCACCTCTCCACCACGACCACCTACGACTAGGATCCTTTTTTTTTTTTTTTTTTTTTCTTTCTTTCTTTTTTCCCTTTTCTCTCCCATCCAGTATCCCATGATGAGAAGAGAAAGGGTGGGACCACTAGACTAGTTGATCCCGAGGACCAGGCAAGGCTCGTAACAAATTTTGGTCAGTGGACCCGTTCTGCTTGATATTTTATAGATGGGAAATTTATCCACATCTTTTGTTCTCTCTCTCTCCGCATATTGAAGGAATTAACTAATTAATTAATTAATTAAAATCAATCCATTATGTACCAAACATCAGGAAAAAGGGATCAAACATAGTCTACACGTCTAGGGAAAAGGGAGCCGGAGACCGCCCGAGAAAAAGAAAAGAAAATCAAATCAAATCAAATAAAATAAATGAAAAAAATAAATGAAATAAATGAAATAAAAAAGTCAAGAACAGAAATAAAACAAACCGGTGAAAGCTTCCTCGAACTGAAGAAACCAATCCAAACCTAACCAAACCCAGCGGGGGATGGCAGAAGCAGGTACCCCGTTTCACTTTCCACTAGTCGATTGGAGAGAATGACGTTCACAATTTGTGTCTGTCTGTCTGTCACTTGTCCCTGGGCTTGCAAGCTATTCGGTTTCATTTCTCGTCGGAAGAAATCTAAATCAGAGACGGCCACGACATCACCCGAGCGGAATTTGAGTCGATGGTTGGCTCGACCTATTTATCGGAATGTCCCGATGGGGTCGAAAAGGGAACGGCATTCAACGGGAATGTCAGATTTGATGGGAGGGAGGGAGGGGGAAGGAAAGACGATGACGATGACGATGATGATGGACCCGGAAATTCCACCCGACTAGGATAAATGCCGGAAGCCAAACCAGGACGGAGGGAGAGAGGGAGGGAGAGAGGGAGAGAAAGATTGGGTTGATGATTTCCGGAGCAGGGTACGGTAAATGACGGGATGTGCGTGGGAACCCGAGAGGGAGAGATGATCTACGGGGCGGGGTGGATTATGGATGCCTGTGTCTAGGTAGATGGATGGAGACTTTGATATTCTACTGACTCGGATTGTTGATGGGGACTCCATATGTTGTAGAATAGTATGAAATAGAGGATCATACTAAGACAGAGGTATAGGATGAAATAAAGGAACCGGGTGGAGCTGCAATCCGGTGGATTTGGGGAAAGGAAAGGGGCTGTGAAGAGTGAACGGTTCGATACTGGGTCGATTGATACTGATTTATTGACTTCCTTACATCTTGAGGAGTACCTTATATTACCAGGTACCTAGGTATATAGTAGGCGCAGATCATCGGGATGAGTCTATGGAGTACGTCGATATCTCCATTGTCATTCTATACTCATAAATACTCCAATTCATTTGTACAGACAGACAGATACATATTGATACAGATACAGAGACAGATACCTGGTCCGTGAGCATGGTCGAATCGCCGACTGACTGAGGGGTTGTCTGCAGAAGTGGATCCCAATCCCCCCATCCTCCATCCAACCACGGCTCCGCCCTGACGAAACTGAGGTTGAAGACGATTAGTTCGGAGTGGCTTTGATGTGCACCGGTCATCGAACTTCTCCAGGCCACCGTATTAGATAATAATATAAATCATGATGGTATTATTTTAAAACCTCTCAGATCGACTGGACTAACTTGAAACTAGTCTTCCCCTCCCGTCTTTTCTCTCTCTCTCTCTCTCTCTGTGTGTCTCTTTTTAAAACGAGTATGTATTTTGAAGATGCTGACTATTCCTCTATTCTTCTTTTTAGGTACTTATTTAGTACGGGTATGGAGTAGTACAGTAGTTACAGTACTAAGTACCAAGCCGATGGTGACTGTGTAACATACCTAACGGAGATTACTGAGATTATCCTTATCGTCATCGATTAGGGCATACGTACTCCGTACCATCCGTACAATCCGATCCTTCAGCTCAACAGCATCTAGTCGTTGATCCAATTTCACCGATATTGTTTGATCGACACGAACGCTGTCAATTAGTGCTAGTTCATGGTGATGATTATTATTTTTTCTTCTCATTTTTTCTCCCGATTTCTCTTTTGGAATTAGCTTGTGGAGTAAAAATTAAAAATAAAATAAAATAAAAAGGAAAAGAAAAGGGCAAAAAAAAAAAAAAAAAAAAAAAAAAGCTAGTCTCATCTAATAATATAACTCATAAGATTAAGAGTGGGAACAAACCAACGGTCATAATTCTGCGCTCAGATCTCAAAGTCCGCATCTTACTAGTACCTAGTAACTACTACTAACTACCGATATCGTAGGGAGAGAGAAGAGGGGAAAGAGAAGGCGAAGGCGCTTATTGTCGCAGAGCATAGCGTCATGCGCCATGTCGAGACTATTCAACACAGGAGACACACAGACATGTAGACACTAGAGAATAGAGAGACACACACAGAGAAAGAGGGAAAAAGAGAGATCCGGAGGACATCGATCCATAGCCCCGTTCGGATAGGCAGGCTTCAATTCCATGGTCCAATGCGCCTTCGGGATTTCGTGGAGCCTGTGGGTGCTCACGACCCAAACAGGCAAAGACGATCCGAGCTCTGGATGGATCCCATCAGTAGGCAGGTAGGTAGGATACCTATGAGACGACGAAGAATGATGGAGAGACAGGAGGGGTCAGTCAAAGATGGCTGTGTAATTACGTGGCGGTTGACGGGGAAGAGAGACTAAGAACGCCATCACGCTCAAGGGTCGGACCCATTTTGTTCGTCCTTTTCCATGGAAAGTTGTCGATGTCATTGCGGTTCGTGCCCGAAGGAGGGTTATCATCTACCTAGGTAGGTATCTATCTGTGAGGGGGAGGGGGGGAAGAGTCGGAGTCTGTGACAAGTACTAACTACTACATACAGACCGGGGAATCATCCATTACCAGTCGAGAGAGCGTCCACGACCCAGGTGCCCGACATGGAGAAAGGAGAGAGAGAGCAAAAAAAAAAAAAAAGGAAAGAAAAGAAAAAGAGGAAAGAAGAGGAGAAAGAGAGGACTGTGCGCACGACCAAAGCCACTTCTTGCGTTTTTCTGGGTCCAAAAAAGATTCCCGCCCTGCTCCGCCGATCTGCCCCCCCTTTTACAACCCATCCAGATTCCAGAGGCAGTAAGTGGAAGACGAGGCAACAGTCTGACTATATAATAAGACCGTCATATAGCCTCCCTTTTTGGGGTGCGGTCGGTTTTTTTTTTTTTTCGACTTGCTTATTAGGTGTTATTATTATTAACAGATATTAATAAAATATAATAAAAGGGGGAAATTGACAATTGACAATTGACAACTACTCGAGTCCGTACCCTCCCAGGCCAAGTTATTGGAAAGATATCCAAACCGGAATAAAGGTGGTACCTGGTGGAATAGCTCAGTGGACCAACGAGATGAATATCAAACTTAAGAAATAGAGTTGTTTTCGCTGACATCTTGGTGCCTCCCCAGGGTCCAGGTCAGGGGAGAATCCCCGTTCCTTGAGCTTATATTGGATGCTACGATTTTGCCAAAACCTTGTCGGGAGATCCTCAGCAGATCCAGTCCAGTCCGTCACGGATCTGGTGAAACCTGATCATCGGAGGACAGACCGGAAGATCGATCGATGGATGAGGCTATGGGCTAAGGACCACACCGAATCACGTCCAATGTCGGAGGAGTCGATACTAGAGAGTGATACCAGTCAGAGGATCGGTCTTGTTATACAAGAGGCCAAGGTCGAGTCGGGTTGATTGGCAGTCCCGACAAAGTGGGTGAACAGCAGTCGATCTGAGTTGGCGCGTGCTTGTCCAAACTCAATTTCGTTCAGTAGATACTAACTAGATAGATGAGTAGAAGTAGGATTAGAGTAGATGTGTTGACTGGTTAGACCGAGCTGGCTGCACGCCCAAGATTCGATCATTGATCAGTTCCCACTGGTTTCGTATTGCAACTAGGGTTACGTTAGACGAGGGAGACACCTCAGGAGTCCTCCCAGTCACCCACCGCTACTCAAAATGCCTGTGTAATTTTTCTGAGATTTCATTTCAAAACAGCAAGAGGCCTGTACTGGTCGATATTTGATATTACATGCAGCTGTATTGGCAAATAATAATCGTTATCATGATTATATTATATATATAAAATAAAATAAAATAAATAAGAAAAACGCAACAAGGGGTGACTTCCTCCTCCAGTTACTCCATAGCCATTGGATTACCAGAATGCGTGGCACATGCAGGCCAGAGACGTTGAGACCGGGAATTGAACCCCCTTTGCGCAAGGTAAAGTAATAATAGATCTCTACGCGTGGACATGATCTACGGAATCTAGACAACGCCGCATGAAGCGTGCTTTAGCGAGCGTCCATCGGGATGTGATGGTTTATTTTTTACTATTATTTTTACTATTATTTTATTATTATTATTATATTATGGTGATTACTTATCGAATTAATCACCCCGGATTCACGTAGAGGATTCGATCAATCAATGCCACGAGACTTGCCACTGTTATGGTTCGTAATGGGTGTCGTAATAACCATGAAATTTTCTGTCTTGTCCGCCATCTGGGGTACGCATAACGGAGGGGGAGAGAGAGAGAGATCGACATCCAGGCCAAGAAAGACCCAAGGTCAGCGCGCACAGGCAGCAACAGTAACGACTGAACCGCCGGAACAATCCCGTCACAGTGAGACAGGACTCCTTCGTTGGAGAAGTGGCATAGCGGACTGCGGACGTGGGAAGACCATCAAATTACGATGGACTGCTCTGTGTTGTCTGCTTCTCGTTGGTATAGTTCGACCCCACCGGGTTCGATTCCAGTATCTATCGCGATCCGCTAGTCGGTCGTAGGGACCCCACGTCCGAGCCCACGCCCCGACTCCGAGAGAAGAAGAAAACTAGACTAGAGAGAGGGGCGTCTCGTATCCCAGGTCCTTCTGCCCGAGGCCATACTTGTTCTCTCGTCGTTTGATTTGCTCAGCCAGATGCGCCACGAACGGTGAACCAGAGAGTTGGGTTGGGCAGGGATCTCTCTCTCTTTCTTTTTTCTCTATGTCTATCTTTCTCTCTCATCGTTATTACTTATTTCTGCTTACATGGTATTTTCTTACATTTTTGTTTATATCTATTTAGTACTAGTTCATTCTACCTAGATGACGATTACCCCCCTAATCCTAATACATAACTCCATTCCAATTCTATTCCCACCTATTTCTCCCACTGTAAACTGGTAGACGGTAGACACCAAGTGGATCAGATTTAGACCGACAAGCCGATCATCCACGCATCCAACACGGACTAGACACAACGCAGCTTCGCTCCTTAGCTCACCACAGGGAAATTAAATAAACAAACAAATAAATAAATCCATAAATGAGTAGAAAATCCAAGAGACACTACCCAGCGTGGAGGTCCGTACTAGACCTGATCCGAAAACGTGTGGCGTAGTCGGACGGACCTTGCTCACCCACTTAGAGCCAGAAACCCGCCTAAGAGTTGTAATAATGCCGCAGGATTAAGGAGTGCCGCGACAGGGTCAACCTACTTTACGCAGGCGATCATCATGCCCGCCCACATCACAGCCAGTTTGAGGGAGGCGGAGGAGAGGAGGCCAGAACGACACGAGTTGGCTGCCATGGCTTGGGGCTAGTATCAACTAGTACTAGTCTTGTAGGTCTAGTGCGGTCAGTAGATCATGGTACCTCATACCTGACCTGCCTATATACCGGATTATAACGGATCGCTATATCTTGTTCATGGGGATGGATAGTATTGCGTTGGATTTGTTGTTGGAAATATAGAAATGCAATGGTCTTCTCCTAGAGGGGATCATATTGAGGGCAAAAACAGGGAAGATATCAAGATGATAAACATGTGGATGATACTGGAGGATAACGTCAGAGTCGAATACAGGTCTTCTGCATCTTCCAACGCAGGCGGCTTATTGTGGTAAGGACGGAGAAGACCGGACCACTGGATGGAGCAGGATCCTGGCCAGTATTAGAAATCCTATCCTCATCATCCTCATCATCCTCATCATCAACCAGATCCAATCCAATTAAGAATGCAATGGATTAAGAAAAATAAATAGACAAATAAATAAATAAAATGGCAAGATAAAATAATATCAAAAAGAATAAGAAAAAAAGAAGAAGAAAAAAAAATCCAGTCCTATAATATTAATCCCAGGATGAATTCCATCCGCAATGCACCCATCCACACCCTCTAATTGGCCAGTGTCACTTCAAAATCTGCCATTTCTCTTGCATTGGCCTCCTCTGAATGGCTTGGGTTGTGAATCCTTTTCCTTTCCTCCAGTCCTGTCCATCCCTTTTTCCCCCGGTCCTTCTACTACTCCCCCCCTCCCCTCCACCCCCCCCTTCTTGACCCTGCGGTCTGACAACGTCATTTAGTTCACGTCGCACTGTCCTTCTGACCTGACCTTACTATACTAAGGTAGGAGAGGAGCAGAACCTGCGGAAAATGCAAGTGGCCACTGCACATCCTGTGCGCCAATCAGGCAGTTATGGCTCGGCATTTGTCCGGGACGTTCCAATAGTAGTATAGTAGGTAGTATAGTAGTAGATATAACAGGTCGGTACATACCTCTAAGTCGGTAAATAGGTAGATAGGAGAGGGAGAGAGTATGATCGTCTTGCCCCAGTGATCCATTCCATATTTGCCCGCCTGCATGTGTATCATAGCATAAATCATCTCATATCATCTTCCTCTTCCTCTTCCATTCCAACCAGTCGCAAAAGATACCTACCTTAGTACGAGTCACTCTGCGGGAAACATGGGGAGCGCTCGGTTTCACGCGGGTATCTCACTAACTAACTAGGTCACTAACTAGGTAACTAACTATTCATCCATCCATCCATCTATCTATCTAGTATCCTTGATCCACGCTCGGGACACCACCGGAGCGTTTTTTTTACTACTCTGCCGTTGATTATTGCTTCTTTGGGGGGTTGGGAAGATAGTGGTGATTTCTGCCTCTACTTCTGCTTCTTTTTCTCTTATTTATTTCTTTCTTTGGCTTCATATACGATGGTCCACTTGGAAGTTCGGTCGAGTTGGATCATTGTGTCAGGTAAATCGGGTTGGGCTTGGTTGGTCCATCGAAGATCGCGGGTGGATTCATGGTTCTGGAGATGAAATCCCGGAAAGGCATTTGGGTGGGAGAGCGGGGAGGGGAAGGAAGGGGACTGCGGATGGCTGTATGGGGAGAAAAGTAATAATAATAACGACAATAATGATGATAGTAATAATAACAATAATAATAATAAATCATAATAAATCATAATAAATCATAATAAATGACCATGATGATGATAATAAAAATGATAAGAAATAGGGTCTACGGCGAATTAAGGAACGATCATGTTAATCCTCGGAATGACCGACCTGGCTTGATTTCTGTCCATCGAAGTGATCGGTGGAGCTGCCAGATCATTCCTAGTCTGGGATATAATGATCCATGATATAGGTACCTACCTTGGACTCCTCCGTCGACTGGATGTCTTCGGTAGGTACTCCGTAGTACACTATACTATACTACTAGTCTAGTCTAGTTAGGGACTATAATACTCGATACTATATGCCATCTCCTATACGATATAAATTGCGAATGGAGCTGAAGCCCCACCCAGGGCAATAGTTCCGAATAGCGCTGGCTGAGGATCAACGGGGTGAAACACCTAGTCTGACTACTTACTCTTAGGCTCCGTTGATGCGGTCGAGCTTCTTGGTTTGGAGTAACCTGCACAATCCCAACCACCACTAGAGTCCTGCAGGGAACGAATGGAAGGAACGCGTTAAAGGTGACCAGAGGAAAAAGTGGCACTCGTATCCGCTCCCGGATCATATCCCCCTTCTTGTCATACTCCGAACAGAAACAACCCTGGGAACGCAAGGCAACCAGACGCTCTCTGACTTGTTCCCCACACTTTTGGGGCGACGTGCCGCGGAAGAATCATCCTCAATCACCAGATTTGGGGTGACTTGTCAGAGGGTGGACGTGACCTGTCGGATTTCAGCCTTTGATGCCCATTTGACTTCTTTAGTCTGGGGGTTTGAAACGATGGGCGCTACCTACTCCATACTTCATCACTTCTTCCCCGTGGATGGTAGGGCAGTGCTTCCCTGACGTGACGGGTGTAAGATTACGCTTGCAACGGATGACTCCAACTTTGGGCACCAGGATGTACAGCGTAAGGAGTTTATTAGGTAGATAGGGACTTACCTACCTAGAACGACTACTAGGTAGATAGCGCGGCTCTACTCCGGACTCCCGTGGTTTGATATCCATGCCCCCCTCTCCTCCTCCATATTGCGCCTCGAGAGACTTGCTGATACCAGGCATTATAGTTTCGCTGAGATACTGTCTCTGTCGTAGGGCACTGCAGTACAACGAAGCTAGGCATGACGCCAATAAGAAGCCATGTGGTGAGATTCCACACTAGGTGTTAGATACCGACTACCTATGTACCTAGGCCCTAGGTACGGAGTACTTACCTACCTAAGAATTGACCGCTTCAACACGACATGAATACTACCAATCTAGTCCTCATGGTCCACGGACTAAGATGCTTGGCAAATGGCTTAAGCCGGATCTCACTTGCCAACTTGGTACGGTTACGATGACTCCAACTGTCGGTCGTAGGGACTCTACTCTTTAGTCGTCGATATCCGATACGATCATCATTTTGACTGCTTCCCCCATGATGAACTGATCCGTGTAATTCCCTTCCCCATCATCCAAACTTAATTTAAATAATGCCACCCCTAGTGGATACTAATGATGCACCGTTGATCTCTCTCTCCATCGCCATACTAGATTCTTCCTAGTGTTGGCCCCCAGGAGTCTATCGCAATCACCCATCACCGTCGTCAGATTGGCTTTTGCCCTCCTGCATCAGAGCCAGTTGAATTAAACCAGACTAAATTTCTGGTACTAGGGTCAATTTGACTATTGGACCGTTTTATAGAGCGCTTCTAGATCCTTCCTTATCACCGCCTTGACTGGAGTCTAATTTCCAAGACCCCCAAAACGGCATCATGTAAGTTGTTCCACGTCCCTTGCGTGCCACTTTTTGATATTGCTTTTTTCCTCTCCTCTTCCTCTGCTTTTCCTTTTATTTATTTATTTATTTATTTTTATTTATTCTATTTTTTTCGGACTTTCTCCTTTTTCTTTTTATTTATTTACCTTTTTGCTTTTGTTTGATCATCCCTTCCATGTCCCCTTCCTTTAATTCAACCTCATCCTCAACGCTCGCCAATCCCCCTACCTTAGCCCAAGGCTAGCCCCAATAAAGTATACATTATCACACACCTCCACCCCCCACTCGCCATGCCAGCAGAAGGTTGGGTTTCGGCCGACCCTCACAAAAACGTGGCTCTGGCGTCTGTGCGTGTCTCACCCAGCTTCACTTTTGCGGAAATCTCTTCGACGTCTTTTGAGACATGGTGATCGTCATCATCCTGCCAAGCCGACATCTTGAGACGTCCCGTTCCCCCTTTAGTAGGATGCCCAGTCGGGGGAGTGTCTTCCTTTTCCTGTGCCCGTCGTTAGTGGCGTCTTGTCTAATGGGGTGGTGTGGTGGTGTGTATCAAACCTGGCAATGCCCTAGACAACGCCCCGTTTGATGATGCTACGGTGGTAGCAATTATATCGCGCTACTGCTCCGTGTCGATCTGCTCTGCGGCTGAGCGGTGATGACTCGAATAGTAACGCGCCTGGTGGATTGGACAGTGGCAGTGGACACCGTGGGTCCAGATGTCCTTCCTTTCTGGTCTTTCATCGCATGAAAGGATAATAGCCCGAATGAAGGGACCAAAAAAGAACTCATTCCACAGTTCAACCAGGGGAAAGAAAAACAAGGTAATTAAAATCAAAAAGAAAAACGAAAGCAAGGAATGTCTCCGCTCCATCAGGATTCCTTCTTACGCAAAACACTTGCAAACCCCGCCAGCTCGCCAGCTTGATCCTTCCAGGTTTGACAACAAACCCACCAAGACAGGGCCCATTCCAGCAAATGGTCGGATAGTGAAACGCCCACATTCCCAGTCCCATCAGCAAAACGTTCTGTCAACCAACCATCAGTCCCCCGTTTGCAGTACGCAAGGGGCAAAGCTAAATCGCACGGGCGCTTGATGGATGGATGGATGTTTCGATCGGGGTGTCAATCTGCCCGCCCCGGGGGGTGTCAACTCAACTCGTCCGTTGGGCAGAATCGATCGGAACAGCGCCGAACTCCCCCCGAGCCGAGACCCCCTTTTTTTAAATCTGACTAGTTTAGACCATCCATTCCGGGCAAGTCTTGCAGCTATCCATCTATCTACACGCAGGATCGCCGTCTACCCCAATCGTATGAGAGAGAGAGAGCGGCTCAGCCGGCCTGCCTCCTCCGTGCGTGTTCGACGCAAGGCGCTGCTTCGACTCATTGAATCATTCATCGTCTTGTCTTGTCTTGTGCCCAAGTCGTCGTGGCTCCAATCTTGATGTGGTATCTTTGCATGTCCTCGCAGTTGCTTTGCGTGTGTCGGAGCATTACGTGTGCCCCGATGGCTGGCATGTATGTAGCCCTGGTGGCGTTGTCAATCGCATGGCAGTGCAGTGATGCTGCTACCTTGCTTGTCTCATACCAAGTAGAAAGCCATGAAAGCCGTTGCGTGGAACTTGATCCCGGGATTTGATAGTGGGATTGATTATCCAGCCTTCCAGGAGAAGACGGTATGTGGTCTTACTCTGTTGAGTATATGCTGAAGAATAGTCGCACCGGGGGAGTTCTGCTAGTCCGCGCTGGAGGATATCTAGCTGCAAGGAGCTTCGGTGCTAGAGGATTCCAGGGGTTGAGAGTCTTCAGAACAAAAGCCGACGGGATCTGTTATAGTTTGATATCGATGCCGGTGCATACCTATCAAAGGAATTGACTGTCTTGACGAGGTGGATGTGCCGTGCGTGGTAGAGCATATGCTGTCCATGAGGCGTGTAGATGTTCGATGTCGAGTTCCTACAACGAATTCGAGCATCATTATACTGTTCGTACTGTAGCAAATTATTCGTCAAGTTCCTATAATTCTATCATGGAGAATACTGGAGCAAAGTGATTCCACATGTTCACGCATGACAATGGATGCTATTACCCATACTACTATTTAAATAGATCGTCGTCTCGTAGAAGAACCACTAGATAGTTGATGCCTATCTATCGATTTCAAGTATCGTAGCCGATCCTTCCAAGTATCCAGCTGTATATGTATATCCCTAGACACTATAGTCGAGTCTACTACCTACGCTACCTCACCTGTAGTAATTAACATGTATCTACAAATATGCCATACATGAAGCAAGCTTATCTACTAGGTAATTATGATTATGGCATAGCCATAAATCCAAGAAACCATCTCCCTTAGATAAGTGCACCTGAGTGGGTAGTACTGGCTATCTCATCTCTAATCATTCTCTGTACATAGTCTTTCTTTCTTTCTCTGCCCGTCTACCACGAGCTTAGGGCATAGAACCAATAAATATTATAGAAAGAAATATACTCCAGCCCTAGCCATGTCAATCAACTGTTGATTCCGTTTCAACATATCTATATGCATATACAGTACATGTATGTCTAAACCAACCTAATATAAACCGCGACATCCCCACAAGGTTGTTAGCGGGCAGCGCTGCAGCCTGAGATATGATGGAGGATGAATATGGTATGAATATGCTGTGTAACGTGAGTCCATGCATACTCCTTGCCTTGCCTTCAAGTAATTAAGGACCTAGCTTAGTCGGGAGTTTGGGGAAAGTGTAAGGTACTGATACTTAACTTGGACTTGGGATATCTGGTTTGGATAGGTTGGACTGGATTAGATTTGTTGTGGTGAAGTTTGTATACCTATCTGTTTGTGGTTTATGTATGGGTTGGGGTGAACTTGTCTGCTTGTTATATGGTAAGTTGGGTGTAGGATGCTCTAGTTGTGGTTTATAGGTATGATTGTATGGAGGCCTATTGTGTATTAGAAGTATGCTCTCTCTCTCTCTCTCTCTCTCTCTCTCTCTTTCTCTTCTTTCACTTCCTCCTCTCGATTGCTCTATTGCTCTCTTGCTCTCTTACTCTTTCGCCCTCTCTCCGATATGTTGGTTGGATCTGGATACAGACGCAAAAGTAGTGTCGCCTCTAAATCGAACCGTCCTACATACATCTTGCAATACCCAGTTCAAGCCACGACATCAGGACAATCGAGTAGATAATGTAAGCCCATTTAGTATAAACAGAACCTATGGCAAGACATTCGTTGAAGCATCTTCCACAAGAAAGAATCGATGTGACCTGCCATTTGTAAACTAGACCCGTCTCCTGATATTAACATCACCTTCCATGAGCGGATCTGAGATGAGCTGTTTGTCTGTTTCTTTTCTTCTGCCTCGTAGTGAATCATCTTAGCGGTGGTAAGCTGAGCCGTGATCGGGACGTTGGTAATTGGAATGCCCTTCTTCTTCTTCTTCTACCCACGTGATGACTGAGAGGTAGGTATGGGAGAGTCAAAGCGCAGATATGAAGCGCTGGGATTCTGCGTTTGTAGGGCTAGTTGATGCGTCTGGTCTGGTCTGGTGCAGCTGTGTCTACGGCTGTTGTTAGCCTGGGGAGATGGAGGCAATGATCCCGGCTATATTGCAGTATATGTATTCTCTTGTGAGATAAGATCCTGGATCAGATTAGCTTCGTCGACGGTGTAGTGTATGGTCGGTCTTCTGCTTGACTGCCTAATTACGCATGACTCAAGGTTCAGCGAAAGTTGCAATTCCTAGTACTGTGATAAGTAGGACCCGGTGCAGTGTCGTTCTTTAGAGCTGGACTCCTTTCTTTTGTAGAGACCAGGGCGGTCTTATAGTCGTACCTGTCTGATATTAACTGCGTGCCAAATTCAAGATATCTGGTGAGGCGGTAGGTAGGCATGAAGGTCGGATATAGTTTATGAAAGGAAAATGCCATATTTATAGAAGGGATACTCCTTTGCTGTTGGCGAATTCGCCCGGTAGGTCCGAGATAAGCCGTCCTATTCACTCTTTCACTCCCTGTCCTTCGTCAGTATCCTGTGAATAATCGATTGCTATCAAAACAGAATCAAGCCATGGATTTATATTGCCAATCATCCAGCTTGAGGGACCAGTCCTGTCGTTGAGTCACCAAAGGGGATGAGATGTTACGAGTATCAGATCGTGCTCTCACACTGTCAATATCTAGACCTGATTCGAACATTGACTTGAGGAGGAGAGAGAAGAGGTCGGGTGGAAAACAAATCCGTTGTTTGGCACGAGGATGCTAAAGATAGCAGTGCGTCGGATCAGTCAAATGCAGTGTCTGCCTGACGGTTCGAATGCAGTGTCTGCGTTTATTGCATCTTCTGCGGGCTCGGATCTTCGGATATAAACGGGCGTGTTTTGAGTTTGTCACACATTCCCGCTACTTTTCCGGTTGTACAATCGGACATCCAGTCAAAGTGTCCGATAACTTCTTGATAACGCGAAGGAGTGGGTTGACTGGAGAGCTCACGATTCTTCTGCCGGAGAGCGAAACAGTCATATCTCGTACATCCTATACTATGCCACAGGTGACTTGGAAAGAAGCGCAGACTCGTTTCAATGTGCAGACGAGCTCGAGACATGCAGCCAGCAATCCGTGACATCAGAAATCTAGACTGCCGCGGATTGATTGCTCGTATTCGGGTTGGGATAGATAGTATGCGATCCTGCGCGAACCACCTATCGAATGCAGCATTGGCGGAGAAAGGGTACAGTCGACGAATCGAGATGATCATGACGAGGTCCGTGACCGGACACTGTTAAGCCTGTTAAACCTGTTAAACCTGCAGAATGCAGCTGAAGACCAGAGAAGATGCGGGTTGTGGTTGTAGTCAGGTGAGCATGGCATCACCGCCATTTCATTGACGTCTTGAGGGTATACTTCTCATCGCAATGATATATGTCGTGGGTATATCTAGGCGCGGAACATACCTATCCCCATTGACGAGAGAAATCCATTTGTGTTGGGCTGCCATGGATAGATATTTATATTTTACCGATATTTTACCGGTCTATCATTATCTAGACGTGTTTCCATCCCCAGACGAGCACGCTGGCCATACTGGTCATGTCCTGCAGGAATGCGCTGGTCTTTAACTTCGGGCAGAGTCCGACGAGATCAACTCCACTCCATCTGATGTCCCATGCAGAGATTACAAATTATGACCAAGCGATATGTATGTCGACATAAAGTTAACATTAACACCAAGCATGGCAGGATTTGAACCTTGTGCTGTCATTACTAATTGGGTAGTCCGTTCATTCTTTGTTCTCCTTTCCCTCCATTAAGGAAACCAGAATAGATTGGTAATTGAACCAGAATATTCGAGAGTAGTGGGGCATGGAATGTAAAAACAAAGAAAAGGTCTAATGTCGATATGATAGATCCGAGTGGGATCGCAACCGAGATCGCATTCCGATTGCACGGTTAAGCTCCGCGGAGCCCACGGAGCCTCGAGGAGTCGGAGAGATATTTGAAGCATCCGATTCGACGATTGATTTCTAAGCGACGTGGACTGCCCTAGTTAGGGAGATAGTTAGATAGGTTAGGTTATTAAGGTAGTATCCAAGGTAGATATCTGTATCTAGGGTATGGATCAAAGCGTAGTTATGCGTCATCCATTCTGGCGTGGTCAGCATAACGAGTCGGAAGTAACAAGGAAATAGGAGAGTAAGCCGGATGCGTTAGTCAGCCCAACATGATTCAAGTCCCGATTTCCAAGGTTGACCGCCTTTCAAGCTGCCGGTCGATGTGGGTTCGTCGCAGTCGATCTGTTGGAACCATTCACAATCCGTCAATGGAAAAAAAAAAAAAAAAAAGAAATAAAAAAAGAAAAGAGAAAAAAGTGGACTGGTCCAGCCCATGTGGCGGTCCAGGTTTGAGTCAACATGATGGGAAAAGTCTCATCCATTATCATTCTTCCTACTCCGTAGTGGTGATGGCAAATGAGTAAGCTCTGGTCAGCCCCTTAATTCCGAGCTCAGCAACGCCCCTTATCTCCGAAGAACGCCTGGATACCTGGATGCCTTACCCTTAGTCAGATACTAACCGTGGTATCCATGCCTGAGGTAGTAAAAAGTCCCCGAATGGAAACCGCCAGAACTCCAATCACGCGCGTTCCTCTCGCACCATCACACTCCTCTCGACTCCCTCATCCTTCTCCTCTTCTTCCCCTCTCCCTCCAGGTAACCGCCTCCATGTGATGCATGATGAGTTATCATGGTTGGCCATCGCATTTCTGCCGGGCATGCATCTGGCCCCGCGATCAGAGGTCGGCCCCATCCGACCTTGGCTGAAACCGTCACGGAGAATGTGATTCGTCCTGTCGTTTCGACAGCCTCATGGCTCATCCTGACTCATGGGGCCTCTTTTCCTGTCTTCGCCTTGGGTCTGCCCCACAGCAACTTTGCGCCGGAGGTTGAGGGGCCGCGTTCTCGCTGCTGATTGCTCCGTTTATTCCGTGATCCCGATGGGTCCTTGGATGTGTGCTTGCTGTGCCTGACAAATCCACCCTATTTCCAATTCTTCCTTTTTTTTTTTTTTTTTGCCCCGGTGTTATCGTCGGCGTTAAAGGCAAATCCCTGTTTATAAGCCATGCTTCAATAACGTCCCTTCTTCCTACATAATGTCGAGGTCCTGCGTCGAGGTGGTTGAGTTTGTGTCGTGAAAAACGCTGTCGAAGAGCACTCCCCCCATTCGCCCGACTGTCATTGCATAATATATGGTTTCTCTGTATAGACTATTTGATTGATTGTTACCGTTACTGTCTTACGTTTAATTGGCTACAGCGCGAAGAAGCTTTTGGCTCTCATACATCGCCTTCATTTCATATCTTCAATCGATCGTCGCAAGTACCACCAACCATACCCTTTTCTTTGGCATAAAACAAAAACCACCCAGATTGTTCCCGCCATGGCGGACGAACATCGTCACCCCGAGGCGCTGGCCCACGCGCAGGGGACGCACGACGACAGCCTTAACCATGCAGACGCTCCCGAGTCCACATTCGATTCTAGTACCACCAGTTTCACCGATCAGTCGATCGAGGGCCGATGGGGCGAACAGGGCCGGGGAGAGCCCGTCTCCCGTCGGGGTGCGATGGAGGAATTCGAGGAGATGCGACGAGAATTGAGTCGAACCCGTTCCGCCACGACAGACGCTGCGCGACTACGCTCGCTGCCTTCCCGCGGTGCCGGTAAGCCCCGGGACGAGGAGGAGGGAGGAGGAGACGAGGATGCGGAAGCAGAATTCCAGGGAGGGTTCGATCTAGACGAGTTCCTATTGGGCGGCCATCTCGAGCCACGGACCACAGCGGGAGAACCCGCCAAAAGAGTGGGAGTGGTGTTCAAGAATGTGACCGTGAAGGGTATCCAGACCGGAGCCTCCTTCGTCCGCACCCTGCCCGATGCCGTGCTGGGCACCTTCGGTCCCGATCTATACCGGTTACTCGGCCAGTTCATCCCGCCGCTGCGGTTCGGAAAGGCACCCCCCGTCCGGGATCTACTCCACGACTTCAGCGGATTGGTCCGCGAGGGTGAGATGATGCTCGTGCTGGGTCGACCCGGCGCGGGCTGTTCGACCTTCTTGAAGACCATCGCGAATGACCGGGAGGCCTTCGCTGGGGTGGAGGGTGATGTCAACTACGGCGGCTTGTCCTCCGACGAGCAGTTCAAGCGGTTCCGCGGCGAAGTCAACTACAATCCCGAGGACGACCTACATTTCCCCAATCTCACCGTGTGGCAGACGTTGAAATTCTCCCTGATCAACAAGACGAGGAAGCACGACCGGGCCAGTATCCCCATCATCATCGACTCCCTGCTCAAGATGTTCGGCATCACCCACACCAGGGACACGCCCGTGGGGAACGAGTACATTCGCGGTGTGTCCGGTGGCGAGCGGAAGCGAGTCAGTATCGCCGAGACCCTGGCGACCAAGTCGTCGGTGGTCTGCTGGGATAATTCCACCCGCGGCCTGGACGCCAGCACCGCGCTCGATTACGCCAAGTCCCTCCGCATCATGACCGATATCAGCAAGCGGACCACGTTGGTCACGCTGTACCAAGCGGGTGAAAGTATCTACGAACTCATGGACAAGGTGATGGTCATCGACGAGGGCCGCATGCTCTACCAGGGACCGGCCAATGAAGCGAAGCAGTACTTCATCAACCTTGGCTTCCACTGTCCGCCACAGTCCACTACGGCCGATTTCCTCACCTCGCTGTGCGATCCGAACGCCCGTCAGTTCCAACCGGGCAGGGAGGCGTCGACACCCAAGACGGCCGAGGAGTTGGAGGAAGTTTTCCGACAGAGCAGCGAGTATAAGCGGATCTGGAACGAGGTCTGCGAATACGAGCAGCGACTGGAGGACACGAATCAGGAAGACACCCGTCGCTTCCAGAAGTCTGTCGCCCAGTCCAAGAGTAAAACGGTCTCCAAGAATTCCAGCTACACGGTGTCCCTGCCCCGGCAGGTCATGGCTTGCGTCCAGCGCGAGTTCTGGCTCCTCTGGGGCGACAAGACATCTCTCTACACCAAGTACTTCATTATCGTCTCCAACGGCTTGATCGTCTCGTCCCTCTTCTACGGTGAATCTCTGGATACCAGCGGCGCCTTCACACGTGGCGGTGCGCTGTTCTTCTCGATCCTCTTCCTGGGCTGGCTGCAACTGACTGAGTTGATGCCGGCGGTCACGGGGCGTGGTATCGTTGCGCGCCACAAGGATTATGCTTTTTACCGCCCCTCTGCTGTCGCGATCGCCCGCGTGGTGATGGATTTCCCGGCTATCTTCTGCATGGTGGTTCCGTTCACCATCATCGTCTATTTCATGACCGGGCTAGATGTCAGTGTCTCGAAATTCTTCATCTACTTCCTGTTTGTGTACACGACCACGTTCTGCATCACGTCTCTCTACCGCATGTTCGCCGCCCTGTCGCCGACGATCGACGACGCGGTTCGGTTCAGCGGTATTGCCTTGAACGTGTTGATCCTGTTCGTCGGCTACGTGATTCCCAAACAAGATCTAATCGACGGCTCCATCTGGTTCGGATGGCTGTTCTACGTCAACCCGATCGCCTACAGCTACGAGTCGGTTCTCAGCAATGAATTCTCCGATCGTGTCATGCAGTGCAGTCCTTCGATGTTGATTCCTCAGGGCCCAGGGATAGACCCGAAATACCAGGGATGCTCCCTCACCGGATCTCAGCTCGGCCACGCGGATGTCTCGGGTGCTGCGTATCTCGAGACCACATTCCAATTCACCCGGCATCATCTCTGGCGCAACTTTGGCGTCGTCATCGCGTTCACCGTGCTGTATCTCCTGGTCACCGTCCTTGCCGCCGAGTACCTGTCATTTGTTGGTGGCGGCGGTGGCGCCCTCGTCTTCAAGCGGTCGAGTCGTGCGAAGAAGCTGAAGGCGCAGACTGGCAAGGAGAATGATGAAGAAAAGGTCGAGCGACCGGGTGATAATGCCGCGCTATCACGCGGAGAGGCGACATCATCCGGTGACCCCCAAACGTTCAACAAGCTGTCGTCGAGCGACAGGGTCTTCACCTGGTCCAATGTCGAGTACACCGTCCCATACGGAAACGGAACGAGGAAGCTCCTCAATGGCATTGACGGTTACGCCAAGCCCGGTCTTATGATTGCCTTGATGGGTGCCTCAGGTGCGGGTAAGACTACCTTGCTCAACACCCTGGCCCAGCGTCAGAAGATGGGCGTGGTGTCCGGTGATATGCTGGTCGATGGCCATCCTCTGGGCACCGATTTCCAGCGCGGCACCGGATTCTGCGAGCAAATGGACCTTCACGACAACACTGCTACCATCCGCGAAGCGTTCGAATTCTCGGCCTTGCTCCGTCAAGACCGGAATACTCCCCGGGAAGAGAAGCTCGACTACGTCAATAAGATCATCGACTTGCTGGAGCTTGAAGACATCCAGGATGCGATCATCGGCTCCCTCAACGTCGAGCAGAAGAAGCGGGTGACAATCGGTGTCGAGCTGGCCGCAAAGCCAAGCCTCCTTCTCTTCTTGGACGAGCCCACCAGTGGTCTCGACAGTCAAGCGGCTTTCTCGATCGTGCGATTCCTGAAGAAACTCTCTCAGGCCGGACAGGCGATTCTGTGCACCATCCATCAGCCGTCGTCCATGCTGATCCAGCAGTTCGACATGATCCTGGCCTTGAACCCGGGTGGAAACACTTTCTACTTCGGCCCCGTCGGCCCGGACGGTCGCGACGTGACCAAGTACTTCGCGGAACACGGAGCGGTATGCCCCCCTTCGAAGAACGTCGCCGAATTCGTGCTCGAAACGGCCGCCAAGGCGACGACCAAGGACGGCAAAAAGATCGACTGGAATGAAATCTGGCGGAATTCGGAGCAAAACAAGAACCTACGGAACGAGATCCAGCGTCTGACCGCGGAGCGCAGCAAGATCCCCATCACCGAACACGGGGTTCAGTACGAGTTTGCCGCGCCCACCTGGACCCAGACCAAGCTTCTCACCGAGCGCATCTTCCGCCAGTACTGGCGCGACCCGTCCTACTACTACGGAAAGCTGTTCGTCAGCGTCATCATCGGCATCTTCAACGGGTTCACCTTCTACATGCTCGACGACTCGATCGCCAGCATGCAGAACCGCATGTTCTCCATCTTCCTGATCATCCTCATCCCGCCCGTCGTCCTCAACAGCGTCGTCCCCAAATTCTATATGAACCGCGCCCTTTGGGAAGCGCGCGAATTCCCCAGCCGCATCTACGGCTGGGTCGCCTTCTGCACCGCCAACGTCGTCTGCGAGATCCCCATGGCCATCCTCTCCTCCCTCATCTACTGGCTCCTCTGGTACTACCCGGTCGGATTCCCCACGGACTCCAGCAGCGCCGGCTACGTCTTCCTCATGTCCATGCTCTTCTACCTCTTCCAAGCCAGCTGGGGCCAATGGATCTGCGCCTTCGCCCCCTCCTTCACCGTCATCTCCAACGTCCTCCCCTTCTTCTTCGTCATGGTCAACCTCTTCAACGGCATCGTCCGCCCCTACAGCACCTACCCCGTCTTCTGGAAATACTGGATGTACTACGTCAACCCAGTCACCTGGTGGCTCCGCGGCGTCATCGCAGCCGTCTTCCCCTCCGTCCAAGTCCACTGCGCCCCGCAAGAAGCAACCCACTTCAACCCGCCCCCTGGATCCACCTGCGCCGACCACGCCGGCGTCTTCGTCTCCCGCGTCGCCCGCGTCGGCTACCTCGTTAACCCCGACGCCTCGGCAGACTGCCAGTACTGTCCCTACAAGGACGGCACCGAGTACATGCGCATGCTGAACGTCCACGACGGCGACAAGTGGCGCTGTTTCGGCATCTTCTTGGCGTTCGTCATCATCAACTGGCTTTTGGTGTATTTCTTTGTCTACACGGTCAGGGTTAGAGGGTGGTCGTTTGGCATGGGCTATTTGTTTGGGGGGTTGGGGCTGGTGCTTGATGCGGTTAAGAAGCCGTTTAAGAAGTCGGAGAAGAAGGCGGAGTAGATTTTTCTTCTTCTTCTTCTTATTTTCTTTCTTATTATTTTTTCCCCTTACTTTAATTTTCTTTATCTATTTATTTATTTATTATTATTTATTGTGAGGTGTGGGATGTGGGATACTTGGAAAAGGGGAGAAGGAAGAGGGATGAGGGTTATGATGATGAGAGATATAGATTTCACTTGTGTATTTTTCTATTATAGATAGTGAATTGGCTATATATATAGTATATATTGGGTATTTTAATTATAAGTTCGTATACCACACTGAAGACAATTAGTTATACTATTATTCAATTCTAATGAGATATAGAGAAGAATGACTAGCCATCCATCTTACAAGAAGAACATGGAAAACCACAACCTGCTGGACAATTAATTCTATCTATCAAGCCCGAGATGAAACAATATATTCATATCATAATAAACGATAGTAGTGCCTACCTAGGTATCATAAAAATGAAAAAAAAGTATGCTATTACTCAGTTCATTCTGTTTGTGTTATCCCATTTCCTTCATTACCATCATCCACCATCCTCACCACATCCCAACATCTTTCTCTAAATAAAAAAGAAAAACCTGATCAACTAGGTAACCATCTCATGTCATATCCACCTCCGTATAGTACCACGGCCTCCTATCTGGTCCATACCGAGCGCCAGGAAGACGCATCGGCACGGGGATAGCGGGTCGAAACACGTCTAGACAGGTTGCAGATTCGTGGACTGGAGATCCGGGGTGTGGTGTGCTTTCTTCCTGAGCCTCGGCCTTGGTCTTGCTTCTTCTACTTTCTGCTTCTGCATGTGGAGATGCAGACGCAGACTCGCTGATGACTGGGATCAAGACGCCGCATTCCCAGTTTCGGCAGTTGAGTTTGGGTTCTTTTGTTGTGCGGTCTTGGACGAGACGGCCCCTGTTGTTTTTGTCGTGGTGTTTTGTTAATGATATTGCCATGTGGGAGTGGGAGTGGGGGTGGGTTTGGCTTGGGGTTGGACACGTACCAGGCGCTCTCGGAGAGATTGGCGCTTCCTACGTATGCCCATGCCTTGCACTGCGTGTTATTAGGTAGTGGGATTGGCTCGTCCGGTCTTACGTAGAGGATCTTGAATTATTGATTAACAGCGGCCATGGTGTATTTAAAGGGTTGGGTAGGTGACCATACCTTGCTGTGCATGAGTAGGTCTGTCCTCTCGCTCACGCTGTCCCTGAGGATCTGGCGCGGGAATTTCGGATTATTGTACCATTTGGACTGGAAGCAGATTGTTCCGGCGCAGTTGGGTCCGCCCTTGGAATGCTCGACTGTGGTCTGCGAGGGAAAATACGCACGGATTCGGTCTTTCCATTCGGCAGCGGTGTTTTTCTGGATCAGTCGGCTGGGGTCGGTGCGGCTTCTGGCAGGGAAGGATTTTGCGGTTCGCAGGATGTATTCTGTTGTTCCGTCGTCGCCTTGCGCTGCGAGGTACAGTGATCTTAAGAACTCGTCTGTCAGAGACCCGAGGGATGATGTCTGTGCTGGTTAGCTTGGGTTGTACTCTAGATAGTGGTAATGGGTAGCTGACGACAAAGTCAAGATTCAGAGGCTTTGACACCCGTAAGCCCAGATTTTCAACTGAGCGTCCCAAACCACAGTACCCTGTCCGTTTCCACGCATCCCCCGTATGCGAGCCACCACTGAATAGAATGAGCTTCTGTGACAGCTTGTCAGAGATCATGCAGATACTTACATTGTGTGAACAAACGCAATGTGAAAGGTACTGCTAAAGTCAAAGAGGTTGAGCTTCGATATGATACTCTCATTCAAATCGCTGGCTTTAAGAAAATAGGTCAACTCTTGGAAAAAGGCTGTTGCGCTTATATCGCTTGTTGATTCTTTTTTCTTAGGGAGATCAATGAGAAAAACACTCTGTATTCCGGTTAGCTGACGAAAATATTCGAGACCAAGCTACAGACGTTTTCCATGACACCCCCCATCTCGCCCCAGTCGTAAGGCACGAGGTTGGCAGTCGGTACGACAACCCGAAGATACTGGTGATGGAAGAGAAGCATCAATTTTGAATGCATGCAATTCACTTGTCCTTCCATGGGTGGGAAACACAGTCTCAGATTAGACAAGGAAGCTGTCTCAGCTTCATATTGGCGTTTCTTGAATGAAGTCAGCCTGGAAACGTGATATGTTCTTGCTGTAAAATAGAAAGGTCGCAGACGATGATCAAAAGATAGGCAATGGGAATGTCACGGGAATCTCAATCCGGATACCAATGCAGGAAAACTTACAGTAGCATCTTCCTTGGCCTGCATCATCAAAAGAAGACGCGTGTTTCTTGTATCCAGCTTCGAGAAAAGCCATTCCATGTCCCACATGAATGAGCTTAGAACAGCGAGTTCAAGATCTGACTTTTGGAAGACCTCTTCGATTTTGATATCGTCGCCCATTCTGCGGCAGCCGAATGCCCAGGTTTTCTTTACGGTGCCCTTCGGAAATTGAACGGATGGACTAAGGGATGGCTGGGGATTTTGCTGCGTCTTTCCAGGGGGTTTCTGATTGGAGCAATCTGGCTTACTTGTTGTGCCAGACACAGGGGCATCCTTGGAGTCATCTTTCTGAAGCTTCCGCGGGGCGTCAACCCGCGGATGTTTAACATCGCGCTCATCGGTAGGCGCACTACTTTCAGCCTTCCGTTTGGCAAGGCGTGCTAAGCGCTCTTGCTCCATCTGTTTCCGATCAAGGCCCAGAATGCCCGTCGGTGTCGGGTGTTGTTGATCATTCGATGGATTTTCAGGTCCCTTCGAAGAGGGAGGGGCTGAAAGCTCGCTTGTGTGGTCAACGCGGGAAGATTGTATGATTTCGACATCACTTTCTTCTTGTACGGATAGCTCAATGGCCCGTCTGAGGTCTTCGTCTTCATCATCACTCTCCTCCTTTCCTGCTTCATCGTCCGTCTCAGAACCTATCAGAGATTGTGATTTTGGAAAGATCGGGATTACATCGTCATCCGACTCGGCTGTAAGATCAACGACTTGTTGGGGTCCGTGAGAGGCACCATGGTTCGAATCCTGTGCATCTTCTAATGACGCGGCAATAGCCTCTCGAAGCTCTTGTTCTTCCAGGTCTCCTGCGTCCATGGTGGAGTAAGGGTTCAAGTGAGGGGATACAACGAACGTCTTCGAGGTGACAACGGGATAGTAGGAAAGGACGAGTCAGTCGTTTCACAGAAGCCTTACCAATTCAAGGAAAATGAAATGCCTCGTGTAGAATGATAAAGTATTGGGAAAATATCGGTAGAATCAGCAAAGTAGTACTATGTAAATAGTCCCACACTAACATACGCGGTTCTCCCACTGCAATAAACGCAAGGGTGACCTCATAAAACTCAACTCGGGCCTTGACTGCACGGAAGAGGAATATGAACGCCAGACACCACAATATCACGGCTAGAAGAGAGAGGATCGCGAGGGATAGAAGAGGAGCTGCAGAGAGGAGCTGGAGATGGTTCAACTGCCAATGGTCGTTGTTGTTTCGCTGTGGTCACGTGATTACACGGTCACCGACCATGACGGTGACAGGAACTGTATAGTCCAAGTTGTATCTTTGGAAAGAGCTGTAATGATTATTGGGAAGACGACTACGAAGGAGTGAAGCAACTGAATTTAATCATATAATCAGTAGCGTCGGAGCTAAGAAAAGTGCTAGTAGATGTTTATCTCGAGGTTATAATACACTATCACTTTGGTTTACCTTTCTAAAGGAAAAAGAGCATTATCCGCAGGACAAATACACCCCATGGCCAATGTTGTAGGGATTATCTTAATATCTGTCGTTTAGTAATAGTAAGACACGCTGGTCTAAACCAAGGCTGGAACGAAACAACCACGAGAATGAAGACAATATTTTGGGTTTGCGTTTAATCTCTCGTAACGCTTGTATTCTGTCCATACTATCCATGAGGTGCTTTCCCCTGGTCAGTTGTGTATAGGGAGCAGTCACAGACAGCCCAAAACCACCGTGGTTACTATACAGTTCTCCAATCCGAGCTGGAAATCTGTTTGGCGGCGGTAGGATGGCAATTTCAAAGACAACCATATCTTCTGCTGCGGGAAGGGACCCTGTTCGAGCTGTGTAACATAGCTTGACTTTCTGACTTGCCATCAGCATGGAGATAAGATAGCCTCTGGTCATTTATTCCTTGGTCTGCGATGACGAGAAACTGCCGTAAAAGACTTATTCAATCATCGACCGAGCTGTTTTTGATATCCAGATCGTCCAGAACCATAAGAGCTCCACCGTGCAGACAGGGGACTGCCTTCGCGGGTTGGTGAGATGCGTGGGCGTTCCCGCCATGAAAGGCGATGGACCGAAGAGACCGCCGGAGCCATAGTATACCGTTGTTTTGTAAACTGTGACTCGATTCCTGTTGGCTTCTTCATATCTCTGAAATCATGCGTCGCCCCTACTCTTCCACTCCCAGTTTTCGGCTACCCCCACGGCCGAGTTAGGTCTCTTTATATGCACTGAAGTGCAAGATCTGTGATCCCAAAGAAGACGTCGCGATCAGCATCGGCGGTCTCAAGACCGATGCCAACAACGAGTAGACGTTTCTCATTAGGGTTCTTTGTCACAATAATACTAGCTACCTGACGGGCATATAGTTGACCGATCGTCTCATGTCCAGGCAGCCGTCCTCCCAGCAAAGAAGTAGCAGTCAGACTGGCCATTGGAAGCAGGCTGTCATCATCGGCAGATTCTGGGATGGTGTGGGCCCCATCCGTGCCTGGGTTGTGATTACCCAAAGGGACATGTAGCTGCAGCAAATTAGTTATGCGCTAACAGGATCACTAGAGCCTGAACCACGAACCCAGTGACCGAGTCGGCCTTTTTGAGATATGGTGACGAGGATCTTATCGCTGAAGCTCAGTGACATCACGTCGGTTCGGACTCCATTGATAACACCAGTGGCTTGCTTCGTGGCAGCAGGGAAAGGGAGGTCCAGGTGATCTGGGATTTGATTGAGGTCCAATGAATTTGCCATGGTGGATTGATTATTCCCTTGCTTTCTTGGAGTTAGATGTCTAGTTGGTTGTTTGGTACACAGAACGCCGTGGTGGGGAATCGTCAAGGCACATGCGCCAAGGCGGTCAGCGTAGTCTCCTCGATTATCGGGCAGAATCCCCCACCGCCGCCCGAATTTTTCTTTTTTGGTCGACTCCCCATCGTCCCCAATCCTCACTTTTCCTGCGATTGCTGCTGGTGCTACTCCGATTTTCTTTGGGAGTAGTCGCAGACAGAATTGAAGATGCCCAAGTTCGTCCCTCGCCAGCGGAAGCAAAAGCACCGCCAGAAAGAGGAGAAGGGCGCCGTGGTAGACACCAATGCCACGGAGATACAACCGGTCTCCAAAAGTGAGACGGAAGCCAGACGGCAAGACCTCAGAGAGAGTCTAAGAGCGCAGCACTCGAATATTTCCTCCAAGAAACAGAAGCGTCTGGATAAATACATTGTATGCGAGGATCATACCGGAATCACCTAGATGCCCAAGTATTCTAACTCTAGAGCAGGAAAACAAACTAAAGAAAGAGGAGAATGTCGAGCTGCTGAAAAAGCTCGCCGAGTCGAAAGCTGACACCTCAGGCCTGTTGCGCTCGAGAGAGCTAGGGAAACGAAAGAGACAGGATGGCGACGATCGTCCGGCCTCGCGCCGGGAACATGATGTTCAAATGAACCAGGATTCGTCCGGCGATGAGACAGACGATTCTTTCGTCGAGAAGGACCCGAAATCGAATAAGGCCGAAGCAATTGTGGCTCCGCCCAAAGAAACACCGGTTATTGGTAGCGGTTTGAAGCGACCTCTCGAGCTCGGCCCGGATGGGTTTCCTGTTCTCAAAAAGCGAAAGCCAGCACCGAAGCCGAAACCCAAGGTGATTGAAGTACAGGACGTCCCGTGGGAAGGATTCGACTCGGAAGACGATGGATCTTCAGACGAGGAGGGGGATGACGATGAAAAGGAGGACATGGATAACGAGGATAGCGAAGGAGACTCGGGAGAGTCGTCGGTAGACGGTTCTGAGGATGACAGCGATGAAGACAGTGAGGAGGACGAAGAGGATGAGGAAGACGAGGAAGATGGTTCGGCTAAGCCGATGCCCCGTCAATCCGCCTTCAAATCTTGGGCCAGGCAACAGATCAACGATACCGTGGGGTTCAAACCCGCCACCGCTCCAATTACCGCCGAAGAGCAACCGTTCGTCCTCGAATCGAAAAAGCTTGTCAGGAATACCGTTGATATCGAGGAGCCGCTTCCTGCAGAGCTTCAGGTGACCAAGGGCAACCCTTATCGGAAGGCTTTCAGTGTCCCAGTCAATCGGTCTGAAGAGATCCAGAATGCGCGCTTGGGGCTTCCCGTTGTGGGTGAGGAACAGAAGATAATGGAAGCAATCCATAACAATCCTGCCATTGTGATTTGGGGAGCGACTGGTAGCGGAAAGACTACGCAGCTCCCACAGTTTCTGTTCGAAGCTGGGTACGGCAATCCTGACAGTCCCAATCCGGGAATGATTGCAGTGACCCAACCCCGACGGGTTGCCGCTGTCAGTATGGCGAAACGTGTTGGCGACGAGTTGGGCCAGTTCTCCGACCAGGTCTCTTATCAGATTCGATTCGAGAGTACGGTTTCCAGCAAGACTGCCATCAAATTCATGACCGATGGTATCCTGATCCGTGAAATCGCCGAAGACTTCTCTCTGAGCAAGTACTCCATCATCGTAATTGACGAGGCTCACGAACGAAGTGTCAACACGGACATCCTCATTGGAATGGTAAGCCGGATCGTTGACTTGCGAAAGACGATGAGCGCGGAGGATCCGAAGGTCAAACCTCTGAAACTCGTGGTCATGTCTGCAACGCTTCGCATCTCGGATGTCACCCAGAACACAAGCCTGTTCCGCCAGGGACCCCCGCCGTTAGTTCAGGCTGAAGGCCGCCAATATCCTGTCACGGTGCACTTTTCCAGAAAAACGCATCGCGACTATGTGGAGGAAGCGTTCCGAAAGGTCTCGAGAGGCCATCGCAAGTTGCCTCCTGGCGGCATGCTCGTGTTTTTGACCGGACAAGGTGAAATCAGAAGCCTTGCCAAGCGTCTCAAGCAGGCTTTCAAGCCCACGCAACGAGGGGATCTCACGCAGGCAAAGGTCCAAATCACGGCGAACGATGCTCCGCTGGAGGCAGAGGATCTCGATATAGGAGGTGCTGATGTGTCCAATCCTGGCGATGAGGAGGATGACTACAGCGACTTCGAGATCACCGGCCTGGATGACGCTGAAGAAGAAGATGAAGGGTTCGACTTGGGCGAGGAAGCAATGGACTCGTCAACGAGGGTACACGTGCTCCCATTGTACTCGCAGCTACCTACAAAGGAACAGTTGAGGGTTTTCGAGCAGCCACCGGAAGGCTCACGGCTTATTGTACTAGCCACCAATGTGGCCGAAACAAGTCTGACGATTCCCGGCATCAAATATGTCTTTGACTGCGGACGAGCTAAAGAGAAACAATACGATCTGGAGACGGGGGTACAAAAATTCCAAGTCGACTGGATCAGTAAGGCCAGCGCAAACCAGAGAGCAGGACGAGCCGGTAGAACAGGGCCTGGCCATTGCTACCGATTATACTCGTCCGCAGTTTACGAAGGCGCGTTTGCCGAATACACGGAGCCGGAGATTCTGCGGACACCCATCGAAGGAGTCGTGCTACAGATGAAGAGCATGGGTCTTCACAATGTCATCAACTTCCCGTTCCCCACGCCGCCCAGCCGACAGGGCCTGTTCAAGGCCGAAAAACTGCTGAAGAATCTGGGCGCACTCTCAGCCGATGGACAAATCACGCAGATTGGCAAGCGTCTATCGACTTATCCCCTGTCGCCTCGCTTCAGCAAGATGCTATACATCGGCAATCAACACGGCTGCATGCCATACGTCATAGCGCTCGTTGCCGCCCTCGCAGTCGGGGACCTGTTTGTCCCCGCAAGCCAGATCGACCCGGTACCTGCCCAGGCCGACGATGGCGACAAGAAACAAGTCTACACCAACGCCGACCGGCTCGAAGACACCGCTCGGGCGCAGCGCCTCAAGGACCACGCGCGAGCCCACCGGCTCTTCAGCAAGCACGACGACACCTCCGACGCGCTCAAGTACCTGTCCGCGATCTGCGCCTACGCCTACGCCCCCGACGGGGAGTCATTCTGCGAGAGCATGTTCCTCCGAGCCAAGGGCTTAAAAGAAGCCGCCCAGCTCCGAAGCCAGCTCGCAGATATCGTGCGCGCCAACAACCCGGGTATCATGGGCGCATACCAGCCGCGTCTTCCGGAGCCAACGGACAAGCAAACCAAAGCCCTCAAGCAGATCATCACCGCCGGCTTCATCGACAACGTCGCCATCCGCGCCGACCTCGCGCCAGTGCCCCCAGAAATGGACCGAGCACCGAAGCGCGCCATCGACGTTCCGTACCTGACGCTCTTCAAGTCCCGCGAGGGTCCCGCCACCGAGCTCCACGAGAAGGCCGTCTACGTGCACCCGTCGTCGTTGATTGCGGGCCTAACCCCCAAGGAAATGCCCCAGTATATCGTCTACACGCACCTCCAGCAGTCTGCGCCGTCGGTGGTCTCTGACCAGGCGCCCAAGATCAGAATGCACCCGCTCGTCGCGCCCAGCGGGCTGCAGCTTTCTGCTCTGGCCCACGGCACCCCGCTCCTCCAGTATGGGAAGCCCATCGGCAAGACCGAGCAGATGGACGGGATCCCACAGCGTCGCGCGTGTTGGGTGGTTCCGTCGCTGGTGGGCGAGAGTGGGGGGACGGGATGGCCGCTGCCGGCGAAGAAGGTGATCCAAAGGAAGGACCCGAAGGAGGGCTGGGTGATTGAAAAGTTTGTCTGATAGATTTATATTATACCCATGATTTCAAATACTGATGGTATGACTGCGTGACTCTCCTTCGTAGACGTATTTTCTCTTTGGCTTTTGATCAACATAACCGCGACAATGATATGATATGACATGATAACCCTCAACGCCCAAGCCAATTAACCCACAAACACGGATAGAAAGAAAAGATAGAAGTTAATACCGCTCCCTCTCCCTCCTCCTCTCAGCAGCAGCAGCAGCAGAAGAAGAAGGATACTCCCTCGAGCTCGAAATCTCCCCGGTCTCCCTATCCTCCCTAATCCCCAACGCCCTCCGCAACCGCTCACTCTCCTCGATCTTCGCCTCCGCCAGCTCATGCACCTGATACGCCTTGAACTGTTTCCTCCCTTTATTCCCCCCTCCCTTCCTCCCATCACCCTTACCCTCTCCCCTCGAATAATCCTCCCCCTCATCCAACTCCCTCAACAACCTCGCCCTCAAAACCTCACACCGCTCATCGATCTCCTCCTCAGAGAGAACTCTCTTCTTCTTCCCATCATCCGCCTCCGCCTCTCCCTCCTCCTTGTCCTTGCCCCCATCCTCACCCTTCTTATCCTTCTTCCCCCCCTTCTCTTCTTCTTCCTCCTCCTCCAACCGCTCATTCTCCTCCTCCAACCTCTCCCTCTCCTCCATAACCCTCACCTCGATCTCCCTCCGCCGATCGTGCTCCAAAATCTGCCGATCCGGCACCCGCTGCTTAAACGGTTTCCCCGCTTCAAGTCCTGCTCCCGCAGCAGCGACAGGCGGGTACGGCGCCCCGTACCCCGTGTTGCGGGGCTTCATGAACGCGCTGTTGCGCTGCACGTAGCCCGATGTGCCGCTGCCTCGGGGCGTGGAGAGCCCGACGTTGGAGGACATTTTGCTTTGCTGCTTGCTTGCTTAGTTGGTTGCTCGGGTTGTTTATTCCTTCCGAATTCGACGTGGCTGTCTTTTTTGCTTTGTGGGTGGGTTGGAGGTCTGCTGCGCTTCGCTTCTTATTTGGTGTTCGCGTTGATGGTTGATCGTAGGTAGGTAGGTAGGTAGGTAGATAGACAGCTGGTGGGAATAGACCTGGCGTGACAGTCGTAAATGAAGAAGGTACTTGGAGCTGATGTAAGGGGTCGTCACGGCCAGTGTCGAGTCGATGTCCAGATGGTAGTAGCTATTGCGATCCGTGGCGAAGTTCCGCATCGAAAGACCAGTTAGTCACGTGGAGATAACACGATAACAACCGTCAACTGGTGTCAATCCATCTCTATCTCGATCTTCAACTCACCTCACCAACCACATAGTTAGTTAATTAGTTAATTAAAACCATGCGACTTTCCTACTCCTACACGCTAAAAGTTTACAAAAAAGAAAAGAACAAAAAATGGGAATAGAAATGTTCAATTTAGCCTCCTTCTCTGTATACCGACATAACAGACCTCTAACATGCACCAGGCATGTTTGCTTTGTATCATCATCCTATTTCCAGGTCTTCGTCCCCATATGTCCAAGGTGTTTGTTGTTTTGTTTCCCATTGTAAGTAAACCCCATTCTGGTCCCCATCCTCTTTCTTTTTGCACCCATTAAAGACGCCGATTCCCCCCATATTGCGAACGAGGAAAATATAGAACCATTTACTGACAGCTATGGAGACGCGTTTCTCGTTTCATCACATCAGCTTCGGGAAGATAAGACATGCACAAATTAAAGATATAAAGCGGAAGAATGTTTCGACAAGGGAGGCGCGACGGGTGAAAAGGTGATGCGAATAATGGCAAAGAAAGAAAAGACTTCGGCACGATTCCCACCGCGGCTCCGCGTCATGATTGCCGTCATGTCGTGGGAAGAGAGGGAGCAAAGAAAAAAGAAAAGAAGAGAAAAAGAAAAAAGAACCAAACCACATTAGTGATGCCTCATATTTCCCACAATAAACCTGTATTTAGACGCCCCGAATTAGAAGTTAAACATGTCCCCACACCCGAGGGAACAAAAAATAAATATATCAATAGAAGCAACGGCGTATATCAATCGATTCATAACATTCTAGGTGGTTCCGACAGGTGCGCTCGGACCGGTCGAGGTCGAGGTCGAGGTGGCGTCGGCTGACTCCGACTCGGCCAAAGGCGTGATGGTGGTTCTTGCAATGGTCTTAGATTCGGTAGAACCAACCCCCGGGCACTGCGTGTCGGTGGGTGGCGGCGTGGGCGGGGCAGCCCCGACCACAGGGACCCGGCAGCTGTCGATGCCATTCACGGATCGCTTGGACGGCTGCGGGGAAGATTTGTGGGAGTTGGGGGGCGTTGTGGACGACGCCGCGGGAGTGAGTGGGCCCGCGGCAGCTTCCGACTCCAGGATTAGTTTCTCGATGGCCAGGATTTGCCGTGCGTGAGAAGAAGAAGAAGCCTTGCAATCTTTCAGCACCGGTTTGATGCGCTCCACTAGGGCCACTCGATCCGGACCCTTGAGCGTCACGAGAACCTTCTCTGTCGTGGGTATTAGCAAAGGAGTCACGCAGAGGGAGGGAGATATATCCAAGGTCGAACTCACGTATGACATAGTTCCCAAACTGGTCGCGGATGAGACCGGGCAGTGGGCTGTTGCCGTCTTCGTCCTGCGACGTCAAGTGGAGGAAGATTTCCCGTCGGTGGGCTTCCGTCCCGAACTCGATACACTTCTCGACCACATTGCTGGCAAACTTGTGCCTCGAGTACATGACCACATGGGAGATGACGGCCGCGACCATCTGAGACCGGTCCTCCTCCTCCCCATTCTCAATCACATGTTGAATCACGTAATTGCCGAACTGATCCGGGATGAGCTTCGATGTGCATGCGTGAAGCTCCTCGAGGATGGACCGTCGATCATCTTCGCGACAATGCTCCAGCATCCGTTGGATGACCCGGCACCCGTACGGGTGGGTGGCAAGTTTGTCCACTTGTCCCTTGAAGGCGTTGATGATGAATTGCACATGCTCGGACGGAACCCGTTCGATCGCCTTCTGGATGACATGGTTGCCGTTTTGGTCCCGCACACAGCGCAACACGGATGGCTCCAGCTCCTTGACCATCGCTGCTTGCTGGTCGGTGAGGATGTGTTCCAAGGCCTACCATTGGATTAGCGACGAACACCACTTGTGGGGATATGGGAAGCGCGCCCTGCTCACCTTCTGGACCACACGACACCCATACATCTGCGTCGACAAACTCAGGATATGACCCTTCATATTGTTGGCCAGGATCTTTTTCTGGGTCTGGTTGCCATGCTCGAAGATCTTCTGGATGACGTAGTTTCCAAAGACGTCGGACATGAGCTGCCGGCAATTGTCGTGGATCTCGTTGAAGACCATTTCCTTTTCGTCGCTATTTGCAGTCTCTAGCTTCTGTTGAATGAATCGAGACCCATGCTGGTCACCGCTGAACTCCACTACGCATCCTTTTATATCCTGCGGACCCTGTGTGAGCATGTGTCGCGCGCATTCCAGCTTGAGGGACCAAAAAATAATAATAATAATAATGATGATGATTACTTACCTTCAACTCATATCGCTTGCCACCCTTGTTGTTGGCGCGGAACTCTTCCAGGACCGGACTTCGGTGCGGCGACGGTTGGTCCTGGGGACCCCTGGTAGCCATAGCAGGTCCGGCAAACTGGTGCACGCCGTAATATGAGGCCACGCCAGCCATTTGGGTTAGATGTGCCGCGGGAAATGGGACCAGGTCATAAGCCGGTCGACTGGAGGAAGGGAACCGTTGCTGCAAGGGGTTGGCCGATGCCGGTAGGAAATCATGATCGGACGGATATGATCGCAACCGTCGCTCCAAGGCAGCAGCTTGGTGATCGGTCAAGCGGCTCCCGGAAGAGGGTCGGAAGTGTGGCATGGCGGAGGGATTGCCGTCCAGACCATTGTAAAAGGGACTGTCCATCCGATATTCGGACGGGGAGACGCTGTCCCCAAGCCGCGGCCTAGAAACCGGGTAACCCAAGGGCACGTCCGCCGCAGAGTCCCCCCGGTAGCCCGACACCGTCTGGTAGGCGACATCGTCGGCCCCCGTTTGATAGTTGAACCGCGCGAACTGGTCATCCAGGGACGGGCTGGATAGATAGGTCGACCGATTTGCCACGGACTGCGATGGCAAGTCATTTAATTGCAATCGGCTCATGCCCGAGCCGAGGTCCACGGATCCGTTCCCAATCCGACCATCGAACCCTTGACTGTCGGAATGGAACGACGGGAACGACGAGTGCGACGGCCGGTTTGGGGTGAACGATGCAGAACTGTGAGCTGCATGGGTGTAGGTGTTCCGGGCGAGGGGCTGAGGGACTGTATCAGGCAGGGCCTGCGGCAACGAGGACATGGCCGCGGAACTCGCGATTTCCTCGGATCTGGCGTTGTCCAATGGGCTGGCGAAGCCTGGCTTGATGGTGAACCCAGACCCTCTCGAGGCCCCGCCAAAACTCGTCACACTGGCGGCACTGGCGTGCCGCCGACCTTCTCCGCTCCTGAAATTATTGAAGGTCCCGAAGGTGTTTCCATCGGTGGATGGCGAGATGGCATCAGAAGTACTATGCAGGTAGGTGGTGTGAGGCGTCGCGCCGATGGAGGACCCGATAGCAGATGACCTGGGAATGGAGGAGAAGTACGAGGGATCGGTCGCGTCCGAGCGAGTCGCCACACCGCGATCGTTCGCGCGGGTCTGCACTGGCGAGGTGGTGGTCCTGTTCGCGTTGTGAGCTCGTGACAGAGAGGCGGAGGACGAGTTGACCGTGTCCCAAGGAAGGCCATGACGGGTGCGGCTCGTCCACCCGTCCGACTCCGACGTGGATAACAGGGAGCTCGAGCCGGCCTTCCCCTCTAGAACGGCCTCCGTCAGGTTTTGGTCTGCCAAGCACTGTCAGTACGGACGTCATGAGAGCTGTAGGAGATGCTCGGGGTCCTACCTCCTCCTAAGTTGCCATTCCAGATATTCGCGGAGCTCCAGCCGGAATTACCACTGCCAAAGCCGTTCCCCATAGTGGGATGCCTCCCTCGCGATCTCTCCCCGTTCAAAGACGATGGGTTCATGGTGGATGAAGCTACTATGTTCGACGATCCGTTCGATCGTGCCTGTTGCGCCACCGCTTCCGTTAGCCTAACAAGCCAACCGGGTCAGGGTTTGAAGACGCACTTTCTGCACCGTAACTGACTTCCTTGTCATTACACTGCAGTATATGTAGTAAATATGCAGTGATAAATAGTATCAAACGCGTCCGAATATCTCGTCGGCGTCGTGGAAAGCCAAATGCTGGAAGCAGGCGTCACAGCGACGGAGCTTGTTGCTTTTTTGTGTTTTGACCTCGCAGCGATTTCGGAGGGAGGTAGAGACTGAATATGCGAGCACAGAACGCCACGGGCTCCTGGATTAGGCAGACGATAGATAATGAACTGCACGAGGATCAAAATTCTCATTAGCTCGTGGACATCTCAACGAAGGTATATTTATTTTCATTCATTCATTAATTTTTTTTTTTTTTTTTTCTTTTTTTTCTTTTTTTTCCAGAGCTCAACTTACTAGTGGCAAGAATTCCAGCGGACCGCACGAGGGACAGGACCAACGTGAGGGGAAAAATAATATATGAACCTGGTATAAATAATTTCTTTCGATAGTCGTTGTCCTTTCAATTCCGACTGATCCAGCGATTAGAAAATATACAGCGTATACAGACGATCGCAGGGGTGAGGACGAAAGGGAGGAAGGTTGGAAACGGCCGCCGGGCAGGAAAGAAAATGACGAGCGGTCGAGCCAAGCAGGTGCGAACCGGACGCAAGGTGACAACAATTGAGAAGGGCTCCCCTTCCGTTTGTCGGGTGTAATGTTCAGCTAGCAGCTGACCGGAGGATAATCGGTATAAACTTGTCGCGACGTGACTAGACTCCGTGCATGCTCCAGGAAGCTCGAATTTCGCAGATCGGCCTCATGTGCCCCGTGGAGACGTTGACGGTCGTGTGCGGACGAACCCAGAGGGGTTTAATTCGAATCAGACAAGCGATGGAGAAAGGGAGTACGGATGGGAGGATTTTTAGTGTGTGCAGCAGCAAGGGGGGGTGTTGTTTTTGCGTCGTGGTGGAGGAGGAGGAGGGGTGAGAGGGCTGGGTGAAATTGCAGCTGGTATGGGGAAGAATGTGTTCGATGCGCAAATAGAGCAGCGATCAGTCCGTGATTAGTGGAGTCTTGACCGGTGGGAATGTCGAATCGATGGAGACCAAGGGCGGCATTAATGTAAACCAGCTGTGACACCAGCCAAAGCAAGCATGACACCAGCCAAATCAATCGTCAATTCCGGTCCAGTCCACCTGGAACTGATGGAAGACAAGATGAAGGGAGAGGGGTGACCAGAGAGAGAAGGGGAAAAAATATCGAGAACGGAAAAAAGACCACGGGACCGAACCAGGAAAATCGACCTGGTTGTCCAGAGGGAAGATCAAAAGAGATCACTGGAGGGAGAGATGAGGAGGGAGAAGAAGATCCGGATTGGTAGAGAAGAAGAAGAAGAAGAAGAAGAAGAAGAAGAAGAGAGAAAGGAAGAAAGAAAGGAATGCCTGAATGAAAAGCGAAGGTTTCACAAGCACTTCTCAGGCAGAAAATGGAGAAGAGATTTCCCCAGACTGAGACGAAGGAAGGGCGTCGTTGAGAGAGGAAAAAAAGAGAAGAAGAAGAGGGACAGGAGATGTATTTAAATTCAACGTGAAAGACAAAATAGAAGAAAAAGAAAAAGAATAAAAGGATAAAAGAGAAAGGAAAGAACCAGAAGATGAGGTCTTTTGATCGCAATTCCAGCGCCAGTGATCGATAGGCTGGAAGGTTGAGTTTACCACGGCAAGACTCTGGCGCGTAATTTTCATACACCGTTGTGACCAAACCACAATACCGTTTGGGAGGGCCAAGGCGATCTGTCGATCTGGCCAGGTACTTGTGGTGAGTATGGAACCCTCATGGTTGGTCCAGGTACCCCTCAGCCGCAACGGTATCACCCCGTACCGTCTTGGTTTGTGCCATGCCGCGCCATCTCGTCATCACCTGGTCAACTTCAACAGGTCCATTTAAGCTCCTCCTACGAGCTGTCACTTCTCTCCTCTTCATCAGTCCCCTCCCGTTGCTCGTTGAAAATTTTGTTTTAAGCTTGACTTGTGAGGTAATCTATGCCATCCCCCTCTCCGCTGACCTTGGACGAGGAAATCCCTACCGAACGCCCACCCTGTAGGCAGCCGTGGAACCCGACGAGGCGCAAGAGGTTCATCAAGGGTCTTGGGATCGAACTGACCGCCAGAAAGCCATTGATAGCCCTGGCGTGGATGTATCCAGACTGCATGTTGACGACCCTGCAATCATCGACTTCGAATGAAGGTGACGACATGGAGGGATGTGTCGAATGGGATGGCCACATACCCATCACCTTTCAATTCATCTCATGACGTCTATCAGGAATACGTGATACGGGAAGATATACATCCTGTCGGACCTCCAAAGCTCCTCCAGTCAGAAGCCGTCATCAAACAGAGGAGGAGATCTAAACTGCGCTCCAGGCCGACCGATCGGGTCCACTAAATTAGCTTGGGGATCCTTATTAGCCGTAGCACTGACTAGGTGCTAGATTTCCCTTCATGCCGTCTCATGGTACCTCGTTCTTACTGTGACCGAATAGCTCATGGTCGACACGGTTCGAAGAGCGTAGTGGATGGATTTGATTTGATCTTTCTACAGAACACGTCATTCCGTGCCATCGACGAGAAGTTGAGCAACGATCCTGCACTAACGAGGTATACCTCGAGAAAATGATCCGCCAGATATCTCCCCCGGAGCCAAGACCTGCCAAGTTCAGAACAATAAAAGCAAAGGAAACGACACCCCCTCGTGCATTGGATGGAAGACTTGTCATCAATCTACAGAGTACCACCGAATCGGATCGTGTGGATCTTCCATTGGAGTATTTTTATTGGCCTGTGTATACTTTTTTCTACAGTCGTTTCCAGGTCGATCAGGATCATTCCCCTCGCCTGTGCCAACTCATATTGTTCTCATCCGTCCATGGATGCACGGCGTCAAAGCATTGCTCGAGGCAACGCGACCCCGTCACTCCGGCGTCATTGGCGCCTCCACACGCAGACGGAGGATCGACGTCAACCCCCTCCCTTCCTTCAGAGACCGCATGATGCCTGACCCCTTGGTTCAATTCAGAGTGGTGGTTGACCAGCCTATGGATCGTCACAGGCCCCTTGCTTAGAACCCCATATCACTAGGTTTCATCCACTTTAGCTTTCAACCAAGGGGTGGTGCGAGGGTTTTCCACGGTGGATGGTCTGATTGATTCATTTTCTTTTCTCAACCACGAGCTACACCTAACTTTTTTCCAGCAAAGCCGACACCGGTGGAAGGTTGGGTTGCGGCTTCAACTTTCGTCTCGCCATTTCCTGGATAAACCAGAGTCAGTTGGCCAGGCACATTTCGCAAAGTCGGAAGACTTCTCCAGTCAAGGGAGGACGCACGATACCCTGTCTTGCAATGGCTGTCTCTGATTAGCGACTCACTCGCAATAGTCCCACTACCTACGAGACCCCTCTCTCCCCCTGCGTGGGATTTCCCACCTCCGGGTTGTAAATCCAAATGCACGGGGGAATGTCGCGGACGCTGGCGGAATGAGGCCCCTCGTGCGCTTTTTCCTTTTTTTGTCCTTTCTTTTTCTTTTCTTCTTCTTCTTCTTCTTCTTTATCTTTCTCGCTGTTCACCGACGGAGCCCCCTAAATAGTCGCACCGTCCTGGATGGATTCCCAGGGAACCGCAAATTGTAACCTCGCACAGTCTGGGCCGGGCCCTGTGACGATCTCTTGATAGAATCTGTCGGAACTGGCTACGCATCCATTCATAGACTTTGACAACCCATGTTTCTCTTGTCGGGGCATTGTCAATTGTTGAGCGTCTCAACCATGGACGCCGTGGTATGAACCACATGAAGTGACGGGATGAGTAGGTTTTCTGGGCGTCAAGGGCCATGGACACGCGGCAGTCATGAAGCTCTATAGCTATCATCCTCGATGCGACGCCTAGATCAGTCGGTTACATCGCACTGAGGTGGTCATTTCGGCATGGTAATCCTTTAACAAAGTTTACATGGGTCCGCTGGTACCTGCGGCAGAGGCCGGATATCCCTGACACAACCGAAGCTTATTTATTGATGTCAGTCTGCGTCGATTGCGCAAGCGAAGACCGAGATTTATCCGCCCTCGTTACTTGGATGAAGTACTAGACTAGATAGCTCGTCGCAACCAGGTCGGGTATCTCACGATCTAGCATCTGCCTGTAGCCGTGGTTCCTCATTTTGCCCAACAACGTATACGAATACATAACGCAATCAGGTGAGCCTAGAAGCGGGGGACCGTCTCGAACCTATTCGGCCGATGAGAAATCATGATGTCTTCTCCGGGGACGTCGGGACCTGCAAAAGTCAGCCAGTAATGTTGCGAAGCGTCCGTATTGCGTCCGACCGTTCCATCTTCCACCTCTATCAAGCGGGAAATAGTTCTGTCTTTGCCTCGAGCACCACATGCGGGCGAGCTCTTTGTATTACCCGTCTCCTCCCACCTCAGCCAATCGACGAGTACTATGACCTTGTCTCCCGTGACTGGACGAAGCACCCCAGGGGGAGGTGTGATCAAAGAGACGAAACAAGTGACTCAGCCCGAGGCAATCGAATCCCCGTTCTTCAGGTGGAATTCTCAAGCGTCCCATCCCTCTGTCGCAAGTTGGGTCAGGATCAATAAACAAACCCGGCCAACTGAGACAATAACAAAGCCCTTGAATGGACCCGACAATACCCATGGGAAGGGGGAAGGAAAGGTGGAGTCGACCGGACGATCTCCACAGTCTTTGTTTGCATGTCCGACTTGTCGGACATGCTACTGCGGACACGATCTGGCAGACTAATTCCTAGTCCGAATCTGGCACTATCGCTTGTCCTGTTGCAATCTCACTTCCTTCCCGGTTCTCGACCTCGTTGAGGAAGTCGGTCTGCACATGTTGATGAGCACCATCCATCTTCTCAGGGGTCCGAGAGCCAAAAAAAGAACCGACTAGGGAACCAAGTGGGTCCAGACGGGGGCTCCACCGGCCAATTCGGATGAAGCTTGGTTCATCGACAGGGACAACCAGACGATCATAGGCTGGAGAGGCAGAATGGGGAAATTACATCTGAAGTTAGCATTCCTTAGCACCAGTTTAGCACCCTTTAGCAACCTGTTAGTCCTGGTTAGCGAACAGTCAGGATTCGTGCATGTCAAGCGGCCAAGAGAGACAACCGCGATGGAGATGGGATGATGGACGACGGGGCAAAAAAGACCATTTCCCTTCTCAGCCTAGTCAGGTGTCTAGGCTCTCAGGCTCACTCTTCCCCCCCCTTCTTAGTTCTTACTCTTCTCTCGCTTCGCTCCCTTTTCTGTTTTCTTTCCTTTCCTTCCTTCTTCTTTCTTTCCTTTTCACCTCACATACCCATTCCAACCTCCTCTCATTCTTGCTCCCTTCCTCCCATAGCAGGTGTCAGCTTCACTCTTTCAGCTGTTCACCTTGCTGTCCGTTCTTTCTTTCTTTCGATCGTCCACACAGACCTGATCTGTAGATCCGGTTTCCTGCCCTCCCAGTTTATCCTGGGACCCACGTCACGATAACGATCCAACCAGCCTTCCACTCGACCTGCCCTTGGGTACATTCTCTCGTTCTCTGAAACGCCCAGTATATTGATACTCGGACGTAAATCGCCTTGAGGATTTCCCTACCTCGTTTTTGGGAACCTCTCCATTCATTCCTCGGATCCGATACCTTCTTGCAACTACTTTTCGGTCCCTGTCGATATACACGACCGTACACAGATTTTATCGTTCCAACGACCCCCGAGAATCGACACGAAGGAAAGAAATTCAGATCCGACCCGTCACACAACATGCCCGTTCTTCCCAGGGTCGTCCCACGGGATGATGGGGATGATGGACTCTCCCCCGCAATGGTCGATCTGCTGATCTGCCTTCTGGTCCTCGTTTTACTTGGCCTCGCCCTGGTTGGTGGCCTTCTTGTCTTGCGCCGAAAGCGTCAGAATCGGAAACAGCTCGAACTCCCCGTCCACAACGGCCAGGTCCCGTCGCAGCGTGGTCTCACGATATCCGCATCGCCGAACGCCAAGACGGAATCGGTCCTCGTGTACGATGAGAAACGCAGTCTGATGGAGAACTCGTCCAGCCCGCCGCCCAGCCCCGTTCCCGAAATCCGCATCACGTTCCCGGAGGAGGAAGATGAGATGGGGAAACGCAAGTCTGGGCGAGTGGTCGTCGTGCGAATTACCGATGCGGGCGGTGTGGGATTAGAACCCTGCAACGAACAACTCCCCCCGTATCAATCCAACGATGCGGAGCGATTCCAGTCCTTGGACATTGACCGCATGGGTGGACTCAAGGAGAAAGGTGATACGAACAGATGGTCATGAAACAATCAAAACAAACCGCACAACCGACGCGTGACCGCCAACCCTCCTTCTAATCCCGACGATACCCCATCCGCCTGCTCTGTCTTCTTCCGTTCGACGACTGCCAAACCAAAACTTGACGATACTCCGGCCAAGATTTTGCGCATTTACTATTGCTCATATTGCTCGGCTCCGAATGCTCTTCACTTGCACATACGCCGATATATCCACTCTGTCGACTACCCGCCTGAATTTCGGGTTTATTGTTACTTCTGTAATGGATGGTCTACCCGAAAACCTGTCCAGGGCACATCGCACCTGAATCATGTACAGCAAGGGTTTTGGTTCCTTCCGACTTGACCTTTTCTTTTACTCATTCTATATATTACTATTCTCCACATGTTCTTTATCGGACCATACGCCTTCCTCAGCTCCAGCTTCATTTCAATCCTGGAAGGCGTTCTTTTTTTTTCGTTCTTTTTTTTGTGCTTGGCCACTTGTGTTTTCCCTTGTCGCCCTGCCACGTCACTAGGGCTGACAAGATATCACGCACGCTGCTCTGTTGAAGCTTGATCCATTCTTGCCTTATACTTGTTGTTCACTTCTATCATTCTATAGCCTGGCCTTTGAGTGTCTGGTCTGCCCATCGGGTGTCTTACAGTTGGATAATGTATGTACCTAGTCAGAGTATCCGTTGGAGACTGTCTCCTGGATACGAGCTCCTTGCATGAGTTTCCTACTCTCAACCTTTGTTTGAACATTCCCGTAGAAACCTATTCCGAGGCTATCTTCAGCTCTCCCACGGTATCGATCGACACATCCACCCCTCCCGTTAACAACACACCCCACCTCCACCCGTCCAAGATGACTTGGCCCAACAAAAAACCAAGTCAGTTAGCATCATCCACCACCCACCATCTATAAATTTATTTATCCAAGTCATCCCTCATTAAGTAAATCCCCACCGCCTGGCGCGAAAGCGACAGTGAGGAACCAACGGAGCCTAGATAGGTACCTAGGTATTTATTTGATTTGTATAGCTACTATAGTTAGATACAAGCTAGGTAAGTACCCACCCACCTGTAACACGTCATGATTAGCACTCAACTAAGAAATGTTAAATTAATTAATTAATTAGTTTATATTAATAGTTTTTGCTCTTATTTTGTTTACTACCTAACTATAACAGATAATGAAACATAAGAAAAAAGGAAAGAAAGGGAAACATTACACTAAGGTTAGTCGCGAGTCGCGACGGTTGAGGAATACCTACCTCCCTGGTAGGTATATAATTCCCGTGTACAAGATTGAAGACAGACAGTTGCTTGCGGGTTCTGGTTGTATACAGTGCCTACATAGATAGGTAGGTAGGTAGGTAGGTAGGTAGGTAGGTAGGTGGATGATACCTTACCAGTGATACTGACTACCTAGGTACCTTAGGGTGTTTAGGAACCTCCAAAGCTCCTCTCTGGTAACACTAGGAAGGAAGGAAGGAAGTATTTATCGCTAAGGTGCTTTGGATAGTAGTAGCACTCATGGATAGTTCGTACGGAATATCAAGGAGAGAGATAGATAGGTACGTACCTACGTGGTTTGGGATGTGGTGTTGTCCATTTTCCCTAGAAACTTAATGTTTTGTATGGTTTAATTTACTTGCTTGTTTTATTTTATTTTATTCTATTTCACCACTTCGTTTTATTCTATTTGTGGACTGGATGAGGATCGGTGGATATATATGTGTGTGTCTGTGTGTGTATTCTTAAGATTCTTGGGATTTTGCTCTGGTAGAATATATATTAGAGTATACAGGTAGTATTTAGTATTTAGTAGTTACCTATATCTAACAATCTACTGTGATTATTTACAAACATGTAGATCTAGCTGGTATTTCTCTACTTCTGTCTGTCTAATCAGACGCTTTTTATTTATTCTCCTCCTATCTCATTTCTCGCTGCCCGCTCTTGATAAGGAAGAAAAGCCAAATCAACGAAAAGTCAGAATGAATGAATGTCTGGTTCTTATAAGAATCACAACAGAAATATAGCGGTAGAAACAAAACTTTTTGTCTTTGAACAAGCGAAGCGAGCTGGGGGTATTGACACATGTTGAAAGAACAAGGGAAAAGGGATATAAAAATCCAGAACAATACAATGTACATCATCTCATCACGTAAAAATCATCATAAGAAACTTCAGGTAACTTCCGAGGCTGTCTCTTTTTCTTGTTCTTTTATTATTATTATTATTTTTTTTTGTGTTTCCCTTCATTTTTCCGGTCTTGGTCTTTTGTTAGTGGCTGTGCTGCTTTAACGGCTCCATCGGGCAAAGTCAAGGTTCTGAAGGATATTGGCGTCGGCGGATGCATTCCAGTCGGTGGCAAAGTCCGATCGAGCCGGAGTACTTCGCGTCGGTACTTCTTCAGAGAAGATGTTCGCCTTCGTGTTCCGGCGCTGCGACGGGTATGCGCCTTCGACCGCATCAGGATTCTGCGACTGCGCTCCGAGCGCCCGCTCTCGTAGTCTTTTGATCTCGCGCAGGCGGTTGCGCCAGGACGACACGTGCTCGCCACCCTGGCTGTTCCACACGAGGGAGAAGACGGAAGCATTCAGGGCAAGAATGCGCACAAACGCCGCCAGGTTCTTCCCAACGATGATTTTTGGCTGGGCCGCGGGCGATATCTCCGGGAAGCCGGGCTTGCTGATCACTTGTACGTGATAGGACATGTTTTCGAAACCGGCGGTTTCTGGCGTCAACGGAGCCGCAGAAGTCTCTGCGATTCGGCACACGGGACTGATCACGATATTGACAAAATTGAACTGCGACGGGATCGTGTTGAAGTTAAATGGCGCATTGGAATGGTTGAAGACGATGTTGACAAAGTCATTCCCCAAGTGGCGCTTTTTGTTGATGCAGGACGGATCGTGGTCGAAGTCAGTCGGCATCATTGTGGCTACATGGTACACGATCTCCGTGACTCGGTCACGCCATGCATATGTGAACTCCCCATCCACGTCGGCGTGCAGCCCCTGCGTGTTAAACTGGGCACCTCTCAGTGGAACCATGGTGCCTAGTCCCGATAAGAAGAACTCATAGTCTGGGCTGCCGTGGGTGTTAGAGAGGATCTCAGCCTCCCCAGTTTGACCATTCCCCACGTATAAGACACCGATTTTGTGTCCGTCCACGATGTCATTCCGATCGAATGAGCCAAGAGCCCGCCGAGTAATGTCATCCTCAGGGAGAGGAATCGGCTGCATTGAGGTGGGCGTAGGGAAAGCCGAGACTGTCAATTGAAGCAAGATGTGGCTAGGCAAAACGGCCGAGCGAGGCGTGTCAGAGTGCAAATGGGCCTCGGGATTGGGAGGAACCTGGTGTGCTAGGACAGGCGCAGTACGTTGCTGATACATGGCATATGTGGTCCCTGATGCCTGCCTCTTCGTAATCTGACTCAGCCCAGATACACCTGCTGTCTCCACGGTTATGATACTCATGCCCACAACCCATGATTTCTTGATCACCGGTCCATCCGCCGGCGACGGAGGAAAGGTCTCATATGGAATAGTGTCGCCTAGATCTGAGAAGGCCACTCTTTGCATCAAATCGAGGAAAACCTGGCTCTGCTCCTCGACCATCTCTTTCCCATGTTCATCCTTGAAGATCAGTCGGCTTGTGATCCAGTTGACGTGTTTCGCTCGATCCTGCAGCTTCAAGGATAAAAACCAGAAGACCATGACGTGGTGAGTCAGCGTGTACATGTATCTGGACATTCCATCTTGAAGGGATGGGTCAGACGTTTCGAGCACTGCTGTTTCCCTGACACCGCTCCCAACCCTTGTAGAGGTCTGAGTACCCCGGTTAGGGGACTCGGATGATCGGGAACGATGCTCTCTGGAGGTTTGAAGAGATCGGATGCAGATTCCAAACACAGTTCGTATCTCCTCCTCGCGCAGATTGACATACAGATCGGGCAGCCGCGCAAGCAGAGCCAAGAATTCAAGGATGTGGACCGCAAGGTTGGACATCGTGATCACCTTGGACATCTTGTCAAGGATCCCGTTGAGTGACTTGGTCACAGACATCGGTGTTTCATAGCAGCAGACAGAAAGCGCATGGATACACTTCCGTGAAGTCCCGCCCCAAGACCCAACAATGCCCATCATAAATGCGCGCACGAGCTCATCTTCCTCGCTTTTGGCAAAGGAGCTGTGGAAGCTAATCAGAACGCCAAGTGACTCGAACACAAGCCCAGCGACATCGGTCTTTTTGGCCCCGGTAGACGCCGGGGGTTCCCGGAAAGAGTCATTTTTGACCTGATCACAGAGGACGCTGCGCAAGAGTTTGATCTGAGGGACTGCATTGGTGAAGAAGTCCTTATTGCGAAGCTGGGGAGGAAGATGCGTCAGGACATAGCTGTATATATCCCAGTTCGTTTCACGTTGTATCAAGGAGATGACAGTCTCCAACCACATGTTTACTTTCAATATGACTTTCGGCGCCGTATCAGATTCAGAATCCTGCAATTCATTGGCAGCGGCATAGACATAAACCCAAGGGCTGGACCCGTCTGGTGGTTCCTCTGGAAGCACTTGGGGAGAAGAATATGTCCATATCGGGGGCGTCGCCTTCGAGGTTCGGAGGGCAATGCCTGCATTGCGCCCTGCATATTTAGACGAAAGAGCGCCTGATGACTCCTTGCTTGAAATTCGACTCTGACCTGACGAGCGCAAAGATTCGCTCTCCGCATTGTGGTCTCCAGCAGGGGTTTCAGGTGGGACTTGTGTCTTGCTGGTGTTGTCAATATTTCGTCCGGGGACATCCACCAAGAAGTCGTTCTCGGGAATGGGCGCGACTATAACAGACCCTGAAGAGTCACACCGTAATCTGAACAACAACTTGAGCACAGATAAACGTGCGTCGACTGGTCTCTCCGAAGATTCTGCGATGTTCAACAGCGATTCAAAGACCAGCAACGATTTGTTGGCAGACAAATTTAGAGACCGAAGGAAAATCCTCACAAGACCGACGGAGCAGACATTGGCAAAAGACGGACCAAGCACATTGGAGGATGAGTGAGTGGAAGAGTGGCGTTGAGGGGAGGTAGCAGTCGGTGATTCGTCTTCATAAAGCGCCTCTTTGCTTATATCCTTCGTCATTCGCGACGTAAGCGTGCCCATCAGCGACTTAAACTGGGCATCACCTTTGATCAGGACAGAAGCATCAACGGCAAAAGAAACCAAAGATTCCAGGAAAAGAATGTCATCCTCCTCAGTGAAACACTGGAACATCAGATCAAGAAGGCCCTGTTCTTGAAATTGGATAAAAGACTGCTCGTTGCTGAACGCTTCTTTGAGAGTGTCCAAGGCTGAAATCCGGAGGTCGGCCGGCTTCGAACGGGAGCGAACAAAACAGTATATGACTTTTTGGCAGTAAGATACCCAATCGGGACAGTCAGGATAGCAGAGCTTCCCAGATCTCACGGTATTGAGCACAATCTCAGCCTGCGATACCTCGATATTTTGGCATACATCGACAAGGAAACGGGCAGCGTTGAGCCTTTGCGATTCGTTGAGCCGGCCCCATACTGCTTCTAGAGCAGATGCGATTTGAGTGATGTTGGCCAAGATATTCGACCTAGCATCGTCTGGAACGCTACTTCTGGGTTGAGGCAGGGATGGGCCAGAGATCGAAGAGATCGACGGAGAGCACAGCTCAAGGTCGTCAACAACTCGGACCGAGCATAAAGTCAGCACGTTAACGAAACCTGACCAACTGCTTTCCAACGCGACCTCCAGGAAATCACCATCAAGGATGTTCAGACATAGATCTAGTATGTCTGCTTCTAGCCGACTGTCATTCTTCTTGACAACAACCTGGAGCGCGTCCATCAACTGCTCAAATTGAAGCCGAGGTATCCCCTCCTGACCATGTGCGCGAATGAGATCCGTGAGAACGAGCACCGTTCCTCGCAGAACATTGAGATTCCGGCTCTGTTCCCCAGATGACTCCAGCAAGAACGAGTAAAGCTTGTCCACCATCTCCGCTTGTCTCTTAGACTTGGATAAGTTCCGGACTGCTCGTGAAGTAGGCCCCGACAAAGTCTTGACGGAGGCATGGATACTGCACAGAACCTCGAGCAATTGGAGAAAACTCCCGTCTGGCACATCCGCATACAGAATAATGGCGTCAAAGACAGCCAGCGCGTTCTTGATGTCGGCAGCGACGCTTGTCTTGACACAAATGGTGAAAATCTGATCCAGTAACATTTGAACTTCCTCACTGACGGGAGGCTTCCGCTGCAGTGTGATCAGATCGACCGCGAACTGGAGTAGATTGTCCAAGACATCATCGTCGTAGCCGAAACCGTTTGATTTGCCCACTTTCGCCTTTCTCGCTTTCAACCGAGCCGTGGATATTAGTTCATAAAGGGGCAGTAGACAAGACGAAATGATTGGGAGAGTGGAGACCGGCGCGAATTCCATTTTCCGCCCATGGTCCGACAAGGAAATCAATGATTGTACCCGTGCGGGCACAACGTCAGGCTCGGACGGGCATGAGATCGACTCGAAGATAATGCGTCTTGCTGATGGCGAGAGGTCTTGGCGGCTCGCAATGGATTCCATCAACGCCGATCCACCCTTCCGTGCTTCCGGAGAGTTCGCATCGTGGATCAAATACGATCCAGCTTCCCACAAGGCCAGCGACTGCTCTGCCGAGAACCACTGCTGCGACTTGGACACATGTTCGGCTTCCTCAATCGCCTGAGTGAGATTCTGTCGCTGTTCCAAATTCCTAAGTGACGCTTCGAAGTCCGGCGAACCAGGAACGTCCGAAGAGCTGGAGACAACGCTGCCACGATGCATCGATTCAAGTCCAAGCGTCAGCCGATTACTTCTGCGCCCATCCGTTGTTTGTAGCGTCGATTCACTGCTGTCCTGAAGCGAGACTGGAGACACTGATTTGGGGCGAGCGACACCTAAAGATTTGAATACGTCTGCGAAACTCGATGCTGCGTGTTTGAGGTGGGGTGGTGATGGTGCATCGTCGGAAGACATGCGTCCTAAGGGACGGGCTATATGGGGTTTAGGTCGGCGGGATTATCTCTGCGATAGACAGAAGTGGATTAGCAAGATAGATAAGTGCAAGAACGTTCTCGGAATCCGGATGACTGGCCCACCACCTTCCCTCGAACCTCGAACTATCAGACAGGGAACATTGCGTACCATTGGCAAAGATCATTCGAAGAAACAAAGTTCAGGCATAAGGCCACCGGAACAGGTAGGAAGCTTCACTTAGGTGAAACAGCTCGGGGGGGGGGAAGGCTATTAGATGGATAATCCAGACAGTCGTATATGGCAATCCAAAGAATATAGAGCAATCATCTGCAACCTCTGTCAATAACTGTCACCCTAAGAGTATGAAGACGAGGTCCCACCTGGTACACGGGGAGTGGATGGGCAGGACAAGGGTTGGGGATGTCATCAAGTTATCTTTCACCACCAAAGTGTGCCAAGACACATTTTCCCCTCAGAGGGATCGATGATGATGATCTGGCGGAGTCTCGGACGGGGAGTTAATCCGCCCTGCCGTGGTAGGTCACCTGACCAGGCAGAATCACCCCGCGGACCTCCCCTTCACCGCCCGGGAATTGCAAAGCGGCGGGCCAAACAAACTGCCCATCCAGGAATCAAGCTTCTACGGCTTTTTACTGGGCTGTCGATTCAAAAGTGCTATCAAGGGATTTCGTCACGGAAGAGGACAGCGTTCTTCTCTTTCCACTCTATTATCATTAGGATTCTTGGTCAACCGATCTAGATTCTTCTTCTCGGACTGCATTTCTCATCAATACCCCACTCCAAAATGGCGGGCAATCTTGGGGCTGTTGCTCAGCTCCTTGAGGCGAGTTTAGACCCTAGACAAAACAAGCAGGGTGAGTAGTACCTCTCGTTTTTTATTTTATCTTATTTTAAACCGGGAGGAAAAGGAAGTGCTAACAATTACCAGCGGAACTCGCTCTTCGACAGGAAGAAAAGAAGCCGGGCTTTTCCCTGGCACTGCTTCAAATAACCGCATCTGCGTCCTACCCCTACAACACTCGACTCGCGAGTGCATTGGCGTTCAAGAACTTCATTAAACGGATGTGGACCGATGAAGATGGGAATTACAAGCTTCCATTGGATGAGGTCACGACCATCAAGCAGGAGCTGATCAGCCTGATGATCTCCGTACCGGCGGGTATCCAAACACAGCTGGGAGAAGCTGTCAGTGTCATTGCGGACAGTGATTTCTGGGAGAGATGGGACACTCTGGTGGCTGTAAGCGTCTATTGATTGTGATGGACTCTAGTGCTTGTTGAATTGACATACCTAGGATCTCGTTTCCAGACTCCAGCCGACAAACCCTGCAGCCAACAACGGTGTGTTACAAGTGGCGCACTCCATCTTCAAGAGATGGAGGCCTCTTTTCCGGTCCGATGAGCTGTACCTGGAAATCAACCATGTTCTGGAGAAGTTTGGAGATCCGTTCTTAACGCTTATGCAGGTGAGTCTTGCCCTTGTCCCTCATCGTTTGCCTATGGGCAAAATTTCATCTTAAAACTGTTCTTATTACTGGTGTTGTTATTGTTTGCATACTGACCTCTTTAGGGACTGGACGTCTATCTCGAAGAGAACAAATCCAACAAGGAGAACCTTGTTCAAGGCTTTACGCAGCTCAACTTGATGATCAAGTTGCTCTATGATCTGTCCTGCCACGATCTTCCGCCGATGTTCGAAGAGAACATTTCCGGAATAGCTACATTTTTGCTCAAGTACCTTACCTACGACAACCAATTGCTACACACCGATGACGAGACCGAAGCCGGTCAATTGGAATTCGCGCGAGCTGGGATTTTTCAGGTGTTGACCCTCTATGTGCAGAAGTATATGGATGAGTTCAAGCCGCACATTGGGCAATTCGTGGAGAGCTCCTGGAGTTTCTTGACCACGATCGGCCAAGAGACCAAGTACGACATCTTGGTCAGCAAAGCTTTGCAGTTCCTGACATCAGTGGCGGGCATGCCCGAACACTCCGGCGTCTTCCAATCCGAAGAGACTCTCCACCAGATTATCGAGAAGGTCATCTTGCCTAATGTCAGCCTTCGCGAATCGGACGAGGAGCTGTTCGAGGACGAACCGATCGAGTTTATTCGACGGGATCTCGAAGGATCGGATAGCGAAACGCGACGACGAGCTGCCACGGATTTCCTGCGGACCCTGGCCGAGAAGTTTGAGGGCACGGTTACCTCCGTCGTCCTCAAGTACGTCCAGCATTACCTGGCCGAATATGCGAAAGACTCGGCATCGAACTGGAAAGCCAAAGATACTGCAACCTACCTCTACTCGGCTATCGCTGCGAAGGGTGTTGCTACCGCCGCCCACGGAGTGACTACCACCAACCCGCTGGTCAACATCACAGAATATCTGCAGACTAACCTTGCTGCGGATCTGGTCTCCGAGGACGGCGTGAACCCTATCCTCAAGGTGGACGCTATCAAGTACCTCTATATTTTCCGAAGCATCATCACCAAGGAGCAATGGCAGGAAGTGCTTCCCTTGGTCGTGCGGCACCTTGGTTCGTCGAACTATGTTGTCTACAGCTACGCTGCTATCGCTGTTGAGAGAGCGCTTTATCTCAGCGACAACCAAGGCCAGCCGGTGATCGCCCCCAACACCATTACTCCGCTCGCGAAGGATCTCCTCCAACATATCTTCGCCTTGATTGAGCAGGATCCTGCGCCGCAGAAGGTGCAAGAGAACGAGTTCTTGATGAGGTGCGCCATGCGAGTCTTGATCGTCATCAAGGACGGCGTCGTTCCCCACACGGACCTGGTTCTCCAGCATTTGATCAACATCACCCAGGTGATCAGCACCAACCCCAGCAACCCGAGGTTCTACTACTTCCACTTTGAGGCCGTGGGAGCTTTTATCCGGTAGGTTAACGACTTCCTCCTAGCTGCGGTTGACCCAATAAAGCATACAAGTAGCTGACGGCTTTAGATTCGCTGCACCCGCAAATCCCGAGAAGCTCGAACAAGCTCTCTATACCCCGTTCGCTGGTGTCCTCCAGGGAGATGTTCAAGGTAAGAGTTGTGCAATCCACATCCGTTTCCAACCATAGACACTAATACAGCCCCAAGAGTTCATGCCCTACATCTTCCAGCTGTTCGCTGCTCTTCTCGAGGCTAACCCCTCGGGCACCTTGCCTGACTACTACCAAAACCTGGTTGCCCCGATCCTGATGCCTGTGATGTGGGAATCCAAGGGCAACATCCCGGCGCTCGTGCGACTCCTGTCGTCGATCATCCACCGTGGATCCCAGTTCATCATGGAAAACCAGCAAATCGTCCCGATTCTGGGCATTTTCCAAAAGCTGCTTTCCACCAAGGCCAATGAGGGATACGGCTTTGACCTCCTGGAGACTGTCGTGGCGAATTTCCCCCCGTAAGTTGAAGGATGTATACTCCGATTGGGTGTGGACTTTGCGTGCTGACTCGCTCAGGACTGTCCTGGAGCCGTACTTCAAGGACATTATGCAGGTGATCCTGACTCGCCTGCAAAATTCCAAGACGGAAAACCTCAGCCTTCGATTTGTTCGGTTCTTCCATTTCCTCTCGGCACACGACCAGAAGGGATACAGCGCCGACTTCGTCATCAAGGTTGTCGATCAAGTGCAGGAAGGGTATGTATATCTGACCCAGTTTTCTTTAACCTCCAGGCGGCAGACGTGCTAACCGTATCCAGCTTGTTCACTCCCATTTACCTGAACATCATTCTTCCCGAGTCCCAGAAGCTCGCCCGGCCTTTGGACCGTAAGACGGCCGTGCTGTCCTTCACCAAGACGCTGGCGAACTCGGAAGCCTTCGCCAACCGGTACAAGAAGGGGTGGGCCTTCACCTGCGAAGCGCTCCTGAAGATTCTCGAGCTCCCTCCGCTCCCGGCCAGCAAGGACGATCTCATCGCCGAGCACGACGTCGAGGACATGGCATTCGGCGTCGGTTTTACCCCGTTGAACACCGTGCGCGCGCAGCCCCGCGACCCTTGGCCGGAGACGGGGGCGGACCTCAAGGCCTGGGTCGGAAACTACCTGAAGGAGGCGGACAAGAAGTCGAACGGACGGGTCGCGGGCTTCGCCCAGGAGCGTCTCGGAGATGAGGCCAAGGCCGTGCTCAGCAGCTATATGTCGTAAGCGAGACGGTGGGATTGAATATGAAGCTTCACCGGCCGAGTTTGTGTCGTAATAGGCGGTCTTTTGCATTTGGTCGGCATACTAAAAGGACCGGGAATAAGTAGCACATTTACGTTTTGATGAATATTACAGTTACAATCAGTATTTGTACATCCAATGTAGCTTGGAGGAGCGTTGTCCGGGACTTTTCCCCTTCCACCCCAGCCAACGACCATCACAGATCTCTTCCATATAGGTTAGGGATTATACCTTGTCCTCCGACAGACCCGGCGCATCTGCCGCACGCGCAACACCACCCTCCTCCCCCTCTGCAACCCCATCCTCATTTTCCGCATCTCTACCCCCTTCAGCCATCTGCTGCCCCTCCAGCTCCCGATACTTCCGCCGACTCTTCTTCAACTTACTCGCCTTCTTCTTGCGGGCGCGATCGGCCTTGATGGAGGTGCGACTCTGGTCGCCCTTCTGCAGGTGCTCGACGCGTTCGGCGAGGAGCTGGCGGGCGATCTTCTCGTTTTGGGATCGGGAGCGCGTGGCCTGCGATTTGACGACTATGCCGGTGGGTTTGTGGCAGAGTTGGACGGCGGAGTTGGTTTTGTTCTGGGGAGGATTTTGGTTAGTTTGGGTCCTTTTATTCAAGGAAGAGAATAAAAATATGAACTCAATAACAGTAACTGTATAATGGTACATGGGAGAGTAGGGAACGAGACGTACAATTTTCTGACCTCCGGGCCCGCTGCCCTTGAGGTAGGCGACTGTCAGGTCGGCATCGGGAATCTTGAGACGCGGGGGTAATGGTTTATTGGCGAGAGGGGCCGACAGAGCGAAGGATCTGCTAATTGTAATTGGTCGAGACAAGAGAAAGGAAAGAGGACGTCGCAGCATGGTTCATGATGAGGTTGAAGAAGTGGCTATTCTTGGAGCGGTCTCGTTCAATCGGAGGGTTGGAGACGGTGCGAGGTTGACGTGGACTTCAACGTCCGCCCGTCAACTCCGCTCCAATGATTTGATCGCTCGATCTCCATGGTGTCGAGCATGGGTTCAGACCGTGTCCAATCACTTTGTTCTCCCTCCATGGTTCAATGGGCGTCTCTCGAGTCTGACTGAGACATCTGACGACTGAACCGGACGTCCACGGGGTGACGATTGCTTGTCTGTGGAATCGGAATCCATCCCAGATCGCATGCGACGAGAATCCCAGCAATCCTGCAATCAGCGCTTGGCGCCGAATTCAAACTCCAATCCGGTGGATCTGCCAGGATTTGAATCCATCCAATAACGGTTGGGAAAGTGGGTAAACCTGGATCGAGTTATGTCTCCCACCCAGGCGAAGTCCCAGCAAATTGTTGAAACGCGCAACATCGAGACGAGACGATCACGCTAGAAGAAAGTCAAACAGGTGAAAATCCATGGATAAGAAATCGCCCCATTCTTTCTTGGTATTCTGTTTACGTGGACCGAAGATAAATCAGTTGGCGGAGTGGGTTTCTTGAGAAAGACTCGCTCGGTTTGTCCGCTCCGGAACTTTCTCCCCGCAGGCCAGACTGGACTCTTTTTTCTTGTTGATCTGACCGGCTCTTTCTTTCTTCCTTTCTATCTTTATCTCTCCCCTCCAGTTCCGGTTCAATTCAAGGTGGAAGAAATCTCCTGGAACATTCGTGGTCCCAACAATTAACCCCCCGTTCCATTGAGTCGCCGACCAGGAAAGTGTGGTCGCTTCAGGGGTCGTAAATTTGCCTCCGTCCTCACCTCCAATTCCACCTCCTTTCCTCTCCACCGTTGTCGAACCTCTTGCCAGTGTCGCATTCAGTCAGGTCACCGATTCGCATTCATCATGACCCTCCTCTGGATGATGTCGTCGTTCATGCGGTGGATTCGCTTGAAGCATTATCAATATGAAGTCACGTTCGCTGTTTACATGCTTACCCCGACCGAAAAGGTCATTTTCAGTAAGTGTCCTCCATGGTGATATCTATATCTATATCTGTCTATATATCTATATACCATGGCAAAAACTAATCGCATGGAATCCCAGACACCCTCCTCCTCTCCCTCGTCTCGATGATCGTCGCCTCCCTCTATGCCTACCTCCCCGACCACATCCGACACATCTACGGTCATCTCTACTACTACTGGGCCGGCGAGCGTCCGTTTATCTCCAGCAGCCTCCCCTCGATCAGCTCCGTCTTCCGCGACAGTGGCACCCAGAGCCTGGAGGTCATGTACGAGACGGCCAAGAACGCCGCGGCCACGGTGACCGACACAATCGCAGAATTATGAATCCGCCGTTCCTGACGGGTGGGTTCCACTGCGCTGCAGTCGCTTGTCGGGCTTCGATGTCTCTCAGCGTGATGATACCGTTCGGGGCCTCCTTTTCGTTGTTATATTTATCATTATTGTAATTATTCTTACCATTCTTAATCTTCGTCGGCCGTCTCCGTTCTCGTCCGCACCCGGGTCCGATCACGGTCGCATTCTCGGTTATCGTTTCGGGCCCCGCTGGTACATAAAGCGCTGCAAACTATTCTGAGTGGAGTTGAGTGGGTTGGTTGTGAGCTGGCCGGCGCATCCTGGGAGTTTTCTGTCTTTGGTCTGTCGTGTTTCGTTTCCGTCTGCATTGAGCATTCATAGTCGTTGCCCTGATAGAATACCCTCACGTTGCATTGAAATTCGAAACGAAGGCCCGGCCTTTTGTTTACGTTTATCGGTTGAGAGGAATGGCTGTTTGGGGGTAGATCAGTGTAACCACGATGGTAGATTGTAGGTAGGCAAGGAGAAAAGGTGGAAAAGGGTGATCTGCTAGATCGATCACTCGTCCATCGAGTCAAGACACCACACGCATTACGAGTAATATAACCCAGGTTCCGACTTGAGAAGAGAAAGATGTTATACACATGTTAATCGTACAGGAACATGACACAAACTCCAATAGGTAAAACTCCACCGACGCTGAACAATTCTGAATCCGGCAGAACATCAAGCATCTTATTCTTTTATCCTTCTTTTTTCCCCTTTCTTTCTTTTCTTCTGATGTGGCGAACTTCGACCCTTCCAGATTAACCACCCAACTTTATACCTTCAAAAACAGGAACCCCAGAACAGACCCGGAGACCAGACACCGCTAATTACTGCGAGCTCTGCGCTTCAGACGCTTGAGCCTGAGCCTGAGCCTGAGCCTGCTGAAACTGAGCCTGGGCTTGCGCCTCCAACGCCTCCCGTTGCTGTCGCCTCTCCCGTCGGAGAGCATCCACGGACCGCATGCGCGCCAGCTCCTTGTCAATCTCCTCCTTCTCGAGAGGGATCTTATGCGATTGTTCGGCGGTGGGCCAGAAGCCGGAGATGCTGAAGCGGTCGTCGAGGTTCGTTCCGAAGTAGTACATCCAGCCGATGGGGAAGATGATATACACGCCGAACTGCGGGAAGGGACTGTCAGTTATCAAATCGTATTTACACGTCCGGGTGGAGAAAACCCACCTTGAACACTTCCAGGTTTCCACCCTGGAGTCTGCGGAGGATGGAAGACATGGTGGAGGGTTTTGACGATTTGTAGGTGGAGGGGCAGGAAGGAGATGGGTTGACTTTTCGCGCTGCTGCGGGTTCACCGTGTGAGTGACCTGAAAGGCGATGATGACCACGGCAGAATAGAGCGCTGGGATCCGTTCCGAGAAGACAACCAGCGGTCATACAAACTAAACAGCGGAGCAGTGGATCGAATGCCGAATTGGTTTCGGCCTTTGGATTAGTATCACGGAAGTTCTGACAAGCGGACGGCGATACGATCGGCGATCAAGTCAAACAAGGCAAAATCATGCCACGTGCAGATCAGGTGATTTCTTGACCGTTTGGTGCCTCAGGTGTCATATTCCCTCATCGGCAGGTATACGGACTGGACCGGTGGCCGATCCAACACGGTGGTTAGTTCTCATTGCTCTTTCTTTGCTCTTCCACGCCAGCACCGGGTCTTCCCCCCGCCCTTTTTGCACGATGGCCTCTGCGGGCCCGGACTCTCAGAGCCTGAAATCATGGCAAGATGCTTTCCAATATCCTATCCCTACCGTGCGTCGGGTTGAACAGGAGCTCCGCCGCGACATCGCCAGTAATAAGGAGAAGCTCCGCGCTCTGGTTGGGTATGGTCAATCCCCTCGTCCTTCTTGCGATTGGTGACTCACGGCTGATTGGCGTATAGGACACGGTATCGCGACCTCGTTGGGACGGCCGAGACGATCGTTTCGATGAACCACGACATACAGCAGGTCGACTCGACGCTGACCGATATTGGACGACGATGTAACCCGCGATTGATGGAAAAGAAACACGTGCACTTCAACCAGATTAAGGGCGATGCCGGCGATAAAGGTATGGATGGGAGGGGGAGAGATAATTCCCTGGGTGTTGGAGGAACACGACTGATTGCGCTTAGATGTTGCCCAGCGGGCATTGGCAGCGCAGCTTTCCTTGCTGCACCGGTGCGCGACATCGATCTCGAGACTATTGAGGAAACATGGGTCGATTTTGCTGGTCGCAAAGCTCTTTGTAGTCTCGCGCCTTTTGCACAAGACCCTCTCGCAGCAGGAATCGGTGCCGCCGTTTTTGGAGAGCTTGCGCAACCAATTGGCCCTGCTTCGACGGACGCTTCTGAAAAGAACGAAGAAGCGTCTGGCCTCTGCCGCGTCGACCATCGACGAGATTATTGAGTCGCTGGCGGCGTATTGCTTAGCTACGAGCTCTTCGTCGGATGACGCCATCCGTCACTTCCACGAAGTTCGCTTGGGTGTCATTGGAAGCCAGCTGGAATCGAGTGACCCCTCGGGCGAGAACGTCTTGAATGCCTTACGGCTATACGTGCTTACCTTACAGAACTCTAAGGTTCTACTGTCTCGCCGCTTGTCCGACGTGCTGGCTAAGCTGAAAGTGCGGCCGATCCTGACTGACCCCGAGATTCGCAGCCTTGACGACCTCGGCCTCGATGTGCTGGGCCGCTGGGTGGCGCCGGAAGTCAGCAACTTTACGCCGTGGATTAAACTGACTGAGGTTTCCAAGTCAGATGCGGAGAAAGTCATCAAGCAATGGTCCAAGGAGGCGTTTGGGGTGTTTACCAACGGGTGCCAAAAGACATTATCGCAGTTCTCCGAATTTCCTGCTTTGCTGTCCCTTCGCGGAAAGACACTGGAGCTGTGGCTTTGCTCCTGGAGCTCTACGCCGACCCACTCGTCTTTGCAGGTTCTCGAAGGGACCCGGTCCGTTTTTGATAAGCGGCTGACGGAGATCTTGTCCGACCAGGCAAAAGCGCTGGGGAGTTTCGGAGAGAGTGTTGCGTCTACCGTCTCGAACTGGGATAGCAAAGAGCATAGCGTGGCACAGTCCCTTTGGGGTCAAGAGATGATCTCGCTTGACTACTCCAACGGTGGTGACGCTTTCAAACAAGCGGTTTCGGATACGCTACTTGGCCGAGATGAGGACGTATCCTCCGTCCTCAAACCGTATCAGACGTGGCTGTCATCTATTGGGGCGTCGAAAGAGGCTACCGATGAATTACGGAATATCCGGTGGACGGATGTCTTCGAGGAAGGCGAGGGAGACGACCTCGATGTAGATATTACCGCCATGCTCAACGAAGACGATCCTCGGCTGTTATGGGAAGCGCTCCAGTCGTCCGTCCAGGAAGCCTTCGACACGCTATATACGTCCTTTGCCAACACCTTCAAGGGGTTCGGTTCCGCCAGCCAAGGCCGCAAGGCCGCGTTTATGCTGAAGGTTATCCGGCTGGTTCGGAGAGACGTGCCGCCCGAGTTCAGTCCCGGCAAGCCTGCCTTTGCACAAGACATTGTCCCTCAGTTGCAGGACATCCTTACCACCGAAGTTGCTACAGATACGCGTCTGCCAGTTCTGGCACCCCGCTCCCCGTCCTCAGCACCTGTGGGCCGATCGCTCTGGGAGGGTGACCCTGAATGTCCCGTCCAACCGTCACCGTCGACATTCAAGTTCCTGCGCAGGCTCGTCAGCTCCATGGATCAATACGGTCCTGGTCTCTGGGATGCGTCCACCGTGCGGGTCCTCAAGGGGATCGCACAGACGAAGGTCTGCGGGCCCATCGAAGATGCCATCGAGGCTTTGGCGTCTCCCGCCACTGAGAGCAAATCCTCAGACGACCCCTCTACGGAGAACCACGCACCGCAGGAAACAACACCCGATAAACCCGATGATGACAAACAGGCCGAAGCACAGAATATCCATGACCGGAAAGTGCAATTGTTCTTTGATACCGTTTACCTGGCGACTGCTCTAACGGACCAGGACGCCGGGCGCAACCACCTGCTGGATATCGCCGAGAAAATCCGGAGTACCCTTGACACGAGTCCCCAGGCCGTCCAGTCCATGCAGCAAGGAGCTCAGGAGTACTGGAAGCGAACGCAACTGCTGTTTGGGCTCTTAGCGGTTGGGAGCGAGAAATGAACCAGACCAGATGCTGTGGGTCCGCCATGGCTCTGGTTCAAGACACGATAGATAGACTCTCTGGCAGATCTATCTTCTTGAGAAACACTGTATATATAATTCTATATAAGATATAAACAATCCTGCTGATTCTAGACCCAATCTATCTATTTTTATGATTCCCGTTTGACGATCGGAGACGTCACTGGGCGAAACCGACAAGTCCGCGGGGATCTTCTCACCGCCCACGTCACGTTTCCGGACCTCCACTTGGCCGCGGGAAATTGAGGCAACGCGGTCTCTCTCCATTATCTCCTTTTCTACCATTCTTCTGCTCCCTCACGATTCCTCGTCCATGCTTCCGCACTTCTCTCGTCCCTCGTTCTCTCTGGACCGTCGATCACTCTCTCGCCATGACTGCCCCACGGCTCCCATTCCTTTATCCCAACCTGATGCGCGCAGTCCGCGCATGTGATCAGTCCTCCCACCGCTCCATCCGGATCCCAAACAAAACCAAACACGCTCCCTTCAATCCCTGTCGACGATACGCCCAGCAATCCTATCACAGGCGCTACGGTCCCGCTGCAGAAGCGAACCTGCCTCCCCCGTCCCGGCCGAAAGGCGCCGTTCCCACCCCACCCGTGCCGAAGGACAGCGAGCACCAGGCCGCGGAGGCTACGCCGCCGGAGCAACTGCCGGAACAAGATGCCCAAGGCGACAATGCTTCAGGAAACAAGTCACCACAATCACAATCAACAGCCAAGGAAGCGGAGATAGTTGCAGAACCCGGCGAAGGAAATCACGCGAACGAGTCGGACCCGAACGAGGAGCCCGTGGCGGAGGAACCCGATGTAGCGCCTCTCAACGAACCAGTAAAAGAGCAACAACGGCCTAGGCCGGACGTCCATCCACACCATCTGGGGACAAATCCTCTTGATGGAGTGCTTCACATGCCATCGCCTTCGTCCCAGCTGACGACTTCTGGCTTCGCGGCCTCCGATGACGGGAAAGGACCCCATATGACACCGGCCCCTTACATTCACCACTTTGACACCTACTCTCTCGTCCGCGATCTCTCCAAGGGCGGTTTCACCGATGACCAGTCTGTCACGGTCATGAAAGCGGTTCGAGGCATCCTCGGGGATAACTACGAGTTGGCGAAACAAACGTTGACTTCCAAGTCTGATGTCGAGAACGAGAGCTACCTGTTCAAGGCCGCTTGCTCGGAACTCCAGTCGTCCCTCCAGACTTCCCGGAACTCGGAAATGCAGCGACAGCGGGCATCCCGGACGCAGCTGCAGCACGAGGCCGACATCCTGTCCCAGCGGTTGAACCAGGAGCTCTCGGGGCTGAAAGACGATATCAAGGGCATGTTCAACGATCACAAGATGGTCACCCGGGAGAACCAACGGAGCATCGATACGTCCGTGCAGGAACTCAACTACAAGATTACAGTGTCGCTGAATAGCGACGGCAAGAGTGAGATCGAAAGCCTTCGGTGGATCCTCACCAGGCGGGCAGCCATGGCAATTGCCATTAGTGCTTGTAAGTATTCGTGGTTATTAGTTACCTTAGTTATTGGGTATTCGGCAGACGACTAACACCACGCAGTCATGATCATCCTCTTCCTCAAATACTACTCCGTCCGCAAAACCCACGACGTCACGGAGAAACAAAAGGAACCCCCGGTCAAGGAGACCCCGGAGAAGAAAGTTTCCAAAGACGCCGCAGCGGAGCAGCCCCCGATCTCGATGCTGGAAGCCCACGTCAGCGAGTCGCTGGGTTGAGCCGAGCTTTCTCTCCCCTCTTGCATTTCACTAACATGACATGACATACATACATACATACCTATCAATAGCGTTGTTTATTCTATCTCCGAGCGGCTACCTGCTCATTACCTATACAATACCACGTCGATATTATCTAATATCTACTCTCATCTCCTATTCATTTTTCTTTTCCCATGTCTCCTTTCTTTCTTTCGTTCGTTCTCTTTTTCCTTTGTTTTCCTATTTGATTTCATTACGTGGTTGAGCCCGCCAATACGTTCATACTTTGATACCCAACGAACAACATCTATACTTGTTGCGAGAATGGGATGGATGGATGAATGGGATACATAGATACAGATAGATCGATGGATAAATAGATAAACAGATAGACAAGAATAGTTGGTCTGGACGGATCCATCTCTATCTCTACTGATAATCTTCATATGCATATGTAATAGGGAAGCAAGCACCCATGTCCTCTAATATCATTAATCATCAGGTCGTTATTTGACTAATGTACACTACTCCCTAAAAACGACGATGAAACCGATGGAATTCGGTATCAAGGTGATGAAAGTATGGGTGGTAAGAGATGGTTATGATTATTGTTGAAGGACAACAAACCTAGAAGGGATCGCTGGAACTAAAGAAGTTACGTTTTCTGCTGCTTTCAGCTGCCCATGTGATAACTGTCGTGATAACGCACTGACCGATGATTCTGCTGTATATAACGGCGGACTGTAGAGATCGCACTATCACGCGCAGCCAGCCGCGCAGGACTATTAAAACTCCGCTGCAGGAACTAAGAATAGCAGAGAACCACGTGAGGAGTATAGACTATAAGAATACATAAACTGTAGTAGAACGCAATAAAGGTAAAGGATGTAATAAAAATTTGAACACATACTATGGAATATAATCATCTCCTCCTCACTGAATAACTGTATCAGGATCAATATAGTCCATATTAACACTGTTCTACTCTTATAGTGTGATCATGCTATTACCCAACAGGAGTTAATACCCTGCCCTTATTAATTATATCGTTTATAGTTCAAGCATGTCTAGAGCATTTTCTAGAAGCTGTCTAGTTATTTCAAGCTCCTCTTGTAATTAGACATTCACTTTATATAACTACCGGAGCTCTGGCTCAGCAGTTCTCTATGCTATCATATTATCTTTATCAGCCGCAGCCGCCTTCTCCAGCGACTGCATCTTATTCTATAGTTAGTAGTGTTCTTCCTGTATCTTCTGGGTGACATGTCACCAGTCTACACATTCCTGTAGCATGTCGTGCGCCCTTCGCGGGCTTCAGAATTCTACGCGTAGGACGCGGGAAGAAAAAGGGGAAGAAAGAAGATGGCATTCCTATTCTCTGCGTCTGCCAGGTGCCTAAGTACATGCATGCGAATGGATATGCGAAATCAGGGCAAGAGCAACGGAGCGACATAACAGTACCCCCCATCGCAAGGAGCCGTCCCGGCGACTAATCATTTGATAATGTAGCAGAAACCTCTGCCGACAATTCCTGAGCATATGCAAACGCGGCGCGCTTCTCGTCCCCATCCTCGTACTCGTCGGCTAAGCCCTGTACGACGCGGAGCGCCGCTCCGTATGGCGAGGAGCCTTTTTCAATGGCTGCAACCGCGATGTCCATGTCATGTAGTGCACCGCGTATGGCACGGGCTGCGTCTCGGAGTCGTTGTAGGCGCTGCGCCGGCCGACCAGGCGTCAAACGGCGAGTACTCGTCGGAACGATCGTCTCAGCAACCGCCTGACGTTTTTGGCACGAGGAACTGCCGGGAGTCGCCGGCTGATCTCTGTCGGTCTCCGGAGATGGCTGTCGAGTCCGTTTCTTGTTCTTTTTCGCCGGCAGAAACTTCACCTCTTCGATAATCTCTGAGTCGTCATCATCGCCATCCTCGCCCGCAGCATCGTCGTCCGGCAACTCTTCGACGCCCGTCGGAAATTCTCGTGCATGCAAGATGCCCCCTCGCGCGAGAACGTCACTAGGCAGGAGGCGACCAGTCAGCAATGAACTAACTACGCACGATTCCGAACGAACTCACTTGTCGAGAATATCATCCCATGGCTTCGCCGAGCCGCTTTTACGGATGGAGTCGCGCGGCGTGCGCGTCGTGCCTCTGATCGACTTCGTCGCTGGATCCTTTTATCAGGATTCATTTGACGTCCGACAGCCATGAGCTGTGCACGGGAGTAGCCGTTCGCGGCCTCTAGGAGCTGATCTTCCAGGGACAGATGGCCTGTAGTGCTCTCCCCTTACGTGTCAGAAAACTTCAATATATACGCCAGAAGTTGAAGGAACATTGGCGGAACGCCGCTGAAACACAAGCGAAATACTACAATAAAGACCACAAACCCATGACGTTTAAAAGAGGTGACCTGGTGGCATTATTCGGAACTCGCGCCAAGCGTCCATCCCAGCGTTGAGGGCAGGAGGAACAACAGGAGGCTCCAAATGAAGGGTAAGATAAGCGAGTAGAGATGATGGGACCAATAAGAACTGATGGATTTGATGATAAAACGCCTCTAAAGTGGATATAATGATGATCAACTTGGCAAAACAAGCGGTTAAGATAGTAAAGAGAGGAAGGGTCTGCACCAGAGCCAACATTCTCCTCATTATTATCTCCCCGCTTCTTGTGTACGAATGGCCCCAGTGTCGTAACCGATAAAAGTCGGGTGATGTCGGTTGTCCCATCTCTGGCAAGGGTGGGAAATGCGTCATAATCACGTAGGATTCTATTAACCATCTCGCCACGGCCGGTGGAGTGTATTATCCTCGCGATTAGGCAGTGAACCTCGATGAGAATCGGGCTGGGCAGAGGATATCTGCCGTCCTGGGATGTGAGGGTGATGATCCTGTTTGGTGGGAAGGTGTGGGCGTACACCGGTATCCCCGGGAAGGCATGCCAGATGCGATACTGGTTTTCGACCGACGGGCGAGCAAAAACTGACCGAAATGGGTGTGTACGGAATTCTCTAACGTCATCACGTTTTCCGTGTCGTTTATCCTGGTCTGGGTCAAGTTCACCCGCGAGCGAACGCCGGGGAAGTACCGATCATGGTTATTGGTTTACAACCGCTAGAACAAAACGTTGACCAACGTTTGGGATAGGGCTTAACCTGACTGATATCCCAACATTGACTTTCCCAGTGGTGAATATCGCATCGTCGTCCCCTAGTATTGTCCTTGACAGCCTCTCCACGGCCGGTTGTAATCATCATTTGACAGCCACTGCACCAAATACCGAATGGAATTTGAACAGTTTTTATATGGCTGATGTCTTCACATCGCGTAATTAGGTAGTGGGCCTCGAAAAGGATTGGACTGGGAAGACAACGAACTGCCAACCTCAGCTTTCGGAGTGATGGTCCTTTAGTGTGCTGAGGTACTTCTTGAGCTTTTGCCATGTCTAGGACGCTGATACGATACCGTCCTGAGGTTTTGCAGATACAGAATCTGGCAGCACTGCCTGGTCCATGTGAGCATATCATAGGATGGATATGCCAGATTTGCGGCAGGTCCAGTTCGTATTCTAATGCGCCCATTCCTCTGAACTCGAAACGGTCCCTCTTTGGTCGATAACAGCCTGGAAGAATAGATATTTATTGTTCGCTGTCAGCACTTTATGACCAGGGAGAACCTGGACTCTCCATGTATGCAAATCAAAAAGGTGCAAAAGCGTGCTCGTTGGTAGCCGGACCAGTTATGCAGGGTTCCGAAATCATGTGGGATTGTCTGATCGAGGCTCTGCAGGCTTTGGAAACAGAATAAGAAAAGTATGAGGTTATTCACATCTGCCATTGTAAGGAATGGGACGTGTGGGATGGCTGGGGCTGGTGGTTGAGCCATACTCATAGTAGCGAGGAGGAAGGAAGAGAGGAAGAACTCAAGAATGAAGAAATAAGGAGAGAATACAAGGAGTTAAAACCTGTCTAGCAGTGAAGATACAAAACATTCACTACTGGGCCAGCTTTCAAGTAACCGGACACGCCGCGGTTTCAAAATCTGGCACTATTCATGTTTCTATAGGGAATGTCTCTATACACTGCCCCTACTTTCTAACACAAATTAAACGCCACTGTGATATATCTCAATTTATATAGAGATATTGATACTCACCCCTGCAGAGAAAGCCCGTGATTCACATTCGACCCTGGAGGCCGAAGAAGAGATGAGATAAGACAACATCCTCAGGCAGGGTTAGGGTTGTGGTAGTCTCAGGCAGTATAAGGTGATTTAGTTGTGTCACTGTAACTCTCTGTATATAGATATTGTAGTCCACAAGCCCTGCAGGTCAATGATTAGCCTTATTATTCACTATATAGTCCATCATCGCGATGTTTTTGCATGTTGATGATGGCCTGGGCACAGAGGATAACTTCTCGCTAGACTGAGGGTCGAGTCACCGCAACCCAGGCAGTTATTAAAATATATTCTAGAATATAGATCCACAGGCTTGTATATTATATGGTGTAACCTGGTTGTCCGAGGGAGATGGGCATTGCCTATTATATAGCGATGTAATCAAAGGTCTATAGAGAAAACGAACAATATATTTAAACTTGCCTCACTATAGAAGTGCGGGAAATCCGTTTATACTTCCATTCATATTAAACACTCAAATGAGTCAGAAAATAAACTATTGGTCGACAGAAATAATCATAAATAAAAGCTATTCCAGCCCCTATAACTCTAAGCTTCATGGCCCAGAAACGCATTGGTTCTCTTCTGCCATAATGTGTACCTGTTGCTGACACATCCTTGTAAACAACTGCTAAACACAGCCACCAGCCTCCTACTAACCACGTAGTATCACTGGAACATCCAAACTAAATCATGACCCTTCAATCCCAGTCCCAGGGGCCCATAAACCCCCGTCTGTATCACAATAGCCAAGACTTGAACTTTGGACCTGATACCGGACAGCCATGGCGACGGCGATCACCAAGCGCAAGCGCGCACGGAAAGCATGCATCCCCTGCCACCAGCGCAAGCGGAAATGCGACGCCGAGTATCCCTGTAGCACCTGCACCACCTACGAATACACCTGCAGGTATGCGGACAGCCCGCCGACGAAGAGCCCTCCCGTCGTGAGTCCTCCCGTCACGGCCGGCGCGTCCGCAGCCACCACCACCTCCCCCTCCACAGCCGGCATCTTCGACGTGCAGAAGTGCAGATACGCCGGGGCCTCGGCGGCCATGGCATTCCCGCACGTCCTAGGCGTGGCTCTCGGGTCAGACAGCCCTCCCAAGATGCACTCGTTCGCCTACAACTTTGGCATCCGCCCCGAGGAGGCGTCCAACACGCACGGCTTTCTGGGGAAGCTCATCTCGGAGGACGACCTCGGCATGTTCTCGAGCGTGTACTTCTCCGCATTGGCCCCCATCGGCGACATCCTGGACCCGAGAATCTACGCCCAGCGATGTCGCGATTACTACCATGGCGGCGGCAGCACCAGCACGGCGATGGCCTTTGGCGCCGTGGCCGCGGGCGTCGCCGCTCTCGGGTCGTTCCTCTCCCCAAACAAACACCCGCGGGAGTCAGACCTAGTGCAGTACGCGAAAGCGATTCTCGAGGATCCGGCCTCGATGCGCACGCTCGGCATCGACCACATCATCGCGTGGGGCCTGCGCGTGTTCTACCTCCGCGCCACGACCCGCCCCAACAACGCCTGGATCGCATCGTGCACCGTCATGCACCTCTGCGAAGCGGTCGGGCTACACGAGGAAGACAACATCCAGAACATGGCGTCCGTCGCGGGCGCCGCGGCCATCGGACACGATGCGGACCGACTGCGGCGGATCTTCTGGATCGCGTGGGCCGGACACAACATGCTGTCCTATGAGTACGACCGTTCGTCGGTGCGTTTCGCCGCCGTGACCACCCAGGGGATCGCCCCGATGCCGGGGTCCGTCGCCGACCAGTTCGTGCAAATGGCGCAGATTATCCCGGCGCCGAACTCGCCCTTTCAGCTTGAATGCCCGCCCGCGACTCCGCGGGAGGAGCTGTTTGAGCGTCTCAAGGCGCTGGATAAGCTGCGCTTCACGCACCCGTTTCTGGTGGTCTCCAAGGCGGACCTCGCGTTTTGCTTCTACCGACGGATTTACCAGCTGAAGATGGGCTTCTCGGACGAGATCATCCAGCTTATCATCGACAGCGGCAACGCCGCGGTGGAGGCGGCGGAGCGGCTCGCCAGCCAGGGCCTGCTCTTCTGGAACGCCATCGGCAGCGTCTTTCAGTATGCCTGCGTGCTGTTAGCCATGGACACGCCGGCTGCTTCTGCCCACATCGCGGCTGCGTTCAAGGGATTGGAGACTCTGGTCCAGGCGGCTGACACCGGACTGACGCGCAAGGCGTTGTCGATGGCGCGACATCTCCTCAGTCTCAGTATGGCGAAGAAGCGAAAGGAGCTTGCCCTGCTGGAGGCTGTCGAGGCGGGCTATCAGGCGCAGCCGGAGTTTGAGACCAATCCCGCTGGGCCGGACTTGGGCTGGGAGGACTGGGACCAGTTCCTGATTGAACCGTATCTGTCAATGCTGGGTCCTGATCTGTAGTGGTGGGGTCGTCATTAACTGTCTGTATTTTGTAAACCGACCATGGTTGGCAATCGCACTGTATATAGGGTTAACGTTACAACGCTCATGGTATACCCAACATTAAACATGCTCCTGTGGTATAAATTCTGCTTCTTCAAGATTTCCCCTTGTCATCTTAACATTACAACGATCTGTTCCACCTCCATCCTCGAGATCATCACTCCCACTGCCAAGCTGTCTTGATGCGGCCGGTGCGGTGCGGGCGGCGACGGCTATTGCGGGAGTGTCCGATCTGTAGGTATAGACTGGTGCGGCTGCTGCGGGCGGAACGGCCCCCAAACCAACATCGACCGGCTCCTGCGGCGATAATCTCACGGTCGATCAATGGTTGCATTGTGTTCTCACGACTTACAAATCAAGTTGAACGTTCTGGAGAGAGAGCCGGACATAAGACGGAGAACGATGTCCGCAATTCCCGAGTCGGACGACGATGGACGTGGGGATATCAGACGGAGATGGACGTATAAATAGATGGACATCCTGCTGTCCTGCTCAACCAAACCACAACCAAAGCACAATACAACACAACTCAACAGCTCACACTTGAGACACTCAAGCAAAATGCCCAAGTACGCCAACGACCAGCCTGCCGGCTTCACGAATGCCATCGAGAGGGTTGCTATTGTTGGTGTAAGTCCTCCACATCATCTACAAACAGCACTCCCTACACTACAAGACACCTACATAATAATAAAACATACTAACAACCCAGGCCGCCGGCACCATCGGCTCCCACATCGTCGCCTCCCTCCTCCAAACAGGAAAACACACCATCACAGCCCTCACCCGCAAAGACAGCACCAACGCCCTCCCCGCCGGCGTCCACATCGCCCCCGTCGACTACACCGACGAAGCCACCCTCGTCGCGGCCCTCCAAGACCAGCAATTCCTCATCATCACGATGGCCCCCACCGCCCCGCGGGACACCCACAGCAAGCTCGTCCACGCGGCGTCCAAAGCGGGCGTGCCCTACGTCATGCCCAACGGGTACGGGGGCGACATCGACAACGCCCGCCTGGAGAATGAGACGATGCTCGGCCCCCCGGGCCAGGCCAACCGGGCGGAGATCGAGCGGCTCGGCATGCAGTGGGTGACGGTGTGTTGCGGGTTCTGGTACGATTACAGTCTTGCGGGCGGGGAGGCGCGCTTCGGGTTCGACTTTGGGAAGCGCGCGTTGACGATCTATGATGATGGGGAGACGAGGATCTCGACGTCGACGCTGGCGCAGGTGGGACGCGCCGTGGCCCGCGTGCTGAGTCTGAAGGTGCTTCCCGAGGATGAGAACGATGGGAGCTTGACGCTGTCGGCGTTCTTGAATAAGGGGGTGTATGTGACGAGCTTTGTGGTTACTCAGAAGGATATGTTTGAGAGCGTCAAGCGTGTTACCGGCACTACTGATGCGGACTGGACGGTTACGCATGAGCCGAGCAAGAAGCGGTATGAGGATGGGCTTGCGCTGGTGAAAACGGGCAATATGGCAGGTTTTGGCAAGCTGTTGTATGCGCGGATGTTTTACCCTGGTGATTCGGGGGAGTTCTCGGCCAGGGCGCAGAATGGGCTGCTTGGGTTGCCCGAGGAGAGTCTGGATGAGGCGACGAGGGCTGGACTGGATCTGGTGGACGTGTTGCAGCGGCGTGTTGAGCGGATGGCGGCTTAGATGTCTACAGAATACAGAATTTGTATCGATTAGTGGGGGGTATTGTAGGAATCACTTGGATCAGATATATTATTGAGGTTGTATATTGTCGCAATATAAGATGAGATATCTTTTATGACCGAGTGGTGTTCTTCGCAACATATATATCACCAATACCAATATATTATTATAAACATGTAGTTAACTTGTTAAAGGATATTATTCGTATTTCAAGACTCAGGTTGAGAATGTTACTTCCTTATAGTTTATTTCAACTACTATAAAAGTGTTAGTTCTTTACATTTTGTAGCTGTAAATGGGCTTTTTATATGCATTACAGGGGGCTTCAACATCAGCACACTTCACTCCTTTGTCAACTGCCAAGTGACTCCCACCTGGCATATCATCACAACTCAGTTTTCTTTTCTACTGATCCAACAATGGCGACTTCTTCTCTAAGATCTGCCACGACTAGAAGTGTATTCCCCCCTCTTTGTTGGCAGAAACCGTGGGTCTGTCGTACCAAGCAGTCTGCCATATCTGTTCCCCCACGCCATCACTCCTCCACCAGTCCACCATCATCCCACGAGGAATTCTTCCGAAACACATCACGACGATGGATGTATGCGTAGCCTATAACTCCTTGGTCATAATTACTGATTCCAGCTAGATTCAACGAGACCGATCGTCTGAACGAACGATACGTCAAGTTCCAGCCAACAGAGCTCCAACGGATCGCCGGCGAAGCAATCCAACAAGACGATTGTCCTGAGCTGACCAAACTGACAGAAGGGGGCTTCAACAAGGTGTTTCTTCTACGAGCAAAGAACGGCCGCGAAGTCATCGCGCGAATCCCGACCCCCATCGCCGGGCCTCCTCACTACACAACCGCCAGTGAGGTGGCTACCATGGACTTTCTGCGAGCGGTCCTCAAGCTTCCAGTCCCAGAGGTCTTGTCGTATTCGACGTCGTCGGATAATCCCGTCGGCGCGGAGTATATTTTGATGGAGCGAGTGCAGGGAGAGAGTCTTTCTTCGCGGTGGTTATCGCTGACTACCGACGAGGTGAAAGACATTATGGTGCAAATCGCAGATCTTGAGAGAAGGATCTTCGACTTCTGTTTTCCTGCGTATGGAAGCTTATATCACACGAAGGACCTGGATGGGGAGACCCGGATACCAGTCGTGGATGATTTCTGTATCGGCCCTGTGTCTGCTCGGCTGTTTTGGCATGGCGAACGAAGCAAAATGGAAATCGACTGTGGACCCTGTACGTTCTCGCCCTCTGTTTTGGTTTTTAGAGAAACGTCTCGTTGCTAAAGCTAATGATTATCAGGGCTGTCAACCGAGGACTTGGTCACGTCCGCTGCTCGCAGAGAGATGGCTGTCATTCAGCACCATGCCAGACCCCAGCCTCGCCAGACATTCCTGCTACCAACTGACCATGACATTCTTCCATCCGAGCACACATCACTACTATCCCAATTCCTACAATTAGCGCGTCATTTAACCCCACCAGCTCCCCACAGCGTCCCAACGCTGAGACATCCCGATCTGAGCCTAAGCAACATCATGCTAGCACCAGGCTCCACCAAAATCACCAGTATAATCGACTGGCAAGACGCCGTGGTATTCCCCCGCTTCATGCAAACAGGCTATCCCGCATTCTGCGAGCACGATTCCACCAAACCCCAAAGTATGCACATCCCGTCTCTCCCCGAGGATTTCGATCAGATGGAAATCGAACAACAGCGCCAATGCATGGCCGTCTTCCGCTTGCAAGAAGCCAATCTCTACTACACAGCCGCGACAGGCATCCACAACGACCAACACATGGAGTCGTTGAGACTCCCTTATCTCGCAATGCGACAGTATCTGATCCGCCAGACGGGGTATCCCTGGGACGCGGACGTCATTAACCTCCGTGCCGCCTTGGTAGGGATCACGACTCTGTCCGTATGGACCGGTATCTCCTCGGCCGCTTGTCCGGTTGTGTTCAGCGACGAAGAACGAGAGTCTGCCCTGGCGGAGTCGCAGGAATGGAATGAGTCGGAACGGCTCTTGTCCCGCGTTAGAGAACACCTCGGGATAGATTTGGAGGGCGGCACCGAGCCCGAAAACTTTGAGAGGGCTGTGGAAGGTAATCGGCTGTTTCGCGTGGAAATGGTTCGGCAGGCTGAAAGGGATCAGCGGGAGATTTGTTGGCGCAATTGGCCGTATAAGGATGATGGGGATGAGAGATTGCCTCCTGGGGATGTCTAACTGAGTCGGTCGGTGCTTCTAGGACTTCAGCATTGCGTGCATGAGCACGAGCATGAGAATGAGCATGAGCATGAGCATGAGAATGAGCATGAGCATGAGACGGAACGCAAACCCAGTAATTAACTGGGGGGTGGTTGGTTTGGAATCAATAAATCAACCCTAATCAGTATCTAGAGTATAGCTGTTGGCCAGTAAGTATGGGGTGGACTATCGTTCAGTGGGAATGTTATAGTACCTACCTAGTATATCATTTTACCAGGCTCCTCGATCCAGAGTATTTGTTAACCATAGTTCAAACATCTATCATTCATCATCGTCTATTCATCCACATCCACCATCCACCGTCTATCAACCAGTCCATCAATTAACCCACATCTCTACAGTCACGCCGTAGTAGTCAGGTATAAATCCCACTCGCAGGTACATACATCACTTACATAACAAATCATGAAGAGACACAAGAGAAGAAAAGACCATAAAAAAAGAAAAGAAAAGAAAATAGAAACAACAAAGAGAAATAATATATATAATCATTAAAAATCAAACCTCAACGCAATACTAGGCATACTCTGCTGCCCACCCCCACTCTGCAACGAATCCCTCGACCCCCTCCTCCCCCCTTCAGTGTCGACCTCCGCACAGCGCAGAACCTCCTCCAGCAAGGTCTTCTGCTCCGGCGTCATGGACGCCACCAGCGCGCGGAACACGACCGGATTAGCCTTTGCCAGCTCGAGCAGATGGCCCGCTGTCTCCTTGTACACGGCGAAGCCGTCGCGTTTGGCGCGGGCCAGGAGCACAGAGAGGACGATCGAGAGGGCGGTGGGGACGTCGCGGGCGGCGCTGACGTACGAGACTAACGTGCGGGCTATGACCGTTTTGCAGTTTTCCGGGTCGCTGGGGATTTCGCCGTGTGAGGAGGGGCAGCCGATGAGGAAGCTGATGAGGCGGGGGAAGAGGAATCGCGAGATGGATTCCTCTGTTAGGGAGCGGGTGGAGGTGAGTAGGATTGAGCGCAGGCAGCCGGCGGCGACGTTGGCGAGTCCGACGTCTTGGAGGCAGTCGAGGAGCTCGGTGAGCACCCGTGGGATTACGGGGTCTTGCGGTGGGAGGACGTGGCTGCCGGTTGTGAGCAGGATGGTGATGGCGAGGAGGGTGTTCTTGGCGCAGGGTAGCGAGGTTTCGGATTCGCGCCGCTGTGCGATGGTGAGGGTTGTGAGGAACCGCGTGAGACAGCCGCGGAGCTGGCGGGAGACGACCTTGAGGTTGTCTGTTTGGGTGGGGCTCGGTTCTTCGCTGGGTTGGCTGATTGCGTGCACGAAGTGTTTGAAGATTGGGAGGGCCTGCGGCACGACTTGTGCTTGGCAGAGGCCGGTGGCGAGGATGGTGGTGAAGATGTGCAGGATGCAGGCGTTGAGGTCGTTGCGGATGATGGATGGGAAGATCGAGGCAACCTTGACGAGCGACGAGAGGGAGAGGCGGATGAGCGAGAGGGCGTCGTCGGTTCCCACGTTGAACCGTGCCAGCGGGGTGTTGTCGCGGAGGTTGGGTAGCAGTCCTGCTAGGACCAGGATGATGCTTCGCGTCAGCTCGAAGAGTTGCTCGATGTCGTCGGTGAGATGGTCGCTTCGGTTCTCGCTGCCTTTGGCGGCGGGGTGATCCAACGACAGGTTGCGCGCGATTTCGACAATCACGTTTTGGATAGGGATCCCCTCCGTCAGCGCGAGGCGGTCCAGTGAATCCATCGTTTCCCCAAAGATCGCTTCCTGGTAGATTGCGTTGCCGGAGATGACTGGTCGCAGGATTCTCTCCAAGGCCTGGAGGATTTCCAATCGTTGCGATGCCGTGGTAGACTGGTCGACAAGAGCTTCAAACGCCAGCCCGAACAGCACGAAGAAGAAGGCAACCGGTTCATCGCGGTAGTTGATATCGTGGCCCTTTCCTTCCTTCTTCTCCTCCGGCGCTTTCTCTTCGTCCTTGTTCTCGACCTGCGACTTGCCATCCAGGGCGTCGAAAACAAAGTCTATGTCTTTCTCGACTAGACCGGCGATAGCATCAACAAGGCTCAGCCAGGTATCTTGATAGAACTGCGACCCAAGTCAGTTAGCCAATGATCGTATTGCCTTTTTGTTCTGTTCACGCCCACCTTCAACAGTGTCTCTCGGTTCAAAGCAGAATACACCTCGTCCAAATCACTACCCTGCGGGCCCGTGCCCAAGCTTCCAGAAATGTCAGGCTCGAACCGAAGACGAGCAAACTCTTGAAGCGAAGAGAGCCATAACGGGGTCAGCTTGGCAATATACGGCTGCACCACTTGGTTCAGGTAGTCCTGCTCAATGCTGGCGATTTGCAGTCGTGCCCAAGCGGAATAAAGAGCCATCTTAACCATGACCTTGGCGTTCGAGTTAAGTCCTTTCAGGTCTCCAATCTCCGTAGTGTCCGGGTTTTCTGCACCGAGTCAGTGTACGTTTCCACGGGTCGTTGCGTCGGACTTACTCGAAAAGTTCTCCAGACCCAGCACCAGCAACTTCAGAATCCGGCCCATCCGTTCCACGTTCGTTACAATACCTGTGGCAATGAACGTGGCAGACACGTTGATCGCCTCGGATGCTAGCTCCGGTGAAGAATCAGCCGCAAAGGCTGGCGTAAGGGCCGATCCGATCTGAGCTTGGTATTGCTCCAGCAAGGACGCTTCGGCGAAATCGGGATCGGGAGTCTTGCCAAACATCTGTAAAACAGTTAGATTTGCAACAAGCCAAAAATAGGACCAATACGTACTCGAAGCACCTGGTCAATGATCCTCAGACCCCAGACACGTAATTCTATCACGTTTGCCGTCGACGCCGAGAACGCCATTCGCACAATGTCACCCACTTTCTGCTGGAGAGCAAGTTCAGCGGGAATGGTCTGGTCCGGCAGAATGGCTTCCTGCGTGGTGGCCAAAAGCTCGCTCAGACAACTCATAGCGAAATTCCGAGTCTGCCATTTCAGCAGTTCCTGGCCCGCGACGGTCTCGTTCGCATTCTCTGTCTGCCCAGGCCCCGCGATTGCAGACGCAAAGCCCGCGACTTCATCATCTGGTAGATCATTGGCAGCGGGCCGAGCAGTGGAAAGAGGAATTTCGTCTGCTTTTGCACGCGTCTTGGTCAACGCGTTCTGGCAGCGCTGAATCCACAGTTCCGTCTCGGTGAGAGCAGTCTGCTGCATCCAGTCTTGGATCATGCTCTTGAGAATGGGGTTATCCGGGGTGTCATCGAAGGCGAGCCAGAGGTCTTCTTCCAGGGCTGGCGTGGCGGTCTGAATGACAGATGCAGCGTCTCGCTTCATAAGGTTGCTCAGGGCGCGAATGGCCACGTCTCTCATCAGTGGGTTGTCGGCAGAAAGTTCGTGTTGCAGCCGTTTCACGTATCCGGAAAAGTCCACATAGCCTGGTGCATACAGAGACAAGTGGTCCAAGCACTTAGAGCTCTCTGTGACCAGAGCCGGATTGTCCTCCAATTGGAACTGCCGCAGAAGGGAAAGGATCAGATTGCGCGTTTTGGCGATGTCCTGGAGATCGGGGCCCAGGACGTTGATCAGAGAATCGACGCAACGACTGATAACCACCGGGGTGAGGAAGGACATTTCGGTGTTGGAGGTAGGCAGCGTCTGCGCCTCCACATTGTGGGTATCGGCGTTATACAGCTGGGCCAGCATGCCGAGAGAGCTCGACACAAACGGCGAAAAGGTCAATCCGGCCGAGTTGGCAACTCTTTCCAGCCCCCCGAGCGCCCAGAAATGCACCACCGGGTGAGGGTCGTTGCACAGCGACATCAACACCCCGACGATCGTCTTGAGATGCAGACCGGCTGCCATACCACCGACCTGGGAGTGAATGCAACCCAGCGCTGCGGCGCATCCCGCACGCGCGTTGGGTTCGCGGTTTTCCACGATGGTATCAACGAGCCAGTTGATCTGTGTGTTGGTGAAGGCATTTCCGGAACTGTCGCATAGTCTTCCGAGCGCCTCGACGCCAACCGTGCGCACGATCAGGTCAGGGTCGGTAACGAATTTCTAATACTGTCAGCTACTTTTCCGGTTCATGGCGCATGTAAGCAGTCGTCACATACCTGCAAAAGCTCTTGTAATACTTTGTCCGTCGCGGGGTTGAGCCGTCCCATTGTCGCGCTGCTTTCCTTGCCAGATGCCTTCAAAGCATGGAGCAACGCCACAGCCACGTTGACAACCATGGCAGCCTTACGCCCAGGGTTACGCTGGAGAGTCTGCGATGTGAGGAACGTGGCTATTTGCTCGACACTGCTTTCCTGGACCTTCGGGGCATGTAACGGGATGGCCACGGAAAACAGCTCAACGGCGGCATTGACAACACCCGTGGCGTGTGGGTCGGCGGAAAGATGATCGCCAGCCCGGGATGAGTACAGGAGGATGGAGTCATGTTCACTGGCTTGGCAGATAGGGAAAGTCAACTGCAATGGTCAGCTCACTGGAGGCTAAGATTATCTGGAACAATCAATCCTTACAGCATCATCAATGGCTTGGTCGGCCGAATCGACTGCAGACCAGGACGGCCCGTTGTCAGTTTCATCCTTGCCAGAAAGGGTTGCCCGGACGTATTTCCTTGCTAAGCCAGTCACGCCGAAGCCAAAGTTGTCGCACAGATCCCATAACGACTCGAACTGGGCGGTGGAAGCAGCAATGGAGCTCTCCAGTGCTCCAGACTGGGTGGCATCCGGGTCCGCAAACGACGAGATGGCCAGACCCAGCAGGCTTGTCTGGGAGATCACATCCCCGTGGGTCTGAGGGTGGACACGGAGAAGCTTGGTAAAACATTGCAACACGCGTCGTCGGACCATTATGGCAGTATCGTGCAAATGGAACGACGGATGCAGGCGCTGGGAGATTTCGTGGGTAGCTCGCTGGCGAGGCAGGTCGTCAAGGAAGGTGACCGTGTTCTGCAATAACGCAGCAATCCTCCGCGCGCCGTCGGCTGTGATCAGCTTGCTGTTGAACTCCATAAACACCAGCAACGATCCCAGGGCGCACTCTCGGACATGCGCTAGGAAGCTCATTTCCAGGTTCCCACGCTGCGCGAAGTTTTCCTTGCCCAGATGGATGGGCAGAGCGTTCTTCCACAGGAGCATGAGCTGGGATAGATGGATCTTGACAAAGCTGGGTCCCAAGGGCATTAAGCCGCCGATCAGAATCCACGCCACTTGGATCTGCGTGCTCGCCGCGCGCAACTCCGAGTTGCTACTCGTCTTCAAAAGGTCCGTTGCTTGCGTGAACACCCGGGAGAAGACTTCGACCGAGCCATAGAGTGGCTGGAGTCGAGAGGTACTCAGCATGGCCGAGAGTCCATTGGCATAGCCAACGCACCGTCGCGGGGCCTGTCGGGGCGTGGATAGCTGTCCCACCTCCCTGCTCAGGCTGTTCAGACAGATCGTCACGCAGGAGATCAACTGGTTCGGGCACGCCAACACGAAGCTGCGGAGACAGTGGGCCGCGTGGATCTGAACAGTGTAGCTGGGGTGTGGTAGCACCTGGAGCAGAGCTTCCCGACAGGTCTCTGCCAGCGACGCAAAGGCAGAGCCGAGGGAGCAGATCAACGACGATAAGGCGCTGAGGGTGCTGGTCAAGGTGTATTTACTAGGCTCCCGGCGTTCCTGGATGACTTGAGGGTAATCCTTGAGGATATTGTTGATCAACCATTTGGCCGCGTTGACCTGGCTGCTTTCCCGCAACGACTCCCGACCCACGGTGTCCTCCAGGATACTCTTCACAAACTTGCGGGTCATCAGAAGGCGGAACCGATTGTAGGTGACGGTGGGGTGGTTCAGCAGATCGAAGAGGAGGTGGCTAGCAATATCACTATACCGCTCTTCCATCACCTTATCCCCCAGGGCGCGAAGAACGTGCTTGTAGCAGACCGAGATGCCCGCCCGGGTGCGATTCGACGTCGTGCTCTTCAAGTACTGCGCGGACAGTTGACGAAGAAGGTCAGGCAAGAGGAAGTACAGCCGTGCCTCGGATTTCTTGGGCGCGGCAGCAACCGACGACTCCGACGCCTCGTCCGGGTCTTCCTCCTCCCCCGGCCGGGGCGCTGGCTTCTTCGACTGGCGCTTCGACTTCTTCGGCTTCGGAGCGGCCACGACTCGAGCATCCGCCGCATGCAACTTGGCCAGCGCCCGGGCCAGACAGACAGCCGCAGCGTGTCGGACGGGAGCGACCGGGCTGTCGATAACCTTCCAGATCACCGATTTCAACGTGTCAAAGTCGTGGCTGTTTTCGAAGAAGGGCGTCGCGCTGACCAGCTGCTCGAGACAGCGACACGCATGCACCTGGACAAACGTCGACTTATCCCCCGTAGCCGCATTCCGAGCCTGCTTCCAGACGTCCCGCGCGGTACCCTCATCCACCGGCACGCCAACCCCTCCGATCACCTTGCGCAGGACGGCAAAGATCGACCCGCGATATCCCACATGGTTGCTTGCCGATTTCAGCGACTTGAGCAAGCTCGATGTCACAATCCCGGACTGAGCAAAGACGCTCTCCCCGGCCACAGCGAAGACCTCGCCCAGACAGTGTGCCGCGGCGAACTTGGTCTTCAATTCCTCGCTCTTCCCGGCATTCAGCACCCCCAGCAACTCTGTCACCGTCTCAAAGAGTATCCCACGATCCCCCTTGGTGAATATGGCTCCGAAACACCTCCCCAGGTTATTGCGGATCACTCGTGTGATCGTCGGCGACGAAAGGGTCAGGATCTTGAACAATTCCTTCTTCAGGAATTTCTGCTGCGACGACACCTGCGCCCGGTCCAGTTCCGAGATATACTGCACGAGGTCCGACGTGAACGTCAGCAGGTAGAGGTCCTGCTGTTCGGAGGGGAGCGCATGGAGCTTCGCGACGTCCAGCTCCGCCCGGGGGGGTGTCGTCGCATTGTCGGAGGGCGTCGAAGGCGATGGGGCGGGTTCAGACGAAGACATTGAAAGGGAATAATCCGGCCAAAGTGCCGCCCATGAAATAGAAATCGTTTGTATTTAGAGAAAAGAATGACAGAGTGGACGGTGGACAATACTTGGATTCCCCTCTCCCCCTTAATCATATACGTAACAAGAAGAAGGCCGGAGATTAGATAACTCGGGGATTCCTGAGGAACCAAGGCCTCGACCCGGAGAATCCATCGGTCCGTTCCACTCTATTCAACCTCATAGTGATTCTGGACGTTTTGATATCACCACGTCCGGTCTTGGAGTCGCGTTGGGTAATTGTGGCAGGGGAGATAACACTGGACGACTCACAATGGCACTGGTCTTGGGGAAGCAGTGGTATCCCCATCGGGGCTCGAGTTTACTCACGTCCACCATTCTGCGCCGCACTTTCACGAGCCACCCCTCGCGCCTGTCGGGCCATAACCGATGGTCCACGATCAGACATGACAAGGCAAAGAACGACAAGGCGAAGAGTAAAGAACGGCAGGTGGTCGTCAAGGAGATTAGTAACGCCACACAACGTGGGTTGTCCCGTCGTCCCACCGCTCAAACATCCTGGCGCGAACCAACGCTGACTTCATCCAAGTATGGGGGGCAGATACCAAGTTCAACCCGCGGCTGACGCTCGCCCTTTCGAACGCCAAACGAGCCGGGATCCCGAAGGCTGTGATCGACGCGGCAATTGCGAGAGGCCAGGGAGTCAGCGCGTCGGGGCAGGCGCTGGAACAGGTCACGATTGAAGCGCTTCTGCCCCACTCGGTTGCAGCGGTGATCGAGTGCCAGACGGACCAGAAAGCGCGTCTCCTGCAGGATCTTCGATATGCGATCAAGGATAACGGCGGGACCGTCACTCCGACGACATACCTGTTTGAGAAGAAAGGGCGGGTCGTGTTTGAGAAGAAGGAGGGCGTGGATCCAGATGAGTTCCTCGACCAAGCGATCGAGGCGGGGGCCATGGATATTGCGGCCGATGCGGACGGTCGGCTGGTGGTGTTCACTGAGCCGTCGGAGACGAAAAAAGTGGGCGACGAGCTGTCGAAGCTGATCGGACTGCCCATCGAAGAATTGGAGATCATTTGGGATCCCAATAAGGATACTATGGTGGAGGTGGAGGATGAAGCGCACGTCAAGGAACTTGAGGATCTTGTCGGCTTTCTTCGAGAGGAGTCTGCGGTTCGGGATGTCTATGTGAACGCGACGCGGCCGCTCTGACCGTGGTTTGCGCGCCTTGCCCTGTATATATAGCGTCGTGACGTGACCCATGTTATGTATGTACGATAGTGTAGACTAGACGCGGGGATGCAATCCCCTGTATTTTTATCTATTTCATCCCCCGAGTCCCTCGACTCTCCGATCAAGCTACGTATCGCGGATACAACAATTCTGACATTGACCTATCTCACTCTTTGCGCAGCGCCTTCATCGTGCTTCGCATCAGATTTCCAACGCCTACACTTCCATCGGCCTCCAACCAGTCCAGCATCCGCACCCGATACTCCTGCCAACTGACCTTGACACCGCCGTCCTTCTCCAGCGCATTCAGCGCCTTCTGGGTGACGGGCCTCGTCAGGCGGGGCTGATCTTCACGGTTGGTCTCGTCCTCGATCCCAGAAAAGCAAGCCGCGGACATGTTGGACAGCGCGACATGGTGACTTAGCGAGAACAACGAGGGCATGCTGTAGGAGAACGGAATCTCGCGCTTCCTCTCCCGCGACGCCTCGTTCATTTCGCGGATGTATTGCGTGAGTGCGGTCACCGTTCCTGCCGGAATCAAGCAACCCAGTGCGTTCGGATCGTCGCTGTTCAACGCTCGGTTTCGCCAGAGGAGATTGCAGATATCCATGATATAGCCGTTGAACTGGCCCACGAGCTGGGTCGGATAGAGCGCATCTGTGGAGTCGGGCACTTGGAGGACTTGGGATGTCATGGATGCTTCGAAGGAAGCCTTGTAGCTGGCGAGCACGGAGCTCACGATAGATATCACTGCGCTTACCGGGGTGAAGATGAGGCTGTAGACTGTCGGTGCGAGAGGAATGGTAATCCTGATATTACCATTTACCGACGCGTACGAAAACAACTCTGCAAGTGTGCAGTAGAATTCAACCACGGATAAGGTGATCGGCTTCATATCGACAGCATCACTGTCGCCATCTTGGAGCGTGGATGGACATTCCAGGATGGACAAGGCTAATAGCTCTGCGTGGGATAAAAGGCGATCCAGAGGTTTCTCCTCGCCCGGTATGAACGGCTGCGTCCTCAAGTGGACCCCCCATTGACGAACCAAGGAGGAGTAGAAGTCAAGAAGACCGCCCTTGACCGGCAATGCTTGATGTAACAGGGAGGTTTCCAGGGGCGACAAAAACTCCCGCCGTATGGAATCGTAATCAGCCACCGGAATGTATTCGAGAAGTTGGAGTATTTGCTCTTTATTATCAACTCCATTCCATGTTGGGATATACGATTCTAGGAACGAAGCAACCGTGTCTGGGATTTCCTATACAAGGGTCAACGCCTTGGCAAATCAATGTGCAAAGGGCAGTGGAAAGTACCTTCGTATATCGTACATACTCCACCAGCAGACTCAGAACGTAGCCTAACGACTCCAGTTGCTCATCATCAGGATCGCCAGCCGACTCCAAGTGATCACTGAAAAAACTCCTTAGCCAGTCGTCTAACCGGCGATTCGCAGGCTCTGACTGCACCAGAAACAAGTATTTCTGTGCTAGGTTGTCTCCAATTGTAGACACGATCTGATTGGGAAGTTCGATCTTTTCAAGCTTCTCCACAAAATGATCAATCCCACGGATTTCTTCGAGAGACGTTCGGTTGTACGACACGCGAGATGTCTGGACACTTGGGACGAGCACCTCCATCTTGCTTCGCTTGGTGGACCCGCGGAGAACCACTTGGAAGCGCGAGGACTGGGTCTCTCGGAGCCTCTCTGCGTTCGAGTCCTGAAGAGCTCTCACATGGCTGGTCCATTCGGGGTCAGGGTGCTTGAAGAAAAGCGCCTTTCTTCCGGCCGCTCCCAGATCGCCCACGAGGACGTCGGGGCAGTAATTCTTGAAGACCTTCAATAGCGTGAGCAACTCCTTATCTTCACCACCTGAATTGACGACAAGCTCCATAAGGGCCTGAATCCGGAACGGTTTGACATGCTTGCGCCGGGTAATGAAAGAAAGAAGATGGCATAGCGGTTTGCGCAGACTGATCATGTCCAGGTAATTAAAAAGCACTGCGTAGAGCTTCGAGAGACGGGCCCTGTCGTCAAAGAACTCATAAACCAGGATCAGCCATCGCAGGAGGAGATTCTGAGTTGCAGGGGCCGGTTTGTTCTTGCTCGGGCCAAGACAGCACACAACCTGAGTGACCAATTTGGACGGGACGCCATCCACAGGATAGAGGTTTTTTATCAAAGTGGTGATCGTGCCCTGGTCCAAATTATTCGGCTGCGTCAGAAGCTTGATTAGGCGCTCTAGAGCCGCCTGCGGGATTCCGCTCTCATATGCATTCGACGCGATGATTTTGGCCAACTGGCCAGCGTCCGTATACCGCTGCTTCGAAGGCACGAAGGCAACTATAAAAAGTGAGATTATGATGCCATATTCAATGAAGATCCCGTCAGTCCGGGAAAAGTGCCTTACCTGCTTCTAAATGCTCGAGCGCATCAAGCAGGCTGGTTGGCCTCGGTTCTGAGCCTGGCGAGTAGTCAGTATCCTGGGGGCAATGGGTAATTGGATTAGGATTTCGAATAATACCTGGCAATTCTGTCCCCGAGTCTGATGACATTGACAATGACTAGATGTTCAATCTTCTTCAATGGGGTCTGCACACGTTCTCTTCTCTCTGCGCGAACAATTACGCGCCTGTCCCGGGCTGTTGGGTCGCGTTCTGCGCAAGCTATGTATGTCGCATCAATTAGAACTGTAGATAATGCGCACAGCAGAGACTCATATTTACAGAATGTACGTGTAGATTAATAAAAGTTGAAATGACCTGGCTGAAATGCGACTCTGTCCCGGCCGGGTGTGTTTGTTGACGTCTGTTGCGCAGTTTGGGCCTCGGGATGGTCGCGGGAAATGACTAACTGGGCTAATTCGGCTTCACTATTGACCATACTTAACTGTAGGTAAAGACCTAAATTTTGCTATTCAAGCTACATTCCGTGTTTGCAGTCGAGTTAACTTGGTATATACGTTGAAATGAAAATATATGCTATTTATGGAGGTTTAATCGATATTCCAGTAGTTCTCGCTGCTGTTCTACTACACATAGACAAGCACCGTCGGCGGGATATACGTAGAGAAGAGAGAAGGTATTATAGACAGGGCAATTCTCAACCTTTGATTTACTACTAGCTTGTCTATTACTACAATATTAAGTTCAACGCTCAAGGTAGATTCCACAATTATACCCGACTGACCGCACAATCCGGGCATGGACGATACACTTAACGAAACACGCCGCCATCAGCAAAGGCGCAAGGGTGGCAGGGAACAAAGAGAACGAGTGAAAACGGATACCCTACAGGGGAGGTAGCCTGAAGGTAGTTCACTTTCTCTTGCGAGTGGATGCTTTGGAGCTCTCCTTGCCAGACGCCTTAACCGTAGCCGGTTCTGCGGTCGCCGGGGCTGGAGCCGCAGCCGGTTCTTCGCCCTCTTCATCGCTTTCGCCTCCTTGGCCAAATTCGTTGACACGGTGGTAGTCGACCTTGTATTTCCAGCTCTGGTAAAGCCAGACAAAGAAGATCACGTCATCCCGCAGAGTTGCGAGCCGGTGAAGCCACGGCATCTTGACCGTAAAGGCAAAGAGGTCGTCGATGAAGGTATTGAGGAACTTGTACGTCAAGGCCTTTCCTGGCATGTGGGCAACGGACTGGACGAGGAATCAGTCAATCTTCTGTTCATCGTGGGGAGGACGGGAGACAAACCTTCAAGCGGTAGTTGATATACAAGCTGGGAACCATCATGAGGAAGCCATAGGCATAGACGCTGCCTACGAGGGTCTCGATGATAAACGAGTACCACGATTTGTGCGTGTTGTAGACCAGGCTGTATGCGGCGTACGCGGCCAGGAGAGGCACGGCAATGATGTACAACCATCGGAAGGCAATCTCATCGTACTCCTGGGTCTTCTTCTCCGTTTCGGTGAGCTTATGCTTGTCTTCAAATACCACGACAAAAGGCAGGAAGGAGAAGAATGACCCAGCCGGCGGCGGGCGCAGACGGACGTCGACCGACTTGGTGATCTTCCATGCTTCAAGAAGAATCCCAAAGCCCTGACTGGCAAGGATCATCCAAGAAGTGTTTTCACTGTTATCCATCAAGTAAAGGAAGACCACGGCCTGCATAAAAACGTTGGCCAGGATCGTGCGCACAGAGGTGCCGACGACGTCCTTCTTCTTGCGCCAGTGGGACTGTTGGAAAGAAATGTATCGTTAGTTCCATGCGATCCGACCACAGAAGGGAATTGTCCCAAAAAAGGAAAAGAGAAACGTACGATATCGTTCTTGAAAGCCAGCGTCTCAAAGATCATGTGCAGAATAGTGACAACACCGGTCGTGCCCAGGAGATAGATGTTCGTGTTCAGAAGAACCTCCTTGACCATCTCAAATTCGCTGCCATCACCGCCACCCGGCGTCGACTGGCCGAAAGCCGCCTGTCGAGAAGTCTGTTTGGCGCTGTCGTCGACGCTCGTCATCATGCTGAACTTCCAGTTCTGCAGGTTGTTCAGGGTAATGCGCAGCGGCATGGTCTCGACCGTCGAGTCCAGCTCCGTCATCTGGCTCTTGAGCTGCCAAAAGGTGTTCAGGAAGACAATTGGATAGTACCAGGCGTTCTGGCCAGAGGCATCTCGGGCGCCGCTCGCCTCCAGACGCACATGCTGACGCACCGCAGGGTGGATTTGACGGTATCGCTGGGTTCCCGAGTCCGGGATCAAGGAGACAGTGAAGTTCGGGTGGTAGTACGACGCAATGGAGACGTCGGGCGTATTATCCTCTTCCTCCTCCTGATCCTCATCCCCGGCCAGGAGGTTCTTGAGCTTCTTGGCCTTCTTCTTGGGCAGGTACTGGTTCAATGGACGGAGAAAATGAGTCGCGCTATCGGTGCTGTAATCCTTTGCCGCGGGGTCCAGCTGATGGCCTGTGAGTCCAACAAAGAAGTGAGCCCAGAGAGTGCCGTTCTGCTGCACCTCCTTGGGGATCTGGATGGTCGTGTCGATCTCTCTGGTGTCACTGTAGTTGCCAACGGTGAAGTTCTTCTCCTGAAGAACCAAGGCAGTCGACGGGAGTTTGCTCAAGGTCGGAAGCACAATGGACGGCGACACGTAAATACTGAGATCCACCGCGCTGTCGGCGGGCCAAATCGGCGCGATGACATCGGGGATCGGACTGTAGTTCGTGATCTCACTGCGCGCTGGACGGTCGGCGAAATCGGGAATGCCACCAGCCTTTCCACCAGAGCCTGCACTTTGTTGCTTTCCACCGAAGAGTTGACTGATGATGAATTGCACGAATATGAAGATCGCTAGGCCCTGAAGGGCACCCTTGAAGCCGGACTAGACCGTCAAAACACGGCAGTCAGCAAGACAGAACCAATAAAATAGGGAGGCATACGCACGGTTTGCTCCGGCTCATTCCTGCGCTGTCTCTGCTCCGGCATCGTGAGCTAGAGTAAAAGAAGAAAGGAAAGAAAAGAGAAATCCAAGCGGGCCTACGAGGGGAAAGAAAGGCCACGGAGGAGAAAACCAAGAGCGAAGAAGAAGAAAGCCGGCGCGGCGGAAGTCCAGATAGAGCAGGCCTTATCGCCCCGTGACATCGGGCCTCCACAGTTTATCTGCCGTATTCTGCGGTGACAGCGAATTACTCGATGTGGCTTAGTATGTCTGATGAGAGAATAATCTTCTGGCCCCTCTAATTGTAGTTATCACTTAATACTCTTTTCATCCTCTTTACAGCTCTAGCTAATATAAGATATTTTATTATTAGATCAGGTAGATTTATATTCTTTCTATCCTAACTAACTTAAGATATTTCGATTATTAGACCAGCTATTCTGTGTCTTGTACTTCACTATTCTCTTTACTATAATAAGTTATGATATTATTATATATTACTCTTAGGAACCTCATCGAACTGGTTTTTATTTATCCAAGTAGATTATAACTATATAATATACTTTTTCTGTACTAAGTCTGCTCCCTTTTCTATTATAAAATCTACTGTTATAGTACTTTCTTAAATAAATCTGACTATATTATCTAGTATTAATCTAGTATTTATTACCCTGGGAGTTTGGAATATGTGATTAATCTTCTGAATATTAAGAATAGAATCAGGAACTTCTACCTGATAAACTAGTCTAATATCATTTATACAGCAGAATATCTTGCCTATCCCTGATTAATATCAGAAAAACTAACTCAGACTGAAAGAATAATCGAAATGAAATTTTTTCTCCTCAGTGGCGCAAACGTATGATGTCCATGCTCAGGACATTACTGCTCCCGGCTGTTGCGTTGCCCAGAAAGAACGTCACCACCAATGGGGCCGACATGTGGATGTCCTGGTCCATCAACCAACTGTAGGTAATCATCCAGACACACCAGAGATATACCAGAGGCAGAATAATTTCAAGGCAGGCTCTTTCGAGTGGGATTCTTAACAACATATGTTTTGACTGCTGATTTCGGACAATCTCAACTCCAGCAAGCCTCCCATGACGTTTGAAGTTACGGTCAGTCAAGATACCGTACGTCCAGCGAGATGCTAGTCCGACTTGAAGTGCATTAAAGTTGTACTTGCTTTCGAATAAATAGGGAATGCAGCTCAAGATTGCCGTCGAGCCGGCAAAGATAACTGTGCTGAAGAAGATCAAAAACCCGAACTGCTTTGTCGCGATGAGCCTCACACTATCGAACACACCGGGTTTCCGTCGAAATGTAACTAGACTATCGTGATTGGGGCTCATCTGGTCTTTGGGGCGCACAAGCGCCAGTACCGGTTGGTTCCAGCGTGGTGGAGGCACGCTTCCGTTCCCTACAATGACTCGGCATGTTTCCTGAAGGAATCCGAGAATGAGGAAAAGCATTACACCAGCAAGAATAGCCAGGAACCAGAATATGCTGCGCCATCCTAGGTACTGTGCTAGAATACCGCCGATAATGGGGCCGACGGCAGGTCCAATGGTGTATCCTAAGGAGGTATATGCCATGTAGCTGCCACGCTCGGCTCTTGTGATAACATCTGCAGTTGTTGCAGAAGCGACTACTAACACACCACTACTCCCGAGGCTTTGCCAACAGCGCAAGATGATCAATGCTGGGTAGCTGGACTGGAGGGCGAGGCCCACGCTAACAATTATGTATACTGCAAGAGACACAACAAAGACCGGTCGACGTCCGTGAATATCAGAGACGTTCGGTGTTAGGAGCGGTGCTAATGCTTCTGCAACCTACAGGTTTCAAGAAACAATTAGTATTCCAACTCATGTGGCACTACACGGGGCATTCACCATAAAGGCAGGAATTGTGAGGTTCATCTGACTCTTGGAGACATTCAGATCATTGGATAAGAGGTCAAGAGACGGGTAAATAGATGCCGGAGGAGACAGGGCCTAAAAACGTAGCAAGAGAAGCAATGGTTATAGAAAAAAAACCTTTTTCCTCTCGGATAAAACAGTATATTCTTCTGTTTGATGTGCCCCGGAATTGGTGTTATTTCCTTCCTCGCTGTTGCCGGTTTCTCGGTCCGCTTCGACACTGATTTTGATTCAGACATCGTTGATGTATTGCAATTCAATGGAGATCGTAGTGAGAGACACCAAAAATTCCTTGAAAGATTGAGAAGTCATTCCCCTAGGATAAGAATCCCTTGCGCAGGTCTTACCCCCTTTCTCAGAGGAAAGGGACGCAAGGGAAATATGCTACCCTACCTGCTATTGCAATGAAAGGGGACATGTGTTGTCCCTTCATCGTTTTTACTTAATTTCCTTCTTTTAAAGTCCACGTACCTCCTCCCCTGTCCGCAACAAGAGTCTTGACTTCACAAGATCAGGTTTAGACTTTCGCCAGAGATTGAACTAGCTTGATACAAGCCAGCCAACTTTCGATACAGAATTTCGTCAGACGTCAAGGAACATGCAAAACAGCAAGGCCATTGTCAGCTCTCGGTTTCATATCCCAATTCCATGCACCAATCTAGTCGAATATATCTTCGAATCGGACCCGGAAAATGAATACTGGACACCCGAAGAGCCCCTCTTGTTATCAGCGGATGATCCAAGCTTCCCGGGCTATACTTTTGACCAGATAAAGACCTTGACCAAGGCTCTTGCATGTGGGATGAAGGGGAGCGATGGTAAACGAGTTATTCTATATGGTTACTGGAACTATAACTTTTCAATCGCGCTACTGGGCTGCTTGGGTGCCGGAGCAGTCTGTTACAGCGCCCCACCTACCCACCTGGCTGGAGTGCCAGGTGGATCGGTGTCCCTATTCGAATCTTTGGGTCCGGAGTATATGTTTGTCACGCCAGAAAGTATGGCGGATATCCAGGATATTCTATCACAGATGGCGCATCCCCCACAACATGTGTACATTGTTGATAACTCTACAAGTAGGGGAGAAGACAAGTACAGATATGAGCATTGGAGCTCCTTGTTCGACTACACCGAGGGGTTTACCTGGCCCAGGTTATGTGACCAGCGTTTGAAGACGGCACCGGCATTGATCATGCCTACGTCAGGGTACGTTGTTCACTTAGTTCTGTCGATGTGCATTACAAATGGAGAATTGAAACCAACTATTCACAGGACTACTGGAAATCCTAAACTTGCAGAACGAACACATTATGGCCTCATTGGGAACATTGCGCAGCTACTCTACCGCTACAACCTGAAAAGGAGAGAGAAGGAACGCTGGTTCTGTAATTTTTCTCCCTATGGTGTGGGGTTCATTATGTACGGTCTCTTGGTCCCTCTCAAAGCCAGGTACGGGACAATCTTCATGAAAAGGTTTTCTGTACAAGGGTATGTGAAGGCAGTGGAACAATTCAAACCCACGGCCTTGCATTCGCCAAAGCACATAGTGCAAGAATTACTTGCTCACACGCAATGTGCCGACTTCTCCAGCGTGAGAAGTATGCGAACTGGGGGTGCTTATATTCCCTACACTACGTGTGAAGCTTGGAAGAATCTACATGGGTCAACCTGTGAGGTTGTCTGTGGTATGACTGAGTATGTACAGCAGGTCCCCAGTTCAGCTATTCTTGTCTACTAACCAATCTAGAGGCGGGATTCATTTTGCATCTGATCCAAACGTCCCGGAGACGGATGAATCAATTGGAGAGCTTCTGCCGAATCTTGAAGCAAAGGTGGTTGATAACACAGGTCGGGTTTTGGCAAAAAATGAAATAGGCGAAATATGGATCAAAAACCCGTTTGCCATGAGAAGATACTGGAATAACCCAGAGGAAACGAACGCAGTTTTCAGTGAACCCGGATGGATCAAAACAGGTGACTTAGGGAGGGTGAACCAAAAGAACAAATGGTATATTTGCGGGAGAACAAAGGTGAGAGCAGCCCACTTGACTAGCTTCATGGACGCAACTAATGGTCTAAAGGACCTTTTCAAAGTGTCTGGCGGACACGTCCCAGCAACACGAATTGAATTGGCTATTTCAGCCCATCCAGAAATTAGGGAAGCAGTAGTTGTACCCGTCATGCTGTCAGTCCATTCATTCCAGACAATCGAGACCCTCTGCAGACCCTTAACAATTAGCAGTCCCGACGAAGATGAACTAGTGCCGCGTGGCTACGTAGTCACGAAACATGGTTCCTCGCTTTTACCAGATCTTTTCATGAAATGGATGGAAGAGGAAATCCCCCCCGAGATGCACTTACGAGCTGGCGTGCAGTTCCTGGACGCCCTCCCGCTTTCTGTTGTAAGTGTCCCCTATCAGTAACAGGCTGAAAACTGATCGGTCTTCTAGGCTGGGAAAGTGGACCGTAACTTCCTCCGACGCAAAGCCAATGCCGGACGGCAAGGGGTTTTGTTGTCCGCAATGTGTAAACAGCGCTGAGAATACACCTGGTAAGCGCAATTCGTTGCTCAGGTCGATTACACTAAGAGATCAGGCGTTGGAACTTGGTGGAAACTTTAGAGCGAGTGCATGATATTGTCGGTCCAACGACCCTTGGACCTCTGCAAGGGGTTACTATCTATTCCTAGAGAATGTCTTACAACTATAGCTATACTTGGCAAGTAAACTTTCAGATATCTAGCAGATCGGGCAGTCAAGGGTTCGGCGAATGCTACTATACGAGATCTTAAGAATACAATAACCAGAATAGGCAACAAAATGTAAATGTTATATATCCATGTATGCTCGTCTACACAAACCCTGGCTCGTCTAGTTGAATTGGCTTGTCGAAGCTTCTAGAGTTCGCATCAACGGTGTAGAAATCCTGGCACGTAGATCGATATTCAGCTTTGCGTATACGATAATGCAAGATTCGAAAAGAATTCCCCCTTTCTCGGCAAAAACGCATACCATTGACTATTACCTCAGCTTTCAGCTTACGACGCCTTTCCCCTGATCGCACGTAATAGGTGTTGACCTTGCAGCAGGCATGGCATTCCCAATCTTGCCCTAATGTATTCGTGATGCCAGCAAATGCAATGCACGAGATGGGCCAACAACACCTCTTATCATCCTCTCTGCCTCATTTTGTGCTCTATAGGGTGGCATAGCGTGCCTCTTGTTCGGCTTTTAAAGAGCAGAATTGACGCCAATTCTTGCGTTAACACGGACTTTATTTCTCAGTCTATACATACAATCACAGTGGTAAACTTGGGACCGGCAACCCTTGCTGCACGCATAGTCTCTGGATAGCTGTCCACCATTTCACATACCGTATTATTCAGGTCTGATAAGATGCCTATAGATCTTCTATCTATACGGCCAAGCCAAGGTGTCCAGTCCATTCTAGTTGATTCATGATGAACTAGATAACTTGGCGACTTCTTACAACACGCATTTTTAAGACTACATCTCGTTAGACTATATACCTTGGCGGTGGGGGTAGTTCCCAAGCTGTGCCTATCCTTTTCTCCCCATTCTTCGAGGACCCACCTGGTTCTGCTGGTCCGCCGAACGAGCGATTCGTTGATAGCTCCTTTTGCGATCTGGGTTTTGGAAACAGTGGATTTGCCAGATTGGAACAACAGGCCAATCCTCAGCTTGGCGGCTATATTACGGGAAAAACCCCTGTGAGGTATGAGAAAACATCACCTCAGGGGTAGATGGTATGAATATATAAACTGCATTTTTGTCTCATAGGCTTTCTTGCCCTGGATAAAGCTTCTACTTGTTTCATACTTATTCAGCTGAGTTTAATCTTCACCGCGGGTTTAGTTGTCTCTCATTGTAGTATGATTGGTGTCCCATTGCGCTTGTTCGAACTCCTTGCACTTTCGCAATTGTGTTAGTTAGAAGTCTAGCTGTTTATCCAGTCCTTTCCCCACATATTAAGCTCAACTACGGCGGACTATAGCGGCCAGATGGACAAAACACCAATTCCTTCACCGCTTATGATACCGCTTTCAATTTGTATATAATCCTACATTATTATTTATACTCCGTATCTCCAGATCGTCATCGCTCACTGTCTTTTATTGTTGAATGTCTACGCCCGATTATCGCCATTGATTCGGATCTAGATTCAAGGAGATCGCTGCGCAATGGAAATCCCGAATGCATAAAGGGACTCGATCCAATGGCGGACCACCATTCCTCTCCCAATTATTCCCGCCCGCTGTTCCCCGCGCACAATGAGCCACGAGTCTGGGTGATCACGGCGGGGGACTCCCCCACTGGGATCTCAGTCGCGCGACAGGTCCTGGCGCATGGGGACTATGTGTATCTCGGACTAGCGCATTTCAACCTCGAGCGGGATGAGTGTCGTCGGGAAGGCTTCGAAGCGTTTCTAGCGGAGATTGAGAGTCACCGCGACGAGGGATGGCCGGACCGGACGAAGACGGCTCCGTTGGACATACGGTGCGATTGTGCTCTGTCTTTAAGGAGACGATTGGCGTAGACTGATGTTTGTTGGCAGGATGATGGGAGAGTGCCAGGCTGTGGTTGCGGACGCCGTTGCGACCTTTGGGAGGATTGATATCCTTCTTTGCTGCACAAGTCAAGGTATGCGTCCCGGGGAGCCCGTCGCTGGTTACGATGATCCAGCTAATGCGTTACAGCCCTCATCGGGACGGTGGAAGAACTGGCGGCTTCGCAACAGACACTGAATCTGGTCCGGGACCAGTTCGAGACCAACTACTTCGGCCCTCTCAATATAATCAAGGCTACACTACCCCATATGCGCGGGCAAAAATCAGGACATATAATGATTCTGTCGGGGATCAGTAAGGACTCCTGTTCGAGAAAACCGTTTATCATGTCTAATCCGTGGACAGCTGCCCATATCGGGACCCCCGGCCTGGGGATGTACTGCGCCGCAGGGTGGGCACTGGAAGGCTTCTGCGACGTAAGATTGCCATCAATTCATTGTCTTCTTCTTCTAAACCCCCAATTGGCGAAGTCTACTAACAAGGCGTACCATCCACAGAGCCTAGCCTACGAAATCGCCCCCTTCAACCTCAAACTCACCATCTTCCAATGCAGCATCGAAATCGGCATCCTCACCAACTTAGTAACCAGCGTACCGCCCATGTCACACGTCTACTCGCCCTCCGCTACGCAAGCCCCTCTCTTCCGCGGCATCCTCAACCGCCTCCTACCCCGATTACCAGGCAACCAGTATGGCGCAGACAATGCCAATGGTCTCCAGAACCCAGACCCCACATCCACAGAAGACGGCCCGTTCTCGGCTCCCAATGTCCTCTCGATGTATCCCCCGCTCAGCTCCGCACATATGGAAGTCCTGGTTGCGGAGACTGTGTATGCGATTACCGCTATCGGGGGCCATGAGAATCCTCCTTCGCGTCATATTGTCGGACAGGAGGGCGTGGCAAGTGTGAAGGAGAAGTTGAAGACTGTTAGTGAGGAGTTGGAGGATTTCATTCAATCTAGTTTTGCGGTGGATTATTCTGTGGATGGGGATGCGAGCGGGAGCCGGCTGTCTAAGGATGAGAGTGTAGGATTGAGGGCTGATGGTTGATGCTTGATCTTATGCATTTGCATTCTTCTAAGACATAGCGCTAATGATGTTTAATGGATGATGTGACGTGACGTGACGTGAAATAACTAACAACACGATGCTAGCAAGCCCCGAAAGATTCGCACGGTAGTGAGAGGTGATGGCTGGATATTCGGATATTTCTCACTTTGGCGCTTGGGCAACAGCCAAGACGCAGTGTGCCAACTCATGTTGGCTAGTAGAGTAAGGCGATTTGTCCTATGGACTCCAGGAGACTGCCAGTGGCCCAGCATCGACCGCCCAAAGAGCGGTACTCATAGACCCCCACTGTCACTGCGTCTTTAGGAACCAAGCCTGTCTGACTTCCCAAAGACTCCCCATATCCTGGTTGTTTCGGTAAGAGCGGAACTCTTTCCATGCATTCCCGTTAGGGATATCCTTAATACGGCCGTCGATTTCTATGATCTTGGCGCCCAGTGCAGTGAGCCCTTGGATGCCGGTTACTATGATTTCGTCGGTTCCTTCGGAGTGCGTTTCAGACGACGGTTGAGACGAGGCTTTCTCACCAGTAGTTTCGGGCGCCTGTTGCTCAGTGGAGTTGGTGGTACCATGGGTATCTCCGTCTGGTAAAAAGGTTGTAGTAGAATCGCCAGTCACTGCCGCTGGATCGCTGGGGGCGATATCTTCAAGTTTTGGGACGTTCTTCGAGGGCCGTCCGCGTCCCCTCTTCTTAGGTTCGGCTTCAGCTTCGGGTTTTCGCTTTTGAGATGATCCAGGATTTGAAGATTCGTCCGCAGCTATTTGTGCTTCTCTATCTGTCTCCATATGACCACTCTGTTGAGATGTAGACTCGGAAGCTGATCGAATCGACGGGCCATCCGCCTCCTTTGACACAAGCGGCGGCGACGGCTGAACCGAGGAAAGAAACGTCCGTTGGCCAGGAGGAATCAGAAATGACAAGCGTGGGCCGTCAATGGCGACAATCTATAAGAGTTAACTCGCCACTCGAAGACAAATAAATCCCAATGAAAAAGCAACACACACCCTAACTTCCTTCTCAACCAAAACCCTATTGCGCCCCTTAAAAAAAGAGCGCGAGTAGCGCCAAACATCCCCCTCACGGATGACCCCATGCTCAATCAGAGTCGCCAGTTTAACCTGAGAGCTCTGTCCCGCAGCAATAGACCTGTCCATCCGCTGCTTCTGGCCCCAGAACTGCTCAAACTCCGCTTCCTTGAACTTGTCGAACTTCCCCGCCGCCCTCTCTTCCACAGCCTCTTCGGCCTGACGGATCCACACCGGGTCGTAGCGACCACTTTCCAGATCGGACTGGAACTGCCGGATGCCGTCGCGCCACTCGTTCGAGTAACGCAGGAAAGACTCCGGTAGCGGGGGTATCTTCGCGTCGGGGTCGTCCGCGGACGGGTAGCGGTTCGGGTGCGTATCCTCCGGAAGGAGATCCAGGATTTCTTCCTTCTCGGCTTCGTCGAGACAGTTCCAGGCGTCGGGGTTCGCGAGTAGTTTCTGTCATTTGGTTGCATTAGCGTCCACCCGTATTATAACAACATAGATACGGTCAGAACATGACTTCCACTTACGACTATATCAATATTGACTAGCGGAGACTGAGGACTCGTCATCAAGTGCTGCTCCGCCCATCTGTCCTTCACGGCCCTTCGGGGGTTCCGCTTCGGCTTCTTGTTTGTCGACGGCATTGCGGTTGCGGAGCCCGAGTCGCCTGTCTTATTCGGTGCGACTGCATTAGATCCAGATTGTCCCTTCCTGGAAACCATTCATCATTAGATATTGTTGGATTCTAGCTATAATAAGACGTTGAGAGACGGCGACATTGATGCCGTTTTATCACCATGACTTGGAGAGAGAGAGCTATCTCATGTTAATTAATCATTACGTACCTGGCCCTGGTAATGCCGCCCCTGACCGCCTTGTCCTTGCGGGCCATTGATCCCCCAAAGCTGCCAAGGAGGTAATCGGCGTATTAGAACCAGAACAACAAAAGAGAACAAAGTGGCCGCAGAACCGGGACAGCTTGCTTATCACTGGGAAAGCTAAAGGATATCTCCACTCACGCTGGGACAGTTTCAACACGATGGTTCGATCCACTCAGATCGCCAGGCTGGATGGTAAGTTGCAATGCGGAGGTGCTGTGCTTGTTGTACTGGGGATGCTGACGTTCCAGGCCTGATGCTGGCTGCGTCTGTTGATGACGAACAGGTGAGTGAGGGAGGGACGGAGCTGGGAAGCCAGCTTGTTACACCTGCATGGTGAGGTCTCTCCACAGACCAGCTAATGAGGGGTTGTTGGTGTTTAGGCCGAGACCGAGCTGGCTGAGATCAAGGCTCAGGTGAAAATGGTCTTTCGTCGGTTGAGTCGCAATTCCGCGCCGCAAGTCAGTATTGAATCTGGCCAGTATAATTTACAGTAAGTTGACAGGTCGCATAATGCGATCGCATTATGAGTGGGGAAGTCTAGTGGAGCCGGCTGATTGATAATGTTGTTTAGCTACATGATCCAGGATGATATTTGCTTTCTGTGTATATGCGACCGGTCCTACCCTCGCAAACTGGCCTTCACCTATCTAGCGGATCTCGCGACCGAATTTACCACCACCTACTCCGCCGCGCAGTATCATTCTCCGGCCCTGCGACCGTACGCGTTTGTCGAGTTCGATACCTTTATTCAACGCACCAAGAAGCTATACCAGGATGGCCGTGCCGCTCAGAACCTCGACAAGCTGAACGATGAGCTGCGGGACGTGACCAAGGTCATGACTAAGAATATTGAGGATCTCCTGTACCGAGGTGATAGCTTGGAGCGCATGGGCGAGTTATCAGGGCGTCTGCGAGAGGACAGCAAAAAGTATAGGAAAGCGGCGGTCCGTATCAACTGGGAGTTGTTGCTGAAACAGGTGAGTCCCGATCACGCACGGATGTAAGTCCTCTCGGGCACGTTGTTCTGACTTGGTGTAGTATGGGCCGTTTGCGGGCGTTGGGTTCTTTATTATTCTTTTCCTCTGGTTGCGTTTCTTCTAGCCACGTCGCAGGTGGCCATGTCATTCGTGGGTATCTGGTCATAGGGACGCCTGTGTACATACATAATATTTTTTTTAGGGTGGCTGCTGGACACTGCCCTGATAGTCAATCACTCAAGTCGTTAGGATTGTTTAGAGGAATGACGAGCAGGCTTGTCGAGCAATGGAAGCTTTTCTTGGCGAAGAGGTAGACGATGTTCCATAAAGCTAGGTAACCCAAGCATACGGGACAGGAAGACGAGTAGGATTTCCAACAAGTGACACGACTATATCTCATCTTCCTCTTCGTCGAAGTCATCTTCCTCTCCCATGTCGTATAAGATGCGCCCCCCTTCGCCGGGGCCATCGCCCTGCTGGGCATCAAAGTATGGCAGAACCACACCTTCCCTCTCCTTCCGTTGCCGGTCGGTCAGACCTAGTTCAAACGTGGACTGCGGTTCCTCCTCGCCTTCCTGGGCGCCGGTATCTTCCGGGGGTCGATACAGCGGGTGATCGTCGAGCAAAGTCACAATCTCTTTGAGCTGGTTGGGCGGGTAGCTCGAAGCCGGAGGCAAAATGTACCATTCCAAAACGCCACGCCCACTCCTCCGGCGGTGTTCCATCTCCAGGACGATTCCGTGCGTGGACTCGTTCCCGATCGGCTTGTCCAGTCGGCCCAGGAGGACTCCGTCTTGTTCTTCTGCGAGTCCGAAAACCGGCGCAGCCAGACTGCGATCGCGAGCGGCTTTTTGTGCCAGGATGTGCGAGAAAGAGTGTAGCGTGATGACGGTTGTCGCGAGGAAGCTCAAGGTGGACAATGGCGTGGGCTGGTACGGCGATTGGGACGGAGGGTTTGGGACATCCTGGTGGAAGTTCACGACGAGTGATGTATCGACCTTGGGCGCTGAGGGACTGGACGGTACCAAAAAGGAGCTGAGGAAGGTTGGGAGGTGGAAGTACGCATTGGCTCGTTGGGCGCGGAGGAGGGGATTGATTGAGTCGATCAGAATGAGGCGCCCTGCATTGTGTGGGTTAATAATGAAGGGCGCGACGAACACTGCGCTGTATACCGGGGCTACCTACGGGTTGAAGGATTGGTAGGCGCCTTCTGCTGAGCAGCGCCAACCTCTTTCACGATCTCCGACGGATTCTTTCTCCGGGCAAAGATAAACGAATCAACTCCATCTAATGGTTTGAGGGTCTCGAATGCGATGAGTGTAACGTGGACTTTGGAAATCTGTCATGCGATCGTGGTCAGTCAATGTTGTGAACGCTCTCTCTCATGAATCCTGTCGCTCAACCAGCCACCCTTCACGGATATTCAGCATGCGACAAACGAGGAGGAGAACTGACCTTTGCGCGTCGAATATACTCCTTGATCAATGGGGTTGCCGGCTGTTCCAAGGAGTCTATCAGTAGCGTGAGGGGTGAGGCCGTATCGCGGTGGCCGAGGAGCTTGGAAATCAACAGCAAATTGTGGGTTTGCCGGTGGGATAAGCTGGTTGGGGCCATCTTCTCTGTATCCAGGGACCTCTAATCGTTCCCAGAGATTTAAATTTGGTATCCGGTTGGTGGTGTGAAAGGGTGATCAGTGCGGGGGTCGTCTGGCGCATAAATTTGGAGGGGTCGCAGCACCGGGCGTAAAAGAATTCCAGCGAACGATCGATCTTTTCCCTTTGCGGGATCTTTCTTGGGCGGCTCGGCGGATCGGCCCGTCGCTGGCCTGGGCGTCTGCATCGGGATTTGACACTGGGTTATAGTAGGTCGATAGATCGGGACGGAGGGGAGGAGAAGGAATTGATGTGAAGTTATATTGAAGTGGGAGGCTGCTGTGAGTGACGAGGGTGGCTATAGTCCGCTCAGCGGAACTAATCCGCTATCAATGCAGACTCCGTACCTTCTATATGGTCAAATCCTGGGTAGCGATGCTGTACAAGGCCGGTTAGAATTGCATTGTTTGTAATATATTGTCGGAATTAATCTTAGAAGTATTGTTAAATTTAATAGACTTGAAATATAGGAGGTAGCCGGAATATCGAAGGATCGAGATCTATGGACTGAAGGGGGCTTTCATGCGACTTGATCAGTCCTAGATATTATTATTTTGTGTCGCAATATAAAAGGGTACGCACGAAGCCCAAAAGTGTCTAGATTTCTTTTGTGGCCGAGTGGTATTCTTTTCCACATTTTGTAAGTACAGGGCTGTAAACTAATGCAGATGAATAGACTTATATCAATTAAAGCAAGAATAAAAAGAAATAAAGACAGTTCAGACGAGCCATCTATCAAACACAGGACTATAGTTCTATTATAAAGATCTCCATGACTTCTTTAAGGGCCCACCACAACTGTATATCTTTATAAAATCATATGAGTATTTTCAGAAACTATGTAATCAAGGGTAAGGAATCTGATAAATTTAATTTTAAAATTAATATTCAGTATGTTAGCTCTCTTGTGTCCAAAAGTACTTGTTCATGGTACAACATAGACTCTATTTAACCTGTTAAATGTATCCTGTCCTCTCTTCTCTCATAGTACTTGCTTAATGTTATGCCCAAAGTAAGATCGACACTCTGTACTAGATTCTGTGGAAAAGAATACCACGCGGCCACAAAAGAAATCTAGACACTTTTGGGCTTCGTGCGTACCCTTTTATATTGCGACAGATTCTTTATATAACCCTATATCAGGATTAATTTCATAGATATATTATTTGAAAATGGCATACACATGTTTAATATGATTAAGATCTGGTGAATATGAGGGCGAGTCTATCCCAGAGATACCATGGTTAGAAAACTATTCTTGAACTGACCAAGCTCGGTGTATCTGCCTTAAAGCGATATGACGAGACCCCATGCTGGTTCTCTCTCTTGTATTTTCCCGACTTATATTCATGAGGGCCTAGGATCCCTCGCCCGCATGTTGTCAGCATCACACCATTTTGGCATCGTGTCGAGCTACGAGATGAATGTCTATCCTCTGACGCCTGACGCCTAGCATTGCCACAACTACGTCTGAGGTGGCGCACAGCTGGAGTCTGTCTTCCATGCCTTCAACCAGTTCCACGGCAACGGCATCACCGTCGGAAGTTTCCTCATCACATGAATCTCTTCAACGCCATCGCCCCGCTGGATGATGACCGCACTCGCGATGCGGCGGCGCAGCCTGGAACTAGACGGTTGAGGTCCAGTCCACGACCAGTGAAACGCCGGCCAGTCGGACCGGCCCCGTCGACGCCTACGCCAAGTACGCTACTAGTACCGGCTCCGAGACCGTCGAGCAGCAGTTTGGCCACAGGAGCTGGCGCATCAAGAGACGGCGTGGTCTCCAGGTCCGGTATGGCCCCGACAATCGCTCCCGCTACTACAACTCCATGGACGTTGAGTGGGGCGGAGATATCGATTCTTGTTTTCATTGAACGGCAAGTATTCCTTCCGTGTGGGTCGGTTCTGGAGTATACGATTGTGGTGACAGAGAGAGAGTAAATCTCTATAGATAATTAGCTAGGGAGTTATCAATCAGCAGGCCAGTCAAACGCCACGGGTTTGACAACGTGTTCCTTACTATAAGTCTAGACTGCGTTTCAGGAGACTTACAACAGCTCACGTTAAGGAGGTAGGGAAGCATCCCTGTTGAAACCCCGCCGCCTATAGAACTAGTTCCGCTGCGGACTACAGGGGATAGATAGGAGCTACCCCCCTGAGCGTACTGAGATTGCGACTATGCGGCTCGTCACCGAGATCCTTTAGACTTCGAACACGATGTAACCCACAAAACAGGTGGTTAATTTTGTCGTTCGGAATACCACCAACCTCGCGTTCTATCTAATGCAGATAAGTCGGAACAAGCTCCGCAATGTAAATAAGGGTGTGAGGCTAGACGCCCACGCTGATGCAATGTGATCCTTGGTGCGTATATCCCTGTTCTATTGGTCTCGGCGACGTCTTGGCCCAACATGGTCTATAGATGCGTCTGTAACAGACAGGGTTGACGGACAGGGTTGACAGGCAGGGTTGATGTAATGAGGATCAATAAAAGGGTGGTCAGAGGTCCGATCTCTAGGCTTTAGTGCTGTTTTAATAGACCTCCTGATTCTGATTCCCTGGCCGTTGCTCTGTCAGAAACTGCACAGATATCACCTATCATCATATCATTTCTCTGTTGTTAACGCCGGCTCTACACCGAGTATACCTGCCCTCCCGTCATGGATAAAGTCAAAGGCTACAAGAGGCCAATTCATGGTCTCTTTCGCTTCATCCCAGACGCATGGGTTCCGTACGCCGAGCTCATGCGTCTCGACCGTCCGTCAGGGTTCTGGGCCTTCTACTGGCACTACCTGATCGGATTGGGGTTCGCCATCAACATCCCTCCCTTCTCGCCCGAGATGGACCTGAAAGCTATTGTGCGGCTCGCAGCGCACCTGGCACTATGGACGATCATCTTCCGCGGCATCACCTGCACCTGGAACGACAACCTCGACCAGGACTTCGACCGCCAGGTCGCCCGCTGCCGAGTGAGGCCCATTCCACGCGGCGCAGTCACGACAGCACAGGCGCATCTCTTCACCATCGCCCAGATAGCCGTTGGAGCGTACATCCTGTCCCTCTTCGGCGATGGTTCATCGATCTGGATCCATGCCACCGTCCACGGCGTTCTCCTCATCATTTACCCCTTCCTGAAGCGCTGCACGAACTACCCCCAGGTGGAGCTGGGATTCGGCCTGTCTTACGCTGTCTTCTTGGTGACCGCGATGGTCGGGAAGGATCTGCTGGCGCCGCTGTGGGAGGAGGAGGAGGACCCGTCGGTGGGTCTCGATCTCTCAGCACGCGTGTCCATGGTCGTCGAAGCGCCGCTGGTGCAGTCTGCGGCGTGTCTGTACGTCGCGGGGATTATCTGGACGGTTATCTTCGACACCATCTACGCCCATCAGGACTACCGAGATGACCTTAAAGCCGGTGTCAAGGGACTTGCTGTCCGTCTTGGAAGGAAAGGGACGAAACCGGCTTGCTTCGTGGCGGCCGCCGCGCAGCTCTACTTTTTGGTCTGGGCGGGCCAGCTGGGTGGGTTTGGCGCTGCTTACTATGCGATCTCGTGTGGCGGAACTGCGATCCTGCTGGTGAGGATGATTTGGGTGGTCGATTTGGAAGACGGAGACAGTTGCGCTTGGGCGTTTGGCTCTGGGAGTAGCTATGTTGGCGGTGCGATCTGCGCTGGGTTGTTTGCTGACTTTTTTGCAAAGAACTATGGATATTGACTGGTTAGGATGAGTATGCATTCACTTGTATGGGGGACCACATGAAGCGGGCATCTGGACATCAGGCATTTAGCAGTTGGGGGCGTGGGGGGAGGGACGGATATCAACCCGGTTTAGATAGAGCTTGGATCGATCCAGGAAATGAAAGATATCCCATGTTACTTCACCGAGGCTTCATAGCGACCAAATTGACCTCCCGGATCTAGAAACAGAGGACCCTCTCCAGGGTTGGTTCGTGATGTGATGAGGTTACTCCGTGCAGGGGCCATCCTGACTGAGTGATCTAGCAGGGTAAGTAATCAAAGACAATAGTAGTGGGGGCAACGAATACCGACTATGTAGATAGGGAAAGGTCCGAGTGCAGGCAAATGCCATCCGCGCACCTTTCTCGCCCTGTCCATGTCAGACCTAGTATAAGGATCATCCATTCCTTGCTCCCGTGCTCATTCAGTGGGGCCATCCTGCTCTAAACTAGTCGGGACCACACCCACATCCCGTATTTCCCGGCTCATTCTTTTCTGGCTTGCGGGGCGTGGACTCGATCAATTATTTGCCGAGTCCACCCCGAGGCCAATCTACTCTACTATATGGGGTAACATACGCTGCATGTCTGACGCCACGAGAGACTAGAGCCAAGTCCTTAGGGATGCATGTCAGCACAAGGCTGCACGGCGAGATAAAGGAGCAAAGACTTGCGGTCAGCGGCATCTGGGCCAGGTACGCTATCGTTCCATCCCATTCTATTGTCATTATTAAGCCAGCAGAATTATTAATGCTAAGCGCCTGGCATAAGAGGTCAGTATCGTCGGTTATTGAACTATGTCGCAATATAAGGTGATATAAAAAAGGGATACCCACAGAGCTCAAAAATGTCCAGATATCTTTTGTGGCCGAGTGGCATTCTTTGCAGCGAACTATAACAGTCGAGACAAGCTCCTCGTGGCATATCCTACACTCACTCATACCCTCAATTCATCCAGCTTTGACGTTTCACATTCACTCAACATGTCTGTTTACGTGGTCACTGGAGTGTCCAGGGGAATCGGGGTGGGTCTGTCTTCAACAGTGTGTCGCATGGTATCTAATCCAGCCTAGTTCGAGTTCCTCAGGCAACTTTCGGAGGACCAGAAGAACCTGGTCGTCGGTCTGGTGCGCGACAAAGCTGCGACCAAGCAGAAGGTAGCAGCAGAGCTGGGTGACCGTTCCAATGTCCACATCCTTCATGGAGACCTCACCAATTACGCCTCCCTGAAGCAAGCCGCGGCCGACACGGCGGAGATCGTGGGCGAGCGTGGTGTCGACTACCTGGTGGCCAACGGAGGTTTAGTGCCCTACTTGGACACCTATGGGCCTATCGGCGCGTTGTAGGTCTCCTATATATATATATTATTTATGAACTTTTCCCGGCGACTGTCCGGGCTGGTTGTGGTTAACGCGACGTGTTCAACAGGGCCGACAAAGTTGAAGAGGTCAACGCAGTGTCATCGCAGCTATGGCAGACCAACGTCGTCGGTAACATCCACCTCTTCCATCTCTTCCTGCCTATTGTCCTGAAGGGCCAGATCAAGAAGGTCATTACCATTTCCACCGGTATGGCCGATCTCAACCTGACCAACGACTGCGAGGTTGATATCGGTGGTTTATACGCCGCCTCCAAGGCGGCCATGAATGTCATCGTGGCCAAGTTCAACGCGCAATACAAGAAAGATGGTGTGCTCTTCCTGAGTATCAGCCCCGGTTTGGTGGAGGTGGGTCGCTTTGCGGATGGTATGTGTCCTGTAACCCTTCCTGCCATCAGTTCAGCATCTAAACGTCTTGATTTAATGTATATACAGCCACCCCGGAAGAATTCCAGGGTTTAACAGGATTCATGGGCAAGCTCGCAACCTATGCGCCGCATTTCAAGGGCCCCATCACCCCGGAAGAATCTGTCCGGCATGTCAGGTCGACCTGGGAGAAGGCCAGTATCGAAGATGGGTTCGGCGGTGCGTTCATCTCGCATCTTGGGAACAAGCAGTGGCTGTAAATCGACGTATGGCCTACGATATAGGAGCGTCATCTCACAAGAAGTCTTCCTGTGAGGAATTATCTCATTCCCAATGCACTCACAATAGATCCATGTATGCTTCTTGACAGAGGAGAGTGTTTTTGGTGGTTTCCCTGAGGTGCAACAATGTCTTAGCACTGCAGTGGCCCTTCCAATAATCAACTAATGAGGCTTCATTAGCCTTCCATAACCATTGCCAGAAAAAGTGGGTCACCAACTGAGGCACATCCCGCAGTGAACTCCACTACTAGTAGTAACGGCAGTTCCGTGTTTGCTGCGGCACGACGGAGTAGGTGGCACTCACCGCCCGTAATAACTTCCTCCGGACTCTCTTCAATATCCAACTGGCGCAACATCCTTTCAACACCACGCTGATTATACCACAAATTCTTGATACCCCCTGTTTAATTCCAGTACTATAATGAGTAATAGCCAGACTTAGTTGTCCACTCGCATACCCCCCTTCTTCATTTGGAATTCCGAACCGAATCCGATCGTCATTCGAAATTTCAATCCTCCCCCGTCGGTCGCGTCCTGAACCACCCCCCAGAACGTTACGGCTGCCTGCATCTTACTACCATTATGGCTGAACCTCCAGCGAAACGGGCTCGACGGGTCGATAGCTCGACAATGTGGGATATGAGTGACCGGAAAACGCGCTCCCCAGAACCAGAACTCGGAGCGACCAGAAGTCCTCGGCGCGACCCATACCCGAGGGATGAGATTCGTCGCGACGATCGGCGATATCGCTCGCGTTCCAGAGATCGCAGAGATAGACGGCGAGATCGATCCCGGTCCAGAGACCGCCGCGACCGCGACCGCGACCGCGACCGCGACCGGGGGAACAGAGATCGAGACGGCAGGGGAATGAGAGATAGAGAGAGGAGTTTGAGTCGGGAAAGATACCACGAGAGGCGAGGTACGTGTGCTTTGGTGCTTCTACGGACTGCATGCATCAGACATGTTTCTAATGGGTTGATAGGGCCCCCTCCGTCGAAAGCAGGGAGATACCGTGATCGTTCCCGATCGCCAATTCGCAACGGTAACAGAGATGAATCGAGGACACCGCCGCCGCGAGGCCTACGAGGGGATCGTCGAGGGGATCGCAGGGATAATCGGGCACAGAAACAAGAGATGTTAGACTCGAAGCCAGATGGTCGATCGAGGGATTCGATGGAGATGGACGTCGATGATACTGGGGAAGATGATATCGATGCGATGATGCGCCGGAGCATGGGTTTTACGAGATTTCGGACTACCAAAAACACCAAGGTCCCTGGGAATGATGTCTATGGAGTGCGGAAGGAGAAGAAGACGGAGTACAGACAGTACATGAACCGTGTCGGGGGTTTCAACCGGCCGCTCAGTCCGTCAAGGCAGTAGTCTTCTCCTTCTTCTCCTCCTCTTCCTTCTTTTCAATTTTCTTGCCATGTTATTCGTGTCTTATACTTCACATGTGCACTTTTGCGGTCCTAGCACCCTGGCGATGTGTTTCTTTTTTCTTCTGTTTTACTTTCAAATGCATGGTCGGAGTAGGATTCTGTGAACCGTTTCTGCACTCCAACTCTCAACCGGTCTTGGAGATATGAGGCAAGCCCTGATGTATCTGGGAAGCTAGTGTGAAATGCCTGTCGTTGTTTTCTTTCGTGATATCTATGCTTAGGCAATCGATATAGAGGCTTGGCACATGACTTTCAAATGACGTATACTTCATAACGAAGAGTGCCCCTCTTCCATCTTCCGAGGCGACAACTTATCTCTTCAAGGTTCTATATTCCTATGCCAATAACCTCCCTACGAATTCTAGGATCTCGCCTCGCGCAGTACCGCACAATGTCGACTAGTAACGAGCGCCGTGAAATCGTGGTTATTGGTGTGTTGTTTCCGTCGGACCCTCTACCCCGCTCAACCATTCTAACATCTCTGCTCCAGGTGGCGGTATCATCGGCTGCTGCTCAGCCTATTACCTGACCAGACACCCGTCCTTCGACCCCTCTCGCCATTCCGTGACTCTCCTCGAAGCGAGCGAGATCGCAGGCGGGGCGTCCGGCAAGGCGGGCGGTCTGCTGGCACAATGGGCGTATCCCAGCAGCATTGTGCCATTGAGCTACAGATTGCACGCCGACCTGGCGCGAGAACACAATGGGAAGGACCGGTGGGGCTACAGGGAAGTGAACTGCGGCCAACTGGTGGCACGAGGGAGGCCGCTCAGTCAACAGAATAAGACGGGCGGGGAAGAGCACAAGTCCCTCGAAAAGCGAAGCGCGGCTGCCTTGAGCAAGCTGAAATCCGCAAAAGTCCCCAGTGACTTGGACTGGATTGAGCCTGAGCTGTTGAGGGGCTATGAGAGCATGAGTGGGCCTGGGGAGACGGCCCAGGTCCATCCTTATCTCTTTACGACGTCGATAGCCAAACTGGCCGAGGAGAAAGGCGCAACGATTACACTCGGGTCGGTCACGAACATCGGTTACGAGGACGATGCCGTCCAGTCGGTCACGTACACGGACAAGCAATCGGGGGAGTCGCGCACGATCCCCGCGACAGATGTTATCGTCTCTGCTGGGCCGTGGACCCGGTCCGTCATGCCACAAGCTCCCATCACGGCGATGCGCGCGCATAGTGTCGTTATCCGACCTACGCGACCGGTCAGCGCGTACACGCTCTTCACCAACATCGAAATCCCCGCCAATTTCGACCCGTCGAAGCCCTCGCGTCCGACGGTCGCTACGCCGGAGATTTACGCGCGTCCGGACGCCACGGTTTATGCCTGTGGGGACGGTGATCAGACCGTCCCTCTTCCAGCCACTTCGGCCGATGTCGAGGTGGACCTAGAAAGGTGTCAAGATATCATCAACGAGGTTGGGAGTGTGTCCGACGAGCTACGCGATGGAGAGATTTGTGCGCGCCAGGCTTGCTACCTGCCCAATGTCCGAGGAGGCCCGTTGATCGGCCACGCTGGAGCCAAGGGCCTGTACCTTGCCGCTGGGCACACATGCTGGGGTATTCAGAATGCCCCTGGCACTGGAAAGGTGATCAGCGAGTTTGTGTTTGACGGAGGGGCGAAGAGCGCAAAGATTGGCGCTCTCGATCCGCGGAAATTCATATAGACCCAAGGATATGTCGATAATACACGGATTACTAGCTTTAGGGTACTTCCATGCATGCTGCGATGTCCCTGATTGACAGCTTGAAAATACAAAACATAAGAAGCGCAATTGGTGCATGACGCAGACTCGTTGGAGTAAAAAGGCTGTTAAGTAAGAATCCACGGTTCCTGCCAGGGAGCTTGGACCACGTAATTGCGGAGGTAAATACGCTCCTCCGCTCATGCCAGATCAACACCTCAAAACACCCGAGAGAGCTTAACCTGAGCCCTCCCTATGACCACCCCGTGTCATACTTTCTGATGCGTTCTCATTGAGAAAATGCATCGTCTCAATTTATACGCACTCTGTGCATTGGCGTTCCATTGCCTTGCGGTTTTCGCCAGCCAGGCCTCGGAACACGATGTATCGGTGCTGGCGAAAGAAGCTGCCCTGGCGAACAACCAATCGCTCTTATGGGGCCCTTATAAACCGAATCTCTACTTTGGGGTTCGGCCCCGGATTCCTAACAGTTTGTTTGCGGGATTGATGTGGGCGAATGTGGATGATTATGGCACGGCGCAACAAAGTGCGTATAAGAGACCGTCACTGCAGTGGACTAACTACCCTGGTCCTGAATTGGACGGTTCCGTGCTAACCTAGTTCTTGTGAAGACTTTAGACACACCTGCGAGCAGAACGAAGGCATGGCCGGATACGGATGGGACGAATACGATATCCGCAAAGGCGGCCGACAGACGATCCACGATGCGGGCAACGCGGTAGATATGACGATTGACTTTGTCAAGGTCCCTGGTGGACAGCATGGAGGCAGCTGGGCTGCTCGCGTCAAGGGCGTGCCTCGCGACGATGCGCCTCCCGACCAGTCTACCGCCATTGTCTTCTATGCTGCACTGGAGGGCCTGGGTAACCTGGGGGTGGAAACCGAAGTGGACCCGCGCGGCTTCGAGGACAATGTCAAGCTCGCGGGCTCTACACCGGACCTTGGTGACTTTGCCATCGATGTGACTGCCGGCCCGGCGAGCAATGAGCACCCGGAACATACCCATCCGACCTGGGATGATAAGCCGTTGGATCGTACTATCGTGTCCAGTGCGATGATGCCGCCGGAGCACCTTTGGCAGACGAAGGGTGAGTGACTGTTCTTCTTGTTTACGGTCTTTGGCGGATTTGGATGCTGATGTTCGTCCAAAAGTAATTCTGTTCGCGCAGATGAAAAACGAGATCAACGAGTGCATCGAGAAATACGGAGCAGACAATCCACCTCCTGCTCCCCAGGTCTTCACCATTCCCCACCGTCCAGGAGACGGGAATATTCATCTCGTGCAGAAGGTTTTCAAGGGCGCGTTCGAGGTAGGCTTTTCTGACTGACGTGCTGAATTAAGGCTGACTGTGGCAGTTTGATATCCTATTCTCCTCCGGATCTGCTCCCAAGCCGCTGACATGTAAGATCTCCACCGTCCACTGTCATGATAAAAGAAGACGAATCTTTGTACTGACTGTCCCAGCCGATACTATCACCGAGCAAATTAAAAGCGCCTCGCTCTCTTTCAGCGACCGGTTTGAGAAGGTCTTTTCGCCGCAGTCGCCGTTTGATTCCGCAGAATACTCGCAGTTTTCCAAGTCCATGCTGTCGAATCTTGTTGGCGGCATTGGATTCTTCCACGGGACCGATGTTGTTGACCGTTCCGCGGCACCGGAGTATGACGAGGAGAACGAGGGTTTCTGGGAGGAAACGGAAGAGGCCAGGGCTCGGGCTCGACCTATCTTTGAGGGACCCAAGGAGCTCTTCACCAGCGTTCCGTCTCGTCCGTTCTTCCCGCGGGGCTTCCTCTGGGATGAAGGGTTCCATTTGATCCCTGTGGTAGACTATGACACAAGCCTTGCGTATGATTATTCCCCTCCATCCCCATTTTAGCTGTTTGCATTAGCTGACGTCAAAAAGGCTCGAGATTGTGAAGAGCTGGTTCAGTTTGATGGATGAAGATGGCTGGATTGCTCGCGAGCAGATCCTAGGGGCCGAAGCCCGCAGCAAAGTCCCCCCTGAGTTTACGGTCCAGTACCCCCACTACGCCAACCCTCCGACTCTGTTCATTATCCTGGAGGCCTTCATCGACAAATTAGATGCCCGGAAAAACATCTCAACGGAAGAACTCGACGGAGATGTTCTGGACAGTCTCCGGTCTGGTTATGTGCAAGAGCAGGAGCTGGGCGAGGCTTATATCCGTTCGATATACCCACTGCTGAAGCGACACTACTTTTGGTATAGAAATACTCAGCACGGGGACGTCAAGTCCTACGATCGCGAAGCATTCTCCACCAAAGAAGCATACCGCTGGCGAGGGCGCTCAATCCAGCACATCCTGACCTCTGGTATCGATGATTATCCTCGCGCACAGCCCCCTCACCCTGGTGAGCTGCACGTGGATCTCATCAGCTGGATGGGAATGATGACCCGTTCCCTCCGTCGTATCGCCGAGGCCGTTGGGGAAACGGAAGATGTCGAGGAGTTGAAGGTTTACGAGACGGCCATCGAGCGGAACATCGACGACCTCCACTGGGATGAAGAAGCGCAGACGTATTGCGATGCTACCATCGACGAGTTTGAGGAGAGCGTTCACGTCTGCCATAAGGGATATATTTCCGTTATGCCCTTCGTGACAGGCATGATTGGTCCCGACAGCCCCAGGCTTAAGGCCATCCTGGATTTGATCGCAGACCCAGAGGAACTCTGGAGCGATTATGGGATCCGCAGTCTCAGCAAGAAGGACGAGTTTTATGGCACTGCCGAGAACTACTGGAGGAGCCCCATTTGGGTCAACATCAATTACCTTGTGCTGAAGAGTCTTTACGTGAGTGAACCTGCCTACACATGACTTGTCAATCACTAACCGTTCAATTTTAGGATCTCGCGCTTCAAGAGGGACCTCACAAGGAGCAAGCTCGTGAGATGTACTCCAAACTCCGGAGGAACTTGGTGGAGAACGTCTTCAGGAACTGGAAAGAGACCGGGTTCGCATGGGAGCAGTACAACCCAGACACAGGCAAAGGGCAGCGCACTCAACACTTCACCGGGTGGACTAGCATGGTGGTGAAGATAATGTCGATGCCCGATCTTCCCACCGGTGGGAAAAAGGGCCATGACGAGCTGTAGGAATACGCAGATATAGATATGTAGGACAAATCATTAGTAGTATGTTAGAGAATGCGACAGTTTGTACACTATTGTTTATCCACCAACGCCCGACTCCAGCATGACCGAATTCATCAGTTACGTCCACTCAGTATCGTCGAGAGCGGCTTGAATCCCTGTCCCTGCGAGGCCGGTCCTCTCTGCGTCTGACGCGTTCTTCACCGTGTCTTCTGTCTCTGCTACCGGTCCGTGAACGAGACCGCCGTCTCGGTCGATCGTGATCGCGCGAACGCGACCTGTGTCGGTGGCTCCGATGACGACGGTCACGCTCCTCCCGATGCCTGCGGTGTCTGCGCTCTCGTTCCCTGTCTCTATCACTAGGGTAATCTCGTCGCCGATCCCTCCCAGGACTCCGACTCCGACTCCGTTCACTCCTCCGTCGTCGTCTCTCCCGAGAATCTTGGTCCAATCCAACAGCCTCAAGCCTATCTCCCTCATCAAACCTCGCCCCAGACGTAGCTTTCCCACCATATGAACCGTACCCGATACCCTTTGCCCCATCGTCCTCATCGCGGTCCTCCTCAGCAGCCGTATCGCGAACCGCCCGCTGGACATCCTTCTCGCCCAGTGGCGTCATATTGGCGTTCGACCCTCCACTCTTCGACGGAACGGGAAGTCCCAACGCAATCGCCATGGCCTCCTCCTCTGCATCCTTCACGCGCTGTCTCTCTTCGCGCTCCTTCTGCGCCTGGTCCTCGTCGTCGTCGCCCGCCCGCGCATACCATTGTAAATCTCGACCGTGTTGCCAGCGACCGACCGGCGCCATCAACGAGTGCCCGAGGTAGTTCTCGCGGTGTGTTGAGTCTTTGACGTCTGACCATTTGAAGTCGCCGCGACCGCCGCTGGAGGAGTCATTTCGGTTAGTATCTTGTTCGATGCGAGGGTAGGTAGGGTAGCAGGGAGGAGAAGTGGCTCACCGGCTGCCTTCTTTCCGGACACCAGCGACAAGGTCCATGTTGACGGAATTTCCACAAACAAAAATATCTCCAAACCGTGAAGTCCCGTCGTGCTCGCGGTAAGTAGATAGATAGGTTGTAGAGTTAGACAAGGCGGACTGGATTGGACGGAGGAGAGTTGCGGCGAAGCTCCGCATGTGGCACGTGCGCAGTCAAAGGCGGCCAATGCCGTGAAGAAAGTGGACGGACTGACTTCATCGTCCACCGTAACGGACGCCGACGTTTCGAAGATAAACCCTTGGGGATTGATTTACTCGCCGCTGCTGGAGACTTCTGGTCTTTGTTCTCCTCTACGTGAGGCCGGACAAGGATGAGTACTTTCGTGCTATCGTCCAATCTGCTAAGTGATAGGGTCTTGACAACCTGATGTGATGTCATTTGCTTCGTTATATGTGCGCCCTTCGTGATCCTCCAATAATACGATCTGTTTATATACGCTTCGGTTGTCCCTGACGGATTGGATTACGCTGCTGGAGTGCGTATTACTTCGGGGTTCGGGCTTCTGGCTTGGCTTGTTCCAGAGCACCGCCTCCCCGCACGATATCAAGTCTAGAAATCGGATTGATATCTTTTGGAAATGACCTCTAATAACAATGGCCAGCGAAGACCGTCAGGAGGGATGGCTCGCTCAAGGGAAGGTCTGCATATGAGACCGTTGAATGTAGAGAGGGGGCAGCAAAGAGTGTGTAGTGAAATTCCTCTCCGTTGGACATATGACAACTAACACTATCTCCCAGTACCCGTACGTTTTACCACTCTCACGGGGAAAGAACCAGAGCTGAACGATGTCACAGAACACGCGATACTGTTCCTCCTCAGACAGCAACATGGCGCAACAACTTAGTGAGTGGTGTCTCCGTGGGCTTGAGATGTGGTGCAACACTTCCGGCTAACGTCCCCGCAGGCTGCGCTCTCGCAACGGCGGAATTTACTGTTTACTGCGTACAGCCATCAAATTTATGTCTGGGAGCCGGCGGGGTCATCGCAAACGCTAGGTCCTAAACCTAGAATGATCATTACCCCGGTTATGAAAGAGCCCAATAGCGCCGGCTATATTTCGCCAGTGACCCCGCACGCAATCAACAGTATCCTCGTCGATGATCTGGGCCGTGAGGAGGTGTTATTGCTGGCGACTGATTCTGGAAATGTCTGCGGGTATCGTGTCGAGGCTATATTCTCCGCTCTGGCACGGGCCGTGGAGAATGACGAAGAGTGTCCTCTGGACGGATCCCAAGTCGATCCGTTCTTCGTCGAATACGTCGAAGCCAGTGCCTGGGGCTTGGCCATCCACAAATTTGCTCGTTTGATCGCCGTGAGCGCGAACACGGGTCTTGTCACCGTGTTTGCTTTTGCACTGGTCAACCCGGCTTCTGGACAGAGCCATGATTCGACGGCTCAGCCTGAAGAAGAGGATGACTTCACTGACTACGGCCAGACCTGGCTGGATATCAAAAGCAGCGAGCATTTCAAGCAGTTGCGGAATCTCATGCCCAACAAACACCGGAAACGAAATATCAAGTTAACGTACACCGGCCATTTTTCGAACATCCCCTCTGTATCTTTTTTCAATTGCGACCTGGACCCCAACGGCACGTGGATGGTCAGCACGGATATCGACAATAAGCTCCTTGTCTGGAAAGTATGGGAGAGTCTCGGTCCGTTTAACGTGTACCATTTCAACGATACCGGTTTCAAAACGTTCCCGGATAGCCTGGGCAATGAGTAAGATCTTCTTCATCCCTCGCTGACCTTGGTTGTCACTAACCGACCCAGCATTGAACGTGGTTGGACCGTCCTGGCTTTGGATCCGCGGACTTTCCATTTGCTCAATTCCACCGAAGAGGCGTGTGGAGGGCATCCTCAACGTCGTTTGAAGGACGGACAATCGGTGCTCGATCTGACGAAGCTGAGCTCCCGCGTACCTGGTGCCTCGCATTTATACAACTACTTTCCTCCCCTGGCAAAACCCGAACCCGAGCAGCCAGTCTTGCCTGACATACTCGGAGCAGATTGCTGTATCACCAGGGAAGGTCGCTCAGCAGGGCCTGTCCGGCACGGAAGAAGGAAGCATGATAGTCTGGATTCCGGTAGATCGCATCCTTACCATGCAGGCAGCGCAACGTCTTCGGATCAAGCCGAAGCCCACCGACCCCACACCTCCGCCAGCAGCCTGCGTCCGTCAGACTCGGCAGACACATTCAGCCATCGGGCCGTTGACGGCTCCGTCCGCGAAGATACCGCGAGCCATGAAAATTCCTCCGACGAGGACATGGTCACTGAAGTACCAGCAATCCAGGAGAGCGGGGACGACGACGAGATCTTCCAGGCGCTGGACGAACCTGACGAGGATACGAATGGGAACCCCCTCTTCCCCAGAAACGGACCATTGACAACGCCAGAGTTCCTTCGATTCGCACTTTCAGAAGCTCTCGGGGGCGATATCCACGGCGCAGAAGAGTACTTTGACGACTACGCAATCGACGAGGACACCTACGACGACGACGACGGGCGGGAAACGGATGAAGCGGACGAAGATACCTCGGAGAGTGGCGACGCATCCGCATCGGGTGCGGCCGCGTACCAGGTCTTTGATCGTATGTCCCGTAGGGCCTTCCCCGATGATCCTGGGCTGTATGGGCAAGCGGAGACGGCGCTAATAGGTCTTCTTCCCCCGGCTCCAGCTCCTCTGACATCGCACTTCCCTATCCTCCACTTCTCCCAGACGGACATCCGCCTCATCCCCCACCCCTCTGCCTCCCATGCCAGCGTCTTCTGCGGCGCGCCCCTCCGCCAGCCCTTCACGCACCCCATCGTCTCCATGCGCGTCTGCGACCGCTTCAACATGGTCAAGTACATCCCCGAGCACGGCATCGTGGTCGCCGCCTCGCAGAAAGGCCGCGCCGCCGTGATCGCCCTGACGGAGTCCGAGTCCACTGGCCTCTCCTTCCGCGTCGACTGGATCGTCCCCTTCGAGAGCCAAGAGAAGTACGGCGACCGCCCCCTCATCCCCCTCCTCGGCATGACCGTCAGCCCCATCCAAGGCTTCGAGATGCCCCCAGACGTACCATACATCCCCCGCGGCGTCGACGCAAGCGATCTCTCCTTCCGCTACCGCTGCCCTCCCACCACCGACGACGCAGACACACCCCCCACCCACCCACCATCCCAGAGCAACCTACCCGACTTCTCCACCGCACCTCAAACATCCAAACCAACATCCACCCCCCACGGCAGAGCCGCCAACGACGACGACGACGACATCCCCCAATCCAGAGCCTACCCGCTCTCCCTCCCAGAATGCCACGCCCAAGCAACAAGCGCCTACCAACCCGAGGAACCCTGGCGCGGATGGAACCCCTCGCGTCGGTACCGGGTGCTCCTCATGTACGCAGACCACTCGGTGATGAGCTACGAATTCTGGTATAACTGGAACACGGCGGGTGGAGAAGGGAATGCAGGCGCGGAGAACGAAGAAGAAGATCCGTATCTTGTTGTTTAGGAGCTTTAGTAGCCTTCTGTTTTTTTCTTTCTTTCCATCTTCGTCCGTGTCTAGTTACCTGTTGATGTTGTTGATGGTCTGACTGGGCGTGGAGACTTAACGAGGTCACTAGGTACCTACCTAGATACTGAGTGAGTGAGTGAGCACTTACTTGCATATTGATTGGGCTTTCGGGATGTTCTTTTGGGTTCCGGTTTAGCGGCCTCCTTTATTTATTTATTTATCTATCTATCTTTATTTGTTTATTTGTTTCCTTTTTTCTTCTTGCGTACAGACATAGTCTGTCAACCAAAGCATGGAATCAATTTACCCTGTCTGTTTATTCAACAAAGCAGTCTATCAACTGCCGGTTAGGAGCAGATAGTATTATTCATAGAAGATCATATATAGATTCAAACATTTATTTGCATAGTGTATCCCATTATCAATGAAGACAAAAAGAATGCCGCATGAAACAATCAATACACACGACCAAAAACATAATCAAGCCCGCTGGATCCATGGTATACACGAACTGCAAAACACGATATAAAAATTGGAGAGAGAACAAGGGGAGAAAATATCATAATCCATATCAGAATGATGGCAGCAGTTTGTACATAGCCTGCTGGCTAAACTGAAAACGCTGGGATCCAAAGCAAGGCTTTTCGTTAATACATAATGTAGGCAGGGAGGACATCGTCATGTCATAAATGCAAGGTTGAGTTCAGTCATACATACACAAGATTGTATGGGTGGTAAATCATGAAAGAAGTGAGATTAGGACGGGAAAACGAGAACAGAGCGGAGAAACAAGCAGTATACCTTCTAAGTGATAATCATTCATTTTGGAGATGCTTCATTATACCAAAATGGCGCGTATATGAAAGATGTTGTGAATTTTTCTTTAAAAGTCTTCGTCCAGTTCATCACTATCCCATTCATCTTCGCGATCGTTTAGGACCAGATCTAGGAATCGTTGGAGACCCGCGCGTTGTCGGGCTTGGGCAGCGTCGGCATCGCCGTCTGGCCGGCCCCGGACTTCTGCCATCGCCCGTGCCTGTGCTTGTCTCTCCGCGGCGGCTGCCCTCCCCGCGGCGTCTAAGCCGTGGCCATTGCGGCCCCGTTCACGGTTCCCGGGACCACCTCCGGGGATCCGCGGAGGAGCGGGGGCTGGAGGCGGGGGCTGTCGACGACGGATGTTGTCGGCCTCGTTCTGGAAATCCCATGCGGGGAGGTCGTCATCACTGTCATCCTCAAGTAGCTCCGCGGGGATCCGGTGGAGGATCTCGGCGCCGTCGGGGTTGATACCGTCGCCGCCCTCCATGTCCCAGAGCCGGTTATAGCAGCTGCTGTTGAGCTCGTTGAAGTGGCGGTAGGGGTTATCCTCTAACAGCCAGCTCGAGCAGAGATAGCAGAAGTGTGTGTCGCATTTGAAGCATTTCATGTGGTTGCAGCCCATGCGTTTCTGACAGGGGGCATTGCATGTCGGGCAAGCGGAGGTGTATCGCCTCAGATACTCCTCTGTCGCCTTCTCCTCCACCGACAGCTCGGCCTCGCGACGAGGGAAACACCGGACCAGTTCGCCATGCCACCCCTTTTTACACACGCAGCAAAAGGCATAGTTGCAGTCTTCGCAGACGGCGACCCGGTCAGCCACGGGAGGGAGCTGGGCCTCGTCACCCAGGGGATCGAATACCGGTCCCCCTTCCTCTTCGTCGGACGCATCTAGGTCCTCCGACATGGGGTCCTCCGGTTTTGGGTGTTTCTTCGAACGAGCCGCTCCCTGGCACCATTGGCGGGGACAGTACACGGTGGATTTGTCCGCCTCCAGCTTCTTCTTCCGCTTCAGGAAAACATAGCGCTGTACGGTCTCCGGTGCGAGTGGTATCTGGAGAAGCTCGCCCGGTGTCAAGGTCTTACCGTGCTTCTTCCGTCTGCTCGCAGGGCCTTTGACATCCTCCTTGTCCATTTCCTTGCCACAATCGGGATCGAGGCACTTGACACAGTCGACATCTCCCTCAGTGATGCAGTTGTTGTAGAAATCTTGCAGGCACGGGACGCAAAAGACGTGGCCGCAGAGGTGGCGATGACAGATCGCGCCCTTCTTTGGCTCCAAGCAAACTCCACACTCGAAGGTCTCCTGTTCAAACTTGTCTCGCTCGGTCCTGCTATTGAAATCTAGCAATGCGACTCTCAGTTCGCGAGGAAGCTGCACTTCTCCATCTGGGATATCGTCGATTCCAAACGCCGTCTCCGCCTGTTGTTGGAGATGGTCGATGTACGTGTAGACCACCATATCCCTCCCACATTCTTCCCAGAGGCGCTCGCAATCGTCTCTGAGCCGGTGGACCATGTCCGATGGTAACCAAGGAGGGTCGGTGCGAAGTTCGACATGGGGCGGGGAATCGGAGGGATAATTTTCTGGAAGGTCGATCTCGAGACGGAGGGGCGGCAGATAAGAGATAGTATGGACATCCTTATTGAAATCAACCGGCACAACCTCGTCGAAGGAGGTGGGAGGGGTTAGGACCGTCGGGAGCTCGACGTCGGTGTTCTGACGGAAGCATACCCGCAGCGGGGTCGATGGCTTGACAGGTAAATCCAGAACAGCCCGGAATGGCGAGGCGGGATCGATGACGATTTCGGGATAGATGGCGGAGATGGACGACAGCTCCACAGAGCGGTCATCTTCGAGGGGCAGGTCGGACTCTGTCATGATGGGGCAGGAGGACCGGAAAGAAAAGAGAAAGAGGGGAAATTCGTTTGATCGATTGTGACCCGGACCGATGGATCAGCAAGTCGTGCAGACAATCAGTGGAACTTCAACGTCGGCATGCAATCGTCGCCACTTTTAGTCATAACCATAATCGTTTATATAGAGTGCTGTCTCTGATCTCGTCGCTCGTCGCCGTCATTCCTCTAACATGAGGGGTCGTCCCGGGGAGGCAAAGGACCGAAAAGAACGGCCGACAGGCGTGAAACTTGACCGTTATGGGGACACTAAACCGATAATAGCACCAAGGGAAGTCACTGCCCGATAAAAGACAGTATAGAACGTAGTCACAGAAGGTCGATAGGAGGGAGGCGAGACGAGTAGTAAAAAAATAATAAATAGAGAGGGAAGAAAAAAAAGGGACGATGGAGGGGGAGGGATGGCGAGCACCAAAAGAGTTAAGTGGGGGGCGATTTGGCGACCCGATGGTTCATGGATTCAATCCCGGTTCTCTGACCAGCAACCGATTGGAGCAATCCGCGGAGAGGAGGAAGATGATGTGGTTGTTCTTCTTGTTGTTGTTCTTGTTGGGGAGATGAGTTGGAAGGAGGAGGTAATTGGATTGGAAGGCGTGTGGGGTACAATAGTGCGTCATGGTTCTCTACTCTCTGGATGTAGATAGGCTGATCTTTCTTGGTAGAGTCGATATGGCAGTCGACATGGAGGAGGGCCGTCTCGAGGATATCAGACAATTGCGAGACCAGGAAGTTGCAGAGAATGAGGGATTGAGGAAGAAGAAGATGAAGTGAGAGAAGTGAAAGAAGTGAAGAGAAAACGAGAAGAAGTTGGGAGAAAATCAGGCACTCAATTGTGAATCACGAGTTGTGAATTGTGTATGAGTTATGACTTTGTTCGGTTTGTCTCTTTTTGACGGCCTGGATTCCTCAGAGTTATCCACCTGCATAGGTCTGGATGACACAGCTATCCCAGTTATCCCCACACCTCTATAGTTCCTGGGAGGACCACGTGACCGGTCTCGCCCACGGATCGACGAACTTCTCCTCTTACTTCATCTCCATCGATCCCCATTCATCCCACCTCGAACCGGCCCAGATACGATGGGTCTTCGTTATGATCGGTCATGAATGATTGAACTTTTCTTTTTGTGTTTCTGCTTTCCTTTCGGTTGGGGATATCCTCTCCAATTTTGTACATTTACATTTCCCCCCCCATCATCAGCCGGATACCCTGTTTGTTTTGATGTGATGGTGGATTGCCGCAGTGTCTTGTTCTCGTTCCCCACAGCGTTTCTTTCCTTCCCCCGTTTCATAGAGTGATTTTCAAGCATTACTGCAGATATGGATGAGTCGTCAGTCTCGGTCGATCCGAACATGCAAGCCCAGCACTTTGTCAAGGCCGACGAAGTTGACCAAACGGGGACCGACATCAGTCCCGTCTCCGACGACCAGTTGATGGAGGAGGTTGCGGAGGGGATCCGAAAGGAACAGGCGTCCCATGTTGCGCCCTCGGATGTCGCAGGGAATCGACCTCCCCAGACGACGACGGTCCCGAGACGCCCCGACTTGCGGCGGGATGTGGCCGCGCCCCCACCGCCTCTGCAACCGCCGCCCCCGGCTCCCGTCCAACAGGCGTCGCAAAGGCCTCCGGATTCCCTCAGTCTGGCGCAGTTGAGACAACTAGTCCAGGAGATGCCCAAGGCGGAACAGCCGGCCTATGCATTTGAATATGCCGACGCCCAGCCATTCGCCGAGGAGATCGAGGAGTGGTTCCAGTACAGTGAGTTCGACCGGATCATGCTCCTGGGCATGAAGTCCTCTTTCGAACACCGATGGGGGTTGTTCTGCGAGAAGCACCACCCCGCTGGTCCCCAAGTGTCCTGGGTGGATGCCCCCCGGGACCTGCAGAAATCGTTCATCGGCCAGACCCTTGATCGACTGCGGAACCGAGAAAGCGCGATTCGCATTGAGGCCCTGGAGATCATCTGCTATGTGGTGACAGGGATCTGGGGGACCACGGCTGGGAGGGTCGCGGAGGACTATCCCGAAAACGTGCCCCCTCAGGAAGCCGCCGCGGTGCCGAGAGCCAAGTCATTGCAGATCAGATGGATGGAGAATAACGTCAATTTGATCAATGAATGCTCCGGTGTGGGCCCCATATTCGAGTGTCTCTGTGCATTCTTTGAACGAGGTCGCGGCTCCTCAAACCCCGACTCGGACAACCTGGGCGCGGAAAGTAGCAACCCGGCAGTCCTGGCTGCGTCCGAGCGGGAGGTCAATTTGGTCTTGTCGGCTCTCTACGTCATCGTGGAAGTGGGCCGGAGGCAGGAGGCGCGCGATCCCCGCAACCCTCCGTCGAGGCACGCCATCATGGAGCTGGAGCCCAATCTGCTCGTGTTCTTGGTCGAAATCATATCGCGCTTACGCTGGGATGACTCCGCCAACGTACCGCTGACCCGCATCATCTTGCTCCTTTGGAAGTCCTTGCTCCTGTTCTTCGGCGGCACGGACGCCCTGAAAAGGGCCAAGGAAGAACTGGAGCCGTCCTTTGAGGAGCGGGAGAATGGATCCTCCCACCGGACCCCGTTTCTCACAGCCTCCCCGCTGGACTACCATGCGTTCCGGCAGGAGATCACATCGAAATACCCCTCCTATAACCCACCACCGCCGGTGGTCCCCGTGGAACTCGAGAACAATTCCATTCTCCCACCTTTGCCTCAACACCCTAGCCGAGTGACGGCTTCGAATGGCCTGTTTTCCGGAGTCGGCCCGTCGGTGGCGGGTGGGAACGGCTCCATCCTGCACCAGTCGGTGCATATTGCAACGCCGGCGCCATCGCCTCCTCCGTCGCCCATCGGCCCCGGCGGAAAGGCAGGGAAGAAGCAGAACTACCAGACAAACCAGAATTTCCCGTTCATGTACCCCCCTCTAGACAATTCTAGCAATGATCTTGGCGGTAAGGGCACGACGGAAGTTCAGGATGTCCTAGTCGGGAAAAAATGGGAGGGCAGCGATGTGCCGGCGTCGATCATCGAGGCCGGACAGCTCTTTTCTTCGCACGTGAAAATGACACGGGCGATGCGGCAGCTCTGGGAGGAGCGAGAGCGCTTCATGAGATACGATCGGGGGTGGTCTCTTGACGACGGCGGAGCTGGGCCGATCGATCATCTGGCCGACGATCTGACCAAGGGCCTCGAAGATCTGAACCTGCGAGAGAACCGCAGAACGAGCTCCGATTCGCCCGCACGGGAGACCGACAACGATGATATTCAACAACGACTTGATGCCGTAAACACATTCTATGTAAGTCTTCTGTTCTCTGATGGGGACCCAAGCTTCCGTCACTAACTGGCTGGCAGACCGACGCTCTGATCCATCTACAATCGATCACCATTGTCTTTCTGAAAATCATCCTAACCAATGTCAGTGCAATGGTTAACCATGCCAACGTTCAGAACAGTCAGGTTATGGGGTACGTGCATGTCCCAAATATTTGCCCGGAGATAACATCGATCTAACACCCCATTGCAGCGACAGTTTTGGTGCGGCTAGTGGGTTTGGACCGGCTCCCACGAGCTTCCATAGCCATCTGGACATGGACGCCGCAATTGATGAGCTGGACAGCACACGTCTACGAGAAATCACTGGGAAAGCGATTTCGGGGACGTTGTTGCTCTTGGTCAAGTGGTTCAAGAGATCCCGTACGCCACCCCTCTATCTCTCATATGCCTTGACGTGATACTCATTACCCACTGATTGCAGATATCTTAAAGTTCGAATACATGACACAGCTGCTCCTGGATTCCAACTATCTACCCCTCATCTTGAAGATGTTTGCGCACCAAGACATTGATCAGGCGGTCGCACAGAAGAACGACCGCGAGGAACTAGGGTAAACCCCTCCCTTCACTTCGACTCTCTACTTCAACCGTCTACAACGTACTGACTGGAAACAGTTTCTTCCACTTCTGCCACATTCATTCCGATCAACCCCCGGAGCCCGAAGAAGATTCGGACGAGGAGTCGAGCGGCGACGAGGCTGTCCCCCCGCCGATCTCCCGCCATCGGATGGACTCCGTGCCCAGTAGCTCCCCCGTCCGCGGGTCCTCGCCTGAGGGGTCGGCGCCGGATTTGACGGAGGGCCCTCATCGCCCGGAGGTGGACGAGCTCGGATACCCAACGGCGCCGCCCCCGAAGGAGCCGATCACGGTGTTCTCCTTCCGGAACTTTTTCTCGGCGATCAACTACCTCCACGTCATGCAGAAGATCACCCGCAACAAGGCGCACCGCTGCCTCCTCATGGTGCAGTACAAGTCCAGCACGATCCTGCGCAAGGGACTCAAGATCCCGGATCCCCACCTGCGGTTCTACACCCTGAAGCTCTTCAAGTCCCAGGTGCCCTATTGCGGGCGGAAATGGCGGCAGAGCAACATGCGCGTGATCACGGCCATCTATCTCTACTGCCGGCCGGAATTGCGCGACGACTGGCTGGCGGGCTCGGACATCGACGCGGAGGTCGAGGAGGCGCTCCCGCTGGAGCAAGCGTTGCGCGGCCTCACGCACTGGTGGCACCTGCGGCGGTACAAGGACGTCATGGGCGGCGACGAGGGCGCATCGATCATGGAGGAGGAGCGCGACTTCTTCGTACGCGAGCTCGAAGCGATGGGGTGGGGGTTTGCGGGGGATGATGTGCTCAACGGCGTCAGCGACGAAGCGGAAATCATGGCCGGGGCCATGCCGAATGGCACCGAGTGGGAGGGCGGCGGTGGACCATTGCAGATGGAAGGTTACTAGTCATCGTACAGCGTCGCTAGATCAATATACCCTATACATAGACTGGATTGATTTCATTCTATTCCTGTAGATTTAGGTATGGAAGATTAGAGACCAACCGTGGAACCGAAAGGGTGCGGCCGGTCCTTATCGATAAGAGGTGTCCACGTGACCGTCACTGCGGAAACTTTTTTTTTCCCTCTAGTTTTTTGTTTCGACTCCGCAGCTCAGCGACAGTTACTTCCCCCAGCTCAACCCATTTGAATCTGAGCCCGTCCGGTGTCCCACGCCGGATTCTCTTTATATTCACGATGTCGTCGGACGAGATTGTCTGGCAGGTGATTAACCAGCAATTCTGCTCGTATAAACTGAAGTAAGTGATGACCCGGTTGCCATCGAGCCTTCGCTCTCTTCTTCACTTTTATAAAACCAAGATGTTTTTTTGTACTATCTATCTATTTATACGCGGGATAGTATAAGGATAAATCTAATTCAAGCAGGACCACCAAAGGCCAAAACTTCTGCCGAAACGAATACAATGTGAGCGGACTCTGCAACCGCCAGTCGTGCCCGCTGGCGAACTCGCGGTACGCAACGGTGCGGACGGACCCCGAGACGGGGACGATGTACCTGTACATGAAGACGGTTGAGCGGGCGCACATGCCCAGCAAGTGGTGGGAGCGGGTGCGCCTGTCATCGAACTACGCGAAGGCGCTGGAGCAGGTCGACGAGCGCCTGATCTACTGGCCGAAGTTTCTGGTGCACAAGTGCAAGCAGCGTCTCACGCGGCTGACGCAGGTGGCGATCCGGATGAAGAAGCTAGCCAAGGAGGAGGAGCGGCTGGGGGAGAAGATCGTGCCGAAGCTGGCGCCCAAGATCCGTCGGCGGGAGGAGACGCGCGAGCGCAAGGCCGAGTCGGCGGCCAAGGTGGAGCGCGCGATCGAGCGCGAGCTGATTGAGCGGTTGCGCAGCGGGGCTTATGGCGACCGGCCGTTGAATGTGGAGGAGGGCATCTGGAAGCGTGTGCTGCGGGGCTTGGAGCGCTCGGGTGAGGGTGAGCGCGATGAGGATATGGATGAGGGTGAGGAGCTGGATGAGCTGGAAGAGGAGGAGGAAGGCGTGGGCGAGGTGGAGTACGTGAGCGACCTCGATGAGGAGGAGGACCTGGAGGATATCGAGGACTGGCTGGGTGGGGACTCGGCCGACTCGAGCGACTACAGCGAGGACGACGAGGAGGACAGCGACGAGGAGAGCGACGAGGACAACGACGTCTCCGACGACGAGAGCAAGAAGCCCAAGCCGGGCTTCAAGCGAAAGCGCCCTGCTCCTCAGGCCAAGCCCCGCAAGAAGGGACCCCGGGTCGAGATCGAGTACGAGACGGAGGGCGCCGGCAAGGAGCAGATGCTGGCCTAGTTGGTTGCTTGATTGGGGACGATTGGAAAAGAGGAGAAAAAAGGACAGAAAAGGGGAGATTTTACCAAGCGGCGTTATGGACTGTCATATTGTTTTATATTGTTTGGCTTCGCCTGTTGGATGTCATACCCATCCTGTTGCAAATTTACTGTTCTCGCATATTTCTCTACTGTAGAGAATGATTACACTGTCGACGTTCACCGTTTCTTCCATGCCCGTCTGACCCTCGAGTCGTGATATATACGAGACGGTCACGTGCCCCGCTGAACGTCGTCATTTCTTCCTCTTCGGGTTAACTTGAAACAACTTCACCTCCGATGCCACCTCGTCCTTCTTCCTGAGATCTGTCACAAACCACCCTCAATAACCCCCCAACGCCCTGGTCTCGAGCTGGTGATCCCGACCCGGGTGCTACAAAGCAACAATGTTCTCCTCCATCACCTCCTCCTCCGCCATCTCCAATCTCGGCACGAGACTCAACTCCCTCCGCCGCACCATCACCCTCGGCAACGAAGCCGACGACCCCGACAACGAAGACTGCTCACACATCTCGAACGTCCTGCGCGCATACTACACCGAAAAAGGCCGTCCCTTCCCACCCTGGCTCCCACCCGACCCGAAAGCCCCGCTCCCGGCCCCCGCCCGCATCGTAGCAACCACCCAGATCCAGCCCGGCGCCGCCGCGCCCCCCGGCTCCTCCACCTACGGCCGCAACAGCGGCGGCGGCCTCAGCGACCTCTGGGGCGACTCGGGCCCGTCCTCCCCGCCCTCCGCCCAAACAGCCAGCCTCCGTCGCGGCCGCAGCACCCCCAACTCCGTCGCCGCCCCGCTCTCCAGCCCGCCCTCCCAATCGCCCACCCCGCCTAACACCCTTCACCCGGGCGGTGCGCGCCCCCTCCCCAGCCAGCGCGCCGCGACTTATCAGAACGGTGGTGGTGGTGCCGCCCCGCCGCTGGAGCGCGCTGCGTCTGCGCAGGACCGGCTCCGCGCCCGCTTGCATGGTGGTGGCCGCTCGCCTAGTCCCGGCACGAGTCCCGGTGTTAGCCCTGCCCTGAGCCCGACTAGTAGTCGGACGGGGTCGCCGTATTATGGGGGTGAGCCTGCTGGTCGGAAGCCGGTTGGGGGACGTATGCGATAGAAAGTCTTGAGGAAAGAAAGGAGTGGGGAAAGGGGGGATACTGCTGGTTGGTATTCGTGTGGGGAGAACAGACAGACAGACAGGCTGACTGCAGACTGCGGAGGTTGGGGTATTAATATTAATTTATTATCGTCAATGGACATACATACTGGCGCTATTAGTTTGAACAATACTATGTATATGAATATCGCTGTTTGTTAGTAAATAAATGCTTGTTGTGGTGGATTAGATATATATTTTATATGAGATAGCGGAAGTAGTAGCATAACCAACCTCGGTCAAGCTATGAATTTGTAACGACTAAAACCCATAATTCTTCTAATTTACGCTTCATACTTTGTGTTTATATATTTGTGCTCCAGCAGTGCTTAAGCCTTGATATATATACTCCAGAACATATACGACCTTTGCTCAGCACTCTACACAGTCGACTCAGGCGTACATAGTAGTACTACTCTATATAACTATAACTCTGGGATACGCAGCTACTGCAAAGACAGAAGGCATATAAATCAATAACATAACAATGATATCAAGTAAAAAAGGAGCAAGTCTATATGATACGGCATGGCATGACATGGCATGATAGAGATGATGAAAACCAACAGGACTGACTCAGCACCGAGTCAATGCAGGTGATAAGTAATAACGACATGTGTAGGAATGGGCGAACAAAAAAAAAGAAGCAAAAAAAAGAGACAGAAAGTAAGAAGAAAATGTACGCTCGTCCTGCGAACCGTTTACGATCGCAAGAATCCAATCCAACGCATATATCTTGACTTGATATAGTAAGTAGCAAGAGGACTGGCCATGCTGGAGGCAAGAGAAAAGAAAGAAAAATGAAAAGAGAAGAAGACTAGCCCCTCACCTTCCGGTAGCTGGGCGGTTTCCACGATTGCTTGATGAGTTTCGCTGCCCAGATCGGAACGAGAGAGACTGCGCTGACGGCGCACACGCGCCACACCCAGTCGAGGGTGATGACGAATTTCAGGTCGAAGTAGTCGCCTAGGAAGGGTACGCTGGCGGCGTAGAGGAGGGCCGTGCCGAGGAGGGAGACGATCATGACAGGGTGCCAGGTCGTGATGGCGACGGCGACCATCAGGAGTTCATTGAGTACAAGCGCCGTGAAAGAGACACTGATCAGGCGCGGACCCTTGGTCGTGTCGAGCAGGATCTGCGATAGGCCCTGTATTACGGCGCCCTGGTACACAGACACCAGCACCCAGCCGAAGAAGGACCGGTAGCTGAGGCTGCGGCCCGTCTTGAGCTCCTTGTACAGTTCCGGATAGAGGTTGGCGAGCTTCTCGTCGACGTCGCGGTCGAACACGAGCGAGAAGACCGGCGCGTTGGTGTACACCGTGGCGTACCCGACCATGAGCCAGTTGATGAACAGTCCCTTGGGGTCGAAGTGGCTGGCGATGCTGTACATTGTCTGGCAGGCGCTGATGATGAGACCGCGGTGCATGATGAACTGCGCCAGTTTGGCTGACCGCTTGTACGAGTTGCGGCCGTGCCACACTAGCAGCTTGGTGATGTGGTGGAATTGCGTGATGCTGAAGTCTGCCGCCAGCGACGCCTGGCGTCCCTCCTTGCCGACGATGCCGAGTCCGATATCCGCTGCCTGGATCATCGACACGTCATTGCCCCCGTCGCCGATGCAGCACACTCGCTTCTTCGTGTACTGTCGGATCAGGTCTGCTACTTCGGCCTTTTGAGTCGGTGAGCATCGACAGGCAACAACGGCCGGGAGGAGGACTGCGATCGAGATGAACGACGATCGGAACTGGCTTAGCATGAGCGCTAGCGACTCGCCATCGATCAACAGGCAACAGTCCGTCTTGTTGCGCAAAAAGTCCAGCGCCTCCTGCGCGCTCGACTTCTCCTTGACCCTCGCCACGGTGTGGATATACTGCCCTCGGGCCACCAATTTCGCGGAGATAGCCACGCATCGTGCCGTCTCGACCTTGTCACCGGTCAACATCCAAATCTTGACCCCAGCGTTCCGGAGAAGCTCCAAAGATGGCTTGACATCTCGCTGCAGACGGTCCTCGACACCGGTCACCCCGAGAAGCTCCAGATCCTGCTCGAGGTAGTCGCCGATCACCTTGGCCATCCCGACGTCTCGCCCTTGGAGCGCAAGGGACGCCTGCTTATACTTGGCGGTGAAATCTTGAAACTGCGCCAGGGACAGCCGCTTCCGTCCGACCACCAGGGTCCGCAATCCCTCGCGGGCCATGTTGGCGGTTTCTTCATCGAGCCAGTCGTTGGCGGCCACGATCGATGTCATGACCGTGTCCGCACCCTTCTGATAGAACCATATCTCGCTTTCCTCCGCGGGAGAGTCCAAGGCGTCTTTGGCCCGATCGAACTGCACGATGATCCCCATGCGTTTGCTCTCCGAGGTGAACGGGAATATTTCCAGAATGCGGGCGCGGATGACGACATGACCGGTGTGCGTGGATTCGAGAGCGATCGTCTGCCGGTCACGGTAGGCCAGTTTCAGTCCAACATCTTCCGTGTAACGCACGATTGCAATCTCATCGGGTGACGAAGCTTGGTAGTTGGTTACTTTGACTCCGTCTTCCTCATCTGTGGTGGGGGTCACATTGTGGCAGAGGGCCATCGCCAGGACGATGTCACGGACACGCGAGCCAATTTCTCTGCGAGTACGAGGGGCAGCTCCCACTCCTGCCTGAGGGACAAATGGCGCCGATGGAGTTGTCAATGAAGTCCCACCAAAACTTTGTCGCACATAGGATATCACTTCCTCCATGGCGTCATTGGCGTACGAGACAGTGCCTACATGGATCTTCTTCAACTCCATTTCTGCTCGCTAGTCAGCCGGGTCGTCTCAGCTGGATGATATCCGAACAACCTACCATTCTGCGTCAGAGTACCGGTCTTGTCTGACAAGAGGTACTCGATCCGCCCCAGATCTTCGGGGATAGTGCTCGTCCTCACTACCGTGTCGGGGATTTCTTGGTCGCGTTCAATGAATCGACCATAAACGGACTTCGCCATATCGAGGTTGACCCGCAAGCTCATGGGGATGATGGTCGAGAAAAGAATCAGGTAGATCATGATCGCTACGTACCACGGCTTGTCGCTGGTTGGCTGGAAGCCCTGCAGACCGACCAGAATGATAGACAATGTCAGAGTGAAAGCGCACAGGATCTTCGTGAGACTGTTGATTTCATATTCCAGCAATCCCACCTTCGAGCGAGAAGGGGACGTCGAGAGGGCGGCGCGCGTTTGCGACCCGGTGTAGATGATGACTGCGTAGGTGATCGTGTTGGACGCGAGAACGGTGTTGGCCCACGCGGTGTTGTCGATACTCAACGGTGCAGAATTCGGTTGGGAGCTTTGATTTTCAGCGTCCTCTGTCTGATCATCGGTCTTGCCGACGTGGGGATCGTAGAAACCCGACGCAGGCTCCAGCTCAATGTTCCCGACAAATTCGTTCACCCGCTTATCCGGCGCACTCGCTGTGACCTTGAGTCGGGTGAAGTCACTAAAGCTCAAACTCTGGGATAATACGGAAGGCAGGCGCAATTTCCAATCGGTTTCACCGTCCAGTTGGTCAGTACGGATAAAGGTATCGGCCGCCGAAGAGTTGTCCTCGGCCAGGGAACTCGAGCTCGGCCCTCCATCCGCGGGGTTCTGTTCCGAGTCGATGAGATCTGCCGGAGGCTCCGTGGTTGAGTCCCGATGAGCCGTTCCCGAATCATTGGAGACGCTTTTGAGGATGACAACATCGGCGGGCAGGCGTTGGTTTTTGCGGACTTTCAGAACATCCCCCACCTTCAGGTCTCGCGATTTCTTGGTCACCTCGAACACGCTTTCGGCCTCAGACCGCGGCTCCTCCGCAGTTGGGCGAGCCCTTCTCCCCATCGGTCGATCAAACGCCAGGACCGAAAACTCCTCCGCGTTCGCTTCTGCATCTCTCCGACGGCGCCCGATATCGTCCATGGCCTCCTTTCCCAAGGAGATGGAAACCACAAAGGCCAGTGGGGCGATATAAGATGACATGTAACCGATCCGTAGAACCGGGATCGTTTGGGACAAAGCGACCAAGAGGAAGTAGATGTTGAAAAAGAAAGAGAATTCGTTGTACAATGTCCGAGGCAGAAAACTCCACGGGGTGTATTTCGCATTCGAGACGGCATTGGGAGGGTATCGCAACCGCTGTATCCGCCCAACAAGCACATCGCGCGGGGGTTTCGGCGGATCAGCCTCCCTCCTGGAGCGGTTCGACGCACCGAACAATCGCGTGATGGCGTCCAACCCCGGGAACCGTCGTCCAGCGCCCCTTGGTTCCTCATCAGGAAAAAGGTGCGCCGCGCTATGCCTGCGTTCGTCCAAGAGCGGCGCATCATCGTCGCTCGCGCGTGGTGACCTTCTCCGCCTGTCACCATCCGGATTTTCCAGCAACGCCTCCATATCCTCTGACCCCCCGTGCGTCCCCGAACGGGTCCTTCCCCACACCCGACTCCCAACGCCCTTCCGCAGGTTCCTCAATGCAATCCCCTGACCATAGCCGCCCCGTAGAGTTGGATCGTCCCGCGATGCTCGTGGGGAGCTTTGAATAATGGCAGTGGTCGGATCGAGCTCCTCCAAGTCGAGATCATCGTCGGAGCCCGAGTCCCCCCCGATACTCGGACTGCCCGGGGGTGGTAGATAGTCGTCGGAAGGCATCCTGAAGGACACGGCCGATCAAAGCGAAATAGGCGGATCAAACACGGAGAGCAACGCGTGAGCCTCCTAGACTAACAACCAGGGCGTCATTTCACGGCAAGGTGGTTCCAGAGGTCATTGTTTGGATCGCTCGGAGATATCGTCGGTCGTCGTGTCGTTTCCGCGGGGATAACACGATCCTCTCGATGGAAGATATCGCAGGCCAAGACCAGAAAGATAGTCGATGTGTCGAATGGAACCACGAGCCAAAATCCCAGCACAACTTCGTTCACGTTCGGTGGATCCGCAACTATGAAGGTCTCGAACAAGGAGGCTGAATGAAGTGACAGCAGGAGAAGGCCGATCACATGACGGCCTCTGCCACAGTGGCTGAAACGACAACGATGTCATCGATCGCCGTACGCTGTAATTACGAGGAAGGAACGATACCATGTCAGAGATACGAATTTTTATACGGGCGACCCTGGTCTTCCCCTCAGCGATCCCTTATTCCGATCAATCCTGCATCGGATCATGGATAATGCATCAATGGGGATCGATTGGGGTTTAAGAGCATATCTGCATATCTGTCCTGTAAGGTGGGATGAAGTTGTGTCATCGTGTCAGCAAGGGTTTTTATGCATGCTTATGCCATCCATCCCATGACCAACTACGTCAATTCCTTACATAATCCACAGGGACCACCGCTTCATAACGAATTAACGTACAGGTGGCCCGTTTATCTGGAGGGTGTTCCTCGTATTGACCGTACGGATCGTATTGACCATACCGCATTGGGGCCGTAATCCCCATCGCCCTCAATAATCAGGTGTCCAGTCTATCTGTTCGGTCGCAAACTCTCCATGGTCCCTTACTCTCACCAACTGTCTCCCCACCTGCGATGATGTTTCCTCTCTCGCTCTAATCTTGTCTTTCTCTTGCTTGTTGCTGTTTTTCCTTTTTCTTTGTTGTATTTCTTAGGACCGTGGATTCTGATTTACTTTAATTCTCGATTTTCTCGTTTCATGTGTCCCTAGCTCTCTCTCGTCTGAGCATCTGCCGTTTGTCTTGCTGATCCTCAGGGTGAGCTGATGTCCGGACCAACGTGTCCTATTCGAAATATCATGGACTGCATGGATGGCTGACGTCTGGTGGAGCTTAGATTACCCAGCAAGCATGGCCCATAACGATGATATCGCCGCGTGGAACCCAGCCTTGCGAGCGGAGGACCACGAGGGTCCGGCGGAGACTGCCGCGGCCGACGCGGTCGCGGACTCGATAGATTCGACACCGAAAGATACCCCTGTTGATGCCGATGCTCCGGTCAGGAATGAAGAGGCCGAGGCGCCTATCCAACCCGCTTCCGTTGAGACTGGTGCACCAGAGACGAGTCCAGCTGGTTCGGGAGACCCCGAAGCTCCGCAAGATGCTCGGGAGAGCCCGCCCCAGGACGAGACACGCGACAGTTCGTCGACTCACGACCAAGTGGCACCGCCCGCGACTACTGAGCACCAAGAGCTCTCCCGCGAGGTAGAGGAGTCGCAACAACGCGAGGAACCGAAGAATGACGCGACCGGTGCAGAGCAGGAACCGCAAGGGCAGGAGGTTCAGTGGCCGCCAAACCCGGAGGAACCCTTGGCGTCGACATCAGAAAACGCGCAGGAAATGAAGCTCGCCAACGATACCACTCCTTTTCACCCGCATGTGGACACAAGCGTAGCTACAGCATCTCACGAGCCTCCTACAAACGATAGCCAGAATTTCTGGGGAAGTCCTACCAACGGTGACGCCCAAGACGGTTTCTTTGATCAGCTCAGGACCCAAACGAAGCCGATCTATATGCCACCCGAAGCGGAGTCACGATTTGAGGAGGGTGTCCCACTGTTGGACGGTGAGGTAGCCAGTCCCGTGGACGTGACCCCGAGGAAAGCGTCTCTGGGGAAAGCGTCTCCGGAGAAGGCGTCCCCAGAAAAGACAACCCCGGAAAAGGCGTCTCCGGAAAAGACAGTCGATGATCAGATCAACAATATCTTCAGTGAGGATGACGATGAGGACGGCGCTTTCTTTAACGAGGTTCAGAACTCCCCACAACAACCGAAGATTTCGTTGTCGCATCATATCACGCGCAAGAGCACATCTCAAGTGCTCGAGTCTCTTGATATCCCTCCAGTGTCTCCGTCCAACGAAGTGACATCTCCGACAACGCAAGAGTTCAACAGCATTTTGGCAGCTGCTGCATCGCAGAACCAGACACAGAACCAGGAACAGGCCCAAAGTCATGATCAGACCCAGAGTCCTGTAAAACGTACGTCTTCGGAAGAGGATCTTGCTGCGGCGTGGGAGGCGGAACTTGCCAAGGAAGAGAAAGACAGCCCTGACGAGGATCTGGCCGCCCGGTGGGAAGCGGCGCTGGACGATGACGATGATCTGCTGTTGGAAGAAGAAGTCCCGGCCGCGCCCCACGAGACAGAAACCCAACATGTCAATAACATTGTACCCGACGCTGGTCCCGCTGCTCTAAGCAGCCCCTTCGGCACTCCGCAGGGCTCTGTTAGAGCTAAGGCCCAAGCATCATACACGCCGCATCAGCCTTCAATTGCCGATCTTGTCCAAGGGATTTCCCCCGCGGCTGTTCCTCAAGCGAGCTCTGCGCCCCAGACCAGCTATTTCACTCAACTTCCGTCCCGGCCAAATATCGCGGCAAATAGAGGAGAGAGCTTCGCTGAGCGCTCCAAGGAGGGTTACAAGTCCCCATATGATCTACCAGAGGATCTGACCCTACCGCGGAGGCCGCATGTCACCGCCAAAGCAGTGGTTACCCAGCCGGGGAATATGCCGCCGCCTCCTCCGCGCCACCCCAGCGTCCCAGGGCCTCCGCCCAGGGCCTCCGGCACGCCCACACCTCCGTTGGGGCCGTCGCCGTGGGTTCCAAGCCCGGGGTCCGAGCTCCCGAGGGCCCCTCCTACAACGCAGTCTCGACCTGCGAGTTCAGGCCGGTATACACCTGCCGTGAGTGCAGCACCGCCGTCTTCTCAACCTCCTCCACCGCTGTCTCAGCCTCCGCCGGCGTCTCAGCCTCAACCGACGTCTCAGCCTCAACCGACGTCTCAGCATCCCCCACCGCCGGCCAACCCGTATGCCAGCTTTTCCCCCGCTCTGCAGCCGAACGGTGCTGCCCCCCTTACCCAGTCTCCGTTGCAAACGCCGGAATCGCTCGATCCGTACGCCAGTACACTGGCTTCCAATACGCTGAGCGCTCCTACCCCTCCAAGTACGGCTTCGAGATACTCGCCGAAACCACCCGGCTCGCAGCTTGGGGCCAAACCTCCAGCGTCCCCGAGATACTCTCCTGCCCCGCCACCATCTGCAGCGCCTCCGCCTCCCCGTAATCGTTATGCGTCTCAACCGAATGGAGTTCCTAGTCATGGGCCACCTCTGCCGTTTCAACCTCGCACGTCTAGCCCTCTGGCCTACCACGAAAAGGTCTCGTACCAACCCCAAGGTCCGTCTGAGAATCAGGCATTGCCAACACCACCGGTCGTGGCGCCTCCTGCAAATGAGATGTATCCAGTTCCAAATGACTCGGGAAGTGTCGGTGCCCCGCCACCTACCAACGTCAATTCTTCCCCGGAGACCTGGTCGCCAGATGCCACTAAAGCTGCCCCAGGCGTTCAGCAACCAACTTCGCCTCCTAAAAGTCGTTACGCTCCTCCGGCCTACGTCGACGAATTCACTAAGCGTCTCGCCCCAATGAGTAGTCCGCCGCCGGCGCCGGTGCCTTCGGTTGCGGAGCCCCAGTTTGTTCCTCCCCGCAGATCGCAGACGCAGTCTCCGGGTCAGCAGACGATGGGTCCACGACTGTCCGTGCCATCGCTTGACTCCCAGCAAAGGCCTGCTTCCGCACATGGCACTAGCTCTCCGACCAAGTCGGTCAGCCCATATGCTCCCTCGCAAATGTCTGTGCACAACCGCACTGTTTCCCAAACGCTTGACTTCATCCCGCCGAGTGACGGGCAGGAGCTGGATCCCCTCCAACGCTGGAAGGGGGCGCCGATCGTTAAGTTTGCGTTTGGTGGCACCGTAACTTCATGCTTCCCTCAGCACATTCCTCGATACACGGCTGGCCAAACCGCGCCGAAGATCAAACCCAGCCCGGGTGAAGTGAAATTACGTCAGCTGAATGACTGGATCCCGGCCGCGGAGAGTATTGTCCAGCATCCGGGGCCTCTGAGAAACAAGTCGAAGAAGAAAGATTTACTGGCTTGGCTTTCCAGCAAGATTGCGGCATTTGAGAATGAGGGCATCGCGGAAGCCGCCCGACTCCATCCGGACCCGCATAAGCGCCATGATGAAAAGGTTTTGTTGTGGAAGATTGTTCGACTCTTGGTTGAACATGATGGGAATTTGGAAGGGTCCGCTGATGTTAAAAGTGCCCTGCGCAATATTATATTCTCGAACTTGCCGCAGAACGTCGACGCTGACCAGACATACGGTGCTGGTCTACCGGCGGTGAACCACTCCCCGATCCCGAATGTTTCATCTCAGCCCGACGCTGCCGATCTTCGGTCGGTGGACAGCATCCGCAATAGCCTTGTCCTCGGTGACCGGGAGAAAGCTGCTTGGAACGCAGTCGACAACCGTCTGTGGGGTCATGCTATGATCATTGCGTCGACTCTCGATAAGTCTGTCTGGAAGCAGGTGGTTCAAGAGTTCGTGAGACGTGAGGTTCGGTCCACCACAAGCAACACGGAGTCTCTCGCAGCACTCTATGAAATTTTTGCCGGAAACGTCGACGAGAGCATTGACGAGCTTGTTCCTCCCTCCGCTAGGGCTGGCTTGCAGATGATCAGCAAGGTCGATGGGCAGGGCCCCGCGAAGGGCGCACTTGATGGTCTCGAAAGCTGGAGGGATACATTGGGTTTGGTGTTGAGTAACCGCAGCCCGGGCGATCACACGGCCCTATTGGCGCTTGGTCGGTTGCTTCTGTCTTATGGCCGTACTGAGGCAGCCCATATTTGTTTCATCTTCTCTCACGCTCCGGTGTTTGGTGGTGTCGATGATCCCCAGGCAGGGGTGGTCCTCCTGGGAGTTGACCACCAACATCTGCCGTCCAATGTCCTGAATGATGATGACGCGATCTTGCTCACTGAAGCATACGAATTCGCCGTCTCAGTTTTGGCCGGTTCGCAGGTGGCCACTTTCCCTCATCTGTTGGCATTCAAACTCATCCACGCCTGGTCCTTAGCGGACCGAGGCCGTACATCGGAGGCTCAACAGTATTGTGATGCCATTGCGGCGTCTTTGAAAGCTAGCACGAAACCATCTGGCTATCACAACCAGCAGTTGTTTTTCGGTGTGGACGAGCTCAGCGCCCGCCTCAGACAAACAACTACCGACGCCGGTTCTTCTTGGATCTCCAAGCCGAGCATGGAGAAAGTGTCGGGCTCGATGTGGGCTAAATTCAATAGTTTTGTCTCAGGCGAAGACAGCGATGCCGTGTCGACCGGCTCCGGGAAGGCGGGAGATCAGGATGTCGGGCCTTTTGCAAAGTTTTCGGGCACCCCTACCGTCAGCCGTTCCCCATCAGTAACGGACCTATATGGCTCGTACCCTATGGCTGCTCCCCAGCCGGCCCCTGGTAGTGGCCCTTCACGGTATCAACCAGCCAATCCATATGCCCCGAATCCTTCGCCCGAGCATTTCCGTGGTGGGAGGTCATCACTCGACTCCCAGAGATCGTCTTCTTTCCAATACCCGCCCGGGCAACGACGAGGTTCGCAGGATCCATCAACGCCGATCGACAGCAGCTTTTACCAGGGAGGATCGATACACAATTCCCCGTCCGCTATGGGCTATCAATCAACGCCGCCTCAAACGTCTTATATGCCTCTTGCACCGGTCGATGAGGACACGGCTGCTCAATCATACCCGGGAGTGTCCATTGCGCCGGTACAGGGCTCTCATGGCACTGCGTCGTCTTATCAACCCTCTGGCTACGAGCCCGTTAGTCAACCATTGAGCCAGATCCCACCACCGCCAACCCAGACGGACGGCGGCTACACGGACGGCGGCTACATGCCACCTTTCAGTGGCGGTGGCGGTTATGAACCCCCGTCGACCGACGCCAGCCCCCCGTCGGTACCCGAAATCACGGAAGAGTCTGTGGATGAGCCGACGAAAAAGAAACCTTCCATCATGGATGACGATGACGATGACATTGCAGCTCGTGCAGCGGCGATCCAAAAGGCCGAGAAAGAGCGCAAGGACCGGGAAGCGGACGAAGCCTTCAGAAAGGCCGCCGAGGAAGATGGTGAGTTCCCTGTAACAGCCATCCAGCAAGACTTACCTTTGCTAACCCATATCGTCTACAGCTAAAAAGCCTGCTCCGGCGAAGAAGGGCTGGTTTGGCGGGTGGTTCGGCGGAGGCAAGAAGGAGTCGGACAATGCTCACACCGGAGGTCCAATCCGTGCCAAGCTCGGCGAGGAGAACTCCTTCTACTACGATACTGAGTTGAAGAAATGGGTCAACAAGAAGGATCCCAACAGTGCCACCGTGGCCCGTGCGACACCGCCGCCGCCCAAGGCCATGCCTAGCAGGACCGCCAGCGGTAGTAGCGCATCACCCTCAGTGGGGGGCGCCTCTCCGATGTTGGCACCGCAGGGTCGGCCTTCTTCGTCCGCGGGTGGTCCTCCGTCGCTCTCCAGCAGCCCAGCACACTCAACGCTCGCGCCGCCTCCGATGCTCGGCGTTACTCCCCGATCGGTTTCGACCGGTGCCCCTGTATCCACACCCCCGGATGCAACCGCTGGACCACCCCGGCCCGCGTCGTCGCTGAGCCACGCTAGCTCCATTGATGATCTCCTCGGAGCGCCTACGGCGCGTAGAGGCGCCGGTCCGAAGGGCAAGAAGAAGGGTCGGTATGTGGATGTGATGGCGAAATAAAACTCCCAAAAAGCACTTCTACATTCCTGTCTCTTAACTGAGCCATTGGATCATCCCTCTCTCTTCTGCCTATACCTCCTGGAGACGACCGTTGCGTTTTGGTTTGATTCTTTCTATAGAACAGGGCCGTGTTAGGGATTGCACCATCTCTGTCTTGCATACTGTGTCCCTTGCGGGTGCATGGCTGTCTTCTGAGGCGTTTGTGCATGGCTCTTTATCGCTTCTCTTTTTTTCTTCCTTTTCATTCTGTACTTTTATAGGCCCTTACATACTATGAGCGGTGCTTTTTTCTTTTCATTTCCATTTCCATTTTCATTTGCTTCCCCCTCCCCCGTTACATGCTTCCCTCAGTGTGTTTATGATCCCCTGCTCTGTTTTGTTTCAAGTCTGGCGAAGCTTGCCTGACCGACTGACTATTTCTGGTCGGATGAAGTGTTGTTTTGGCTTTTGTTTGCTTGCTTCGGGCATGATTCTTAACTATGCTCTTTCACTACTGTAATAATTCTATACCTTATACTAGTACCTATTCATGATATAATGTCGATGTCTGCGTGCGATGTGTTTTACAGATAGCCTGGGCTGCTAGGCGGCGTACGAGTTTATATAGTACTGGGGAAGTGGATACTGTTAGCTTCGTCGTGTTGCTTTCTCCTATCGGAGAATGGACTTACCGTTAGGCATGAGTCTTCGCCGTTCCAGCTCCCGGGTAGGTAGACGTAGAGGATGAGGGCTGTTTCGTGAATGAAGCCTATATATAATCCGAATTAGCTTAAATAGATTAACATGGAAAAGATGAACGAGAGAATGGGAAACTCACAAGCAACCACCTTCGGACTCAATCTCCCCACACTCAGAACCCGCCCCCAGTCCTTCCCATCGATCCGCACCTTAGCCCACCCAGCATCATCAGCCGGATCAAACCCGCGCATGCGCTCACTAGGCAGCTGCTCGATCTCCTCCGGAGACAACTGCCCCGGATCCAGCGGCGGATTGACCAGATCGGTCCAGACACTCGAGATGCTCAGCGCGTCGGTCCTGATCCCCAGCCGCAGCGACCCGTGCATATTGGCCGACAGCTCCAACTTGGGCGAAGCGGCCGCCGAAGCCGCCACGGCGCTGCTTCCAGCCGAGGCGCGGGCATCGGCCGCGAGCTTGGTAAAGCGCTCGGAGATGCTCTTCAGCTGGAACAGACTGGGCAGGATGATGTGCACGTCCGGGTCGCGACAGCGTGGCTCGTGCAGGCCCTCCACGGCTGTCTCGTGCAGCACTTTCACGGGGATCTCCTGCGTGATGACGGTTTCACGCTCGCGCGGGCCGGACCCCCCACTTTCGGGCCCGGTGGCCTCTCCTGCGCTCGCGGTGATTCCGATCGCGTTGGACCCCGCTGTCCAGGAGGAGGCGTGCACTGTGAGCGCTAGGAGCGGGATGTTGCCTTTTTTGGTCAGGCGCAGCTGTGACGTGGTCGCTGTTACGGCGGAGCGAAGGGCGCGGTGCAGGGCGCCGACGGGAACTTCAAGGTTGATTACGCCGGAGTTGGATTCGAGGATGTAGGTGGATTCCTCGAAGATGGCTTCCTGTTTTGGGAATTGAGTTTCTGGGCAATGTCTTTTGTACAGGTGGGGGGCGGGGGTATGTTACCACTGGGAGTTGAGCCCAGACTTGGGTCCCTTGGTCGGGGATGATCGTGAAGCGGACGACGCCATCCTCCAGGCGCATCCAACAGACCTTTCCCAGCGACGAGAGGGAGGCTGTGAGTTCTGTTTGGGAGGTTGGTTATCTAGTGGGCTGGAATAGGAATAGGACGACACGTACTGCTGAACGTGGGAACGTGGGTTAGCTGAGTGCGAAAACGCATGGTGATGTCGCGCCTGCTGTCATGTCATTGCCTGTTGGGAGGAGCCTAGCACACGATCATTCCATCGTGAAGTGGAGTCATGAATCGATCGGATTGATTCGATGTTGAAGCAGAAAGCAAAAACGTCCGGGCTGTAATGGACGGTATGGCGGGCGGTGGTCCCGTGATTGGCTGTCATGGAGCTTGTGTGGAGAACTCGATGCTTTCCATTCCAGTCGTCTTGATCTACTTCTATCTTGTACAGAGTACTCTCTCTCACTTCATTCCCGATTTTCTGCTGCTATAGGGATATAGACATTAAGAACAGGGATATGATTCAAAAATAACTCTGGAGCAGTGATCCTGCAAGGCTGTTGCCTACTCGAGTGTACTCGGTACAGTCTAGACTTCAGCACCATGTCAATGCTAGTGGCTTTCTGGTCAAGGGCGAACCCCCTACCTCAGCACTGCCTCTGATTTGAATCAGGTCTGACGAGCTGTCTGCATTTAGAACAGTGTCGACACTGGTATTTTGCTACTGAGCGACGAAATAGTCAACTTTCTACCCGGTCTGAAGGCACTGGTCCGATCTACTTTCTGAAACCAAGGTAACGTCTTTGACAAATGTCTTCTGGAATCGGTCCTCCGTGGGATTGCGGGTGGCTGCGAAGTTCAAACAAAAGCACCAGGTGGTTTCAGTGGCAAACGTCCGATCTGCAAGGGGGAGCGACGGCTGTCGATCAACGCCTCTGCTCCTTGGCCCTCACGTCGCTGATATCGTAGGGGGGTCGAGGAACCAAAAGATGGCTGGGTGGGAAGCATTCGACGCGATCAAACGCTGCACCTTCCCGGGCCAGGGTCAAGCAAGGTGATCTACCCACCTGGTCTACGGAGTCAACGGCGATATCGTGACAACCCGATGGCTGGAATCAGTTTTGCGGAAGAAGACGGACAGTCTCGTGCAGTCTCGTGGGACGGATCGATGAGCTTGGGCCTGGACATTTTCACGACGGATTCCTCATGCACAGGCCACAAAACCACCACAGAATGGTCACGGAGAAAGACCCCTCTGGCGGGCGCCAATGTCGTGCATCAGCATCCTGCAATGTTCCCCCTGACAGGCGTGGAAAGATTGGGGATGAGCGGAGTGGAGCTGAAGAGAGACAAAGACAGTGGACGCGCGCGCGAAACACCCACCGAGGGGGAACGAAAAATAACCCAATAAATCAATAAGATACACAGTCGGACAGCCTGGGCCAATCATTGCGATCACAGTGATCGACCAGAATCAATCTGCTGCAAATATTATTGGGGAGAAATATCGATAGTCTCCTGGACTAATTAGAATATTAATTTACTTGCAGGAGCCAAAGTCCCCATCGGACGCAGAATGGATCCTAAGTCTCCCCTTTTCAGTCGATTAGGGACTCCACCGACGCGTCGCGGTGTTAAATTAGGGTGAGTATCAATGGAGTATCCTCATTACGTATCGGTACTCTTGCTAATTAACCCCCCGGGGGGTCTATCGATCTAGTTGGTGGTGGTAGTGCGCAAAGTGGGTTGGGTTGGACACCTTCTAAGGCCCCTTCAGGAAAAGTCTCAACCCGCCTGGAGTTCCACTCACTGTAAGCAACGGTTCGTTCGCCTCATCTTCTCCTCTTCCTCTTCTCTCCTTGTCGACCTTTTTCTTTCTTTTCTTCTTCTTCTTCTTCTTCATTCCATGTACAACATCTTCAACGACTCTCTCCTCTCCCGCTGGATCTCGCCGATTTCGCCCGCAGGTCCCCTCCTCCACGTCCGGTTTCTAATTTTATCCACTCGCAGGGGCCAAACGTCTCCCTCGTTGTCCCTCATTCAGCGTGTTCAGCTTCTCCCAGCCAACGAGATTTCGGTTTGGGTTCGATCGGTGTGATCTATCCAAACGGTCTCGCCTCCATTGTCTGGTCGGCTTTATTATCCTGCGGTCTTCCCACGTCGATCTCGCCAGACGCGGCTTTCATCGGACTCGCCACGCGATACCTCGGCCATAAAACGGACCCATCGTACTGTGTCTCATCCTTCTTGTGGGCGCTGGTGGAATCGCGTCTCAGCATGCTATCTTTTCAGCGGTTCACTTTTGCGCTGATGCTTGATACTGCAACTCGACCTCCGTCTTCGAAAACGCGTTAATTGAATCCGTACCGAGCTCTCCGCTGTCAGCTGAGAATTCTTCGAAATCACCGTCCTCGGGACTGTCGCCCTCCCACCCCGTCTTGTTTCGATATGGCCGTCGACCCCGTTGGCGTTTGTCGGCCTCCCGTCCAGCTCTCGCCCACGGCGCTTCGGACACCACCCCCGCGAGCCCAGTCGCCGGACCGTTCGTCCGTGCCGAACTACCAGACCCTTGATCCTCTCCTCCGTAGTCTCTCCCCCGAATCCACGCTCAAGGCGCTCTCCTCGACCGACGCTGTCCCCCGGGATGAGAAAGCGGCCCACGATATTCTGTCGCGAAGCATCTCTCAGGTCTCTCCGGCCGAACGAGCGCTGGGCATCCGCGCGGCCGTAGCGGCCCAACATCTCAACCTGTGGTACAGAGAAATCCAGTCATGGTCCTGGCCGAAGCGAGCCGATGTGCACCTGGGAAAGGGCTTTGTTCCCCCCACAGATCCCGCGGAGGAGCATTATGGGGGTCTTCCAGCGGCTGTGGTCGCCGAACACGAAAAGCGCATCGAGGAGATTCGGGATGGCTTGGATAGCTTGGATGTCGATGAGCTGAAAGAACACGTGCTCAATGCCCACATTCCAGCGCGGTCTCGCCCGTCGTCAGCCAACAGCACCGTGTCCGTGCCGCCGCCCCTCAGTTATGTGCAATTAAGCGACTTTACCGCCGTCATTACCGCCACCATTCTCCGCGTCCTGCCCCTCCTCTCCCGCCTGAATAGCCTTCTCGCAACCTGGGATGTGCGACTGCTGGTCCTCCGCCAGGTGCCCGGCCTCCTACGAGGTCTGCATCGCGCCCGGTCGGAACTGGATTCGGCTTCGGCGCTGCTGAAGTCGTCGCAACCCCCGGGCGAACAAGATGTCCTGTATTCGAGGGCAAACTACCACGCGAAGCGCGTGGCTTTGGAATCCACCGTCCTGTCCGCCGGCTGCAGAATGGACCGCCTCCTGGATGCGCTCGAAGGCCGAGAAGATTCATTACCAGAAAGTTGGATCGACGACCTGGAAGCCATCGAGGCGGATTTTGGGACCTGGGTCATGGAAGCGGAAAAACGTGCGGTCGAGAATGAATGGCGCCGCATGCTGACCAACACCAAGAAGGACACGATGCAGCCGGAACTGAGCCAAGGCTCGTCAGATGAATCGATCAGCAAGGGCGAAGATGCGGAGCGATCAATCCGTGCTGCCTCCGAGCCGGTTTTGCAAACCGCGCGCCCTTCCCACATGGAAACCATCGAGGAAGAGGTTCTCAGCCCCGTTGAGCCTGTTCCTTCCCGCCAAGATCATGACTATCTCAGTGTTGCGCCTGCGCAGACTACCGTCGCTCCCAGTGTCCTTGAGACCCCACCTTCTCCGTCCGATCGTCATGCGCCCCAGGTCCCTCTCGAAGAATCAATCACGAAGCCGCAAGAAACCCCCTCTATCCCTGAGCCTGTGGTGGATGATGATGCTGTTGCCGATTCTATTTCTGCCACTTCTGGCTCAGATTCCACCGATTCCAGATCCGCATCCCCCATGCAGTCAGATGAAAACCCTGCCGCGGAAACGGTCTCTGCTCTCCCGGATAACCGCATCGATACCCCTAATTCCCCTATAACAAACACTCCAGATGCCAGGCCCACTGAACCCGAGTCGTCTGAGAACGAGTCTCGAGCTCGGGAATTGTCACCGGATTCTATTACTCACAAAAAGGACGCCACTCCTGATAGTCCCCTCGTGTCTGATTCTGCCCCGGACTCGGAAGCCTCTAGCAATCAGCCTTCTTCCCCAGTCGACCGGAACACCACCGATGTCGTGGGCCTTGCACCTGGCCTAACGAACGAAGATGATGTGGCTTCGGATAATTCTTCCTTGTGCAACGAACCGGCGCCTATGGAAGAAACTTCGCTGCCAGTCGAGACGTCTTCCGAAGAATCTGTCCGCAGTACGAATGACGACCAATCATCATCCTCGGCCTCGAACAAAGCGGAAAATACATCGGGTCTGTCTCAATCGCAGCCACTCTCTCACAGGGAGTCTTCCTTGGTCCAGGAGGATGTCAGAGACTCTAAACACCAGTGTCCATTGGAACAGTCTCGTCTTTCGACAGTGCAGGATGATGTCCCTGTCCGCGGTCAGACGGACGCCCAGAGCGCAACGCAGCATCCCGACAGCACCGCCAATCTCCTGCTTTCTCCCACGGCGGTTGAGCCGGAGAAAACTTCCGAGTCAGCCACGTCTGGAGCTGTGCAGGCCGAGGATCCTCGTCCGCTTGATGATGCCTCCAGTCGGTTACATGTCCCATCACCCGACAAGGCAACTGCGCTGCCAGATATCACCGCCCGAACCACGCCAACCGAGACACCTGCCGTCGACCTAGGCAATCAGCCTTCTCCTCGGTCGATTACTCCCCCACCTGAGCGTCACCAAAACTCGGTGTCCCCGGTTGATGAGAAGCGGCATGCAAACCCTGCATCCCACGGGCACGACAACGAAACTCTTAACCGGCAACCCAAGAAGCCACTGGAAAGCCCTATCAAGCTGTCCACGGGCCGACCAGGTCGTGCGAGTCTTGGTCAGAACACCAATCCTCGCGTGCGGCGCGAGTCCAACATTTCTGCAGGGACCTCCGATTATCCCTCGCTAGTGTCTAGCCCAGACATCCGGGAACAGCAGACTACGTCGTCCAACGGAACCCCTCTTGCTTTACAGACACCCCCCAACGTTCAGCCGAACTATCGAGCAACTAGCCCTACGCCGCCGAAAAGCGCTCACACGCTGCGGGAAGACCGCCTGGTCCGCCTTGACAGCCAAAAGAGGACTCCCCCGACGGCATTCAAGCACAACAGAGCATTGAGCCTTCCTCTCGAGCGCTTTATCAACGAAAGCATGAATTTCGACTACGACCCCGAGAGTGGTGACGATGCGGATACTTCTCCGGCGGCTCAAAGAGCCACTAGGGCGTCTGCCGACCTGTCTTTCCAGACAGAGCAACAGCCGGTAGACACAATCCACCACAGATCGTCAACACCGACAAATGGTTCTCGGCGTCTTGCCAGAGGTCGTCTGGAGCCTCCCCTTGAAGAGACCAGGGCGCAAGGATCGGTTAACACCCAGAAAAGGCTTCTCAACGCCTGGGAGCACAATAAAAACGCCTTTGTTAGGAATTCTTCACCTGAGGCCATGCACGCGGAACCCATCGTCGCCAAACACTCGACTACCACTCGGTTGCGGAAACAACTGACGACTCACCCAAGCCTTGAAAGCATTGGTTCCTACAGAACTAAACCGCGACCCGCCGGAGAAGGTCCGGCGTATTCGGTGCCCAAGGCAGGCTCCCGATCCTCTACCCCCACCAACCAGCTGAGGAAACCGAGAGACCATCTGGATGAGAAGATCAGCTCCATCCTGACAACCATCCCCACGCGTATTCGTCTGATGTCGTCCGAAGAGAATCCCAATGATGGTCGTTCCGTGAGCTCATCCCTGCCCATGAAGGCAAGAGAACGCTTCCGTTCTGTATCGCCACAGGACCCCCCGTCTCGCAGCAGCACCCCTGCTCCCTCCCTCATGCTCATGCCAGCAATGCCACGCAGAAGGCTGTCTCATGCGCCGGAAGAGGGCTCCGTGAAGCTTTACCACCTCCACCAGAACGGAAAGTCTGCCCCGACCAAGCTTTTCGTGCGAGCTGTGGGTGAGAACGGCGAACGTGTGATGGTGCGTGTTGGGGGTGGATGGGCCGATCTGGGTGAATACTTGCGAGAGTATGCTATCCACCATGGCCGTCGCCATGTTTCCGAGACTCCCCGCGTTGAGGTTGAAGGGCTATCATCCCGTGGCTCCACCCCAACTGGGTCCCCAGGCAATCGACTCAGCCCCAGCGGCAATGGCCGCACCACCCCCTCTCGGCCGCGATCCGTCATTAGCAACCGGCCAGCGTCGTCTCTAGACGTCCGCAAAAAGCGCCGTCCGTCTAACGTCTCAGACGTGACCGATTTCAGGGCCGCCAGTGCCGGGGAGGCCTTGAACCTATCATTTTCTCCCATGTCATCTATCTCGCGCAGGCGACTCTCCGTGTCGTCGAACGCTTCCTTCGGCGCTACATCCTCTGTGAGCGAGGCCCGCCATGCCAGCAGTGGCTCTCCAGCAGTCCCCCTCGGACTCGCGGGGCCGACACCGCGCTCCAGACAGGTCTCCATGACTCCCGAGAGCGAGGCGTGGGTGGAGGACGTCCTTGGACAAGCCCGAAGAAGCTCGTCTCGAAAGCCCTCCAGATGCAATGCACCAGCCCAGGAGCCAGAGCCCATCCCAGTCAAAGTCCCAGGCTTACCAAAGTCTCGAAGCATCAGTGACATTGGCAAAGCCGGGTCAAGCCGACGAATCGCATTGCGAGGGCTAGGGAACCGGTGATTCCGACATCTTTCTTCCTCTTTACCAATACCTATCGAACTCTCCCCCCTTAACCTCCTCACCTCTATTTCGCGACTTCTATTTTCTTCTTGAGTTATTGCTGTGTCTACTAGCATTGGCGTTTGCTGGTCACAGGCTTTCAGGTGAACCGGGTTATTATTGCATTGCGTTGCGGAACAGCGGATTTTCTTCTCGCATTTTTATTCTTTATCCCTTATTTCATTTTCATTTGCAGGAGGAAAGGAGCATTTTGCATGGCAGCGCTACCTTTTTTGCTTTTCTTCTTTTATGTCTTTTTCTCCTTCTGCAGTTAGACTTCGGTCTTTCTTACTCTTCTTCTTGCATTTTTTTGTATTTCTCTTTGATGGGGTTGCGCACTGTCACACAGTCACACCCTCTGGCATTATTGGAAGTTTGTTCTTGCTTGTCCTGGGACCATTTATTTACCCTTTTTTTTTTTTTTTTTTGCATTCTGAGCAGCCAGCATTTTTTTTCTTTCTTGGCTAGGGGTCATTTTTTGGTTGATTTTCTTCTTCTTTTTGTTCCTTTTTAAAAATGTTCAGATAGCTAGATACCCTCCGGTTAGGTTCCGTGTCCATTGCAATTTTTGGTTTATATATTTTGGTGTCTTTCTTTCTCGGTAGTGACTAGGTAGGTATATAGGTAGGTAGCATAGCATAGATTTGCGGGGCTAGCGTGTGCATATCAATCAATTATCAATTATTAAATCAAAGTATATCAAAGTATGGAGGACATTTTGAATGTGTTTTCTTTAGCTTGTTCCCATAATATAATATGAACTAAAATTTGTTTCCTATCATATCATATACCAAGCGGTGAGTTATTTACTTAGACTTGGGCAATGTAAGACAACACCATTCATTCATTGTCTTTCTTGTCTTGGCCATTCGGCCATTTGAATACGGCGGAGAAGAAGAAAAAGAGAAGGAGGAAGAACTCGTGGTCACGTTAATATTGGAAAGGGAAGAAAGACACAACACAAGTAGTACTCGAGTGCAAATATCATCGACCAATAACGCCGGCAATCCCAGATTGAGCCAAATCCTGCTTTACCACCCAGTAAAAGATATCCTAGCGATTATAGCGTGTATAATTTCATTCATTTCAACGGGGACGATGCTGTGTGAAGCAGTGTCCAAAATGCAGTTCGGAGGGAGCGTGTAGATGGTGTGGAATATGAAACCATGTTAAGATGATTCCGATGACGGAGTTTTCCAGAAGAAGTCCTTCTTGAGTAGGTCTCTGAGCTCCGGCGAAATGACTGCTGGTTTCGAGTTGTCCTGCGGGCTTGAGCTGGAAGGCCCGGCGTTGACGCTGCTGCTGCGGCCGGTGGCGCGCGCCGGTCGCTGGGGTGACTTGCCTTTGTTGGGCTGAGCGTCTTGGATGGGTTTCCGTTGGTGGGCGGTTGAGGGGGCAGGGAAGTTGTTTTTCTTGTCGATGGCTTGGACGGCGCGCTCGAAACGGTGGAAGATAGACTCCGCGCGGGTGAGGATCGGGATGAGTTCCATGGTGTTGGAGAGTTCGTTGACTTGGGGGTGGATGTTAGTGAATGTTGATGCTGTGGGTGGCTGGTCTGTGTTACTTACTGTATTTCAGGACTTCGTCAAAGTGTTTCAGATGATCCATGATTACATCGCGGTGCTTCTCGAGAATTGCCATGGCAATGAATAGGTGGAAGCTGCTGGAGAAGTAATCGGTCCATAAAGCCTCCCAGAGCCGTAGGACGTCACACCATTCGAACTCGCGCTTGTACCAGACCAAGAACATGCGGAAGAAAAAGAAGAAATTCGTGCTGTCGGCAGACTGAAGGTGGAGATAGAGCTGGGGATCCATGAGTTGAACGAGGTGGTCTAATGTCAGCAGTTGCGCCCGCATGCCGGACTGGTCACGGAGGAAATTGCGCTCCTGTTGGATGGCGTAAGTCAAAGTGTCTGGTGAATATAGGTAGTAGTGCATTTGGAGACATACCATCCGGTCCATGAATCCGACAAATCCCCAGAATGCCACGGCGTCGTCCTGCATTACCGCGTATATAGGCGCCAACATGTCACTCATGCCTTGGACGTATCCTAGGTCAGGATTGTATTCGTTGTATGTCAGGAGCATGTCTTTCATCTGCTCGAGGTGCACGTTGGTTCCGACATCTGCAAATGGAGAGTCGGGATCGGGATGGGGAATGTCTTCCCCTGCAAAGAGGGGGATCGTACGATCGGTCCGGTGGACATCCTTCTCTGTGGGATCCGGTGGAATTAGCACTCAGGTACAGACTCCAACGCTGGCGACCTTACCGATACGATTCCGTTGTTCCTTCCAATAGTCATGCTGCTCCGGGTCCGAAGAACCATCGATCATTTTCTCCCACCAGGTGCCCTTCAATCGAATGTACTCGTCACGTTTGGAATTCATCAACGCTTGCCGCTCGTCGCGGCTACTGTCCCAAGAGTACACCCCGAGGAGGAAGAGCCAGGCTTCTTTCCGGACCCCATCGTTAGGCTCTAAACCGCCGTGGAAGATTCTCTCCTTGACCTCGTCCACGGTCACTTGCAACCGGCCGGTATTCGGGTCAAAAAACTGCTCCCACTCCTCCAAAGTAACGACCTTGCGCCGCTCGTTGATCGACAGCATCCCTGTCTCCATGTCTAGAATCTCGAAATCGCCCACGGAGCTGTTTTCCATCTCCAAGACATCTTTCGCGGTCCATATCCGCTGGTTCTTCTCCCGCTCACTCTGCTCTGAGAGGCTCATAGCCCACCGGGCAAGATAAATCCTAGCGCTGTCGAACTCATCCTGTAGCGTTTGGATCTCCGGGGTTTTCATCAGGCGACGGACCTGCGGCGGGATCATTTGATTCTCAGCAAGGTCGTTGGCGGTTCGTCGTGTATATGTGGTGATCTTGCTTAGTTGCTCAAGGACCTTCCAGCGGGTCTCCTTGAGGGCCTTGGTAAAAGGGTCCATCACCGCGTCGCGAGGAGCGCTTCCACTAGGTTGCGTCGGGTTCGCAGGCTGGCCCCGAGCCTTTGCAACCGATCCGCCAGCCGTGAGGGGTTGTCCGAATGAAAGCCGGTCCTCGTCAGATGGGTTGATCAGGTAGACGCTATGGTCAACGGCAGAGCGCTGTACCTCCACATACTTCCGCAGCCAGCGCAAGACCTCGTCGCCACCCCAGAAAACATTTCCGTCTTCCCCAAACGGGTCAAAATTCTCCCGGGTCCTCCTCTTCTTTTGTAAAATCGTCGACTCGCACTCCGTGTCATGGAAGAAGAGCGCGGGGAAGCTATCGCCGGCCCGGGTATTGATCACGAGACTACCGAACCACCACCCCAGACTTGGAGGGCGCACGAGCAACGAGTAGACTTCGGATAACGGCACGGCGAAAGCATAGAGTCCGATCGTGTCCTTGTAGTTCGTCGTCGTGGGAAGAGGCGGTACTAGGTATTTTTGTCGCGGTTCCGCGGAGTCATCTGACAGATCGACCTTGACATAGGTACTGTAAGCATCGCCCAGGGAAGACTCGGGCACCCAGGCCAGGAGATAGGAGGAGGTATCGGAGTCACTTGGCGGGCTCGCGGATCGGGGCTCCCCTCGAGGAGCCAAGGGTCTTTGTTGGATGAGGGCGATAAATCCGGGGATATTATCTTTGGAGGACGGAGTGGGATGAACGTAGACCTATAGAAATTGCAACGGACCGATCGGACTGGTCAGTAAAGGCACCCGGGAGAACGCGATCGAGCTGCAGGGCGCACCTTGCTCTTCGAGAATAGGAGTTTCACGCCTCTCCGGGTCTGGAGGTGGGATATTGTGCTGTAGTCGCCCTCATCCTGGTCACTGACGTCGTAGAAGGACGCAGTGGGGGACGCCGGAGGGGTGTAGTTGGGCCCGGTACCAGCCATACTAGAAGTGTGAGATGGATGAGAGGGTATCCTCGGTCTATAAAGGGATCAGAGGCTGTTCATTCTATAAACAAACTGTATGATACGAGACGATGTGAATCAGGAGGAGAAGGGAGGTGGAGAAGAATGCAGGGAAGGACGTTGAGGCAAAACGACGTAATCCGGTCGATCATCTTATCCTCACCTGATTGCGGCATGTGATCTCCACTCTTATCGGTCTTGTCTGTTCCACCTCGACTGGTCAACAATCAACCATTTGTCGCTGGAATAACAAGGATCGTACAATGGACGATTCAGTCTTGGTGTTGTTGAGAAGTCTTCCAGAATGAAGAGGCTCTTTCGTGAGATCCATGTCTTTGCCACCGGTAGGGATGATAATGAGCCTCCAGGCAGCAGCAATCCATCAGTCGATCCACCGGTTACCAGTCACAGCAGCCAATGCGCTTTTTCCGATTCCTTTCGCCTTGAAGGATCACCATTGCTTTGGTGTAGTGGAACTGACTGTGGGTTGTTTAGAATGGCTTCGTGGGCGATATCCAAGCCAACACTATTAAGCTGAGGACTGGAACAACTGGGTATCAAGCAACTTGGCTTGTCATTGATCAATATTTTCTAACCGTGGGTGACGGTCTTGCTTCGATTATTTTGATGGAAGGTATTTGGAATTCTTGTGTATGTCAATCTCGTGGAGCCTATATTCATCCATTGACCAGAATCTAGAGAATGGCGTCCCTTTCAGAACTCACCAAGGGAGATATATACCTGATGAATAGGACATGCTAAACCTCTCATATTAATATTGATATTCCTGAATGTGATACGATGGCGATTCTGCAGGGTTCTCGATGTGGATCTAGCCAGGCATTATGTCGTTGTCTTGACGAGAGTAACCATGCGTTACTATCAGGGACTAAAAACAGTTTGATATAGCTAGCAACCGAGAGTATAACAGGCAGAACCCCGGTCATCACTCGCACGAGACGCACATGGCTTAGTCTTCAGTTTCCACGAGAACGCTCACGGACCATACTCTGTGCTGTAGTTGTCAACAGAACTGCCTACATCGGTAGGTCTATCATGGCTCGTACCACACACCTTGGGTAGGTCCCAACTTCCAAACAGCGCAACATCTCGTTGCGAGAAGATGAAAGTGAAATTGAACTGTTTCCTCTCATGTTCAATCCATCCATCAATCACATAATGAGTGTCACTTCGGGATCTTGTAACCGCTTCAGGAAAGGATACGCCTGGCCAATGGGAGATCTGGATGACCAGGATGGCCTCAGACCGATCTACAGGAGGTAGGTACCAGGCCGTTGGAATATATAATAATCGTTGTTACAATGGACTCGATCGTCTATTGCCTGGTCGTACAAGGAGATTTTTCAATGCGTTTCTATCTAAGTCTCCAGTTTGAGAGAACCGACCACCATGTCTGAGCTCGCCCGCACTCTGCCAGCATCCTGGTACTGTAGCCCCCAGCTGTATCAGCTTGAAAAGAGAGCGGTCTTCATGAAGGTCTGTTTATCGGATCCACCCAAATCGTACGCCTGACGTGCCTTCTCATACATCTATAGTCATGGTATCTTCTGGGCCCAGTGACCAGATTCTGCAACGTGGGGGAGAAAATCGAGTATGAGGTGGCTCAGCAGCCCATCCAGGCCTTCCGAAGCTCTGGGGAGACACCTTTTCCGGACGCAGAGGAGATCCAGGTGGTGTGCGCCAAAACGGTGGGTACAGTGAACGGCTGCTGAAAGCGCCGGTCTAACAAGGAACCGCAGGAGAAACCCCTTCGCTTCCATATCACAAGCACCGGTCTGGTCTTTGCGACGGTGTCGGACGATGCTCCCAACTTCGACGAATTCTTCCCCGACCTGGAACCGCTGCTGGCCAAGGTGGACTTCACCCGACTGCCCTACAAGCGGAGCATCAGCTACGAGGGACGCTTCAACTGGAAGACCATGGTGGACGGCTACCAGGAGTGTCTGCACTGCCAGTACACGCACCCGTCCTTCTCGGTCTACTACCCGCCGACGTCATACATGGTCCACAACCACAAGAACTTCTCGCAGCACATCGCCGATCCCAACAAGGCGGACGACGGGCTGTTCCTCTACTTCTTCCCCAACTGCACGCTGAACGTGTACGGCGGAGGCATGTCGTCGTTCCGCGTCTGTCCCACCGAGGACCCTAATGTGACCCGCATGGAGTTCGACTACTACCACATGGAGTCGGGCGACAAGTTCGAAGACTACTTTAAGTTTGTGCGCCAAGTGGCCTTGGAGGACTTTGAGCTGTGCGAGAAAGCCCAGCACAATCTCGGCAAGGGGATCTATACCGAGGGCATTCTCAATCCGGAGAAAGAAAATGGCGTGTCGCGTTAGTATCCGTCTCTTTGTCTTGTCTATTTATTTGAGACTATCTTGGATGACATCAACTGACTCGTCAAGACTATCAAAACCGCGTCTTTGAGATGGTGTGTCAGCAGCATGCGAAGGATCAAGAACGCCCCAAGGCTGACCAGCTGACGGAGTCAGAGAGGCATCCTGGACACATCGAGGCTGCTGCGTGATAGGTAATAAACCTCAGAGGAATCATTAGGGTGACAGTTACTTAGTCTTTAGTAATGAGAATAGCAATAGTGTCTTTTGTTGGACTCAGATACGGTAAGAGGAATAAGAGCAGTTGTTTTCTAGACTGGTATTGGAGCAATACATGCCCCGTAGACACTACTATCAACTTCGAAGCACGACAGTTAAGCAAAGACGAACACTGGAAAACGCCTCCCAATCTGGCAACATAATGAGGGGCAACTACCATTTGCTGTCTCCAGCTCCCCCGGTGGGCCTAGAACTGTCAATGTCATTCATGGCGGAGATGATGATCTGCGCCTTTCTTTGGAGCACTGATATCGTTCACCATCGTCGAGTTGCATAAAGCTTCCCTCATGCCCCTCGACACATCCTCCATACTCGCGCAAGAGATTTACGGTTCGTTCAAGACCGACAGGCCCTCTTGGTCATTCGTTGCAGCCAGTTGATATTCCGTTCATCATGGATAGCTTTAGTGCGATTCTGCTCGCCTTTGTGGCGGGGATCATATTTCTCTACCAGCCCTGGTCACAGCCAACACTGTGGAGCACCAAGCCACTCTACTCCAGGGAGTCCACAGCAACTCGACCCACCTTAAACGCATCAGCATCGTCAGCCCACGGGGTAATCAAGGAGCCGGATCTCCCGTCTGACTGGCTCGTGGGCAGCCAGACTTTCGAGCTAGAGAGACGGGCCATATTCAGCAAAGTATGTCCCCCCCATCACCAGGACAATAAAAATAAAAGAAAAGAGAAAAGAGAAAAGAAGCACACCCAGTAGACAAACCCCAAAACCTAACTCAACGCACAGACCTGGATCTGCCTCGCCCACCGCAGCCTGTTCCGCAAACCGGGCGACTACCATTCCTTCGAGCTAGCAGGGTTCCCCCTCTTCCTCATCCTCAGCAAAGACGGCGAAGTGCGCGCATTCCACAACGTCTGCCGTCACCGCGCCTACACAATCACCAAGAAGGAGAGCGGGTCGACGCCTGTGCTGGGCTGTCGCTACCACGGCTGGAGCTACAACACGTACGGCGCGCTGATCAAGGCCCCGCACTTTGACGGCGTTCCAGGCTTCGACAGGTTGCAGAACGGTCTGTTCCAGATCAACGCGCTTACAAGCGAATCCGGGTTTGTCTTTGTCAATTTGGAGGCCGGTCCCGTGGTGGGGGGGGCGGATGTGGGTCTGCTGGATGCTTTTGCGGGGAGAGGTGGGCTTGCGCCGTTGCCTGTCTCGCCTTGGGTGGCTGGGGAGTCTGTCGAGGGGGCTTTTAATTGGAAACTTGGAGGTGAGCCTTTTACCACGCCTGCTTTTGGGGAGCTACCGAGGTATGGTATGTACTGACATGTTACTCGGTATCATGTAGTCAAGCTGCTGCACTTGGACGTCCAACGGCTGGAAAAAGAGATTGCGCCTACGCCGCGGCTAGCGAACTTGGTCAGTCGGTTTCAAAGACGACGGGGTAACTGTGCGCTGTTCCCTACTACGTCTGTTACTACGATTCACGGCACCCCATGGTGGTTTATGATTAACTTGCTGCCACTGGCTCCGCAGAAGACAATGGTCCGGTGCGACCTGCACTGCACCCAGCGCGCGAGCAAAGCGCAGGTCGAGAAAGCCATGGAAAAACTAATGTTGCTGCTGCGAGAGAACGTTCGAGGTTTAGAAGCTGAGTATCGGACGCTTACGGACACTTCTCGGTATGGTTCTAGACCTCTGTCTGGAGAGGCGCAGTCAGCTAATCCGACTGTTGTTCCAGAAAGCCTTACATGCCGTCTGCTTCTGGGGAGTCTGAAGGTTAGTTTGGGTATTCGAGTCGATATAGAATAGTCGATTGATGGATCGTGTCGCTCGTTGCTAACGCTATGCGTACCAGACCATCAGGCGACGATCCTCGAGCGTCTCCAGGCACATATCAAACTGGAAAAGGCTCAAGGTAGTCAGATCCACCCGGCCATGCGAAAACGGCGCGAGAATCCACAGTTTGAGCAAGCTGAACAGCGTGAGTGAGCTCAGTCCGTGACGACTGACAGGATGCTGACATGACTCTGTTGCAGTCTGCCAGTCTCTCGACTGCGTGGCCAGTGCAGGGGGAGATGTAACCTCCAATGCACTCGCATGGTGACATCCTGTTCAGCTTCGTACTCACAATAATATCGTATATATTTTTGTCCTAACTGGACCCTAGCGCAATACCTTAGCCCTATCAAGAATGCAATATACAAGTGACAATCCCAAACGTCGTCAGTGCTCGTATATAATATATCGTAAACCGCCGGACCCTGATTCTCGTATATCCACGCAATTCGCCTGAACTACACCACCAAGCACCATCTAACCTCGTATCTTGACCTCGATCGAACGTATCCATAAATAAACTCGCCGTTCTGCATCTAAAAAAAACGCCCCCACCATCCACCACCGTCTTCCGTCAGCCTCGGCGAATAAGCTAACTATTTCCCAACCCAGACGACCCAATCGGATCCCCACCTACGATAGTACCTTCCAAGACGCAGTCAGGAAGTATTCTCGCGTGAGCACTAAATAAACATGAGCTGTGCGTAAGGTAAGTATCTCTTATGCCGATCATCCGAGACGGGTAGAGTTAGTTAATCAAGGTCGGAAAATACACCCTAGAGGGTCTGTCTTCGGTCTTTACTTGCTACGATTTTTGGTCGGAAGATACGAGCGACGAGAGGATGGGGGCTATAATCACTACTATAATTATGTTTACTATGTTACTTTTTAATATAGGTATGACATGATGGCTACTATAGGTATTACTACGCGAGTTAATATTGTACTTATTATTATTACTACGTCGTGAGAATTGATTACCCTGATGGGGTTGGATGGTACCTTCTTACTGAACCCTAGCTGTTTCGGATAGGATACTTTATTCGCTTAGCTGTAGCCACTGGGTTCGGCTTTTGTGCGAGGTTACCTGCGTCCTTCCATCCTTTCTCCCCGTTGTGGGTTTCTCGGTGAGGAGGGTGAAGAAGAAGAGGGGGGATTCTCACGCCCGGTGGAGTTGCCCGAGAGTGCTTTGCTATGATGTGGAGTGATGAGATGAGAGAGATATGACGAGTTCCCACGGCGATCTTGACTGTGGTGGTCACGATCAAGTGATCGAAGGTACATAGTGAAGCGGTATTATATGGGTTTACCCGGGAGAGCACGAGGTCCCTGGAGCATCTTGCTATGTTGGTCTCTTTCTAGCTGTGTGATTAGGCTATTTCATAATTTCTTTTCTTTTTTCTATTACCGCGTTGGCTGTTAGTGGCGACTAGGCTGCGCTGTTGGAATCCTGGCCGATCGTTGAACATCACGATAGCCGGGTTGGACCTAAGCTTTGGGTCGGACACCGGACGTTGTCGGTGTTGAAACCTGCCCGGTCCGATGGGGCAACAGAAGCATCCAGTCTTGGGCGTATCTTTTGGGAATTGCGGTTCTTGTTGTCGGTGGTTGATTGTTTGCACTGTGCCTAACAAAAAAGCCAACCGGATAAGCATAACGGTGATGCCATCCCGGACGCGACGATGTTGGTTTTTGGGGCCATGTCCAGCCAACTTGCCCCCACGATGATGACACCCTCCATAACATTAGTCGTGGGGCTGGTGGTGGTTCTGTCGTCTGCCTTACTCTTTCGCTCGCTCTTATTTTCTCACTCCCTTAGCTCTTATGGCTGAGGTCAGACACAGCCCTATTTAGTTTCGAGCTATCATCACCCCCCCACCCTCGTTTATACCGCGATGATCGGTAGAATTGGATCATGCCAGAGAGAACCCTGCTCGAGACGGTGCCATGCGCTATCCGGAGGGAGGTTAGTGCCGGGGCCAAAAAACACCCCGAATTTTGGGACGTAATTTCTTTTTATTCCCATTCTGCAGAAGACGAGCAGTGTCCGACTGGTCACGTTCCCCACATTGATTTGCATGAGGGTAACGTGGAACGTGGAAGTTGCTGGTCTGAGCTTACCGTGTCCAACCCGTGCATCATCAATGTAATGAGGACTGCAGTCATTTAGGGCATCGGGGGGATCGAAATCCAGAGGAGGAGACTCCAGATCCGTGCCAAGAACCAATTTGTCAAGTAGATATCCTCACCACCCGGGCAGTGAGCCGGAGAGCATGGATCGATAGAGAGTCCAGGCGTTCTTTGCACAAGACACCCTATACAATCTGCATCCAAACACAGCCCCCAACTGGGCGCCGTAATTTACCCTTCCCGTCTTGCCCGCAAACCCTAGGACCAGCTAGCGTGCCGTTTGGTGTCCGTTAGCGCAGTATTGTGCCCTTTTGGCCGACTCGGGAGAGATACGATGTCGATCGACGTCGAATGGCGCAGCGTGAGGACACACAGTGGGTCCTCGATATCTGACTGTCTCTGTTTGGCCGGGCCGGCGCATTCTCGAATTCCCAAAAAAAGAACTCCACCGCAGGGGGTGGGGAAGCGACAGCTGCTCATGGGGACCCGTCATGCATCAGAGCAAAACATCCAGGATCTATTAATAAATCTGGGAATTAGCGATGAATTGAACGGCATCAGCAATCAATTCTGGGAATCATGAGAGCCGGACTCGACCGTCTAATCCGCCATTCGAATATGATCTTCCATGATCAGGAAAAGGATGGTTGGTGTCTTTGTCTGATTTCCGATGAGGTGTGCTTTGACGGAATTCGGTCTAGTTCCATGCAGGATGACAGGATGTGGTTTAGCAACCTGAGTAGCCAGGCAACCAGGCACTCATTGCCCGCTTTTCCGCCCCCCCTGAAGAAGTTGAAAGACTTCACTAGTTCATTGTTGGGGGCCGCACAGGGGAAAAGAAAGCCCACTACGCTATCTTCTGACACCCTCGATGTGGCCAATCTCGTACGCTTGGACCAATCAGTCTGACTTCCGGTGAATGTTCTCCGCGTCCGAGGATCGTTGCTCACTATACTAATTCCAGTACAGTTCCCCCCCAGCCCATAGCCCTTGCATCGTTGGCTCGGGATGGATTCAATTCCCTCCCTGCGAACGAGGATCTTGCTGCGCCCCACACCATGCTGGGTAGGTCCGTTATGACCTTACCTACTAATCGACCAGGCCCTCCAGCTCTGATTAATGGTCGAACTAGGATGGTACGTGTCCGGAGTTCTTTCTTATACCCAGTTACCCACCCGGGCCTGTGGCCTCCCTGTTTGGATTCCTGAACTTCTTCCTCTTCCTCTTCATCCTTCCTGTGGGTGATCAATGGCGGTGCTGTTCCTGGACGGGATCTAATTTGTTCTAGTATCTTGGTCTCGTGGATCCATCGTTCGTCCTGATTCATTATCCAAACGCCCGTCCTAGGGAAACAAAGAGCACAGATCATCGCCCTCCGGTTCGAGGAACCTTCTCCCGCCAGCCTCCCGACCATTGAAGCGCTACATCAGCCAGGAGGATCTTCGTCAGGGACAAGTAGTAAGGAATACTGCGCCGGTGGTATTGTCGTACAGAACGAAGGACAAGAAAAAAGAAAGAAAGAAAGAAAAAAGAGCTCCGACCCCCAGAAGAAGCGTGGAACCCATGCCTATCGCGGAATACTGATTACTCTCGTCAATGACATGAAACAAGACGACCTGGACACAAAGAGAACGGTAAAACCTTGGGTGACCCCCTTCGATATTCTCCCGTGATCCCGTTCCCTTCGAAATAGGCCTAGAGTCTTGATCCCGCCCATCATGAGTATCTCGGAAAGGAGCGTTTCAGAATTGAGCGACCTGTCGCTGCCCAGTTCGACTCGATCAGAACCGGTGATCCACCGGAAGTCGTCCGTCGCCGTCCATCGCGCGTCCAAGGACGACTGCTTGTTCATCACGAACGAAATGGGCGAATATGAACGCTCGATCTCCCCGGAGTCGCTGTCGGATCAGCAGCCTCCAGCATGGTCGGGGACGCGATGGCGACGCTTCTTCCCAGAGCTCGCATTCCAGTCGCCTGTCGCCGGGAAGGACATCGACCACAGGCATCATGAACCCATCAACTCGGCCGGCCTGACCTGTTCTTCTGTCCTCTCGGACGACACCCCCGATAGCGCGTCGTCATGCTATAGTCGCCGTTCGTCGATCACCAGTGTGGAGTCAGAGCCAAATCTGTCGCCGAACAAGCCGCTACCGGATTCGTACGCGATCTTTTCACCCACCTTGGCCGGCGTCTTTGATGACCCGCCCAACAGTCGTCGCCGCTCGAGGAGACGTTCTGACTCTTCGACCTCCGACCTAATGGCCGTGCAACGGTCCATCTCGCGTTCCCACTCCAGATTCAATCCGCCGAAGCCGCCGAAGAAGCCGCTCCCTCCCCTCCCCGAATCATCCGAAATGCCTCCCTTGACCATCCGACCCAAACCACGACACCCATCCTCGTGGCCCTCCTCTGGTCCTTCCAGTGGCTCCCTCGTCACCGGACGAATGCAGTCGGAAGGGAATATCAGACCGGGTCACCGGCCCACATTCTCCCAGGCGGCCCGGGAACTGGAAGACACGCTGGCGGTGCTGACTGACCACGAACCGGATCGAAACCCCTACCCCCAGAAATTTGTCTACGTTCTGGATGGGCCCTTGCAAATTAGTCGGTGTAACACGGACTTGACTCCGAGCCGGCCGGCCCCAAAGCCCCCCATCGACCGGGGCCAGATCCAAGTCAAAGTCACGCGCAAGTCCAGTTCTGCGGAAAGCTTTCCGCCGGCCAAGAAGCGCAACCCGTCCGCGCCTTCTTTCAGCGTCGCCGTACGGCGACTCAGCAAAAAGTACTATCGCCCGCATGTGCGCTCGGCGAGCAGTCCGGGGCCTCAGACGCTATCCATCCGGGAAGAGGACGACCCGGCGCCGGTGGAGTCGACGAACAAAGAGGCCGCCGGGGAGACGACAAAGGATGCGGACAAAGAACCGAACCACGAGGCCGCCACTATGTCCGGATCCGTCACCCCATCCGCCCCGTGGAGTCCGGACTCCTTGTCGCATGTGCAAGAATTGCGTCTCAAGCTCCCCCGCCTGGATACCCAGGCCCTCCCCGTGAATGGACGAACGGAGGGGAAGTCCAACCATCCCATGGCGGGATCAAGGGAGGACGACGAGATCAAACAACACCCCCAACCATCAGAGCCTGATCACAGGGAGCGCCCCGTCGCGTTGGACAGGCCCATCGAGACGGTCAGATCCGTGTGTTCGGAAGAAAAGATTTTCGTCGCGTCCAGCAAACACGCGCTGGGAGAGACTGGGGGCGGCAGTGGCCATGTGGAGATGGACCATTCCATGGGCATTGAAATGGTGTATGAGTTGGATGCCGGCGGTCCTACCCACTCCGCCCGTGGGGGTTCGACTTTCTCTTCAGCTGTCCTTTCATCCCGCCGGATGCCCACGATGCCCGCCGGCATCCCCGACCAGGTGGCGCTTCGATTTCTCGAGAGCGTGCGCTCTCTCGATGACCTCTTCCATCTCGCGCTCGTGTCCAAGCAATTTTACCGGGTGTTCAAGCAACACGAACTGGACCTGGTGAAAAATGCCCTGTACACCATGTCTCCGGCCGCGTGGGAGCTCCGCGAAATGAGTCCGCCCTGGGCTAGTGAGTGGCATATCCTGGTCGACCCCGATGCCCCAGTGCCAGATTACACCCCCTCCCTCTACCTGCAGCGGTACGGGCAGGATATCTTCACCCTAGCCCAGCTCAAGTCCCTTCTCCTGGCACGATGTGGCGGTTTCCTCCGGCCCGAGACGGTCCAGGGACTGACGGGCGCGAACGATGAGCGCGCCGCGGCTGTCGACGATGCCTTTTGGCGGATCTGGACCTTCTGCCGTCTATTTGGCTGTGGAAAGAACCGGGAGGCCGATACGGACGGCCAGCTAGACTGGCTGCGTGGCGGGCCGCAGGCGCGCAACCGGCACCACTTCCTGGCGTGCTCCGTGACCGAGCCGTTCGGCATGGACAGCGTGCTCTTCGAGCCCCCGGACGGATTCGGTCAAGGAAATCCGGGCGGCTTGTCGCGCGAGCAGCAGTATGATATGACCGAGATCTGGACCTGCCTGGGTGTGCTCCTGCAGCCAATCCATGGGAAATGCAAGGAAGCCCGTGATGCCGGGGTTTTTGCAGGGCACGGATTGCCGCCAAACGATCCGGTCAAGGAGGAAGCTCTGTTGGGTGAGTAAACCAGCGTGTTCCTTGATTTTTCTTTCTTATTTTTTTGGACGCCTGCTCATATATTCTTTTATAGAGGAGTGGACTTACTACATCCTCACCCTGGGTCCCACGGCGGTCTTGAACCTGGGGTCCATCGGTCTGGTCGACAATCCCGTGGATACTTTCCAACAAGCACAGGCGATGGGGCTGACTCGGTGGGAACAACCGGAATCTGGCATCAGCCGCTCCATGTTCCTCAAAGATGCCGTGCGGAAAGCCTATATGCCGAATGGCGATCACCCCGTTCAACAGTCTCTGGCGGTGTCGACCTCATCCAGCTCCAGCTCGTCTAGTCGGCCGACTTCTCGCGACAGCCGTCCGCAAAACGGTACCGAGCCTACCGCCAACATGACTCCTTTGCCCAGTCACCGTCGGAGACAGAAGATCTACGCAAATCAGCTCCGTGACCGACGCAACCAGCCACAGACCTCGCACGACATCTCCTTCGGAGACGAGCGCCCTATATCCAGCTACTCGTTTATCATGACTCGTCTCGAGGGTCTTCCCTACGACAAGCCGCCCCCGGTCCCCTCAACCTCCAGCGCGTCGTACGTCGCCCACAACATCACACCCCCCATGGCATCGCCACCCCCGCCACCAACCCTCTCCTCCTCCTCCTCTTCCTCCTCCTCCTCCTCCTTGGCTGGCGACCAAATTCCAAACCCGCCTCCCCCGGCGACTCAGCCGCTGCCCCACGCAGCAGTAGCCGGCCCATCGTACTCGTGGCAGCCACAAGTCCGCGACCCCGTCGATCAAGCTATCGAAGTGATGGTCCGGGATTATGGCTTCCAAGAGCAAGACGCCAAGTGGGCGTTGAAAGTCACCGACGGCGGGGACGGTATCAACGCCCACGCTGCCATCGCGCTGCTCATGAAAGAGCAGAAGAACACGTCCCGCAGCATCGGTATCCCCATACGTCTCAAGAAGAGCAATGCCCCCTCCTCTAAGAAAAGCAAGCTGGCCTCCTCGGTCATCTCCAGTCAGGAAGCAGCCAATGCAGGCTGGAGATGGGCTTGAGGGTCCAACAGCAAGCACGATTTCCCCTGCATTGATGTTTTTAGCATGTTTTCCCGTCGCCCTTTTCTGAAATTTTCTTTATTGTGATGACCAGCATTCAGTTTATACGCACTAGCCTGTATCTTCTATACGTTCTGACTTTTCTTCTCTTCTTCTTTATATATATATCTGTTGGTTGAGCGTTTCCCTCGGATAACTCATACAGAGTCGATCCAGTTATGATACCCACTATGTACAATCCTTTCAGTTTCATTTTTGGGCATAAAATAAGCATTCGTTCACGTGCTGCGATGGACCTGTCTTGTCGCAGAGCACTCTATCTCCTGTGTTGGATCTGCCCGTTTTCACGCTTGGCTTTTGATGTATCCTATTATTCTTCTACGATATGCATGAAAATGGAGCATTTCATTGATAATTTATATTCCACGGTAATACTCAGTAGTATCATGGTCAACAGATACTTGCTACATATCCTGACTTTGGCCTTATTCTGTGATACTAGTTTTGGTGAACGGAATGGTAACAATAAATACATAATTAGCCTACTCCGTATGTATTCCCCCTTCCAGAACCCTTGTAAAGTCCTAGAAAGTCTAGATGGCGAGACCGCGCGTGGCTTATCCAGAGGCGTCAAGAGGAGGCGTAATGTTGGGGATGCCCTTGATTGTCTTCCTCTCACCTCACTTTCTCTTCCTTCCACTTCTTCTCTCCCTTTCACTAAGCAACCATAAACTTCAACCCCGCTAATCACAATTAACAGCACATTTTGTTTGCCAGGGACCCAAACAAGCAGAAATATAAACTCTCCCACATTACAGTATAGTTAGTCTCCTCGCATTGACTGCTTTGCTTTGCTTTCTGGGCTAACGTCAGCTGTGCTCTTCCTTGCCTTACAGGCAGATCCGATACTCTTCAACAAACTTTCCGGGGAAATCTAGTACTCTACTTGGGACGCAGGGAACTCGAAACTGTATTTGAATTTGGCGGGAGTGATTATTGAGTGATCGGATCGATCTTCGGCTTTTGACTGACATCGCGAGGGGCGATCCAAGTGATCAATCGAGTAAGCAACCACGCTATCAATCAAGGTTTATATCCGGTTTATCGCTACTTGACAAATTGTTCAATCAGGTGGACTCAACTTGAACGATATCGGACTTGGAGCGGGTCGGTGGAGAAAGTTTACAGGGTTGTCGACTGACTATACGTGGTGTCGGCCTTAGAACCGTTTCGCAATCCCACACTTGATTCCACTTCCCACCCATCCACACCGTGACTCGGCCACTCGAGCTTGATATGTTCGTGCGGTGCTTCATGGATTGGACCAGATGAGCATTTGTGGAGCATTCTGGCATCTAGTTTGCGCCGGACCACATCCTTCCCGTTTATCTTTCTGCAAAATTCAGGCAGCAGGATCACCGGGGGCTCTCACTGGGTCAACGGGTGATCATCTGCTGGCAATATTCATCCTGACGTGACAATGGACTATTGCCTTGACGATGACATTGTTGGTCAATTATTGGGTCCGGCCTAACAGCTTGTGACATGTCACTAGTAGATGCAGCTCCGGACGCCGATCATCTGCAATATGACCTCTTGTTTGTCGAATCGGACGAGTGTCGATGACAGGTGAGATGCCACAACTGTTTAGCCAAGAAAATGTGACTCCATAGTTGGAGGAGAAAGAATTTCGTCGGAAAGAATGGAAGAACGAGGCGCATAGCAGAAGAAAAGGAGAAGAAAAGAAAGGGGCAAACAACAACAGGGTCATCACAGGGCGAGGATAGGAGTTGGATGAATCTCTAGGCCTTCGACGCAAGGGGCACCGTGTTTACAGCGCCGCGCCAGGGAGCGAAACGAGGGACAGAAGAAAGGAACAGAGGGATGGTTCTCTGTCGCCTGCAATAGTGATTGGTTTCGGCCGATCTGATTCGATAGTCGAGCGACCAAGTGGTCGAATTGGGCACCATGGAAGAAAGCTCAAGGGGACGAACGCAAATTAACCCTGCCGTCGCATCCCAGGCGCGCCTCCAGGGTGTGTCCTATCGCTCGATCAACTCAGTTTCAACCCTGACTCGTCTCCAATGGGGGTTTCTCTCCCCTGGCCCACCGAGATGCGAGGGATGGCAAGCGTGGGCTCCAAGAAATCTTCCCTCCCATATTTCTCCTTGAAACAAGAAAGTATGCGGGACGCCCGTTGACCGCTGGCCTACTGGTGTCGGTCCCCATGGAGAAGACGAGAATCCACCGTTAAACCCGCATATGTGCGTTGGTGGCTTCTCCTACATACAGCCTGATCGTCCGTTTATTCAAAAATGACGCCTCACCCGTTCCCAGGACAGTGACTTTCTTTTTCGTGTTTTTGCGTTAGTCCCCTAAAACGCTCTAAGCACTTGAGTCGCTGCTTCTCTTGTCTCCCTTCGTCGTCGTGTCTTCTCTCCTCTCGCGATGGCGACCATGGGTTACAGTCAGGGCGCGTCGCCGCCCACTGACCGGTGAGATCCTCCACTTTTGGCATCACAGATGACCGATTTCAACTGGGATGAGCGGGCACTAACTGTGTTGGCTGGTTTCCCAGGGACACGGTTGATGACAAACAATCGATACAGTGTGAAGCGAAAAAGGACTTCGAAAAGGAATTCGTCCTCGGCGACGCGCCTCACGGCTCCTCCACACGGCTGGGGGCCAAACCTCTGATTTTACGAGCTTCAGATGTTTTGTTGTCTTTGTCTGGCCGATCCGTTGACGGTATGCCCCTGAATTCCTGCCTGTCTTTGCATTGGGATCTCCCCAGACGGCAGAACTAACCTGCGCCCACGTGTTATGCTAGACGCACAAGACCCATCACCCGGCGTCGAGAATTTCCAGGAAGCATTGCGCTTGTTTCCCCCATTTCGAGATGACGACGGTGCTACCCTCGGGGCCGTGGAGGTCAAATGCCCGGATTGCGACGCCGTCTATTCTTCACAGTATATTGGAGCCTGCCCTGCGGATGTTATGGACAATCGTTGATTTGGCCAATGAATAGGAAAGAATTGAAGCAACACTACTTGACCAGATTTTGCCCTGGCGCTGCTGTCGCTGTCTACGTGATGACCCGAGACCGGTAATTCCCTCTGCTTGTCACGACGCCGGGGCAGTCCATGCTGACTCGACGGAACTGCAGTCTGATCACCAAGGGCTATCGAATGGAAAAGCGACTGGTGCCATTCGACTGTCGACCGATCAGGTTCTTTTGCGGCCACTGCGATAGGCATTTTGCCATTGGGCCCGAAGACGAGCGAATCGAGCGACCGAGGGGTATGCCTCCAGGGATCTGATTATCTTCTCCAAGCCGCCTAACTCCGCCTGTACAGATATGCCATCCTTCGTTGATTGCAAGAATTGCGGAGAGAAGTGTAACATCTCGTCAGTTCTACCTATGATTGGTCACGGGTCGTCTCGATCTCGCCTAACGTCTGTTTAGATACGAGCCGATCCTGAACGATCCACGAGACGATACCAGCTTTCGAGACACAAATGCCAGTGCCGCTCGCAGCCGGAGTCCCAGCATTGGCCAGAAGGGCTCCCTAGGGTCCAGAATCTCAATGACTGCCAGTACCAACGGCGAGCAGTCTCTCGCCAAAAGGGCTCGACGGATACGAGACTCATGGTCGTTCAGGAGTATGCCGCGTCCAATTCATATGCTAAAGTACTTTCACTAACTCTATTCAAGAGATCTCCCAGAGCGACGAAGATGAGCTGGTTGCAATAAGTTTCGCCGGGCTGTATGATCTGGAAAGGAGTAAGGCTTCGCAAGGCACTTGAAAAGCTCTTTCATGATACTGATACAGCACAGTCCACGCGCCTCACGGTATCTACCAACAGTTCGAGGCGAGCGGATTAGGAGCCCATGTCCTGCAGTCGAGTGCGAGTTTCACCTCCAGTGGTAAGCCAATTGGAGCTGGCTTCTCGTGGTCTCAACATGTCACTAATTGCCGACAGTCCCTCACGACCTAATCATAGCAGACCACAAACAGGGAATGTGCGAGGAAGATGAACATCACCGGAAGCATCTGGCCAACACGGGGAGTGAGTATATGGAAAACGAAGCTGGACGCGACACGCGCCTGTCATCACGAAAACAATCCTTTCTGCAGAGGATTTTTGGGCGCGTGAGCCCCAAAGGTTTGCTCCTCCTTGGCCATTTACTGGGATCACACACTCATGTTGGGCAGGGATGTCACGGTCACGCTCCACGTCTAATAGAGGCAAAAGGTTGATTAAACGAGCAAACACCATCAGGTTTTCCTTGGTGGGGAAGTACCCGAAAAACGAAGACAAGCTGCATACCATCGAAAGTGTACGAAACTCCGTCGATTCGCAGCCCTTACAGGCCGCCGACCTCAGACAGTCGGCCACTCCTTCGCCCATATCCGATGCAGAGTACATTGCCCTGGTCCGGGGGAGTCAGAACATACTGATCCATCTGCAACACCTCCCTGGTGGCGTAGTTATTCACGATGTCTCCGGCCGCCAAAGGATCCTCTCGATAGATGAGGTCGCGCTGCTTTTCTTACGGGTGAAAGACGAGCTGGCTGCGGCAAATATCCATTCCCGAATCCTCACGACAAGACTACGGGCCGATTCAACGCTGAAGGGTGGGAACGCTCGAGGTGCAGTGGTCGAATACCACGATGCTTTGAAGCTGCTCGATAACGCACCGGCTCTCGATGTAGATCGGATGTCACGCGCTTCGATTCTACACTCCCTGGGCCACGCCTATCGTAACCTCGACATGCCAGCCGAGTCAGAAGCCTGCTATTTGGAAACCTTGGGGCTCTACAAACGAACACTGGGAAGAGATCACCCCAAAAACTTTGCCGTCCTACACGATCTTGGTGCCCTCTGTGAAAGGGATGGCTATGCCACAGAGGCATCCGCATTATACGAACGCTCATTTGCCGGCCGACTGAAAACTCTCGGACACAATGCACCTGAGACTCTGAGCAGCATGCAAGACCTTGCTTCCTTGAAGGTCCTCCTTGGAGACCTTGAATCCGCACTTCTTCTCTTAGAACAGGCGGTCCCCGCCCTCGACACGGTGTTTGGACTACAGAATGCCACAACCCTAAACGCGATGAACCAGCTATCTCTTTTGTATCAAAAGCTTGGATTCGACAAAAAGTCTCGTACAATATGCAGCCGAGCAATCCCTCACTGCCGGACCTTCTTCGGCATCACCAGCCCGGTCACCAGAGATGCCGTGGTGCGATATCTGCAGACCTCGGAGAACTTCGATTTTCCCCCTGAGATTAAGGATATCCTTGAGCAATACCAGCGTTCCCAGGATCCGGATGCCCTCCGGGTGATCCACCGCCTGGGCAGGTCCTATATGGACGCCGGGCTTAACCGCGATGCGTCCGAGCTCTTCGAAACATTGGTGGAGGACTTCCTCGTCGTGAAAGGGCCCGAAGCCCCTGAGACATTCGATGCCCTCAGCGCATTGTGTGTCTCCCGTGAACATCTCGACTCCATCGACAAGGCTATCCTCGCGTACAAGCAACTTGTCCACATGGCCAATCGCACACCGGAAAAGCATCAATCCCGGACACGAATCGACTATGCCGAGAGACGGATCCGGGCACTGAATAAACGACGGGAGTTACTGGCCGCAGAACGTAAGGAGTGGGGATTGCACGAGCCGGGGCGGTGCGAGCACTGTTCGAATACCACCACAGTCCTCTGCAACAGTAAGCTCTTTCCCCGGATGACCATATTTACTCTCCTCCCTTGACATGAATAGAACTGACTCTCCCGCCAGCCTGCAAGATCTTCCGCTTCTGCAGTGACCAATGCCACAGCAATGGCCTGGCGGCCCATCTCCCCCACTGCATCCCATCTGTCTCCCTCCGCGAGTCCAAATCCCTCGCCGCGAAACCAAGCTGCCCTACGGCCGCACGCCAACAAGCCATCTCCAAAATCCGACACTTGGACAGCTCGCGTCCCATCAATATTACCGCAAGCTTCACATTCTACCTCGACCCACGCAGCTTCACCACCTTCCGCATGAAGCTCAACTCAGACACCAACACCATCATCCTCTTTTCCCTTGACTCCGACATCCAGTATGCAATCATCGACAATCCAGCCTCGGCCTCATCGAGCAACCAGCCTCCCTCCCCCACAACAACAGCAGCAGCAACTGCCACATCTTCAACAACAACTACAACCACCAGCGACAGCGCCACCTCGACCGCAACAATCCCCTGGCTAACCCCAGACCGCCAAGAAACAATCACCTACGTGCCCGTCCCGTCCGCAAACCCACTCAGCCCGATCCCAAGCCCGCTCCCAAGCCCACACTACCCCAAACCCAGACCGTCCGCCCCGGCGCAGCCCCCCGCCACCACCGGGGCGCGCTACGTGCTCGTCACACCGGGAAAGGAGATGCTCCGGGCAGCAATCGACAAGCGGATAAGCGTGCGGGCCGGCGACGGCGAAAAGGAACGCTTCCGCGCCCTACAAGGTCCTGACAGCGAGCTGATCGAGTACTCCCAGGGTATGGGCCTGCTACTCTCGGGGTATATGGGTGAGGCGTTCATGTATGTGATTGAGTGGGTGTGGAAGTAGTAAGCTTACTTGCATTGTATTCTGTATTCGTTTTGTTTTGTGTGTTATTCCATGGTTGATTCTGTTAGACTGTTGATCGAATTGGGTTGACTGGATCGGGATAGGATAGGATAAGATAGGATAGGATAGGGAGCGGCTCACTGTGTAACTAGCTTATACTAACTACACTATGTTAAAAGTAGTAGATAGATAGACCGGGATAGGATGGGTATATACTGGGTCCATTATTGTTTAGTTAGTTAGATAGCTCTGTCTTCTTGTGTGCTGGGCATACATACAGTCTCTAATGTTTTTTCCCTTGTTTCCTCTCTTCCCTATACATTGTCTTCATTAAGCACTTTGAATAGCTTCATACTCCAACCTCACTTACAGCATGAATCCCGTGGATTCACTATCATAGTTAAACTAGCCACAACGTAAGGAAAGAAAGAATACAACCAGGTCCAGAAAATCCAAAGCCATGTCTTTCTGTCTGTCTGTCTGTTTGTCTATTATTCCAACAATTCCCAGACAAAGGTAGGTAGGTAGGTAGGTAGCTACACGGAAGTTTGCTTGCCCTTCCTTCCTTGCTTCTATCCCATCCCATCCAGGTTCTTTCTTGCTCTTTTTTATTTATTTTCTCTTTTGTACACAGCACACACTCACACATAAACACATACATAGACAGGTCGGTGAGGACGTGTTCTCTATCATTTTCCCCCTTTGGTTTCTTTCGGTTTTGATTGATTGTTTGTGTTTTGTGGGTTGGTTGGTTGGTTCGCTGGGGTTGTTTGTTGTCTAAGTTGTCTCGAGGAGGACTGCTTTTCTAGGTATCTTTCTTTCTTTCCTTTTTTTTATGTTTTCTCCTTTCTTGTTGTTTCGGTTCTTTTTTCTCCCAAAATTGAAGATAATAAATATGAAGAGGATATAAAATGGAGGGAGTGAAAGGGGGGAAAGAAGAGAAAAAGGTTTATAAAATACAAGTTCTAAACACCGTCTATGCAAATCTCCTGGTTGAACGGAGGAGGATCGTAAAGACCTCCCGTTCTGAAAGAAAAGAAAAATAGAAAAGAAGGTAAAAATGGAGGGGGAGGAGAAGGGAAGAAAAAGAAAGCAAATAAGTGCCAAAAGGCAACTCCAAAATGAACGTGAAGATCGTCGAAAGTCGTGAACGTTACTACTACTTGCTACCTCCCCTCAGACCCCAATCGGTCTGGTCGGTCTGTCTCTCGTGGTATATAACGGGGTCATTAATAGATTGATTGCTGACTCCGCGGTGGATCACGGAGCAGGGTCTTCGTCGTCGTCATCAGATTTATAGTTATCGCTGTCGCTCCCGCTGTCGTAGCCATCCGCTTCGAGGGACCGGTCGCGGATGCCGAAGCTCATGACGAACCCGACGAAGGAGACGGCCGCGAAGACGCCGAATGCGAGGGCTTCGCCCTTTTTGAGGCGCGTCGCGAGCGAGAATAGACCGCCTGAGAGGAAGGGACCTACTGCGCGGCCGGCGGCGGAGAGGGTCTGGGCGAGGCCGTTGAGGGCGCCGAGGACGGCGTGGTCGGGGGCCGAGTTTGTGATCTGGTTTCGAGTGTGTTAGCGATACGTACCTTGATATATTCGGTTTGTGGGGATGAAGTGGGAAGAAACATACCAATAAGAGAGCACTGGTCAGACCGCCCACAGACGCCATGGTCTTGATGAGCAGGACGAAACAGAGCTCGATCGCCATCCAGGCCGTCTTGGCTGTGACATGGCCGGCGGAGCCGTCCTGGCCCTTGTAGCCGACGAACGGCATCAATATGAAGGAGATAACGAACCCCAGGAGCCCCATCCGATAGGACCACCGGTTCCCCATCTTCTCGCGCAGCTTGCCGAACAGGCAGACTTGAAAGAGGATGGTCACGAGTCCCGAGAAACCCTGCGCGAGGCCGATCTCCTGCGGCGTCAAGCCACGGCCGGTCGGGGGCGCGGCCTGCGAGAAGATGGGGAAGAGCGCGCTGAAGGCGACGTTGCACAGCGCGAAGATCAGATACGTCGCGAGGAGCAGGACGGTGTCGCGGTTGAGGATCTCGCTGGTGGTCAGGGACTCCCGGGGCGTCCCGTGCGGGTGGGATGCCTCAGACGCCGAGTCCAACTCGCTGTCGTGATCGGAGCCGGCTTCCTCGGACGGGTGTCGCATAGGTCGATAGCCCGCAAAGTCAGGCGGTTCCACGAACCGGGCCCGCTTCGCGTAGCTGATGAATTGCCACAACCACGAGTAAAAGGCGTGTACCCTCTCGTGGAACACTTTCGGGAAGGCGTCGGCGTCTTCCAGGCTTTCCTCCAAGAAGATGGCCGTCAAGACAAAGTCGACCACGAGCAGCCCCGCCACCACCAGGTTGGGGCCGAGGTACGGGTACGGGTTCGGCCGGTGGCTTCCCCACGGCAGGTTGGGGAAGATGAGCAAGCCTCCCAGAAGGGGGCCCGTGATGCCCCCGATCCCGTAGAGAACGGGAAGATAGGTGAAGGCTTGGGACTGGTTGCTCCGGTCCGTAATCTCACCCAGACACGTCGACACCAATCCCTGGTTGCCATTCACGAGCCCCATCAAGGCCTGGGCGGCAATTGCCTGTGTCAACGTCTTGCAGAAGCCCCACCCGACAAAGGCCACGGCCGTGAGGATGGTGCCCAGAAGGATGACGGGCTTGCGGCCCACGCGATCGGACAGCCATCCCCAGAAGTAGTTGGTGACGAACTGCGCGACGGCAAACGCAGTCGCAATTGTCCCCACATAAATCCCAACCATCCGCGGCTCCGCCTCGGGGAATGAAGACGCCATGTCGGGCAAGTATGGACTGACAGAGTTGAAGGCCGTCTGCTCGCACAGCGAGATCATCGCCAACACCGCCATTTGCATCTTGGGTAGTGGGGAGTGTGACGTCGGCGGTTCATCGTGCAGGTCGCTCTGTGGGTGGTTCGAATGGCCATCGGAGGATGCGGACTGGCGCGAGGCGGGCCTTCCTCGTCCTTTGGGTGGCGGGGTGTCGAACGTCTGGTAGTGCAGGGTGGACGAGTGTCGCCGAGCGAACGGATCTCGCTCGGTGGTCTTCATGGCGACTTGTTCGCGGTGCGTACAGGCAGGTCTCAAACCCTTAGCTGTCGGCGACTCGAGGCTCCACGGCCGCCTCCACAGTGAAGGTTGGAGGGGCCCCGGACCGCGGAGACAATTGGAACCTGGTCCGCTGAAAGATATGGAATAGACTATCCAGAAAGAACACAGGGAGTCCCAAGGGAGCAAGGAAGGCAGCAAGTGAAGACCGGAGAGAGTGAGGGAGAGAAAAAGAAGCCTGCGATGCGGCGAACAAATCCAGTCCCGCGAAGCGTCATGGAATGCGATGATGTAAGCGGCCTGACTCAGCGGTCCTTCTACATACACAATTCTTGGATAGGATACTGTATAGGACTATTTGATGACGACAATTGGTATCTCATGATAATTTAATAAGGATAATCAAGATTAATATCACTTCATCAACAGGTTCACGGCCCAAGGAACACTGAGCCCTCGAAGATCCCCATAGTGCTGCCCAACTCCCAGGAATACAATAGGAATCCCCGTCGCGTGGACCATGCTCACCAACGTCCCGACCATATCGCCCACCGTGTCGCATTTGCTGATGATGAATCCATCCAGGTTCCTCCCTGTGCCAAAAGCCTGGTTGAAGTTGCGCGCCTGCATGACGCTGTCGGTGCCCACCAGCGCCTCGCCGACCATGAAGATCTTATCGGGTTGGGCAAACTTGGCGAATTTCTCCAGGGACGACATCAGGCGCTGGTCGTTGTGACGACGGCCGGCCGTGTCGATCAGGACCACGTCAAACTGGTGGGCGGCTCCGTACTCCACAGCGTCCTTGGCCACGTTGGCCGCGTCCTTACCGTACCCCTTCTCATACAACTCCACCTCGCCAGCGGTCTCGCGGGAGCTGAGCTCCTTCAGGTTGCGGGCGTGCACGCGCAGCTGTTCCACAGCCCCCGATCGGAACGTGTCGCAGGCGGCGATCAGAACCCGGTAGTTGTTCTGCAGCAGGAAGTAGCAGATCTTGCCGAGGTTGGTCGATTTGCCCACCCCGTTCACTCCCACGATCGAAATCACGTACGGTCGAGGAGTCGCGCCTTTGCTCGTGGGCGATGTGGTGGCGTCGATCTCCCGAAGCAGATCCAGCGATGACGTGGGGGTGAGGATCTTGCGCAAGGATGACTCCATCGCCAGGCGCAGCGCCGCATCCACGCTTTGGAAGTTTGCCGTCTTCTTGCCCACCAGCTCCCGCTGCACCCCGTCGCACAGACGCACCGCCGCCTCGCGCGCCACGTTCTTCCGCAGCAGGTGGTCTTCCATCGTCTTCAGCGGCTTGTCCAGATCCGCTTCCGTCAGAACCTTGCCGCCGACGATGCCGCGGAGCATGCCGCCAATCGCACTAAAGCCCGAGCCAACGAGACCCGTGGAGGATGCCTTGGACTTCTCTTGGTCGGCGTTCTCCAGAATCGAATGGACCTCGTCGCCCAGATCCTTGAGGACGAACTGGCCCTTGCCGGTCCGGCGGCCCCAGGAGTCCTGGGAGACCGCCTCCACCGCCGGTGCGGCCGTCGCGTCATCCGCGGGCGCGGAGTAGTCGAGCACCGTGCCATCATCCTCGTCCGCAAGGCCATCTGCGTCCCACTTCCGCATTTTCTTGGCACTCTTCGGCGTCGCCTTTCCTTTGCGGACACTTTCCTCTCCGGAGGAAGCATTGGCGCTGTTGGCGGCCTTGCGCGCACGGCGGGAGACACGACCGCCCGGACCGCCCTTGGCGGTCAGAATGTGGCTTGCCACCGGTGTCGACGATCGAGAAATGTCCGGAGACTGAGGGGGGGTACTCTCATCGGAGGTCCCACCCGGCGCAGCATCAAGCTGCGCCTTGAGGAGGCCGGGGATGGGCGGCGGCGGGGGTCCCCCGTTGTCGGACGAGACCAACGGATCTTTCTTGTCCTCCTCGCTGGTGATCACTGCCCGAGGCACCACGCCCGTATTGTCCTCGAGCTCGCGGACTTGCTGGTCGAAGTACCTGTCAAAGGGGTACTCGGTGATCCGCACACGGGTACCCAGGAGCTTGTCTTTGTAGAGATCGATGAAAAGGGTCGAGATGTTTTCCAGGAGTCGGTCAATCCATCCCAGATGAAGCAACGACTGATACACGGCCTGTCGCAAAATGAGGTCAGACCGGCGGTCGAGAACCGGGGTGGCGCCGGAATCGCAGTACATACCACAAAGATGAGATTGAATTCCTTGACCCGCTTCCACTTCAGCGTGTATTTTTCCTTCTTGTAGGCCGGAGAGAGACCGTTCGTGACCTGGGACTGCTGCGTCTTCTCCTCGATAAAAACGTCGTTGATGAGACTGTTGACCACATGGGACCCCACAGGAGCGTAGGATTTGGACCAGAGGACCACCCCTGAAGTCGTAAAAATCTCAAACGCCTCCAACATGATGCGATTAGATATTATAAAGTGAATACAGGGTATTAAAGTCGACGGAAGAAGAAGAACGGAGGCAAACGATGGTGTGGGGAAAGTAGATGACAGCGACGTGATTTCTGATGGGTTTGCGGGCGGAACCCGAAGCTTGTCGGACTCGGGAGCCACGTTACTTTCCTGCGGTCTGCCTCGCCCTCTCTCTCTTCTCTCCCCTGCTGATCTTCGTCTTCTTCTTCGTCTTCTTCTTCCCCTCCCACTCCATAACACTTCTTTCTAGGCCATCAATCAGCTGCTGTCGTCTCCATTTTCCAGTGGATTCGTGTTGGATCTGTTCATTTTCCCGATTCCCAACTGATCGATCCAAAAATGTACCGCCAGTCGTTCGCACCACCCCCGGCGCAGTCACCTCCACTTCACCATCCAGTGCCTCAGCATGTGTCCACCGTGCCAATGATGCGTTCGCCCCCTCCGCCAGCTCCACAGCAGCCTCAGATGGCGGGTTATGGCAATCCGTACCAGCCAGCCCCGGCGCAGGGTGGAAGTGGGACGTACTCCCACGACTTGGGCGGGTTCATGAATGAACCCACGGCGCAGATGGGCTTTCAGGTGGGGAAGACGGCGATGGCAGCTGGTCAGGAATACATGGAACAGAACGTAAGCAGTTTCAATCACACAAGCGTCAGAGGGGTGATGGATGGTCCCGGACTAACGTGCGTGGTCTCCAGCTCAATCGCTATGTCTCGATCCCCGCGCTCAAGCACTACTTTAACGTCTCCAACTCTTACGTCCTCAACAAACTGGCCCTGGTGCTCTTCCCCTGGCGGCACAAACCGTGGTCTCGCCAGCAAGCTCGCCTGACCACCGCGTCCACGGGTCCCAATGGTCAAATCTCCCAGCAGCAGTACTCGTCCATGTTCCTCCCGCCGCGCGATGACCTCAACTCGCCCGACATGTACATCCCGGTGATGGCGCTGGTGACCTACATTCTCCTCTCTGCCATGCTGGCCGGATTCCGCGGCCACTTCCACCCGGAGCTGCTCGGCTCGATCACCACCACCGCCATTGCCGTGATGGTGTTCGAGATCCTCTGTCTGAAGCTGGCGATGTACATCCTCAGCATCAACAACGAGTCTCAGCTGCTGGATCTGGTGGCTTACTCGGGCTACAAGTTCGTGGGGATCATCGCGACCCTGGTGATGTCCGAGGTGCTGACCCCGGCCCGCGGCACCAACAGCTGGGTCGGCTGGATGGTCTTCATCTACACGTTCTTGGCCAATGCGTTCTTCCTGGTAAGTTCACCTGAGCCGGTGTGGCGGGACGTGAACACGACTAACCATTCGGCCAGCTCCGTTCTCTCAAGTACGTCTTGCTTCCGGACTCGACGAGCGATGCGTCGATGCGGACGGGATCAATGCACACGGTGGCCCGATCGCAGCGCAACCGTCGCACGCAGTTCCTCTTTATCTATTCCTACGTGGTGCAGTTTGTGTTCATGTGGGTGCTCAGTCGGGAGGGGCCTTCGACGCCGGGTTCCGCTGCTAGCGGGGGATCATCGTAGAAGGGGTTGGGGCGGATTACATATAATGATATAGACAGACCTCACGACAGGATACGGCTTCGGGTCTTTAACTTTGTTTGTTTTATTTTTTCTATTTTAAAGATCCAGTGCAAAATAGTAGGGTAGTTGGGTAAGTCAAGTAGGCCCATGGTGATCCCATGGGTCCTACATGAAGCTGAGTAGGTAGCACTCGGTCCATAGCTAGTCTACGTCCAACGACCACAGTATATCCTACAAGACTACCATAACACACGGTTACAACAAATCACGTAGATCAAATATAATCAATATCATTAATCTGTAACTAATCAAATCAAGCAGTACCTAACCTTAACAATCCACGTTAGCACACATCCCAACCCAGCGCGATGAGTAATAAAACGTAGAGATGAATGTCCTCAGAGATCTTGGTGATAATGCAAGTGATATCAGTGCCAGTGGCATCATATACTATCTAGGCAGTGCAAAGTTGTAATCATAGGCGGGGTTTTCATAAGAAATAAACGTCTTCAATACGTACCATAAAACGATGGTGGCATGCGAGGGGAGTTGATAATGGGATCTAGAATATCTTCCGAATGTTAGTCCAGATCATCCAACGATGTGTGATGTGATAATGATGAAGAAGGGTAAAATTCAGAATATGTAAGAATTAAATATCATGCGCCAGGGCTGTATTGAAACTCCGGCGAGAGCTCACAGACACTGGGTCAATCGCAAATTACGGCATCATGTGAGGGGGGGAACCGATGGAAGGCGAGTCGGACGTACCAGTGTTAGTTCAGCGGCATTCGTGCTGTGGTTGTAGTTGTAGTTAGTGTTGTGTTGAAGACTGGTTGGTTGAAGAGCTCAATAGCTGAGAGATGGACAGCTGCAGAGATGAACTTATATAGGGAGGAGAAAAAAAAGCAGAAAGACTAGAAGAATCCAGCCGGAGCGGAATATTAGATACTCCGTGACTGATATCAGACTAATCTGATTGGGGTTTAGTGCGGGAACAGCCCTAGTCCCCCGACGGAAACTCACTGCGAGTGGTGAGTTAAGCGAGCACCGCAGCCAACAGTAGTGGGAAAAAAAGGTTCCGTTTGTGTGCGACCGGGTCACCCAATTCAGTGTGTGTGGTGGATCGGTTCAGTGTGGAAAGGTTGTTGTGCATTTTCGACCTCTCGGTGATTCGACTTCGACAACCCCGACCCCCTACGACAACCACTATTCTCACCCACCGTCCCGGAGTCTGTCGACCGTGAGTCTTGCCCTGCTGTTCTCGATCCTTTGCGGCGCGAGAATTCTTTTTTTTTGTTGGCAAGTACAGGAATACTGAGATCGTTGCGCAACTTAGGAAGCCTTCGCCATGGCCGATATCGATGTCAAGGTTGCCCAGTGGAAGCTGGTTGAGGTTGGCCGCGTGGTGCTGATCCGCCGCGGTCCCTACATTGGCAAGCTCGCCGCCATCGTTGAGATTGTCGACCACCGCCGTGTACGTCTTGCCTTTTTTTGTTGATTCCTGATTGATGGTGTGGTGTGTGGTTGCGGTGGAAACAATGGACTGGACGGAGTGAAGATGGAGGAGGAATAAGCGGATGGATGAACATGCGACAGTGGAAAAGACGAAAACCGCGTTATTAACATATGCCTATCCCTACAGGTCCTGGTTGACGGCCCCTCGACCGAGCAGAACAAGATCGTGCCCCGTCACGTTCTCCCTCTCGCCCACGCCACCCTCACTCCCTTCGTCATCCCCCAGCTGCCCCGCGCTGCTGGTACCGGCCCCGTGAGAAAGCTGTGGCAGAAGAACGAGATCGACGGCAAGTGGGCCAAGAGCAACTACGCCCAGAAGACCGAGCGCGCCGAGCGACGGAAGAACCTGAACGACTTTGAGCGCTTCAAGGTCATGAGACTCCGGAAGCAGGTACGTGGATGGATGGGATGGATGGAATTGCGACATAGGGTTTGAGGGAGTGACGATCGTCAATTCGACAAGGTCCGAGGACCTCGTTTGGCTAAGGGCACGAGTTGGATTGACTATTGTCGCCTCCCGATCCCATGCGCATACGATTTGGTGCTTGGAATACGTACTAACGGACTGCAGGCTCGCTTCGAGGTCCAGAAGTCCCAGGCTAAGCTCCGGGCGGCTGCTCCTAAGTCATAGATGGATTTCTTGTTATGAGGGGCTCGGTGCATAGTGTGAAAAGGGTGCCTTGGGACGGGTTTGTTTTAAACAATGCTGAGGAATTTATTTGATATCAGCAAACCAACACACGCTGTATGCATACCACGAACAGCATAAAAATGATTCGAGACCTTGATATCCTAATATCCTAACCAGGTGGGGATTTCCACTCGTACATCCGGCCGATGGCACGCCTTTTCTGGAACTATTTGCACTGTCTACCTACCGCTGGAGCTACGATCTAGACAGGGGTCAGTGGAACCATATTCGATCTATATATTCGATCAGAAATGGAGAACTGAGCCAAATGCTTCCCGTAATTATGAAAGAAAGGCAGAATATTTTCCACCATGCGTAAATGTAGAGTGATATCCCGATATTCTCTATTAACTATAGAAATTATTTAAATTCCTGATTTCTCGTAGATCAATTGTCGACATTGAAGTTGTAGGCTGGACACTATTCTCAGACGGTACTGTGCGGGAAACCCCCCCCTCCCCCAATCAGCTCGCTAACGATTTTCGGCCGGATCACCTTCACACAGCGTTGCGACCTTCCACCCCCCAACCAGGCCCCAAAATTCCCCTCTCATCCACCACGACCCGATCTCCTGTGTTCAGGTAGGTAAATCCGTTCTGTCCACCCGTCCGAAATGGCTCCTTCGATTGAATCCCCCAAATTCTCGCCGTGTCGATGTGGGGAAGCGCTGCCGTGACGTTGGGTGGCTCTGTGTGTGTGCGTGTTGTGTGGGAACATGGGGGTTCCAATTCCCAACCCACACCACCAGTCACGAACTCTATCGCCTCCGCCTCCCATCCTGGTGTCAATTGCTGACCGTCTGGTGTGGTCCACCTGATCTAGGTTCTCTCATCTCTCCCACTCACACAATGGCTGACCCCCGCGTTGAAGAGCTTCCCAACGAGGAAGAGCCCAAGACCACCGTCGAGGATGCCGGCAGCAGCTCTGAGTCCGAGGCCGGCGACGAGCCCAGCATCCCCGCCGGCGCCGCCGTCACCGTTCACTCTCGCAACGAGAAGAAGGCCCGGAAAGCCATTGGCAAGCTCGGTCTGAAGCACGTCCCCGGTATCACCCGTGTCACTCTCCGCCGCCCCAAGAACGTATGGATCGAGTCTTCCCCCCAGTTTTTCCCGTTTTGTGCGACGCTGTCTGGTTCGGCCAGGGATGAGAGGCAGCGATTGCCATGCGACGCAGTTCGAGTTAGGAGGCTAATAGAGTCTTGAACGGACAGATCCTCTTCGTCATCAACCAGCCCGACGTCTACCGTTCCCCCTCCAGCAACACCTGGATGTAAGGCCCTTTGTCTCAGTCACCCATTCTGGTTACCCCAAACCTAATGATCAACAGCATCTTCGGTGAGGCCAAGATCGAGGACCTGAACTCCCAGGCCCAGGCCTCCGCTGCCCAGCAGCTGGCCGCCGCCGAGGCCGCCCAGGGCGAGCACGCCGGTCACGACCACGACCACGACCACGGCAAGGGCAAGGCCCCCGAGGCCGAGGCCAAGAAGGAGGAGGAAGAGGATGACGGCGAGGAGGTGGACGAGAGCGGCCTGGAGGCCAAGGACATCGAGCTGGTCATGGCCCAGGCCAACGTGTCCCGCAAGAAGGCCGTCAAGGCGCTCCGGGAGAACGACAACGACATTGTGAACTCGATCATGGCTCTCAGCATATGATGTCTCGGATGACCTAATTTGAACGGTGATTTGTACGCGATCCGGGGTTGTCGGTCTCTCTCTAGCCTGCTGGCAGGATGGACTTTGGGGTTGCGAGTCAGAATGATTCCGTCACCTGGCAGAAGCCCGTCGTGTAAATCATTGAAAAATAGTTTGCGAGAATCAAAAACTTGACGATTAATCTTACCCCGTAATATTGATTTTAGATCCCTTAAATTATTTATTTTTGTCGAGATACCTAGTATCAGTCCATCTGACCGTAACCGACGTAGATGCCTGAGGCAACATTCCTCGGAACACGGGAAGTGTGGACTCACGTGACGGGCCCCCCGACTTCCAAACCTTGCCGACACTCCAACCGTTCTCCTCCGTGTCAAGCAATTCGAACTCCCCTCTTCACCACCCCCTCTATCATCCTCCATTCACAATGGCTGCCGTATGTTGACTTTGCATTCTCTACTGGCATGGGAATTTCATTACCCCCCTCCCAGAAACTGCCTACAGCTCTACCCGATATCCCACTGACATATTCTGGATAACAGCGTAGCGCCGCTACCAAGATCGACTGGACCAAGGTGACCGGGTCCCTGGGTCTCCGTGGCCAGACCGCCGCCTCGCTGCAGGCGTTCAAGAAGCGCAACGACGATGCCCGCCGCAAGGTCCAGGCGCTGTCCGAGCAGCCCCAGACCGTCGACTTCGCCCACTACCGCAAGGTGCTGAAGAACCAGGCCGTCGTGGACCAGATCGAGAACCAGTTCAAGACCTTCAAGCCCGCCAGCTACGACGTCAACCGCCAGCTCAAGGCCATCGATGCCTTTGAGGCCCAGGCTGTCCAGAGCGCCCTCGAGACGAAGGGCAAGGTCGAGGCTGAGCTGCAGAACCTCCAGAAGACCCTGGAGAACATTGAGACTGCCCGGCCGTTTGATGAGCTCACTGTGGTATGTTTCCTTTTCTTTTCTTTTTTTTTTTTTTCTGCTCAGAATACCGTCATAAGGAGGGGATGATGCTGATTCTTTCTAGGACGAGGTCGCTGCTGCTCAGCCCGAGATCGACGAGAAGACCGCTTCGCTGGTCTCCAAGGGCAGATGGATGCCGGCTGGCTACAAGGTGGGTTTCTTTTCCAGTGCAGGATGGATTGGCTTCGATACTAATGGCTGTGTAGGAGCGCTTCGGCGATATGTCTGTTGTTTAAGCGATCCCTTGTGCATGCCGATATCTCCGTCGACCGGCTCTCACCCGGCAACGTTTTGTACGAGACATGTTGGCCAGATCGAATACCCTGGCGTCTGGCGGTGTGATCTGGTGGACGGATTGTGTATAGAAACATTGTTCAATTTAGAAGATGTTCTTTCTTCTTTCTTCCACTCATTTGGCGACGGTATCATTGTAGTTTCGTAAGAGTAAAGTATATTAAATAATTAAATAGAATTTGTAATATTATACATGTATATCGTCTTCGTACACTCTATTATATATAATCAAATAGTCTATATCCTGAGACTCGTTATGGTGTTGTTGAGAATGAAACTCAAAATCTGATATATATTTTGGCGGCAAATCGGGGCAGTTCGTTCGCCCACATCTCCAGCTCCTTACCTCAGCTTCATCTTCTTCATCTCATCTCATCTCATTTCTCTTCTTGAAATACCCCGCCTAGCCATTCCTTTGCATTACTTTACACAATCCAACTAGTCCAATTACCAACAGATACTGGAATTCTACCAATTACTGTGTTAAATCTGGTAGTGTTATCGCCCCGCTCACGAGATCTCGAGGGTTGCCCCCCCGCACTGCGGTGCCGGTCGAGACTTGACCCAAACCACCCCTCGTTCCGGCGATGATTGTGAAGAACGCGGTGCCCAGTGCGACCGGATCCCTGGAATTTCATCTCGGTCCATCGATTGGTGCATGACCCACCCCGCAGAACGAGGTCCCGGTAGCATGGACATGCCGCCCGCCCACCAGTAGAGGGTTTTTGGATCTACCTTTATCTTCTCCACTCTCCATTCCCAGGCCGTTCCTCGACAACAAGACGAACAGCCTCTGGAATATAGCTTATGAAAATGACACACGCAACGGCCCCACCGGCTCGTGTCCGGTCCCCGTTGGAACGTCTCCCCGTGGAGATCCTCCAGACCATCTTCCTCCACAGCCTCGAGTTCAACCTACCACGGGCCTCGTTCGAGCTCTCTCAGAAGCTCTCCGACCCAGTCCTCTACAGCTGGCTCATCCGCCTCGCCTTCAGCAGCGCCAACGAGAGCGCCAGCCAAGGGTTCTTCACGCCCGACTTCCTGCCCCCACCCCTGCACTTCTACGCCCTGTCCAAGCCCGCAAGACGGGACCTGCAGAACGCCATCCTCAATTGCCGCTGGTGCACGCTGCCCCTCATGCGCAAGTGCCAACGGGAGTACGTCGCCCACGCCATCCGCCACCAATGCCAGCACCTTGACTTCTCCCCCGAAGACCAGCACACACTGCGCAACCTGAGCAGCTACTTCCACTGCCCCGACCATCCCCACCACCACCATCACCACTACGACCACGGCGTCAAGGGCCGCCGCGGCAAAGGTGACCTGGTGCTCCGCGGCCGCGCCCGCCACACCGACGAGGTATGCAAAGTCGCCGTGTGGTTCCACTTCGGCGCCTTCCAGGTGCGCCGCCCCAGTCGCATCTACACCGAGCACGACCTCTTCCGAGTACCCAGCTGCGCGGTCGACACGCCCGCCCGCATCCCAGACAAGCTGCTCCGGCCGCCGTGGACGGCCGCGCGGCTGGAATTTCTCCAGCTGCTGTCCATGGACGCCTACATCGACGAGGACACGTCGCACGCGCGGTCGCGCCGCGTGCTGCGGCAGACGATCCGGGACCGCGAGTTCGAGGCGTTCCGCCGCCTGCTGGGGATGTACATCCGTTCGCGCGAGTACAAGTATCCGGTGTTGTGGCCGGTGTCGACGAACCACTTCCACGTGGCGCTCAAGTACGCGGATCCTGGCGGACAGCCGGATCCGTTTGTGCGGTTGCTGGTCGAGCAGCGGTGGGGGACGGTGCCTGCGGGGGATGTAGCGTTGAAGGAGAAGTTGCTGGCGCGGGCGGGAGGTTGATTACATACCTCGGACGCGATAACGCGGGTGATTGATTTCTATTATACCTCGTAAAGATGATACGATTGGACAGCAAATGGTGGTTGATGATATTTATACCTTGAACACGAGGATACGACACAGAACGGACTCAAGAACAAGTTGGATAGACATGTTTACAGCGATACGATAAAGCGATACGATGGGATATTATACAATAGCATACAGCAGAAGAAAGACACAAAGGCGACCATAAAGCAGATAACAGTACCAAATCAATCAGTCATGATCTCATGCTCATACCTCGTGAGAAACAATACAGGCGGGCAAAGGATATCAGTAATGACCAGCACTTAACAATACCAACCCACTCCACCAAGAAAGAAATAGGAAGGAAGAAGAAATCATATCCTCGACCTCCTCACCGTCCGCCTCCTACCCCCGCCACAATACCCACACGTCAAGCAGGTGATGACGACGTCGAAGAGGGAGACCACGCCGTTGATGATGGCCATGCAGATGGAGCCGATGGCGTGCACGATGCCCATCAGGCAGGCGCCGATTGAGTGGAAGATTCCTGTGATCTGTTTTTTATTAGTATTTGTATATTTATATATGACTATGACGTATATTGATGGATATGGGTTGTAAGTGGGGAGGGGAACGTACGCAGGAGACGACGGCGCCCATTTTGGTTTATTTGATTGATTGGTTTGGCTTGTATGAGAGGTTGTGTTGATTTTGTCTGTTAGGTTTGGGTGATGTCTTCTTTCAATTGTTCTTCGGTTGAATGGTCGTAGGAGATATGAAGAGGATGTTGAAAAGAAGTCGAAAGAGTTATTGAGGCAGTTTAGTGCTGTTAAATCGGTATGCCAGTCTGGGCAAGAGCGAGGGTTGTTGCTCGGTGGGAGTAGTATGCAGTCGGAAGCATGAGCTTGAATCCGAGGATTGCGATTCTTGCGATTCCACTTGATGCTCACTGTCTGAGTCTGCAGGAGACGAAGGCGAAGAGGAAGAGGAAGAAGAAGAAGAAGAAGAAGAAGAAGAAGAAGAAGAAGAAGAAGAAGAAGAAGAAGAAGAAGAAGAAGAAGCCACAGCGTGAGTTGACAGATCGTGAAACGGACGCATGGTGTACCTGTCCTATTTATACCGCTCGGTCTGATTGACAGATATGGTAGTAGAAAACGATATATCCCTTGTCAAACGATCGTCTGCAATCGTCCAAAAAGAACAAAGACCAGGTCAAATCAAGGTCCAAGACACCTCTGTTATCAGGAAGAAACAAGCGACGATCAGCGTCCCTATGACGAAGTGGGACAAAACTTAATGAGACCGAGCTATTCACGCCAGCTTTTTGCTCAGGGCGAGACAGCAAGTCCAATTAGATGGGTCCATCCTGCAGCCACGTCGTCATCGATCATCATAGGTACCAGGCGGGCAGGTATTCCTTGCTTGTGTCCTTCCCTGTGCGATAACATCATTTGTTGCCAGGAACCGTGGTTTCACTTAGGGTGTGGTGGTGAGATGGTGGTTATGACGTCATGACTTTCGTCTTCTGCAGATTGTACATCATACCACTTCGGGATTAGCGTATTTTAGAGTTAGGGCTCATCACCTGACGTCCCATGCCCTGGTCACGCCTCGGTCTGAGCTTCTGCCAATCAGATGACTTTCATCGTACAATCCTCCGAATACCTTCAGTATACCTCCCTCACCGACACATACTGAATACCAGTATGGTAGTAGGTAGGTAGTACAATGAACCTCACCCCCATCCCCATCCGCGGCCGCAGAAAGCGACCCCCGCCAGAAGAATCCAGCCAGACACCCAAACTCCGCCGCACCGGCCCCAAAGGCGGCCGTCCACGCCTCACCCCCCAAGCCCTCCTCCACTCCTCCCAACACAGCCAATCCCAGCGCCGTCGCCGCGCAGAACAAGGAAGCCAACAACACGGCAAGACGCGCAAACGCCCACACTACCGTTCGCGGCTGGAGTCCCTCCCCGTCGAGCTCCTCGAGCGCGTCTTTCTCTATGCGCTGAATCTGCAGTTGCCGCGCGCGTCGCCGGCGCTGGGCGCTGCGTTGTCCCGGGAGGGTGTATACCGCGTTTTGATATTGAGGGCGTTTTGGGATGATTATGATGACGATGATGGTGAAGGGGTTCAGCCCGGAACAGGCGCATGGAAGACCATATCGAGAATGTTCCGCCCGATGGACGCCGCGCCGGCGTTGAGCTACGAGGAGCGTCGCGCGCTGCAGGTGGATGTGCTGCGGTGTCGCTGGTGTACGGTGCCGAGGGTGATGGCGCAGATACCGGCGTTGACGAGTCTGGTGGTGTTGCGCCGGTGGGTTGGGTTGGGGGTGCGCATGGACAAGGCGCAGGAGGAAGAGCTGGAGAGGGCGATGGCGGGGATGTCGGAGCAGACGGTTTTTGAGGGGGTCATTCCTGATGCTGCTTCTACTTCTACTACTCCCAATGGTGAAGATACTGCAGAGGCAGACCCCGGAAGAAAATACACCTTGACCATCACTCCCAAGATCTCTATCCGCATCGACTGCGCCGACTCAGCCTCTCAAACCGAATATCCCATCCTAGGAGTGACCGCATTCCCGGACCATCTCCTCCGGGGATCATCCACATCTCCTACAAATAACAGAGGAGAAACCTTCAGCAAACCACACACGCACTTCCTCGAACTCCTCCGCCTCGCCAGCGGCTACACCCACTCCGACCCAACCCCAGCACCAACAAGCATCAACAACAACAACAAAAGCATCACCCTCTCCCGCGACGCCCTCCAAGAAGGCATCCACGCCGCAATCCTCAACCAAAACTACCCCGCACTACTCACCCTCCTCAAACTCGACGAATACCACCACCGCACAACCCAAGCCCCAGAACCTTACCTCCTCCCCCCCTCCCACTTCCACACCGCAGCCAACCTCCCCCACCCCGCAGACCCAACAGCAACAACACTCCAGCTCCTCCTGCGCGCCAGCGCCGAATCCCTCCCCGCAGACGACCCAGCCATCACCCAGTGGGCCATGCACCAGGGCGGTGCGCTAGGCCGCTGGGTGCTAGACCTCATGACGGCCATGCCGCAGTTGGTGGAAGCCACGCGGGCGGATCCTGCCCTCAACGCTGTGTTTTATATGGGGCGGGCGAACGAGGGGGTGGAGCTCGCGAGGAGGTATGTGCGGGAGGTGGTGGGTGTGGAAGCGGGAGCGGGAGCGTTGGGGAGTTGGATGGGGGAGGTGGGCGTTGAGTTGTAGTCTTTCTCTCTGTGTGTGTCTCTTTCTAGGCTATTTGGGTTTCTTTAGGCGTTAGCGTTACTTGGTTTTATCTTTTATCTGCCTTGTTATATACCCCTCTTGCGGAGCGTGTCTTATTCTATGATGGAGTGAAAATTATTTATTTATCTTGGACGAGTTGGTTGATTGAATAAATCGTATATTATATATTATATATAAACTCTATATTCATTACTGTAGACACACATCATCATACTTATAATACACAAGGCAGCCTTAGCCTTAGCCTTAGCCTTAGCCAGCCACCAAACACCAAATCAGACAATAAATAATACGAAAATAGAAAAGAAGAATATTACATATTCCCCAACAACCGTACCACCCCCCTAACCCACCCCCCAAAGCTCACCTGATACCCATACCCCGTCTCCACAATCCCCTTACAAGTCTCCCACGCGCCGCCCCCATTCCGCTTGTGGTCGTCACCCGTCGCGATCGGATAGTCCAGTCTAGGCGGAATGCGCGTCGCCATCAGCTTCGGGAACCGGTCCACGCAAATCGCCTTGAGGTTGCACAGGCCGCGGAGGCCCTCTTCTCCACCGAAGCGGCCGTAGCCGGAGCCCTTTACGCCGCCGAAGGGCAGCTGCACGGCGTAGTAGGTTGCGAAGTCGTTGATGGAGACCATGCCGGCTTGGATGGAGGAGACGCAGGCGGTCACGTCCGGGGTGTGGTAGCCGAAGACGCTGGCGCCGAGGGCGTAGGGCGTGGAGTTGGCGATGGAGATGGCGTGCGGGACGGAGGAGGCGCGCATGAGGAGGAAGACCGGGGCGAAGGCTTCGTTTTGCGCGATGGCCATGTCGGGCGTCACGTCTGCGAGGAGGGTCGGCGTGAAGTAGTGTCCGTGGGGGTATTTGGGGTGTGCGTGCCGCTTGCCGCCGTGGATGAGGCGCGCTCCTTGCTTGACGGCGTCGGCGATGAGGGATTCGAGGCGGTCGAAGCCGGCGGGGGAGATTAGGGCGCCGATGTCGGGGGCGCTGGGGTTGGGGGGCTGGGATTCGAGGAGGACGGAGCCGAGACGGAGGGTTTTGACGCGGGTGGAGACGATGTCGAGGAGTTTGTCGTAGATGTTGGGGAGGGCGATGATGCGCTCGACGCCGATGCAGTTTTGGCCGGCAGATTGGAACACCCCGCGCATCATCATGGATGCGATGGAGGAGACTTCGCTGATGGTGCGGGCGTCGTCGAGGATGACTGCTGGGTCTTTGCCGCCGAGCTCCACGGTGACGGGGGTGAGGGCCTTGGCGGCGGACTCGCAGACTTTGTGCGCGACAGGACGGGATCCGATGAAGGTCAGCTGGGAGATGTCCGGGTGCGAGGTCAAGACGTCGGCGACGGCGGGCAGGCAGACGACGCTCTGGACGAGGTCGCGGGAGTGGCCGCAGCTTGCGAGGGCGCCGCGGGCGACATCCAGGAAGAAGGCAGACGACCAGGCTGTCTGCTCGGAGGGCTTCATGACGATGGCGTTGCCGGAGAAGAGGGCGCTGATGATGGGCGAGATGAAGTTGTGGAAGGGGTAGTTCCACGATACGCAGGCGGAGACGACGCCCAGAGGCTCATAGGTGACGAAGTTCTTCTTGTACATCATCAGGAAGTTGGTGGGGCGTCTATTGGGCGTCAGGGCTTTTTCGCCATGGTCGATGGTCCATTTGAGTTTCTCCGCCGTGACGAGGATCTCGCCGAACGATGCATCGACCTTTGTCTTTCCCGAGTCCAGACAGCAGGCGGCCGCGAGTTGATCCTGGTGTTCCAGGACGTATCTGCACCGGCAGTTAGCACCATCTTCCCACAGAAATGCCACACACCTCATACTTCAACAATGTATTCAACACCTTCCGCCTCTCCGCAAAAGTCGTCCGGGCCCATTCCACCTGTGCATCCTTCGCAGCCTGAACCGCTCGGTTGACGTCGTCCGGAGTCGCGGGTTTGATCCCCTTGCCTAAGATACGACCATCCGCGGGACAGTAGCTCATAATGAGTTTGTCACTCCATTGCTGTACCAGTTAGCTTTGAACATAGACAGCACTAATCTCATAACAGCAAGCAGGATATAAAACTCACCCCCCGAACTTGCCCCTCCAACACCGCCTTCTCTTCCCCCTGAGCATCCTCCCAGTTCCTCCCGACCCAATTCGGCCGCACTTCAGCCGGCAGCGGCACATTGAACGCAACGGCAGCTTCCTTGCGTCCTTTCAGCACCAATATATAACCCAGGTAGACGGCGCCGAAGGAGAGGAGCGAGATGCTAAGCAGCTGTGTTTGGGCGCGGAGCGCGTCGATGAGGGGGAGGAGGACTGGTGGGATGTAGGCGTCCATTGTGCTGCGGTATGACTCCCACGGGACCCTTGATTGAATGGTTTGTCTGCTGTCACCCAGTGAAGGGGATGTTCGGTGGGCTGCTGGGAAAAAAAGAGAGGGAAAAGGAGGGAGGGTCGGGGAGGGAGCGGAGCGGAGCAGAGCCCGGGTGGTTCGATGCGGTCACGTGGTTTGTATAAACATTCGTTTGGTTCAGATCGGAGGACGTCGTGTCTAGGCCACATGGTTATTAACTATTTAGTGATTACTCTACTCATACAACATGACGATACAGGATACTCGTACAACCCGGTGGCTATCCCTTGCGCTTCCCCGTCCGCTTCACCAGATGGTCAATCACACAGCCGTCGTCCCACCCCGCGGACGACTGCCCCGTGATGGCGCGACAGCGCGGACAGGCTTTCCCGTGACGGATGAGAAGCTGATGAAGCGAGTACTTGAGCCGGTCGGGGATGCGGACCTCGAGATGGCTGAACGCTGTAATCTCGGTGGCCTTACCCGGTGGCACCCAGCCGAGCCATTTACAGATACGGAAGATGTGCGTATCGACCGCGAAGCATGGCCGCTGCAGGCAGAAAAGAAGCACGCAGGCGGCGGTCTTGGGCCCAATCCCGGGGTACTTAACCAGGGCCGTCATGGCTTCCTCGGTGGGCAGATCGTGGAGGTGGTTCAGGGAGAGGAAGTTCTGGTCCGCGCAGGCAATCTCGTACAGCTTACCTCCCGTGGATTTCTTTCCCAGGTCGCTTGTTTCGTCTTCCTCGCCTCTGACGAGGATGGCGCGGCGGAGCTGGTTCTCTTCGTACACCATGTCTAGAATCGCCTTGATGTTCTTGCTCTTCAGGGCGGCGAGACCACCGCTCTTGATGGCTTCGAAGACGTCCTGCAGCGGTGCGCGGCGGACGGCGTCCCAGTCCACGCTGCCCTTGCCAATGCCGTGGTCCAAGAGACCAAATTTCTGGACGAGGCCGCTGAACGCTAGGGCGGAGTTGGCCCCCGTCGTGGCGCCGCTGAGCAGAGTGCGGATCAGCGCGTCCAGCACTGAGGGCACCTCGCCGCAGCCTGTCACTGTCAGGGAGGGCTCCGGGATGGTGGCCGGGGGGACGATCTCCCCGTGGACGCTAGACAGGAGCCGGTTGACTTGCTCGCATTCTTCAGCTGTGGGACGGTTCCAATCTGGGAATGGGCTGACCCCGGGGGTGAGGCCGTAGGTGTTTGCTTTCTTAGATTTTGGGGCTTGGCCGGGGCTGTTTGTCGTCGGTTTGTCTACGCTTTCTTGCAGCTGATCTGACAGTTCGATCTTCACTGTCGTGGTTTGCTTGCTTGGTTTTGATCGCGGGATATGATTGTTCTTGTTCTCAATCGACTGAAACACCGGAGCAGAGCCCAAGTTGTGAGGAAGCTCATCGGTATCTGTGGCTTTCCCAGCAGAACTCCTTGTCTTCCTCGTCTTAGCGACAGGCCTCTTCGTCACTTTCCGCTGATCTGCTTTGATAGACGTGCTTCCAGCCTTCGAACTTTTTCGTCTAGACACCCGTTTAGAAACAGACCCATCATTGACAACTTCTGTTTTGACATCCTGCAGCCCAGCTGCAAGCAATGCGGCCTGTCTTGCAGACGATCGTGTGACACGGCGCTCCATCGCCGTTGTTAATTGATTGATTGATGCAAAGAAAGGAGCAAAAAATAATAGTAGATAATGGAAGAAGAGATATAATGGTGGAAGATGATGGATGGCAAGGTGGAGGGAGATGATCTCTAGGGCAGGTCGAACTGTTGTTCCAGGGAACCATCAGCTCTAACAGAACAGCGGTAGAAGAATCCCGTCCACTTCTTACTGTTGTTCCAGAGCATAATATGGTTGAAGTTCCGGGTCAGGAACGGTGATGGATGGGATTGATGGTTGGAAGATTCAATAAGGTGAAGCAGTCGATGTGCAACTGAGATCGGACGGCGACGTCACATGACAGTGGCAACGTGACTGATCATCAACGAGTCATGGCTCTAGTTATAGTGAAGTATTGGAGGAGGCAAAGAGGGAAAGATGATGATCATTTCTTTATATTCTATAAGTCGTGCCATATCCCATCCTCGGCTATGCATAGAAAACAAGACAAAAATCACACCAAGCGAGATAGACCCCAGGTCTTTCTTCTTTCTTGTCTATCACAAAACTCCCATAAAACGCCTGTTAACCAAGGTGCCGAAACCAGAATGGATAGGTATCAAGAAAAGAGATTACGCGTGATCCGCGATGTTGTGGATGCTGATGTCCATGCGATCCTTGACCTTCGGCGGTTCCTCATGTTCAGGCCGGGTGGTGCGATTGAAGCCGACCGCGGGCACTTGCGACTCGCTCGGGTTGGCGGCGGGGATGATATTGCCGCGGGAGTCCAGCTTGACGCCGTTGGCGGCGATCTGGAAGTCCTTCTCGCTGGCAAACCCGTGGGTGACGGCCTCCTTGGCCTTGTCCAGGGCCTTGATCTTGCGGCCTTCGCCGCGGATCTGCTCCAGGTGCTCGAAGTAGCCCTCGGAGACGGGGGTGACGTAGTTGCCGCAGAACACGCCCACTTCGAAGTCACGCGGCTCCGACTGGCCGTTCTCCTGGGCGATCTCCGCACAGGCGCCCTTCAGGTCATCCAGGGTCTGGTAGATGACACTGTCGGCACCGATGTGCTGGGCAATGGACTCGACGCTGCGGTTGTGGGCCACCAGCTCGGTGGGCGACGCCAGGTCGATACCGTAGATATGCGCGTGCCTGGAAGCGTGTGAGCCGGATATGACCCAAGACGAGGATGGAATGAGACTTACGTGATTTCCGGCGAGCAGCTGGCAAAGTAGACCTTCTTCGCGCCCGCCTCCCGAGCCATGGAGACGATCTCGCGGCTGGTCGTGCCGCGCACGATACTGTCGTCCACGAGCAGGACATTTCGGTCTTTGAACTCGGCCTGCATGGCGTTGAGCTTGCGACGGACACCGCGCTGCCGGGTCTTCTGCTCGGGCATGATGAAGGTGCGGAAGACGTAGCGGTTCTTGACGAAGCCCTGGCAGTAGGGCTTGTCCAGGTACCGGGCAACGGCGGCGGCGGACGTGGTGGAGGTCTCCGGGATGGGGATCACCACGTCGATATCCTTGACGACGTCGGGACCCAGCACGTTGAGGATGCGGGCGGCCAGGCGGTCGCCCATGCGCTGCCGGCTCCGGTAGACGCTGATACCGTCGATGACGGTATCCGGGCGGGCAAAGTAGACGTACTCGAAGATATCCGGGGCGTACGCCTTCTTCGGCGCGACCTGCCGGAAGATGGGCTCGCCGCCCTTGGGCAGGATGACGGCCTCGCCGGGCTGGATGTCCCGGATGTTCGTGAACCCTAGCTGCTGCAGGGCCACGGATTCCGAGGCCATCATGTAGTCCGTGCCCTCCCCTTCCAGGGAACGCCGGGAGCCGAGGACGAGGGGACGGATACCGTACGAGTCGCGGAAGCCCAACAGACCAAAGCCTAGCGAGATTAGCGACTGCGCTCTTCTCCCACCGCGGTTGGCATCACTCACCCGCGAGCATGGCCGTGCAGGCCCAGCCACCCTCACACCGCTCGTACATGCGGGTCAGACTGGCGAAGAGGTCCTCGGAGTTGACACGGGCCTTCTTCGTCTCGCTGAGTTCATCAGCAAAGATGTTCAGCATCAGCTCGCTGTCACTGTCGGTGTTGATGTGACGGTGGGCCTCGAGGTCCAGGTGTCTCTTCAACTCGGGGGCATTGATCAGATTGCCATTGTGCGCGAGACAGATCCCGTACGGGCTGTTGACGTAGAAGGGTTGAGCCTCGGCGTTGGCGCTGCTCCCGGCGGTGGGGTACCGCAGATGACCGATACCCATGGAGCCCGGGAGGTCCGCGACTCGGGCACCATCGTTGAAGACCTTGGCCGCCATGCCGTTCGACTTCAGCTGGTAGATGCGGCCTCCGGCGGCACACGTCGCAATTCCCGCTGCATCTTGACCGCGATCTGGTCCATCACATTCCCGTTAGTGGGGTGGGCTTGAGCACGGAGGGAGAATTTGTGGACATACGTTGAAGGAGGTAGAGGGCTTCATGCAGATCGACGGCCGCGGAGGACGACGGATTCGCCTGGATTAGAGCGATAATTCCACACATCTTGTCCGGTTTGGTTGATTCTAGCGATAGCAGTCTGGTTGTCAGCACGTTATCCACCCAACGGATTGGATACAATGGCAAGTGAAAACAGGTTGAGTCAGATCGGAAAATCTCCGCAATATGCTTAGGAAGTCTAACATCTATAAAAAAAAACCGAAATTCATCATCAAGTAGGACAGCCTCCGAAGGAGAGGCTGTCTAATATAGAAAACAGATCAAACAAAGGAAAAGTCAAATATCCCAACTTACATGTATGCCAACACACCGAGGAGTCAATGTGGGATGGTGGGGGAGGGGTAGGCAGAAGCCACGGGAAAAAAATTAAACAATTAAGAATAAGATAAAGATCGAGGAAGGAGATAGTATAGTGGCTTCATGCAACACTATATTGAACTATCCAGACATAACCTCCAGAGGAAAGAGAGAGAGAGATGGAGAAGGAGTTCACACCCACGAAGGGATCGAAGGAAACGGACACATGGCCGAGAGAAGAAGGGGAAGAAGAAGAAGAAGAAAACTAGGAGCAGGAATGGCGGAGAAGAAGAAAAAGGAGCAAATCCTGTGGTGAACCAGGATTTTCTTTCCCCACTGCGAACCGAGAGTGAAAAGAGGGAAAGTTTGGGAAAGGAAGAAAAATTGAGGAACTGAGGAAAATTTCCGATATGCTGAGTCAGGGATGAGTCAGCGTCTGGACAAGCCCTATCTACATACATCCACTCAAATCCCGATACTTCCTGGAAGTACTGTTTTGCAAGCTATAAACAAGAGAAGAAAGTAGTTTATATCATCACAGTGAGAGATATTATACTTACGGGCTAGGGGCACTAGACCTCCACGGATCCTCTAGCATGCTTGATATTCTAAACTGACAAAAACTTGTTGGGAGCTTGATATAGAAAGGCCTTTCGTTTTAAAGGATGCTAATCCCCGGTTTGGAATCTGAAGAGAGAGGGGGGAGAAGGGGAGAGGGGGAGAGATTCAGTAAGAATAGAAGTAAAGACTAAAGATGCCTTTAGATGCAGAGGCTCTATATGCAGCACCAGACTACCCCACCTAGCCTACAGTCAATTCACCTAGGAAAGGCATACTACGAATCCTACTCCAATGGTAGAAGATGTAGTCATATTATATAAACCTGCTGTGATGGCTAAGCTGCTTAAATTGAACTTTCTGTGCCCGTAGTTGTGGTTGAAGCTCTAGATGTCATCAGGGTCCCAAATGGTCAGGCTCTCAGCGCTCGCTACTGCTTCGCAAACGTTTGTACAGCCCATAGAAGGCAATAACAAATTACAATGCCGATCTTTCAAATAATAGAATGGGATGGACAACTTGAGGGAGCCCAGAATGTTAATTGGTGTGTTCTAATACCTATCAAAGCCCTACCTACACGCAGCCTTAGGCTATGACACCAGTGCAGCAGCTCATGCAGTAAATATTTACCCCTCTTCTTGCTCGCAGCTTCAACCTCTGCACGCGTGATGTGTCTTCCTGTGAGTGAGCTCTTTTTCCCACGACGCAGATCTCCATTTTATGCTCATGGCGGTTGGAGTCTTGCTGTAAATCTTTTTATTCTTCCCTAAATCCAGAGATATCTCTATTGGGAAGCCATGCCGTATATAGAACCTACAATTTAGAGACACGATCTAACGCGGTTTGGATTAGTAGGGCCCAGAGCTGTCGATAATGATTAGAATAAGAAACAAATAAATAAGTAAATGATAGAAAAGGAATAGGAAAGACGTACGCCTTCCGCGGTGCCACACTTTATGCGAGTGCTAATGTGGTCATGTCCGCTTCGGAAATACAAGGTGGGCTCAGGGACCATATTATTGGCTAAACGCACCGCTGCCACTATACAACCCTACTTCTTGGCCTAACTCTGCCTTAATATGAGGTCTGGGAACACGGACTGTGAGGCAGTGCGAGTTACTACCTACTAACTAATGCCTGATAAGGTCTACCCTGGTGTGGGTGGATCATGCAAGGCAGGGACCTCCAAGATGACTTCGTCGCGCTTTGGAGAGATTTGAACTGTGTACATGGGTAGACTGGAAGCCATTCGCATTCTGCAGCTGGCTCTGTATGAAACCTAATAGAGGAATACATGACTTCATGGAGACTCGTACTTGGGTGGTTCGCCCATAAGTCATAATCAAGTGGCCATGGGCGTCATGTATTCATGCCCATTGCATACCTTCTCAAGGGTCAGTTCCGAGCAAACCGTTGACCTCTTGGTCTCTCTGATACGTTGCCTCGCTTGGAGAAAACTTGCAGTCGTCCTCATGATGGCGGCCGACAGAAATTTACCATAATTCTGCATACATCTTGAGGCATGGCTGCCTGGGCCTTCCTAGGGCTCGCATAGTACAACAACGGCACAGCAAGCTGCATTCGAGCAACTTCAGTATTGCTAAGGGCTTCGTGTGGATAGTTGATTTGTCGTGCAAAACAAAGGACCGCGTCTCTACGTGCGCATCGACCGTCTAGGCCTCGTCTAATGAGCAGAGACGAAGCAGACGACCCCGCAACTTATACACGTTATCTCGGACTCGTTCACTGCCGGCAATGCTATATAATGAGCCAACGTCAGGGGGTAGAATGATCCCACATCAGAGCATTTTTACAATCAATTGAGTTCCAAAAAAAAAGATACTCTGCCTCCGTTTGATTTATCTTACAATCGTGCTTAACTTTGTGGAAATCTTCCGCTCCGGATTCAAGAAAAGAAGAAAAAATGGATGCTTGGTTGAATGGAAACCTCGTCACCCGCCAGGATCTCGCCAACCATGCGAGATCCACGAATGCCAGTGATCCGGAGCCAAAATATTATCACTTGCTAGGCTTGGCCGAGCCCCTCAACCCTGACAATCGAAAGAAGCTTGAGGAAATGGAAATCAAGATCCTGGAACATATCGGCAACAACATATTCCTCGTCTGCTACGATGCCTCGAATGCAACTGAATCCCCTGCTGGGAATCTCATTGAACAGCTCACAGCGGTGCCACCAGACTACAAAATTACGAACACACTGTCACTCTCACCTAAATGGGATAAGCAGGAGAGTGTTGAGGTCACTGTTTTCTTGCACTCTGAGGAGGGGCAGGTCGCTCATAAAGTAGCTGAGAGTATCCAGAGCCGGACTGGTATTTCACCCGACATGATGTTAGTCAACAAGGATGCTACTTGTATTCGCTTGAGAGTTACCAAAGACAATGCAGAGGCCATTGCTACCATCGACAGTGTGCGTGGCATTCATAAAGTCCACAATCTTATTACACACAACCATATGGCAAGAAAAACTATCAATGCGGATATCTCATTCAACAACACCAAGTACACTGGTGAGGGGCAGGTTATGACTGTTGCTGATACTGGGCTTGACAAAGGTGATCGCGAAAACCTTCACCCAGCGTTCGGGGAAAGAGTAATCAAATTACGTGCTTGGTACCGAAATGAGGGTGACGACCGTCAAGGGCATGGAACTCACGTATGCGGCTCGGTACTTGGCAATGATACTTCAGAATTATACGGCAATATTCAAGGGACGGCTCCTGGTGCTGAAGTTATTTTCCAGTCATTGTCTGATGAAGATAATGCAATTTCTAGCCAGGTACAAGATGATTTTGCTTCCATTCTTGGCGAAGCATATAACAGCGGTTCGCGCGTCCATACTAATTCTTGGGGTTTTGGTTGGGAGGAACGCAATCCAATGATACGGGAGCCTTATGAGCTGCTTGGTTTAACACTTGATAACTTTGTTTGGAATCACCCGGATATGACAGTCTGCGTTCCTGCTGGTAATGCAGGTAGACTATATTCCAAGGGTATCAAGAGTCAGATCGAGGCTCACGGCTCCGCAAAGAACTGCATTACTGTGGGATCATGTGGAAGCACACATCAGAACCCAGGTCCCAATGTAATATGCGATTTCAGCAGCTGTGGACCAACGCTGGATGGACGCATAAAGCCAGATGTCGTGGCTCCTGGGGAGCAGATTCTTTCCGCGGCATCACGGTCCCCATATTTCAAGTGTCCCGATTACAGGGAAAGTGATGATCCACTATGGGTATACGATTCGGGCACCAGTATGTCTACGCCTCTGGTCGCAGGGTGCGTCGCGGTCTTACGGCAGGTGCTGATCGAGGATGGCGTTGATGAACCTTCGGCCGCTCTGCTCAAGGCTATGCTGATCAACGGGGCGACATCTCTGGGCTGGCCTCGCGAGCTACAAGGATTTGGCCGCGTGAATCTTGCCGCTTCGGTTATCAAGAAGGGCGACACCACAGACCGTGGCTTTTACCAGGGGGTATTATGTGATCAAATAGATAAGAGACAGGACAAGATCGAGGTCAAGTTGCAAGACTACATGCCGCCAGGGGCGAGTTGTATGGAACTCAAGACTACATTAGTCTATACGGACCTTCCAGGGAGATCTTTGCAACATCGTGTCAGTCTTTCCGTTCAAATCACGGAACTGGATGGAGACTATACATACTCGTGCTTTGGAAATGCCAAGAGCCATGACAAGGCCAACAATGTCGAGCAGGTCGTATGTAAAGACCTGATGCGAAACACTAACGTGACACTGATCGTGTCTATCAAAAATACCTTCCCTGATAGCACTACAGAACAACCATTTGCCCTTGTATGGAGTGTGTCTGATATCGGTCTCAGAATATGAATGTGGATGGGCTTCCTTTCATGTTTGGCAACTCGATTTGTGTCCCATTGGCCAATATCTATGTTTATGGGGGTTTAGCAGTCCTGATGAATATTGTTTATAGGCTATAAACTATATCGAGATTTACTTCAAGCTTTTGATATCTGTAACTACTCGTGATAGTCAGCCGAACGACAATAGGAATATTAATAGGATTGCATTTTCAAGACCTCGTCACTATGTAGCAAGATGTGTTGCGTATCGTGGCATGGTCTGCTTTATTCTTTCAACAACTCCTACGTCATGTTGCAATACTAAATGCAACTGAATCCTTTTTCATATTACAATTGACCTTGCCCCATGTATTATAATGTTTATTTCAAGTCTTATTTCCATGAAACCCGGTATGGCTCTGTTTTGTATCTTTAGGTCCTGGATGTTTGGGATTGTATTGCTCTAGCTTATCCAAACCTGATATCAGTGATCTGGTCAGTATCTCTTCTACGAAATACGTAACATGATAATGAGTATATCAGGATGTAGGGTCTCTAACCTGACTTACTTCAGTATTCAATCTTTCTGCCTTTTTACTTGTTTGGTCCAGTGGGTCCTTCTTTCTACTCCCTGTTTTCCTGAGGGTACCAACTGACAAACAAACCCTATCACTACATGCGCCAACCAAGAGGTGAAACAGTTAAAAAGAAAAACAGACAGAGTAAAGGAAAGAAAAGGGTGGAAGAAAGAATAAAGCAAAAAGATCTCATTCATCTCTCACAGTTCAACTATCTAGTCATCAGATCTAGACCACTAACATCCTCTATATCAAACACGATAGACAGAACACAGCAAACAGTCATACCCATATGACTGACAAACAGGCTTCTTTATTGGAGTCAAGAGACAATGATAATGATTTCTACCCAAGCAAACTGGTACTCTTTATTCTATGTTGAGATACCTCTTCTCAAACAGGCAGTCTTCATTCACTATCACCTCACCTACCTCAGCAACATTCATTCACTACCCTACCTACCATCTCGCATTCACTTCTACAACAAAGCTGCTTCTACTGGGCCTACGATTCCAGTCACCTTCACTATCTGCCATTCTCCAAACAGATAAAGTCCCCAGATTGACCACACTCTGATCAACCAACCTCCTCCATCTCACTACTTACCCACTCTCCCATCCATCTACACTCGCTCGGACAACACCCATACTCTTTCTGCCCACAGTACCACCATAATGGACAACATGGACAGCCTCACCCACCGCCGGCGCTCTCTGACCACCTCAAGTGTCGACAGCAGCGACAGCAGCTGCACGTTAGAGAGCACCACCATCGACAACGATCCCGACCGTTTCTACTCCCTCGGACTATCCGGACAAGTCGACGAGTGGGACACGACGACCGCCCGTCCCGCCGACGTCGTCGATCTCACCCACGACGCCGAGATCAATGACGGGGACTACCTGACTGACGGAAGCTTCCAGCGCCTGCTGGAGCGCTGGACGCTGGAAGCGGAGCCCGAGACCCCCATCCAGCCTCCCCCCAGACACTCCACCCACGAGCTCTGCCACGAGGGCATTATCTACCGGGAGGGACAGTCGGTTGAATTGCAGGACGGAACGTTCCTGAGAATCACCACCACCCTCGAGGAAGACGCCTCGGGGGCCATGTACCTCCTTGGACGCCGGCTGATCCGCACTACAGCCCACAAGGGCACATACATCCCCAAACGGCCGGATGAGTTGGTGTGGATCGCAAATGAGACGGCTGATGTCGCGCTGGACGAGGTCAAGCGGTTTGTCCGAATCTACTTCACCAACAACTGTCACGTGGACCAGGATGGCCAGAAGACCCCCGGGGCGCTCGTCTGTCGTCTTAAGGAGACCCCTGAGGACGAGAACGACGTGTCGATCGAGTATCTGTCATTCGAGGAAGCGGACAAGGAATACCGCATCGACCCAGCGGCACTGCGGCAGGCATGGCGGGGCCACACTGAACCATTTGGGAGCGCCCATGCCCCCGTCCCCGCCGCCCCTCCACGCAAACCCGTCATCGTTCTCGACCCGTCGCCCGTCGTGATCGACCTCGACGCGGAGGACCCCGAGCCCGAGGCCCGGATGAGCCGACGGTATACGTTCGGAGACGGGTTCTGCGGCGCGGGGGGCGTGTCATGCGGGGCACGTCAAGCCGGTCTGCAGGTCAAGTGGGCCTTCGACATATCGCGGCCCGCCATCACGACCTATGGGCTGAACTTCGAGACGGCCGAGTGCGAGCAAAGCGACGTGTTCAGTTTCCTGACGAACGGATACGAGTTTCTGAAAGTGGACGTGAGCCATGGGTCCCCGCCCTGTCAGACCTTCTCGGCGGCGCACACGATCGCCTGCCAGACGGACGACGCCAACTCGGCGTGCATCTTTTCCAGCGCGGACCTGATCCGCCGGTGTCGTCCGCGGGTGCACACCATGGAAGAGACCAGCGGGTTGTTTGAGCGCCACCGCGACACGTTCTACCGCGTGATCCAGGATTTCGTGGAGGTGGGGTACTCGGTGCACTGGAAGGTGCTGAATTGCATGGATTACGGGGTGCCACAGTCGCGACGACGGCTGATTATTCTCGCTTCGGGGTGCGTTCTCTGAATTTTCCCCCCTCCCCAAATTCTTATTCTTATCACTGACACAACCCTGAATATAGACCCGGCGAAACCCTCCCACCAATTCCCCCGCCGACGCACGGACTCCCCGGCAGCGGCCTTCATCCGTACACCACGATCAACCAAGTGATCGAGGCCATCCCCGCGGGGACGTCCGACCACGACGTCATCGCGGCGGAAGAGCGGATGATGCGTCGGGGACCGCGAGCACGCTACGACGCCAACCAGCAGGCCCGGACCATCACCACGGGGGGCGGCGACAACAACTACCACCCGTCTGGACGACGGGGGTTCACCAACCGCGAGTTTGCCTGTCTCCAGACGTTCCCGCTGGACTATCGGTTCGGACGACACGAGGTACGCAAGCAGATCGGCAATGCGGTGCCGCCGATGTTGGCGCGGGCGTTGTTTGGGGCGGTGGTGGATTCTCTGCGGCGGACGGACGGGGAATCTTTCGAGGGGGTGGTTTGCGATCTTGGCGTCTTTGCTTTTCGTTTGTTGCCTCCTTTGTTAGTTTGACTCCTCCTCTTTGTTAGTTTGACTCCTCCGTTACTGGGACGACTCCGGTTGACGATGGAGCCGAGATCGACACGGACGTTGGGGGATCACGTGGGAACGGGACGGATGAGCCGCGGGATTGCGGCGGGAGTCGGATATGGGTCAATTCATGGTTAACTGAAGGGTTAAATGGATGGATTGAATAATTGAATGATCGAATGATTGAATGGCAATAGGCAATATCTTCATATCCGGACTCTGTAAGTATTAAATAAAGGAGAAGAAGAAAGACTCCGTCAGCCCGACCGGAGACATGGCAGCTTCACCCGGGAGCCGAGCGTGTCTCCCCAGGGTCTTCGGACCGGGCGGGGCTATACTGTACGGAGTAGACTAATAGTGGGATAATGGATCCTGGGGAATATCCGATTTCGGCACTATGAGAATACCATACGATGCTAGTATAGACACATACCCCGTACTGAGAATACTACCCAATCCTACCTGGAGAATAACCGGCAATAACCGTGCGACCGCCTCTCTCGCCTCGGTCCATCTCACTTCCCCTTCTTTCTCCTCTCATCTCTCTCCTTCTCTCATCTCTCTTCTTTTATTTCTACTCCTCCCCCTCCTCATCTCCATTGTCTCCCCTCCCTCTCACTCTCTCCCCTGAGTATTCCTCACCTTTCCTCTGATCATGTCTGCTTCGTGTTCCGCGTTGAGACGGCTGACCCACAGGTCTCCCCGCACTTTGTTGTCCTCCCGCCCCGTCTCCGTCTCCCGCTTTTCTCCTGCTGCCTCCCTCGCTCGCTCCTCGCTCACCACCACCCTCCCTCGTCAACCCACTCACGTCTCGCGTTTCTCCACCATGTCGGCTCTGCAGTCTGCGGCCCCGGCGGCTCCCGCCAACCGGCCTTATGATCCGGAGATTCAGGATATGGCGGGCTATATCCACAACTATGAGGTCAAGTCGGATCTGGCGGTATGTCTTCCAATTGATTAACAGAGTAAAACCGAAGAATGAAAAAGGGAAAATATTAATGGGAATAGTATGACACCGCGCGTCTGGTCCTCCTCGACACCCTCGGCTGTGGTCTGGAAGCCCTCAAGTTCAAGGAGTGCGCCGAGCTGCTCGGTCCCGTCGTGGACGGCACCGTCGTCCCCCACGGGACCCGCGTCCCCGGCACCCCCTACCAGCTGGACCCCGTCAACGGTGCCTTCAACATCGGTGCCATGATCCGCTGGTTGGATTACAATGACTGCTGGCTGGCCGCCGAGTGGGGTCACCCCTCCGACAACCTGGGCGGTATCCTCGCCGTCGCTGACTGGATCTCCCGCACCAACCGTGCCGGCGGCAAGGTCGGCAACGGCAAGGTCCTCAAGGTCAAGGACGTCCTCGAGGCCATGATCAAGGCCCACGAGATCCAGGGCGTCCTCGCCCTCGAGAACTCCTACAACAAGGTCGGCCTCGACCACGTCGTCCTCGTCAAGGTCGCCACCACCGCCGTCGTCTCCAAGATGCTCGGCCTCTCCGAGAAGCAGACCGCCGACGCCATCACCCAGGCCTGGGTCGACGGCCAGTCGCTGCGCACCTACCGCCACTCCCCCAACACCATGTCCCGCAAGTCGTGGGCCGCCGGTGACGCCTGCCAGCGCGCCGTCAACCTCGTCCTCAAGGTCCAGAAGGGCGAGGGCGGTGTCCCCACCGTCCTCTCCGCCCCCGGCTGGGGCTTCTACGACGTCCTCTTCAAGGGCAAGAAGTTCCAGTTCCAGCGCCCCTACGGCAGCTACGTCATGGAGAACGTCCTCTTCAAGGTCTCCTACCCCGCCGAGTTCCACTCCCAGACCGCCATTGAGGCCGCCCAGATCATCAACAAGAAGCTGGCCGCCCTCGGCAAGTCCGCCAAGGACATCAAGGAGGTCACCAACCGGACCCACGAGGCCTGCATCCGCATCATCGACAAGCAGTTCAAGGAGATGGACAACTTTGCCGACCGGGATCACTGCGTTCAGGTATTTCTCCCTCCCTCCCTGGTTATACTCTCAGCTAATAAAAATAGTACATGGTGGCCACCATGCTCTCCTTCAACCGCCTGACCGCCAACGACTACGCCGACGGCTCCGAGGCTGCCACCTCCCCCCTGGTCGAGGATCTGCGCAAGCGCATCAAGTGCGTCGAGGACCCGCAGTACACCATCGACTACCACGAGCCCACCAAGCGCACCATCCCCAACGCGCTGACGGTCACCCTGAACGACGGCACCGTGCTGGACGAGGTCGCCGTCGAGGCGCCCCTGGGCCACCGCCTGCGCCGCGAGGAGGCCAAGCCCGAGATCCTCGACAAGTACAAGCGTCACCTGCAGGCCCACTTCGACCAGGGCCGCATCGCCGAGCTCCTCAAGGTCGGTCTGGACCAGTCGGCCCTGGAGGCCACCGACGTCGACCAGTACGTGGATCTGTACGTGACGGATAAGATGGTTGCTGCTCAGTAAACAAAATACGTGGGAACTGGACGGGGTATGATGTATGTATGAATTAGGCGTTGGAGTATATGTTCAATCTAGAATGATAGCACGACGTATCACCTGCAGAATTCCGTATTGTAGTATATACCTACCTGTAGTATAATATCGCCATTCTAGTATAAGTAGTATAAGTAGTACATAGTACAAGGTGAAAAGGAGAGAAAAAGAAAAGAAAACAAAGAGGAAAAGTATTCACCAAAAAAACACACCGACCTTTTTTTAAAAACGAAATGGGAAAAAAAATGTAAAAGAAAAAAGAAAGTTGTGAGGTCCTGCCCGGAATTGAACCGGGGTTTACGGAATCAGAATCCGACGTCATAACCACTAGACCACAAGACCGTTGGTTGATATTAGTGGTAGGATATGTGATTGATGGTGGGGTGGGAGCTATATGCGTTTGGTTAGGGCTGGTTAGTCATATAGACTAGGCATGATCTACAAGTTACAAGTTGGGCGAGCGTAGGGAGGAAATAGTTCGTGGAATTAATTGTTTTTTTTTCCCCTTTCCCATCAGCTGGAGGCTGTAGATAGAATGTAAATGAATAGCTTGATAGTTGCTTTTTTTTGGCTAGTAAGGTGTTGTGTATTGCGCTGATGCTCGATAGTAGGCTCGCTTATATTCACTACTTCTCGTCCGGACATGATTTATATATCTCTATAGATATACTGGGATCATGACATCCACGATGGAAAATCATGCTATAGGTGATAATACCACAGAAGTGAACTCTCGAGAGTAGAGCCATAAATTTATATTTATATATAATATTAAACCGATATGAATACTATATAGAGAATGGCTGGAATGATCTAGACGCCGGATTAGGGTTATTGTGTACGGATTGTTTGCTCGTATATATGTATAGTAGGTATGTTCCGATTGGTCTTCAGCAGGACTGTAAAAAGAGGTATTATAGATAGCTAGCTCTACTAGAATAAAAATGAAATGACTTAACGCTTTTATTTGCGTAATCCTGATTTTAGCATGGGGTGTGGCTACCTGATGGTCTTTGAACTCTTGAGAGCTTCATTTTTGTTTGTATATCACTTGTTTTATTGATGAATATTGATATCACTGTTTGCTACTATTATCAGTCCCTGTACACTCTTCTCTCAAAGACAAGTAACACATAATAGAACAGTGACTGTAATAGTCAAACACGTTAGCTCAGCTTACTGGTAGGTAGGTAGCTATATAAGGGCAGGCTTTTCTCTACCTACCTACCTACCCATACTAGTTCATATATCCTATATTTTCGATTCTTCATACAATCGCCACTTTCTTATAAATATGGAAATTTCGTCTATTTCAAGGTGTCAACCGTTTCATCGATATATGCGCGTAACCATCATACTCCATTCCCTGATCCTGCTATCAATACCTCCCTCTGTGAACCTCCACAAGCCTCCGTCACGTCAAAATTTCCCTGGTCATATAGTATTTGCGCTTTTGGTCGAACGGTCAAGATAGGTAAAAGACATTTAACGTTACTTTTCTACCGGAGTACCCAGAGTCACATATTAAGGGGTATGGATACTGTGTAACTATCCTTAAATCATCTATAGGAAGCATGCGAATTGTCTAAAAAAGTAAGTATCTCCATCCTATCATGGTCAGTACGTAGACTGATATTCAGGTCAATGGCCAGGAATTGAATCCCACGAAAACCAACAATTCCACAGCCGAGCGAAACATATCAACATCACGGCGCACTGTATTCGCGAAACCGTATGAGACGGAGAAAAATGAAAACCGCTCCCTCTTTGTTGCAGTGCTCGTGGTTTTGGGCTCTACTCGGACCACTTAAGACATCGATTTTGTTGTTCCTCAGGGTGGAACATTCGATTAGTACCATACGTCTATATGCATAGCACATGGTAGACTTAGATATGCAACAAAGGTGATCATGTCTATCCCGAGCTAGTCGATTTGTCCTTCCCTTCTGCATCAAAACAAGTGGCAGAAATACATCTAGCTCGACCGAAAACAGCCAGACCATTACCTTCGAATGGACACGAATCCATCGCCGCACAGAATAGTCGAGTCAGGATGGTCCGAGTCCTTTCCACACCTTCGCCATGACAAAGATTTATGCCTGCTCGGAGATCTGTCCGTTGTGCAGGATCCTGGAAACAGTGATATGTTCGAGTATAATGCAAGTCTCTCTCATATAGCTCGACTGGACGGTTGCTGCGCGTCTACAATTCAACCGATCCACAGCACCATCCAGATTTATGACACTTGTCTATTGAGAGAAGATCGTGATGCTTCAAGGATGCCAAATTCGAATCAACATTACTATCGAACAGAATCCCGAATCGCGGCATTCAATGGGATTAGCATTCTAAAGGGAGTGGGAATCACCGCCTTTTATTGCAACATTTCAACAAATGGATACCCAGTACAGTCGTACTATTGGCAAAGGATGCGTCCGGGTCTCTCAATGATCCGGATTTCGCGTTTGAGGACGATGGCAGATATTAAACGTTCTGCTTATTTGAATCATTGACCTATAGCCTTTGCCATAAGCACGATGATGCGATACGCCGCAAAGCCAACAGAGACGCACATAAAATACACAACGCACGCTCTGCGTTTCCCGCGAGATACGATCAACAGAGGAACAACGTACTCGGCAGCCAGGAGAGTAGACAACCCAGCGCAAGCACTCGGAGTCGTACTCGGGCAAGTGGATGCCGACTATACCGGCTGCTTAGACACCCGAAGGTCTACCATAGGGTACGTCTTCATGCTGGCCAACGGCCGGATATCATTGATATCGTAGCGGCAGATGGTCGTATCGCTTTCAACGGCTGGGCACGTGGGGAAAACACCAAGGAATCGTCGATATCGGCGATTTGTGTGGCTCAGAAAAGCCTCAGAGACGACGAGCCAGGGGGTGTGTTGACGTGGTTGGCTCGCCTCCCCCGATATGTGGTTTATATTCTCGTTTTTGTCTCGTAGAGTTTTTTAGGCAGTGTAAACAAATACAAGAATAATCAGGCGTTATATGGCGAATATTATCATCTCTTTGCTACGTAGTCACACCCGCCAATAGGAGCCGTTGCAACGTCATGATTTGTGGAAGTCGCCGTCATAGGAAAAGACCAAGCCTGGTGATAGATACATTGCATGGACTACGTGGGGCGCATCTGCAGATGGAGAGGAGGTGGAGGGTATGCTTTTCACTTGCTCAAGCGCATCTTGCCGGCATCGTTTGTATAATCCTTACTGAGCTTTGGAGAATTCGAGATTTGAGTTTCCAAGTCTTTTCTACAGTCTACCTTGCAATTCAATGTTGTCTTATCTTTTATTTATTCATTTTTGTTTTTACTTTGGTATAGTAAATGTGATAAACGGCGTTCTTGAGGGTATAAAGTCAACCTGGAAGACTATCCACAGGATGTTCGAAGCAACGAATGAAACAAATGAAAGAACCTAGGACACATGAAGAATGTCCATACTACGCAAGACACGACCCGAAAAGTACCTCGCAAATAACCCTTAGGCGGTATCCTCATTCTGCTCCTCGTCTTCAACTTCTTCAACGGGCGTCCGACGAAACTCGCCCAGAGGGAAAAACAACTCTTTCGTATCGCGGGGGGCAGAGCATTCCCGCAACTCATACCGACCCTGTCGTAACGCATCACGAATCGGCCGCTGGTGTCTTCGAAATGGCAGGGTACCCGTCTGCATTCCCGCCAACACATCGAAGTGAAACTGACGGTGTTCATATCTCAGCTGCTCAACAAATGACTTGTCTTGCTTCAAAGCTGGAACGTGTGCGTAGAGATAAGAGATTGGACAAGCCAGGACGATCGATAACATTGTATCATTGTCGGGACACTCTAGCCAGCTCTCAATGAGTGCATCTAGCAAGCCCGCTAGTGGTGGAAATGGCACTTTGAATGATGATTCATTGTATGACGATGTAGAATCCGGTTGTATATCGGCATATTCCAGTTGTGTATCGGTTAGAGAAAACTTCCAGTCGGTAGCAGGAAGAAGGATAGTCCTTGTGTGCTTATCTGGACATATTAATCGCTGTTGAGGGAGTTTCGCCAAATCTACCTCTGCATTCTCAATATAATATGGTTCTTGGACATCAAAAGTCCATCCAGCCTTTGCAAGAACATTGGCCCCTAAATCGATATCGTTGGCCAGGATATACAGGTCAAACACGCCGGTAGGAACACCATAGTGAGCCAGAGCATCCTCAAACCAGATCGCATGAGGGACTTGATGATCTGAAAGGACTCGAGAGACACTGTATCTTTTTGCAGTACTGGGACTCCCCGTACCCAGATAATAGTTGAGTTTGAATCCCATAATCACACGATACTTTCATAGAATGTAAATGGGAACTTGATTTTGTTTCGAGGTAAGATGCTGCGAAGGGCGATGCAGTTGATAGCCCCTGACAAATTTCTTAATGGAACTTGATGGAAAATGCAAAATTGATGGAACGTGCAGTGTTAGGGAGCAGGAAAAGATATTGGTGGGATGGTTGTTGTTGGCAAAACTAGATGAGGCATCCTGTCTCTGAAGAAGTATGATTTTCTGCCATATACGCCCGCCACGCTTTGAGATTCATGGTTACCTAGTTTAGACATCAGCCTTCCTGGTCTTCAGCATCCAACGTTTAATACTGTTTACTTTCAATGAATATTCATCTGATATACTAGGGAGATACTGCCATGGTACGTCGAAAGCACTCTCATAATATCGTCTATCAAGGCTTTCAGTGCATGATCTATTCATAGTTCATATCTTGGAATATCTGCTGGCTAATCAGTATCTGGCGAGTACTAGACGACTCTAACATTCATCTGTTTCATTCACCGCGAAGTGAGTCAGGTCAAGTTGGAACAGTAGGCGCTACTGCAATCACTATACTCAGTCACCAGTGCAACCTTTAATAGCCCGTTGGTCTCATGGGTATCCAACATCATCAAAACCTGATCAACTTTTGGATCGATCTTGGTATTTACCATAGCTTTTCCTGTGTCATATCTAATACGAAGCACACTGCTCTGCTCTGAAATCGCAACATTTCCGACAGAGACCTGGAAAAGTAAGCGATATACGGAAAGAACTGTCCCCCGTATCTTGGAATGACTACTGACCGACCTCATTTTCAAGGAAAAACGCCATGTCTTCTTCAAATCTTCATTCTCCCGCAGAAATCCGCGCAGCTGCAATGGCAGTTGGAAACGCAATGGCTCGTTGTGAGAAGTATGCCTTGGTTGGTGGTAGTGCGTGTGTGGTCCTGGGCTCTACTCGGGCAACTCAAGACGTCGACTTTGTTGTTCCTCAGGGTGGAACTACAAGTGCAAGGCAGCTGCTGCGTGCATCCTCTGACTTTGAGGTTGAAGCAAGAACAAACCGTACAACCTACAAGGCACAAAGGCCTGTATGGATCGAGATCCTTACACCTCCTCTTTTATTTCGGGAGCCCTTTGATCAAGAGACCGAGGTAATCACAATCGACGGCACCAACGTGTTGAAGCCAGCCTTGCTTCTGAATGCAAAATGCGGTTCAATCACTGGTCGACCCACAGAGGAGAAGAGAAGGACCGATTTTCAGGATATTAACTTTCTCCTCAATTTCTGCGCTCAAAACCCAGAATATCTTCCCAGGGCCGACGAAGTTCCTAGAGCGACAAAGGAACTGGTTCACGGTATCATCCAGATTTATGGAGGCCAAGATGTCTGGGAACGAGCTGGATATGACCTCGAGACGGGTATGTCCTTTCTGATCCATTGGAAAGCACACAACTGACGCACATGAATTAGGCCGCTTTACCAGAAACTAGGCTGTTTCCGGTGCCATCACAGGTACATGTCGTAGTTCGTCTCCTGGACCAATTTTGCGTCATTTCCAGTGTCTGTCATTTTTCCGCTCATGAATTTCTGCGAGGACCCATATTCCTAAGCTTGAATGCCCCCTGTTTTGTACGCGAGAATGATACCCCAGAAGGGATATTTGGGTTTCAATCGTCCAGTCCCAAATGAAATTATTTCTGCCTTTCTCTTTACGTACGCCTAACAAATGTTATTCACGTTCGTACGTCAAGGTTGAGAATTATCTAGGTCTCACGAAACTTGCAGGTTAACAAGAGATGACAGGTCCCTGGAAACATGGAGACAGTAAGCAACATTCTACGAGATCATTGACTTTTGTCTATCTGTTTCTGTGTCTTATCAGACAGCAATGCATCGCCACTAACATCCCTCGGTCTTATGGTCCGGTGGGTCCTACATACTGGCGCTTAATCCGCTTTCCCAGCAAATACAACCAACAGGGAAGTTTGTTTGCATTTGGGGTAGAAGACCGGGGAAGAAGCAAGCGGAGCATGCACTACCGGTCCTGGGCGGCTGGGCAAGGCTATCTGATCGCTGGGCCTCCTCTTCCTGATAATTTATCATGTCCCTTATTAGTATCACCCAGTCATTTTATTCTGGTCCGAACAAACCATGCATAGGAACTACCCCGTCACAACGCACCTGACCACACCCACAATACAACGCAGCAGTGCGCCACGCAGACCAGGTGACCCAGCCCTAGAACATCTAGAAGAGATCGACCCCGCAGAGCGACCTCCGTAAAGGAGGGTAGGTAGGTAGTAGCAAATGTCTGACCGACGGGGATACGAATCCCATCCCACGTCCAACCAGCCAATCAACCAGGGGAGCCATGCTCCCAGATCCATCCATGGATGGATCCATGCATACGTTACTCAGTCGCTCACCCCTCTCGCCCGAAGAAGTAAGCAGATCCAGCCCAGCCTTATCGTGTCCAATAGCCTAGCCAAGCCGCACGGAAAACTCTATAGCAGGACTGATACCGCTTGGGGGATGGAAGATGTCCGAGAGATGTGTGATAGGTCACTTGGGCAGGAATTATGGGGCGGCAATCGTGGTAAGTCTCGTTGGGAAGGCGTGGCGTTGGCAGAGACATGTCTGACAGAGCGGGCGCGCCAAGAGGTGAGGTGGGGAGGGCAAGGATGCCAAGCGGCTAGGCTGGTCTCCGCGGAGCCCTACTCGGCTAGGACTTCCGGGAATGATTGTGCTGGTTATATGTATTTTTATGCATTGTATTTTCCCTATCCTTTTGATTATTATTATCATGTCTATCGAATATTTGGAGAATTATGCGGAGGGAGGGAATGTGGGGGGATTGGGGAATGGGTGTTGTATCTGATGCACGTGGGTAAATACTCCATAGGGAGGAGGATAACGTTACAATATACTAGGTAGATAAGACAGCCCAACAAGAAGACACCAAGAAATATCAAGCAACCAAGCGAACCGCATCGAACATTCCACGTCTGGAAACCACAACCCGCACAGGAAACCAACCCAGCCAAAGAAACCACCCTACTGCAAGACAAGAACACTCAGCCAAGCCCAAACGCAAGGCCAAACCCCGACTCCGATCCGACCCCGGAAGAATCGGCCTGCAACCCAGCCTGCACAAAGAAACCTAAGTGGCCAAGATGAGCCCTTCCCCCTCCGCATGCAAGAACGCCAAGTCGCACCGCGCAGGGCCGCGCCAAGCCCCGCCCTTCCGGACAAGCCTTGGCATTCCGCTCGGGGGACGCACCATCCAATCAGGACGGGCGCGAGGCACGTGGTGCGCCCGGAATCGTCTGCGTCATGGTCCGCCACTCTGCACCGGAACGCAGGATGACTGGCTCGAAATGGTTTCATCGGTGCTTGGCGGGAGGAACCTTTTTCGTCACTGGCTGGGGGGACCGGGTGGGAAAGCCGTGGTTTGGTTGTTGGCGTCATAGGGTTCTCATTGCGGTGCATTGTGGGATTTGGGCTGAGAGGGGGAAAATGTAAACTTAAATACTGGCTTCATCCCCCGGTCTTTGGTTCTCTCATTTCTTTGTAGAAGCACAATATTATCTTACTTGAAGTCTGGAGACAGAAAGATCGAGACTTTGGTTGGTTTAGATCTTCGTGGATGGACTCTTACTCGGTCAAGGATACGATCTATATGGAGCCTCCTTAAGACTCTAGATAGACTATCACTCTATGAAAGACATCTATTCTCCTACCTACTACCTACTACCTATTACCCACTACCTACCTACCTATCACCTACCTACATACAGATACATCTAATTGATGGCCCCAAACAAAGACGAGGCCACCGCCTCCCAGCAAATCCTCTCCCAACCCCCCCACACCCTCTCCCCCCAAGATGCCTGTCGCGAACTCTCCGTCGACCCCGAAGAGGGTCTCACGTCGACGGACGCCAAAGCCCGTCTCGACAAGTACGGCCACAATGAGCTGCAAGGCGGAGAGGGCGTCTCCATGGTGAAGATCGTGATCCGCCAGATTGCCAACGCCATGATGCTGGTATGTTCCCCTCCTTTCTCTTACATATGTCGTTTTGAAAAAGACATACGTCATACCGAACGTTAGTACAAACTAACCCATAAATGACAGGTCCTCATCATAGCAATGGCCGTCAGTTTCGGCATCCAGTCCTGGATAGAAGGAGGTGTCATCGCTGCCGTCATCGGCCTGAATATCATCGTCGGCGTGTACCAGGACTACGCGGCGGAGAAGACGATGGACTCGTTGCGCTCGCTGAGCTCCCCCACCGGTGTGGTCACCCGGGATGGAAAGACGAGCACTGTTCCTGCCCCGGAGATCGTCCCCGGTGATATGGTCGAGTTGAAAGTGGGGGATACGGTTCCTGCGGATTTGCGGTATGTTATTCTTCTTTCTTTCCTTTCCTTTCCTTTACCTTTCTCTTTCTCGCTCTCTTCTATTGTATTGTGTCCCCCCCAATATATAAACTAACAAGTACAGTCTCGTCGACGCCATGAACTTCGAGACAGACGAAGCCCTCCTCACCGGCGAATCCCTCCCCGTGCAAAAAGAAGTCGAGCCCACCTTCAGCGCAGACACCGGCCCCGGCGACCGCCTGAACATCGCGTACAGCTCGTCCACGGTAACCCGGGGCCGCGCGCGCGGCGTCGTTGTCGGCACCGGGATGCGCACGGAGATCGGAGCCATCGCGACGGCCCTCCGGGCGGACGACCGGAAGCGGCGGCGGGTGAAGCGCGGGCCCGAAGGCGAGACCAAGAAGCGGTGGTACGTGCAGGCGTGGACGCTGACGTGCACGGACGCCGTGGGACGCTTCCTGGGTATCAATGTCGGCACGCCGCTGCAGCGGAAGCTGTCGAAGCTGGCGCTGTTGCTGTTTGCGATTGCGGTGGTGTTTGCGATTATCGTGGAGGGGGCGAATGAGATGCGCAATGATAAGGAGGTTATCATCTATGCTGTTGCCACCGGGCTGGCTATGATTCCGGCGTGTTTGGTGGTTGTGTTGACGATTACGATGGCTGTTGGGACGAAGCAGATGGTGAAGCGGCATGTGATTGTGCGCAAGCTCGACTCGCTCGAGGCTCTGGGCGCCGTGACGAATATTTGCTCCGACAAGACGGGCACCCTGACGCAGGGTCGCATGGTCGCGAAGAGGGCGTGGTTGCCGGCTGTGGGGACGTACTCGGTGGGCACGTCGAGTAACCCGTTGGATCCGACGGAGGGCGAGCTGAGTCTGCTGGCCGAGCCGCCGGTCAAGCTGGACCGCGATGCGCACGGCGAGCCGAGGAGTGCGGACGAGCTTCTCAAGGAGAACCGCCTGCTGGAAGACTATCTCAATGTGGCGGCCATGGCGAACCTGGCCCACGTGCACCATTCCGAGGCAGAGAACGAATGGCAGGCGCGCGGCGAGCCCACGGACATTGCCATCCAGGTGCTGGCGTGTCGCTTCAACTGGGGCCTGAACCGCTGGACGAGAGGCGAGAAACCCGTCTGGCACCAGAAGGCCGAGTACCCGTTCGACTCGACCATCAAGAAGATGTCGGTCATCTTCGCCCGTCAGGATGACGGCCGCGAGATGATCTTCACCAAGGGCGCCGTCGAGCGCGTGCTGGAGTCGTGCACGACCGTCACCTGGACCCCCGGCGCGGAGCCCGTCCCCATCACCGAGGACATTACCGACGCGATCCTGCAGAACATGGAGGCCCTGGCCAAGGAAGGCCTGCGGGTCCTGGCCCTGGCGTCGCGCGAGAACGACCTCCCCGTCAAGGGACCCGACGAAGTGCCGGACCGCGGCGCCATCGAGAAGAACCTCACCTTCAATGGACTCGTCGGTCTGTACGACCCCCCGCGCCCCGAGACCGCAGGCGCCATTGCCCAGTGCGCCCACGCAGGTATCACCGTCCACATGGTGACGGGCGACCACCCGGGGACGGCGCGCGCCATCGCCGCCCAGGTGGGCATCATCCCGCCGGACATGCACCACCTCGCCCGGGACGTGGCGGACGCGATGGTGATGACAGCCAGCCAGTTCGACAAGCTGAGCGACGACGAGATCGACGAGCTGCCTACTCTCCCGCTGGTGATTGCGCGGTGCGCGCCCAACACCAAGGTGCGCATGATCGACGCTCTGCACCGCCGCGGCAAGTACGCCGCCATGACGGGCGACGGTGTCAACGACTCGCCGTCTTTGAAGCGCGCGGATGTCGGTATCGCCATGGGCCAGGCCGGTTCGGACGTGGCCAAGGACGCCTCGGAGCTGGTGCTGAGCGACGACAACTTTGCGTCGATCATCAACGGCATCGAGGAGGGCCGTCGCATTTTCGACAATATCCAGAAATTCGTACTGCACTTGCTGGCGGAAAACGTCGGGCTGGCCCTCACCTTGCTCATCGGTCTCGTCTTCAAAGACGATAACAACCAGTCCGTGTTCCCTATCGCCCCCGTCGAGATCCTGTGGATCATCATGATCACCTCCGGCCTCCCCGACATGGGCCTGGGAATGGAAGTTGCCGCTGCGGACGTCATGGATCGGCCGCCTCAAAGTGTAAGCCAAGCCCCGTCTACCCCCTTCCGATCTTCCCGGAGATGAAATCAAAACTAACAGCAACAGAAACAAGGAATCTTCACCTGGGAAGTCATAATCGACACGCTCGTCTACGGCATCTGGATGGCCGCCCTGTGCCTCGCCTCCTTCTCGCTGGTCCTCTTCCACTGGGGCGACGGCAACCTCGGCAGCGGCTGCAACAGCCAACAAGAAGGGTGCGAGACGGTATACCGCGCGCGCGCGACAACCTTCATCTGCATGACGTGGTTCGCGCTCTTCCTCGCCTGGGAGCTAATCGACATGCGGCGCAGCTTCTTCCGCATGCAGCCGCACTCGAAGAAGTACTTCACGCAGTGGATGCACGACGTCTGGCGCAACAAGTTCCTCTTCTGCGGCGTGATGATCGGGTACATCACCATGTTCCCCGTGCTCTATATCCCCGTTATCAACGACGTCGTGTTCAAGCACTCCGGGATCTCGTGGGAGTGGGGGGTTGTCTTCGTAGAGGCGACGATCTTTTTGCTGGGGATTGAGTTCTGGAAGTATTGCAAGCGGGTCTTCTTCCGGAGGCAGGCGAGAAAGGCGAAGGAGAGGGGTGAGGGCAGGGATTTCTCCAGGTATCCGACGATGAGTCGGGAGGATACGCAGGTGACGGATGATATGAAGGTTGAGAGGTCGATGGTTTAGATGCGGTATTCTCCGTCTGTGAAACTTGACTGTCTGTTTCTGGGAGATGGTCTGCATCAATCCTGGATGAGTTCTGTGGACAGAAGGTGGATGTGATGACGGCCTGGCTGCATTTGCATAGCGTGTTATAAGTTGATAGATCTAGATATCTTGGAATTAGTGTTCAATCAGTCAATCAACCAACCGGTCCAACAAATGTATAAATATAAAAATACTCACCCCTAAATGGACTCAACACTATGATGATGCTGACCTCCCAGGAGGAGGGAAGCAAAAAGAAACGTCCAGGGTGAGGCTCGAACTCACAACCTCTCGATGAACCGTTGGTGAATTAACAGTCGAACGCGCTAACCAGTTGCGCCACCCAGACGAACTGCTGTGCAATCGAGGAGTGGAAGGACAGACGGTTGCAGGTGTGATTTTGGTCGGAATGGTGTACTTCATGGTGGAAAAGGGAAAAGGTAGGAGAGAGAGACAGAACGGAGGACCATTATATAGACAGGCTTGCTTATATGCCAAGAATCCAGGCAGCCGTGAAAAATGACCGGAGGGTCATCACAGGAGGGTCAGCTACGGTAAGGGTACGGAATACAGAAAGCGAGTCTAGTCTCGATTGATCGTGAGTGTGCTACCTAACTAGGGGCATCCATCTACAACGTCGCGTCCGGCGCAGGAGTGACCTTGGGGGCCTCCGGGGCAGGTTCCTCTGGCTGGGGAGTGGCCGCGCTGTGCTGACCCTTCTCGAAACTGCGCATGGGGTAGAATCCCCACCGCTCGAACATGACGCGGTCCTCGTCCCAGCCGTTGCAGTCGGTCGTCAGCATCTTCTCGCCCGTGAAGACGGCGTTGGCGCCCGCCATGAAACAGGCGACCTGCTGCTCCTCGGAGAGCGAGATGCGTCCGGCGGCGAGTCGCACGATGGTCGACGGCATGACGATGCGCGCGGTGGCGATCGTGCGGAGCAGCTTGTCGAACGGGATCATCTTGCGGTTGCCGAGGGGGGTGCCGGGGATGGGCACCAAGGCGTTGACGGGGAACGACTCCGGGTGGGAGGGCAGGGAGCTGACGGTGTGGATGAGTCCGATGCGGTCCGAGTCGGCCTCCCCGAGGCCGAGAATGCCACCGGAGCAGACGTTGATGCCTGCGTCCCGGACGTGTGACAACGTCTGGAGGCGCTCGTCGTATGACCGCGTGGTGATGATGGAGGGGTAGAATTCACGCGAGGTGTCCAGGTTGTGGTTGTAGGCGGTCAGACCGGCGTCCTTGAGTTCCTTGGCCTGGTTCTCGTCGATCATCCCCAGAGTCACGCAGACCTCCATCCCCATCTCGCGCACGCCCGACACCATCTGCTTGACATTCTTGAGGCTGGTCTTGCGACCGCGCATGTCCCGCCAGGCGGCACCCATGCAGAACCGCGTGCTCCCGTTGGACTTGGCCATGCGGGCTTTGCTCAGCACCTCGTCGACGGGGCTCATCTTGGTGGCTTTGAGGCCGGTCGTGTAGCGGGACGATTGGGCGCAGTACGAGCAGTCCTCGCTGCAACCGCCCGTCTTGATGTTCATCAGCGTGCACATCTGGATGGCGGCGGGGTCATGGAAGCGCCGATGCACGGCTGCCTGTGCGTGGTCAGCACCCAGGTCATAGACCAAACTCCGTCGAGAGAATTGCTGTCATACCGCCGCATAGGTGAGCTGGCTCAACGGGGTCTCGTAGATCTGCTGGACCTCATCCCGGGACCAGGTGGTGCGCGGGGCTGTCGCCGCCGTGGCTTCCTGCAGGGCCGGGGGGAACTTGCTGGAGAGGGAGCCCGCACTGGGGGTAGACTGCACGGTGCCATAGGAGCGTCGCAGAATGGCCCGGGGAAAGACCCGTGGGAGAGGAAGAGCCATGATGACGGTGGCCAAGGGAGAGATGTCAGTTGATGAAAGGAGTCCGATCTAAGGAACCAAGGAAGGAATATGAACAGCAAGCAGTCCAGACCGCGCAGGCCAATGCGATCGATTCCAATTCGAGTCAGATACACCACCACGGATACGAAGCGTGACAATACATGGATCGGAGCGGAACTCGAGGAAGGGACACACCACCGACAGTCTCGGAAAAGGGATGGAGAGGGAAAGAGGGGTAAGCCTTCACCGGGACAGAGACAGTAACCGCCGGTGTGGAGAGTACAGGGGCCAGTCAACGTGTCGCTGAGTAAATAAGATTCAACGCCAGTTGATTAGACCGGGATCAGTTGGCCCCAACGCACTGCGGGCTGCGGAGTATGGTCTGGAATCTGTAACAGGTGGGATCGACCTCATTGTGTCTCTACAGTTCCCTGTCAGACTCGGTGCAAGAGACAGAGTGATGAGCACATACTCCATAGAGAGGAGAGCGTTGAGCTCAACCAATCGTCACCATTGTTTACTGCCAGCATGAAGGTGGGAGACCAACATAGGGTCTGGCGTAGATCGGAGGGGAGGGCCCCACACAACCGGAGGAAAGGAAGCTGTCGACCCTTAGATTCTTGTTCTCGTTCCGTAACATCCTAAGAAGTGGAGTCGAACTAGATCCAGAACCAGACGGCATGAAACTGCGAAGGTGGAAATTCGGACGGTTGAAAGTTGAGGTTAATTGCGGATCACCTGATCTGCGCCCAACCACACAGGGCTGACTCATCATTTGCACGGTCGCTGATTGGCCGCGGCTGACCTCAACCGGCCTCGGCGCCTGAGGTATCCACATCGTGGGCGATCCAGGTCGAGGATGACTCAATTCGATCCCTCATCATAGAACATACAATATACAGCACGGCCGGTGAGTCGGTGACCCTTTTGCTCTCCGGTCAAACATGGGGATCGACTTCATTAGGTGAATTGATTTGTTTACCAACCTCACATCCCCTCCACTAACACCAACCCGAAGAGGGAAAACCTTCCGTCATTCCACCCCACTGGCGAAGCCAACCTAGAAGGAACAGTGGAGAAAGAAAGAAAGGTAAAATAGGGTCGGAGCTCGGTGACTCACTCCGGATGGACTGAACTATAGCAGCGCCGCCCGCAATAGATCCTCGATCTCCCGAAGTGCCGCGGGCCGCGAAGTCACACTGGACATGAGGTAGAGCACGTTGCCTAGCACCCGCGAATGGACGGCGAAATTCGGACTGCCCCCTGCCAGACGCTCCTGAAGTCCCTTGGCGGCCGTCGAGGTGTACCCTGGTGGTGGTGGAGAACGTCACATGTTAGTCTAGAGCGGTTGGCGTCGGAGATGATCTACAACTTACCTCCCCCTCCCTGCAGATCTTGCAGGGAAACGACGAGCACTGTGCCGATGGCGAACACGCCATTGACTGACTCCGCACAGGACAGGTCCCGGACCAGATCGTGCGACCAGACGCTCCAGACATCGGGCGTCGAGGTGGATTCCCAGTCACGCCGGTAATCATCCCACGACCCGCTGCGTTCGAGTTTCATCATCGTGTTGAGGGAATCTACGGCGACCTGGCATCCCACCGCGTGGGCCGTGTAGCTGTGTCCATGGAGTAACGCGTCGCTCTTGTGCGGGCTGTCGAAGGCCCGGAAGATCTCTTGGCTGGCTGCGGTCGTGCACAGGGGGACCAGCCCGCCGGTGAGCAGCTTGGCGTTGACAGCGATGTCGGCGTCCACGCCTAGGAACGAGGCCGATGATCTGCGCCCTAGGCGGTACAGGCCCGTGAAGACCTCGTCGAAGATAACCGGCAGTCCAGACCATGCGATACCCTCGGTGGGGTGTGGGGCGCTAGGCTCGAAGAGTTCGGGGTGATGACGGACGACGTCCACCAGGCTGCGCTGGAAGAGGGGATCACTGTAGTCCGGGTGAGTTTGTTTCTTCTTTTTTCTTTTCTTTTTTCTTTTTTTCGCCCTTTGAAAAGTGGATACATACCAGAAAAGCATCCCCCCAGCACCGAGGATGATTGGTTCCATGATAAGGGACCCGAACTTCATTCCCCGTTGGACTAAATCCGCAATGGTCGTCCGGATGTACTCTCTGTAGCGTTTACCCTCGTCTGTGTGGATGCGTTGTTCCACATCGAAGACGGCGCCTAGGGAAGGGAACTCGAGGTCGGCTCCTAGATGGGGCCGGAGACTTTCAGGCACGTCGACCCGCCAGACCCCCTGAGACATGCGCACCTGCGGGAAATCAAACCAGTATCCGCGGCCGCGGTACCACTCGACCTTCTTGTTATAGGTCGATGGCTCCGAGCAGTCCATGACCCCGATGGTGTCTCCATGGTAGCTGCCCTTGAGGCCAAGGATATTGATCTGTTCCGTACTAGCGTCCCACCCGTACTGGTGACAGGCTGCCCGCAGGCCCATCTTGACGGCGACCTCCATCCCCGTACTGCCATTGTCCGTGTAGAAAATCTTCTGTAGTCGCGGGTTGCCGATGCCGTTGAGGATCTTCTCCGCCAAGGACAGGGCCGGTTCGTGGATGTTTCCGGGGAACATGACGTGCCCGTAGCGGCCGGCCGCGTAGGCGGCGGACAGGGCCAGGGCGGGGTTGCCATGCCCCAGTCCCTGTGTCCACCAGGACGCCGACCCGTCAAAGGTGGCCTGGAGCTTGGGGGCGTGGGAATCGTCCGTGGGGACGAGGGTCTGGAAGTAGTCGTCGTAGGCCGAATCGATCGCGGTGATGTCCTTGGGTTGCATGCCGTGATGCTGGGTGAACGGATACCATATGGTCTGCTGCGCGCGACTCGCCATTCCCTCTAGCCGGTCGATGCGTTCCGTATTTTTGGCGGCCAATTGGTCGAGGAGCCCTCCCACATCCGTGCTTTGGGCGACGCGCCGGTAGTAGGTAGTCATTGCTTCCTCATCCCGGGCAGCGGTATCGGCATCCTGCGTTTGCGGGCGCGGTGGCGGTGGAGGCAGAGGAACGAGCGGGATGCTCTTATCCTGGAAATAATGGCGCAGGTACTCGTGATTCTGGTAGTAGTCGTCGCGGAACAGCAGGACCGAGTGGACGTCGTAGCCTCGTAGCAATAGAGACTCATAGGCGGAGATGGAGGAGGAGATGCCGCCAAGACGGGAGTCGGCGACCAGCACGATGGGCAATCTCAGCGGACGGTAGAGGTCCGCCTGAGAGGTGCCATTGGGGCCGGGCGAATGGACTCCGCCGGCAGTCTCGACGAGGGCGAAGTCTACGCCGTTTCCTGCCCACTGAGAGAGGGTCTTGTGGACTGATGCGACGATATCATCGTCCCGGGGGGGCTATTCATGTCACACCCATCAGCTAGACATTCAACCAATGGAATATATTGACTACACACTGTGAAGTTGTTCTGCTGCGCCGCAATGTGCGGGCTGACCGGCTCATCAAATTGGTAGAGACAGCGAGTCAGAGTTCCGGGTGCATGGCGTTGAATGTGTCTAAACGATTAGTTCTCCTCAATCCCAATAGGACATTCGTCTAAAATGTCATACCTATCATCTGCATCATTCAATGGCCCTGTCGACACAGGCTTGAGGAAGGCCGCCTTCCCTGGTGATGGGAGTCGTCGCACGGCATTACAGAGGACGGTGGACACCAGGGTCTTGCCCACCTCGGTGTTGGCACCATACACCTGGTGCGCACGCAGAGAGCGCCAGAGGGCAGCACCTACCGAAGGCATGCTGCATGTAGCCGTGAGAAGCGAATGGTCGTGGAGTGAGAAGAGCAGGGAAGATGCGGGGATGGATTCATAGTTGGAGAAAGCCGGATGCGGTAATTTACGGTAATCTATTACACGGGTCATACACGGCCTGAGGCAGGGATATCAAACGGCATCCAGGCACCCACAGGCACCCACGGGCCCCACCGGTTGGGCCCAACAATTCTTCCCTTTTCTGGGTCTTGATAGTATGGACGATGATCCGGAAAGATCAGAATATTTTTTTTTGGTTATTTTACAATTTCCAATTCTGGTTGAATCCCTTGTTGTGAGCAACGCGATGCACGTTGACTCAGATGCAACCGCTGGCAACCTCAACCGCCCATGCTCCACCGATTAACATCGCGTCAACCAATGCCAACCACCAAGGGATTGCATCCTGAACCATGCCGGACTACCCGCGGAGATCACTGCTAGGGGAGGTGGTTCCGCAGGGTAACCGCAAATTGCCGATTGCGCTGGAAACAATCTCGGATCCACTGTCAAGGAAGCAGCGTTAGGGTTGGTGTACTAGTAGATTCGTTCGGAGTCATAGCTTTGCCATTGCAATCAATTACATTACATTTTGATTTACTACATTTTGCTTCCATTGCTCTTGAGCTCAGGATCATATCTAGAACTGCAGTGGAAGTAGTATATCTCAACGATGAAGCAGCCAGTAGCATCATCACCACCACTACCACTATCACCACCGCCAACATCAAAAACACCAGCACCACCACCAACCACCCTCCAAACCACCCTCCGCAACGCCCTCCAAAAAAGAGAACTCCGCTCCTCCCGCCGCCGCCTCACCACCCTCCCCCCCACAGCAATCGACTTCTCCTCCAACGACTTCCTCTCCCTCTCCACCTCCCCGCTCTACCGCACCCGCTTCCTCAACCACCTAACCTCCGCCCCGCCCCACCACCCCTTCGCCAGCGGAGGCTCCCGCCTCCTAGACGGCAACTCTCCCTACGCCGAGTCCCTCGAATCGCAAATCGCCACCTTCCACCGCGCCCCCACAGGCCTCCTCTTCAACTCCGGCTTCGACGCCAACATCGGCGTGCTCGCCTGCCTGCCCCAACCAGGCGATGTCATCGTGCACGACGAGCTCGTCCACGCCTCCGCAAGGGAAGGCATGCGGTTGTCTCGCGCCGCGAAACGTCTTCCCTTTGCGCACAGCGATCCCACCAGTCTGGAGCGCGTGCTGCTACACGATCTGGACGAGAGCGTGCGTGACGACGCCGCCCGCAACGTCTTCGTCGTCGTAGAATCCCTGTATAGCATGGATGGGGACATCGCGCCGCTTCGGGCCTTCGTTGACGTCGTGGATAGGGTGCTCCCCCGCGGGAATGCGTACTTTGTTGTTGACGAGGCGCACGCGACGGGGGTTTTGGGGCCCCGCGGGGCGGGCGTCGTGCAGGAGTTGGGACTTGAGGAGAGGATGTTTGTGAGGGTGCATACGTTTGGGAAGGCGTTGGCTAGTCATGGGGGTATGTTTCCCCTTCTATATATCTATCTATCTCGATTTATTTCTCTATGTTGCTTGAAACTGGCTAACTCGATCACAGCTATCGTCCTCTGCTGTCCCGACACAAGAGAATACCTCGTTAACTACGCCAGAAGTCTAATCTACACCACTGCACTGGGCTTCCCCTTCCTCGCTGCCATCAGAACCGCATACGAGCTCCTATCAGAAGGGGAGACCGAGCCGGTACGCCCTCCCTAGTACTTTAAAAAGGAAGTCAAACCTAACCGAGAACCAGGCCCAGCACACCCTGCGCCATCTCACAAGCTACCTCCACAACCGCCTACACGAACTGACCACCTCAGTCGAGACCAGTGTCCTCGCCGTCGACCACTTCCCCGGCTCGCCTGTCTTCGCGCTGCGGACTCCCGTCCCGCGACGGCTGGCGGAGGCGTGTCAGCGGGAGGGGATCATCGTGCGGGCCATCATGGCGCCGACTGTTCCTGCGGGGAGAGAGCGTGTGCGTGTTTGTCTGCATGCGGGAAATACGATGGGGGAGATTGATTTGTTGGTGGGTGTTATTCAGCGGTGGGTGGGTGAGAGGGCTAGGTTGTAGGGATTGATATACTGGTATAGGCTTTCTGGAGGGTTTTATATGTTATATAGTATTACTGTGGAGAGATGGATCACACTCATTAAAGTCCGTGGAGTAGTAAGAAGAAGCAGTGCATTATTATCATATCAAAGAACCAACGCCCAGATACCAACAACCAAGCACAGGAACCCGTGAAAAGACTCCTCACAAACCAACCATTTAAAAGATTACTCCAAGTCAACCACAAAATAGACAGAAGTAATCATCACTCATCCCACTCCCTCCGACAATTAGGACAAGTAGGACAAACATCACTCTCAAACGTATCAATCCAGCGCTCCATGCAGCGACGGTGGAAATTCGTCCCGCAATACCCCCGACACCACACCAGCATAGCGACATCGTAGTCGAATTCGAACGGGTACAAGCTGTACTCGAAGTCGTATTCCGATTCAATTTCATAGTATTCGTCACCATCCTCGTTCTTGTCAGTTACGTCTGCACATCCGTTCACTGGACTGAGCCATAGAAGAGGTAGATAGGTACCTTGTCAATCCACTGCGCTTGCTTTGCCTCGTCGCCCACGAGCTGCAGGAGACAGATCCCGCACTCGCCCTCCACCGGACGGGGCTTGACCACGCCAACTGGCCATTCTCTCCTGGGGACCGTCAGACTGCCTGTGGAGTGGTGCCCTACGGGGGTAGGACTGGTAGTAGCAGTAGTAGAGTTAGTAGTGGATGCGCTAAGATAGCTGTAATCGGGTAGGGAGGACTCACACAGCAACTCTGGGCGGAGCGGCAGTAGCCGGCGCAGAAGAGCGTTCCGGCATGGAGTGTGCAGCTCCAGCTGGCGCCGCGGACATGGCTTGCAACATGACTTGCACTGCCGTTCGGAAAGTCCGTGGGGATGGATCTAGGGCGAATTCTTTGGCTTGGTCTTGGTGGTGCTCGCAGAGGAGACCTGAGGCCAGGATGCCCAGAGCGGTGGACGGAACTGATACGTCGACGGAGCCGTTTTTGATGCGCCTGGCGAGGGAGATGGTGGGCTGGGTGAGCCTGACGGTGTTGGTGCAGCCAGAGGGAGCTAGTTGAGGGAAGGTGTTGACGAGGCAGCTGACGTACGTTTCGTCGTGGATGTCGAGGCGGGAAATGGAGTCGACGAGCATTGTGAAGGCGCGGATATTTGAGGAGGAGGCCATGTTGGTTGTGGTTTCTGTTGATTGAGATTCTGAGGTGTAGGAGAGTTGAATGAGATGAAGAGGAAGCGGCCGGAGAAGAAGAAACGAGGAGATGGAGGGAGTCAGTTGACGGTGAGTCACTGATTGGATGGAAGATTCAAGAGAAAGAAATTTTGCTCTTTATGAAAAGGTTACAAAGGAATTGTGTTCCTGAGAGTGACTGGTTGTTAGAGTTGGAGGCGCGTCAGAGGCGGTTTGGACGGATTTGACCGGGAATGATGAGGGGCTGCTTAATGATTGAGTTATTGACAGGATTGCAGTTATTACTGTCAAGATATAAGATATGGGTTTATTATTATCACAAGGAAACAGCAATGAGGTTGTATACTGTTTATAGAAATTAGAGACCTGGTCAAGCCACATATACAGCTACAGATAGAACATCTATATCTACTATACCCACGTGAATCTCTGATGCATGCAAAAATGACAGCATACTGACTTCAGGACAATAACTGGTAATCACTGATATAACAATAAATTAGTCTAATAATGAATCAGTACCCTATGCATACTGAGATATGGATATGATTACCAACTTGCTTCCACAAGATATCCTACCTATCACCTATCAAACTGATATAATAATTCTACACAATCACACCAGATAGCATCAACCATGACATCGTCCAACACTCCATCTCTATATACCTTACACATCCTAGACCAATGAACATATAAATGACATCATCCCAGGAACCAGCCAAGCAACCCCTCCTTCCCCTCACTTCATCCCCCATCAACACACTGCAACAAACACAACCTGCCCATGACAACCAACCATGGAAGACATCCTCATCGTAGGAGCAGGCATATTCGGCGTCAGCACCGCCTACCACCTCTCAACTACACACCCATCTCCCACCCGCATCACCCTGCTCGACCGTTCTCCCCCACCGTCCGCCCGCGCCGCCTCCAACGATGTCAACCGCATCATCCGCGCCGACTACTCCAACAAGCTCTACACGGAGCTAGGCCTCGAAGCCATCCAAGCCTGGAAAACGCTTCCATTCTTCCAAGACACCGACGTCTACCAACAAAGCGGGTGGATCGCGATGGACGAAAAAGACAGTGATGTGCCCGTGCGCATAAGGGAGAACTTCCGCGCGCTCAACCGCGACGAGGCCATTCTTGACATGGGGGAAGAAGACGTCCGCAGCCGCTGGGGTGGGCTACTCGCTCGCACGGACTGCTCGCCGTTTGGGTCGTACTACTATAACCCGTCTGCCGGGTGGGCTGATGCGGGGCGGGGGCTGAGTATCATGGCTGAGGAGGCGGTGCGGAGGGGTGTGCGGTATGAGGTTGGGGAGGTGCGTCGGATACTCGTTGGGGAGAGGGGCGTGCGAGGGGTGGAGACGGAGTCGGGTGATGTGTATATGGCGGATAAGGTGCTTTTGGCGACTGGGGCGTGGACGAGCCATTTGATGTCGGGGGTTGAAGATGAGCTTGGGGTGCGTGATGAGGACCGCGTTGAGAGGCAGGTCTCGGCGGCGGGCGTGTGTGTTGCGTATTTTCAGCTGTCCGAGGCGGAAAAAGAGCTGTACTCGCAGCTTCCGGTGCTCGTGTACGGCGGACAAGGTGGGTCTACTTAACTCTGCAGGGATGGATGTGACAGAACTGACCTTAACCAGGCGAGGTGATACCCCCGACGAACTCCGGAGAGCTCAAGTTCACCATAGCCACCTCGTTCAAGAACACCGTCAAGATGCCTTCCGGTCATGATATCTCCATCCCTGCTGCACAGTCAGTTGATATACCTCAGGAGCTCAAAGACGACTGCATCTCCAGCGTCAAGAAACGTCTGCCCCAGCTTCTGGACGGTGGTCGGCTTCCAGATCGATATCGGATATTCTGGGATGCTATCTCCCCGGCGCAGCAGCCGTTAATCACGCGACATCCGGATCCCCGACTGTCTAATCTGTACTTTAGCGTGGGAGGGTCGTTCCACTGCTACAAGTTTCTGCCCATCATTGGGAAGTATGTCGTTAATGTGCTTAGCGGGGTGGGCAATGGCAGGGAAAAGGACGAAGCGTGGGCGTGGAAACCTACAGAGGGAAGGGAGCGTGGAGTGCATGAAAGTCTGGTGCCGAAGAGGGAGTTGAGAAGTTTTGCATGACTCATATGACTGCCGTACAGAAGTTTCGAGCAGTCATAGTGCATCTGGGAGTCAATGAGATTATTTAACGACGGTATGCCCATGATCGGAGCGATGGACATGGAGCAGCCTTGCATACAAGCTGCCCGTTAGGTATGCTCCTGTGGCTAGACCTGCGTATCTCATCAATACATTACAGGCCGCTGAATAGACTGAGCTACAGTCCTTTGCATTTATTTACGGAATGTACTGACATGACACGCCTAGATAGGGCTTTGACAAACACGTGACATCTGCTACATCTTCCACCTATCTACACTTGCGTACCTATATACCACCAGCATATACACCCTAAGCATATATCCAACGTATATACAGCATATACAGAATCAAAGACGCGCCCCACCCCTCTTCAAAACCGCCCACTCCTCCCCCCCAAAAGGCACATACTTCTCCTCCCCAGGCGGCAACCAATAAAAGCGATCGTCCCCACCCCCAGGGACCTTCTCACCGACCCTCTCCAGCTCAATACCCTCCTCGCGCAACGGGACCTTATTCTGCTTATGATTATGAATATGCGACGCACTCTCCCCCACCCGCAGAAACACCGGCACCGCATACTTAGGCAACTTGGCCCTCGCGAAGCGCGCCAGCGCCCCGAAATCAAACCCGTCCCTCCCCTCCGGCGCAATCAGCAGCGCCGCGCACCCCGCGCGGCCTTCATGATGCGGCACAGACACCCCGTACACGTTCGCCTCCTGCACGCCCGGGAACTGCCCCAGCACGGCGGCCACCTCCGCCGTGGCGACGTTCTCGCTCTTCCATCGGAAGGTGTCGCCCAGTCGGTCCAGGAAGTACCATCGCCCGTCTGCGTTGCGGCGGAGGGCGTCGCCCGAGCGGTAGAAGATGTCGCCCTTGGTGAAGACGTCGCGCAGGAATTTCTTGTTCGTCGCGCTGTCGTTCCGCCAGTAGCCCTGGAAGGCGGATTCGTCGGGCACGCGGACGAGGATCTCCCCGCCTTCGGTGTAGGGCGTGCGGGTCGCGAAGCCCGTTTTGGGATCGCGGAGGACGTCGCCTGTGTTCGGGTCGATGGCCACGGGCACGTACATGTTGTGGAGGACGAGACGCATGAGGAGCCCGTGGTGGCCGACTGCGCCGGAGGTGAAGGGCCCCGTGTTGTAGTTGAAGAGGGAGAAGACGCCCTCGGTGGAGTTGAAGAACTCCCCGACGGAGGGGACCGCGAAGCGCTCGCGGAACCGTTCCCAGATGTCGGGGCGGAGGCCGTTGCCGTACATGCAGCGGAGGCGGTGGGCGCGGTCGAGTGGGGACGGCGGCGCGGCGAGGAGGTACCGCGCGGCTTCGCCGACGTAGACGAAGACCGTGGCGTTGCTGTCGCGGATGTCGTGCCAGAAGTGGCGGACGCTGAATTTGGGGCCCAGGGCGACGCTCACGCCTGTGACGAGGCTGGCGATCATGCAGATGGCGGACGTGCCGTGGTAGAGCGGCATGCAGCTGTACCAGCGGTCGCCGGTGGGCCCAGGCGTGTCGGGCATGGCGCCGCCGCGGAGGAAGAGGGTCGTGTAGAGGCGGGACATGGTGAAGGCGCAGCCTTTGGGCATGCCGGTTGTGCCGGAGGTGTAGAGGAGGATGGCGGGGTAGTCTGGGGCCGTGTGGGCGGCGAGACGGCCGTCGTCGGGGACGGTGGGGGGGAAGCTGGGCAGGGTGGAGGTGAGGAGGGCGGAGTCGAGCGGGATGAGGGTCATGGACAGGTCGGACTCGATGGTGGGGCGGGCGCTGTCGATGCGGGCGACGCAGTCGGCATCGTCGTCGACGAGGACGAGTTTGGCACCGCTGATGCGCAGACAGTGCACGAGGGCGTCGCCCGTGAGGTTGTAGTTGATGGCGGCGGGGGCGCATCCGATGCTGCAGAGGCCGAGCCAGGCGAGGAGGAACTCGGCGCGGTTGGTCAGGAAGAAGGCGACGAGGTCGCCGCGCTGGACGCCCTTGGAGCGGAAGAAGTGGGCGAAGCGTGCGGCCGTGGCGAAGGCCTCGCGGTAGGTGTAGACCCGGGAGCGCGTCCAGATGCAGACCATGTCGGGGTACTTGGCGGCGTTGTCGGCGAACACGTACCAGATGCTGCCCGTTCCTTCGGCGGCGGCCTTCTCGTAGCTGCGCATGCTATTGCGGAGCGTCCACAGGGCGCGGACATCGTGGGAGAGGTGGAATTTGGCATTCAGATAGGCGGCGGCCGCGAGGCCACCGGCGACAGCTGCTGTCGTCGTCAATATCTGCGCTTATCAGGCAAGAGGGAAGCATACCAAGACTCATGATTCCGGGCGTGAACGGTGAAGAGTGGATAGTGAAAGACGGTTGAGACGAAGTCTCCGCACCGTGTCTTCTATCCATCCTGAACTAAGACCGTTGGAAAGAGCAAGGATCGGCCATGCGGGGTTCGTCGGTTGTCGGCTCTTGTGGATGATCTGGCCGAACCACTAACGAGGGAGATCCATCTATTTGGACAGTGTACACTGAGGTTGAGCATATCGTGGTGATTACTGGATCGAAGGGAGTTAGGGCTTTATGCCTGCGTACCGTACATCTGTCACTACTGTCCTACTATAAGGATCACATCATATGCTATATCCATTGGTCATATCCATATGTCAAGTTGCAATATCATATTATGAATCATAAGAATTTATACAATACTATAGACAAGCATAACATCATATCCACTAACACCAGAAAGGAAAAAGAACCAAGATGGCGAATGTTGAGCATTCCCAACAGTTTCTTTTCTAATCAAAAAGTGCCGAGGTCGCCGGGACGTGGGGCTTTGATCTCCACCGACGGATGTGCGCCCGTCGGTCCATCCTTCGCTCCCCCAAACGCGGGGCCCGCCAGCGCCCCCAAGCCCTACAAATTGGGGGCTTGTTGGCGGAGACTGTACCCCAATCCGGCCCGAAGGTGGTTAACCCCCCGTATCTTTAACAACTAGTATCTTCTCTCTCCAATTCCCCAAGCTAATTATCCTAGGTTTCTGATGAATTACGGATCATTGATCTGTACTTCTACCTGGTTGTACTATCCCTCTACAAGTCGTACTATCCTCTACAGACTGTTAACACTGGGATCTTATTGAGCGTGGGTAGAATTTACTCGCACTTTAGGGTCAACCGGCTATGAATTTAACCAACGCCGAGCAAAGTACCCGAATGATTGTCAATATCCCTTATTCTTATATCTTCTAAGAATTAAAGCAGAAGAAAAAGACGACCCCTCCCCTCTTCGTCAAGACTCAATTCCGCTTTGCAGTAAACCATCTTTAAATCAGACATGCCTGGCAGATAGGGCATCGATTCAACACCAAGAGCCGGACTAGAACCACCAGACAGTTCGCCATGGAAGCTCGCCGTCGACACTAATGGGATCTGGCCAGCTTGACGATTCCTTGATCGAGGGCAGACTCACGGTCGAAGCGGGACAACCACCTCCTGCTTGCTGTTCTTTAAACCATACATGCAGTGCGCTGTGTAGCGTAGCGAGCGCGGAACGACAACTTCCTGGACTGCGGAGGCATCAGAGAATTTATGGGCGTGGCTGTCACATTCTGTGGTTGTCGCATTCTGGTGGAGTTAGGGATTCATGTGTCTTGGAGAACCTGTGGATAACTTGTTGAGTCCATGAAGGCTCCTCCATAGATTATTTTCAAATAGGCTGAGTATTGGAGAGACTCTTGGACGGGAAGATAGAAATATTGCTTGATTCTGCCAAATCATGTCGGAATGAGAAAGTTGTACCATCGTACCCGTGTCAAGAGGGAACTGAGTATATTGGATGTATCTGCTGCCACGGATCTACCCCGAGCCATGCGTCGTCCACGCGTTGCATCATTCCTGCATTGGGCTGCCTGCAGGTACATGGGCTGACAAACGGTGTATGCCATTGCCCAATAGGAAATGAGATACGTCTACAGAACGTCGAGATACGGATGATAAGTAGAAAATACATCTATTCTAACATTTTGTCTCTATCAATTCAAGGTGATCGTCCAAACAAACAGGCTAATTCGTCAGATTCCATACGTCGTCAGTCATCCCCCTTATTTCTTCAGACCCAGCAGGTTAATGCTCTTGGGTCGCTCAATGGGCAGACCCAGGGCGCGGTCCCAGATCAGCTGCACCAGCGGGCCCAGCGCGCGGCTGACACCGAAGGTCACGGTGTAGTACAGCGGCTGCTGGAAGCCGTAGTGGTAGAAGAGCACGCCGGACGCGGCGTCGACGTTCGGGTGGGGGTTCTTGGTCTGGGGGCAGTCAGCAACGATTGGGGATGGGGTTCTGGGAAAAGGACGAACCTTGCCGTGCTCGGTCAGCACACCGGGCGCAACCTCGGAGTTCTTCTTGACCAGCTGGAAGACGGGGTTGGCCAGCACGTCGGGACGGGTGTCGGCAAAGTCCATGAGGGCCTCGAAGCGCGGGTCGGGCTTGCGCAGGACACCGTGGCCGTAACCCGGCACGACGCGACCGGACTTCAGGGTGGACCAGAGGTAGTCGCGGACGTCCTGCTCGGTGAACTTGGTGCCGATCTTCTCCTGCATGGCCAGGATCCAGCGCAGCACCTCCTGGGCGGCCAGACCGTGCAGCGGACCGGCCAGACCCAGCAGGCCGGCGCTGTAGCTCAGGTAGGGGTCGCTGAGGGCGCTGCCGACCAGGTGGGTGGCGTGGGCGGAGACGTTGCCGCCCTCGTGGTCGCCGTGCAGGGCGAGGTAGAGACGGAGCAGGTCGTGGAAGTCCTGGTTCTTCTCCCCGCCCTTGCCCAGCAGCTCGGCGAAGTTGTAGGACCAGTCCTGGGCGCCGTCGAGGGCCTGGGTGCCGACGCGGTCGATGGCGTCGGGGCGGAAGACCAGCGCGGCGACACGGGGGATCTTGGCCAGCAGATCGATGCTGTCGTCGAAGGTGGGCTCCCAGTAGTCGGCCTTGTTGAGACCCTGCTCGTAGGCCTTGGCGAAGCGGGACTCGGTGTTGAGGGCGGCCACGGCGATGGACAGCTGGGTCATGGGGTGCATGGTGGCCGGGAAGGACTTGATCAGGTCCAGGATGTGCTGGGGGAGGTGGGACTTCTCGGCGAGCTCGCGCGAGAAGGCGCGGATCTGGGGGGTGGTGGGGACCTGACCGGTGAGGAGCAGCCAGAACATGGCCTCGGGCAGCATCTCGGTGCCGGAGGGGCCCTTGGGCAGCTCCTTCTGGCAGTCCTTGATGGTCTTGCCGTGGAAACGGATGCCCTCCTCCGGGTCGAGGACGGAGCCCTCCCAGAGCATGGCCTTGAGACCCCGCATGCCACCCAGGACATTGCCGACCTTAACCTCCCCAATGACCTCATCGCTCTGCTGCTTAACCTGCTGCAGCAGTTCCCGCTTGGCGGGGATCACGGACTTGAGGGTCGACTTGAGGTCGGACTCGGTCGCGTAGGAGCGGCGCGAGGCGGAGTTGACCCAGCGGGCGGTCTGTTTTCACATTAGCGGTGTACCGTTGAATTCACGGTCCCGGTGGGGCTTACCTGGGCCAGCTTGGAGGCATGGCGAGAGGTACGGAGGGGGAGAGCCATGATGATCGGTGATTCCAAAAAGATGGAGAAAGACAATGGAGAGAGGAAGAGAGAGAAAGGAGAAGAGAGGATGGAGACGAGAGAGGACGAGAAGAGGGGAAAATAAAAGGATGGAGAGGAGAAAGAAGGGGGAAGAACAGACGGTCCGGTTGGCCGCGGAGGAGCCTCAGGCCGAGGCAAGCAACGGTCGCGGTTGCATGCGGGCGGACCTCCTCGTACAGAACTAGGGTCTTCGTTACGAGGTACCTAGTTGGGGAGTGGAAGCAGTAGGGTAAGACGTAGCCAGAGTAACCGATACCCCGGTCAGACGGAAGTCGATCCTTCCATCGGCCCGTTCTGTCCTGTCTGGAGAGACGTTCGGTCGGTTATCACATGAGGTGTTCGGGTATGGGATGGGAGGGGATGACAGGGATGGGATCGGCGGTCGGTCGGGGAGGCGTCCGTCAAGATATCATGCTGGAAAAGGAACCCTGCAGAACTGGGGTCAATCGTCACGTCGTTCTGAATGGCGATACACCCAATATATTATTGATTTCACTGCTGGTCAGAATTGAGTTCACCATGATACTATACAGGATATCCTCGGTTGCGGAACTGGGGTGCGGGGGAGGAGCAAATCGGGTTAGCGGGCCCCATCACGGGGTCATCACGGGGTCATCACGGGGTCATCACGGGGGAGGGGCCCCGCTGCCTCAGGAATATGCTTATTCAGGACTGAGTCAACATTGAACTGACTCAGCACTGACTCATCATTTGCGATGACTAATCAGGCACCACACAGCCACAACAATCCGGCCGAGACTGCGCCACCTGGCGGTGAGCCCGTTCGCCTCAGGCCGCCCACGTGTAAAAATCGGACCAACAAGACTGGGCAGAAAAATCATCGCCGCCCCGCCTTTATCTCTTTATCATCTCGATCGTCTTTTTTTTTCTTTCCTTTCTGGCTTCAACCTCTCCGCTCTTCTCCCCTCTCCCCTCCTCCCCTTGTTTGGGATCCTCCCCTGTACATTGTTGTCCGTTCTTTCCTTTCTGTCAGAGATACCCAAAAAAGTTTTTGATTGATTTCTTCTCTCGTTACGACCATCCATAGGGGAGGTCCCTTGTCTGCTGACTGAAAAGTTCTCTGTGGGCTGCCTGATTCCTATATCGCCAAAACAACATCAGAATCGTCCTGAAGTACGGTGAAACGACATCAAGATCATCGTCGATTGTGAAGAAATGCCCCATCAGGAATCGCCCGCCATGACGACCGCCGTCTCCAAGACTCCCTCCGACGTTCCCCCCGCCCCCGAGGAGGTCGCCTCCCTCTTCCACACCATCTTCAATGCCGACACCTCCGATAGGGCTCTCGATGCCTCCTACGCCCTGACCAATCTGTTGATCCAGAGTGTCGGTTGTGCCGGTTTCCAGAAATATGACATCCTCAACCCCATCAAGAAGGCCGCCCTCGATAAGAAGAATGGCGCCCGGCGCGAGAGCGCCATGCTCATCCTGGGCGCCCTGTTCGAGCGCTTCCCGCGCCCCCACCCCCTGAGTGAGGTCGCCTTCCTGCTGCAGGATGGGGGTCTTCTGCACCTGGCCCTCGATTCCCTGGCCGACAAGGGCGCCGTCGTGCGCGATGCCGCGCAGTACGCCATCGACGCCCTGGTCGCCACCCTCAAGCCTGAGGCCCAGGTCAACGCCCTCTTGCCCGCCCTCCTCGCCTACCTGGGCAAGGGCTCCGGGAAGTGGCAGGGCTTCGTCGGCGCCTACGCTCTGATCGAGCAGATGGCCCGGCGCGCCGAGATGGGCACCGGCACCCGTGAGGAGGAGACGGATAAGGATGTGCTCCGCGAGGCCATGGGCAAAACCCTCAAGGAGCTGATCCCCCTGGTCGAGTCGGGCATGCACGACCTGAAGAACGAGGTCGCCAAGCAGGCCTGCAAGGCCATGCACGCCGTCACCACTCTCCTGTCCAACGACGACGTCGCCCCGCGCATCCCGCTGTTGATCCAGACCATGGAGCAGCCGTCCGAGAAGACCCTGCAGAACGCCATCCACGCGCTGTCCCAGACCACCTTCGTTGCGATCGTCAACTCGCCCGTCCTGGCCCTGCTGACCCCGCTCCTGGAGCGCTCCCTGAACGCCCCCACCACCCCGCAGGAGACCCTGCGCCGGACCGTCGTCGTCGTCGAGAACCTTACCAAGCTGGTCCACGACCCCGCTGAGGCCCGGACCTTCCTGCCCAAGCTGAAGCCCGGTGTCCAGGGCGTCAAGGACCGCGCCTCGCTGCCCGAGGTCCGCGAGCTCGCCACCCGTGCCTTGAGCGTCATCGAGAAGGCCATGGCCGACCGCGATCTCGCCAGCGGTGCCATCGCCAAGGTCACCCCCGAGGAGGTGCTCGACGTCCTCGACCGCCAGATTCAGCAGCACGGCGGGTTGATCGCCCAGGACCAGCACACGTTGTTTACACTCGGCAAGTCCTATGTCGCCGAGATGGTCCGCGAGGATGTCAACTGCCGCCTGTACGACCGCATCCCCGCCTGTGTGGCCCCCTACCTGCGTGGCCTGCTGCCCGAGGGTGCGCCCGAGGCCGTGGCCACCGCGGTGCAGGAGCACTACGTCGCCGAGGACCACCGCAAGTATGGCAAGCCCGTGCCCGATGACCCCAACGAGGTCGAGATCGTCAACGCCAACTTCTCGCTCGCCTACGGCGGTATGCTGCTGCTCTCCCACACCAACCTCCGCCTGCTCAAGGGCCACCGCTACGGGCTGTGCGGCCGCAACGGCGCCGGCAAGTCGACGCTCATGCGCAGCATCGCCGACGACAAGCTCGAGGGCTTCCCACCGCCGGACCAGGTGCGCACCTGCTTCGTCGAGCACAACCAGGGCGAGGACGCCGACCTGTCCATCGTCGAGTACGTGTCCAAGGACCCCAAGATCGCCGAGACCGGCGCCGACCACATCCGGGAGGTTCTGCTCGAGTTCGGCTTCACCGACGGGCCCGAGGGTCGCCAGTCGCAGAAGGTCGGCTCCCTGTCCGGTGGGTGGAAGATGAAGCTGGCGCTGGCCCGTGCCATGCTGATGAAGGCCGACGTCCTCCTGCTGGACGAACCGACCAACCACCTGGACGTCGCCAACGTCCGCTGGCTGCAGGACTACCTGAAGCGCCACACCGATATCACCAGTCTGATCGTCAGTCACGACTCGGGCTTCCTGGACGAGGTCTGCACCGACATCTACCACTACGAGCAGAAGCGCCTCGTCTGCTACAAGGGCAACCTGGCCGACTTCGTCAAGGTCCGCCCCGAGGGCAAGAGCTACTACACCCTGTCCGCGTCCAACGTGCAGTTCCGCTTCCCGCCCCCGGGTATCCTCTCGGGCATCAAGTCTCTGACCCGCGCCATCCTGCGCATGAGCAACTGCTCCTACACCTACCCGGGCGCGAGCAAGCCCTCCCTGGTCGATGCCTCGCTGACCCTGACCCTCTCGTCTCGCGTCGCCATCATCGGCGGAAACGGTGCCGGCAAGTCGACCTTCATCAAGATGCTGACGGGCGAGACCATCCCCCAGGAGGGCAAGGTCGAGAAGCACCCCAACCTCCGTATCGGTTACATCAAGCAGCACGCCCTCGAGCACGTCGAGATGCACCTGGAGAAGACCCCCAACCAGTACCTGCAGTGGCGCTACGCCAACGGTGACGACCGCGAGGTGTACCTGAAGCAGACCCGCATCCTCACCGAGGAGGACAAGGCGCAGCTGGCCAAGCCCGTCGACCTGGGCGATGGCCGAGGCCCCCGGCGCATCGAGGCGCTGATGGGTCGACAGAAGTGGAAGAAGACCTTCCAGTACGAAGTGTACGTTCTCCTTTTCCTCCTCCTTTCCCCTCCTCCTTTTTCCTCCTAATGTTTCGCCCTTGATTCTCTTTCCTGTGGTTTGAATACTAACAGTCGATAGGAAATGGGTCGGTCTACTGCCCAAGCACAACACGATGATCTCCCGTGAGACCTTGACCGAGCTCGGCTTCGTCAAGATGGTGCAGGAGTTCGACGACCACGAGGCCTCGCGCGAGGGTCTCGGCTACCGTGTCCTGGAACCCAAGGTCATCTCCAAGCACTTCGAGGATGTCGGCCTGGACCCGGAGATCGCCAACCACAACCAGATCTCGGGCTTGTCGGGTGGACAGAAGGTCAAGGTCGTGCTGGCCGGCGCCATGTGGAACAACCCGCATTTGCTGGTCCTGGACGAGCCGACTAACTTCCTGGACCGTGACTCGCTGGGCGGCCTGGCGGTGGCCATCCGCGACTACAAGGGCGGCGTGGTCATGATCTCCCATAACGAGGAGTTCGTGGGCGCCCTGTGCCCGGAGCAGCTGCACGTGGCCGACGGCCGGATCGTCTCGCGCACCAACACCGCCGTCTCCCTGGACCGGTTCGAGGATAGCGCCGCCAGCTCGCCGCAGCCCGGCAGCACGGCTGCCAACTCGACGGCCACCAGCGCCGCCGCCTCGGCCGTCAACTCGGGCGCCGAGGATCAAGGCGAGCTGAAGTTCAAGGCCAAGAAGAAGAAGAAGATGACGCGCGCGCAGCAGAAGGAGCGCGAGGTGCGGCGCCGTCTGCGTCACATCGAGTGGCTGAACAGTCCCAAGGGTACCCCCAAGCCCGCGGACACGGACGACGAGGCTTAACTTTTTGATTCGGGTTGAATTTGCTCATGACTGCTTTCTTTCTGGGGTTTCCCCCTTGTAATGACTGGTTATCAAAATTTTGGCTTGCCGATGCTCGATTATGATAGACGGATCGGTGTTTTGATTCTGCAAGCGTCCCGTATATAGATGAATAGATTTGATCGTTGACTTTGATATCTTGACTATATCATAGAACTATAACGTATAAAAGGGGCTGCCTTGTGGACCGGGCTAGACTTTGTGTCCTGAGGCACGATGTTTGCCACGTTTGTCAATGACGTCTCGTGGACGCGATCGGAATCCCAATCCGGCTCTTCATCTACACTCTTTTAACTCTTCTACTCGTGTCTCTTTCACTTCTTTCTCCCTGACTATATCTTTAATACAACCAACCATTAAATCCATCCCAGACAGTGGTGAAAGAAGGTTCCGACTCGGTGGCTGATTCGGAGATACAATACTCCGGCTGATCCATCCATTCCCCCCGAGCGACCTCCGCTGTCACTTTCACTTCTCCTGACATCCCCTCATTCCCCTGACATCCCTCTTCGAAACGCTACTAGGATTCAGACACAGCATGTTTAATCGCAGCAATCTCCCCTTCGGGTCGCGACCCGCTCCGGCCCCTCGCCCTGGTGGCCCCCCTGGTGGCGGCGGGTACGCCCCCGCGCCCGCCGCTCCGCCGCGGTCTCGCCTCGATGCGCCCATGCCCGACGTCCCCATGAACAACGCAAGGAGCAGTCCGCACGCAGCTGCGGACGGGCCGGTGTGGATGCTGCGCTCGGAGAAGAGCCCGACAAACGATTACACATACGGGAATTTGTACGTTCGGCCCCCACCCCTTTCTTCCTATATAGGCGTTCTTGTGATTGGCAGTGGCTAACGTGTCACAGAGTGGCCGTATCGCCACAGGATTTCCCCCAGTCCGGCGGGAGGGATTTCTTCTTGCTCGTCAACGATCTATATGTGTTCACGGCGCGCACGCTCGATAGCTTTCCCCGCGGATTCATCAGCTTCTCGGAGCCCCAGCGCACGTGGGCCAAGATCGCTGTCACGGATGCGGTCAAGGTCCAGATCTACAACCCCTTCCATCAGGATAAGAAGGCGTATTTGGGATCGACGGATATTGAGGTCGGGTTCGCGGGTCGAAGTCGTACCGATGAGCCGTATGATCAGAATGATTTGGCGAATAGTGTTCGGACGGTGCGTATTTCCTTTCTTTCCTGGGGGGGTTGTTTTATAAAAGGCAGAAGCTGATTTCCACAGAAATTCACCAACCAGATTCTCGCCCCCGGCCAGAAGATCCTCATGGACCACCGCGGGATCGTGCTGGCGTTGACCGTCAAGACCGTCGAGCTGGTGGATTTGATGTCGGAGAAGGCGGAGGAGGCGACGACAGCGGCTACCGTGCCCACGGCCCGGGGTATCCTCACCCCGCACACGGCGGTCAATTTCTTCAAGGACGCCCGGAGCAATATCAACGTCAAGCCATCGGATCGCCGACCGGCGGCCAACTCGATCATTCGGCCCGATTTCAAGTTCGAGAACATGGGCATCGGCGGCCTGGATTCGGAGTTCAGCACCATCTTCCGCCGTGCATTCGCGTCGCGGATCTTCCCGCCCGGTCTGGTCAACAAGCTGGGAATTCAGCACGTGAAGGGTATCCTGCTGTATGGCCCGCCCGGTACGGGAAAGACCCTGATCGCTCGGCAGATCGGTCAGATGTTGAACGCGCGGGAGCCCAAGGTGATCAACGGTCCGGAGGTGCTCAACAAGTACGTTGGCGCGTCGGAAGAGAACATCCGGAAGCTCTTCGCGGACGCGGAGAAGGAGTACAAGGAGAAGGGCGAAGAGAGCGGCCTGCACATCATCATCTTCGACGAGCTGGACGCCGTGTGCAAGCAGCGTGGCGCGGGCGCCGGGGGCGGCACGGGCGTGGGCGACAGCGTCGTCAACCAGCTGCTCTCCAAGCTGGACGGCGTGGACCAGCTGAACAACATCCTCCTGATCGGAATGACGAACCGCAAGGACATGATCGACGACGCGCTGCTGCGTCCGGGCCGTCTGGAGGTGCACATGGAGATCTCGCTGCCGGACCAGAAGGGCCGAGCGCAGATCCTGAAGATCCACACGACGAAGATGAAGGAGAACGGGGTGATGGCGGACGACGTGGACGTGGCGGAGCTGGCGCAGCTGACGAAGAACTTCTCGGGCGCTGAGATCTCGGGTCTCGTCAAGGCGGCATCGTCGTTCGCCTTCAACCGGCACGTCAAACCGGACACGGTGGCCGGCGTCAAAGACGACGTGGTCAACCTCAAGGTCCGACAGGAAGACTTCTACCACGCGCTCGAGGAAGTCAAGCCCGCGTTCGGTGTCGCCGAGGAAGAGTTCGAGAACTGCCTGTCGCGCGGCATCGTGCACTACTCGCCGCGGATCAACGAGATCCTCAACGAGGGCCACCTTTTCATCAAGCAGGTGGGAGCCGCAGACGCCACGCCGCTGTTCTCCGTGCTCCTGCACGGTCCCTCCGCCAGCGGCAAGACCGCGCTGGCGGCGCGTATCGCCATGGACTCCGAATTCCCATTCATCCGCCTCATCAGCCCCGAAGACATGGTCGGATACAGCGAGACGGCCAAAATCCAACACATCAACAAGGTCTTCTCCGACGCCTACAAGAGCCAGACCAGCGTGGTGGTCGTCGACAACATCGAGCGCATCATCGACTGGGTGCCCATCGGCCCGCGCTTCAGCAACATCGTGCACCAAAGCCTGATGGTCTTCCTGCGCAAGCAGCCCCCGCACGGCCGCCGACTGCTCATCCTGGCGACGACAACCGAGCGCTCGCTCATCAAGGAGCTGGGCATGTACAGCTCGTTCGACGCGGACATGGCCGTGCCGACGGTGCAGACCTACGAGGAGCTGCGCAGCATCTTGGAGCAGTCGGGTGCGTTTACCGCGGAGGAGATCACGCGCGCGCTGGAGGGCATCTACAGCGTCAATGATGCGACGCAGATTGGGGTGGGGATTAAGAAGATTCTGTTGGGTATTGAGACGGCGAAGCAGGATCCGGATAAGGCGGGGCGGTTTGCGAATGTCATTAATCGCATTATGGATCAGGAGAGGAGGTGATTTGCTGGTTCTGGTTTAGCTAGATGATAGAATATATATCGTTCCTGAGATGTGTCTGTGTTTGGAAATATTGACTATATTGAACTAAGGTTGTGGGCCCTCTAAGCAGAGGGGATTTATATCCGACGCAGGTGCTGATATAGGGTATGCAACATGATGTAGAGGGTTGATGGAATGCTTAATTATCTATTCTATTAATATGGTATTGTATTATTCTTGATTTTATCAGCTGGGTAAACAATTCTGTCTTGATTATTAGGTTTGCACCCTCATATATCATATTCTATATAAATACTCCATATCCCAACAAAATACCCAGTAGTAGAACGGTCCACTATCTACATACCCTACCCAACCAGTACAATATCGCATCTCATCTCGTATATATCCAACTAGATATTCTTATAAACACGAATCCTAATCCCAACAATTCCCGAGATGACGTCCACCACGGATACAAGAAAAAGGTTACATCGCAATCTCCGTCCGCTCCGGCCGAACCTTCTCCCTTTTAACTTCATCCTCAAACCTACCTCTACTTCAAGTAGCCGAGTTAATATAGTATACTAGGCTATTGAAGATGTCCTGGCTCTTCCACCTCGTGATGATCGCTACCGTTCTCTCTGTACAAACAGCAACTCTCCAAAGACAAAGACAGACTCCTCTCGCTATACCAAACAGCAAGCACTTCGTCTCCGCTGCTGGGTTCTGTCCGGAAGAGTGAGTTCTTCTTCTCTTCTATCTTACAGATAGATAGAAAAGAAAGAAAAAAGCTAATGATAATGATCAGTCTGAACGCTCCGCCCTGGAAATGCTCCAATCCGTACTGTGGGGGTCGGCATCCTTTCTGGCCGGGACGGTGTCGGCTGGAGGTGTCTCCAGTGGAGGGAGAGGAAGATAGGGATGGGTCTAGGCATTGTGCTTGTTGGTGAGGTTTATATGGGGCGTTTTATGTTTTATTTTGTATGTTTTGTTGTTGGTTGTATGGTGTGTTGTTAGGGCTTGTTGATACTTACTGCTGCCGTGTATTGAGGGATGTCAATAAGATAAACAAGGCGCATATTGTATTGTAGCATACTAACGCAATATCCAAGTATAATAATAAGTAGTAGTATATACTATACTATATAGTATGGTAGTATATACAATCCAAGCCAGCTCTCTCCCTCTATCTCCTACCACTCTAATCAAGCAGCGGCAGCAGCACTGCAAAAACAAGGGGTATTCAACAACAACTCAACCACCAGATGAAAAAAATAGAAAAAGGAAAAAAGTCAAGTGTATATACCGACTGTAAAATCAGTTTATATAATCGGCCAGCCATCCTCCCACTTGATCTTGTTCCACCCGAACTGGTACTGGTTGGGATTGAGACCGATGTTGGTGTCAGCGTACTGGTAGTAGAGGATCAGGCCGTGTTTTTTGTCATTGGTGATGCCACTTTTATAGTTAGTTGGTTATGCTTATATAAATATACATGTATGGAAAGGAGGAAGGAGACGTACTGGCCGCCTGGTCCGTAGACGTGTCCGTGGCTGGCGAGAAGGGTGGTTCCGCCGCCATTGAGGCAGGATTTACCGTCGCGGTCGACCTTGTTATGTTAGTATTATGTAAGAAATAAAGTGAAGGATTAATAAAGGGGATAGGGGGAAGAAGAAGAAGAGGGAGAGGGGGAAAGAGCAACAGAATGGAAAGAGCAACAGAAGGGAAAGAGTAATAGAAGGGAAAGAGTGACCGAAGGAAAGAGTGGCCGAAGGAAAGAGCGGCCGAAGGAAAGAGTGGCCGAAGGAAAGAAGGAAAGAAGGAAAGAAGGAAAGAAGGAAAGAAGGAAAGAAGGAAAGAAGGAAAGAGAAAGAAATGGAGAGACACATACAAAGTTCCCCTTCCCTCCAGGTGAACGACAAACCCGAATACTGTATTCCTCACCCGGGGGCGGCTTCTTATTGTCATATCCCAGACCCACACCCGAGGAAAAGGTCAGATAGTAGAAGCCGTCGTGTTGGAACTCAAAAGCTGCTTCCTCACGGTGGGCGCCGCTGGCGTTATAGGCGAGGTTGTAAGGGGTAGCGTCGGTGATCTTCAGTGGCCCCTTCATAGGCACCTGGTAAAGGTCATGCCAGTGGGAGCCGAAGTTGAGGAAGGGCTTGTCGCCGATGCGGATCCAGTTGGGGTCGATGGCATTGTAGGGCTTGTCGTCGTTGGAGGTGAGCCCCGTGGAGCCGTGGTCTTTCCACGACCCGACCTGCATGTTGGGGGAGCTCGCCACGCCGATGACGGAGCCCCGGGACCCTAGCTTTGAGACGGAGTAGTACATGTAGTAGGTATCGCCTTCGAGGTGGACGTCGGGGGCCTGTCGTTGTCAGAAGAAATACAGTGGGATATGGGTGGTGATGTGTTCCATGGTCTTACCCAGAGGTTCTTCGAGCCCGGGTGGTCGATCGATGACCCACCCGGGAGGGCCTCGCCTTTGACCGTCCAGGGACCCTCGATCGAGTCCGCCACGGAGATGTGAATGCCTTTGCCCGTTGCGAAGCGGAACCACCGGCCATCGGATTTGCGCTGTAACAGGCCGACGTCGTGGGTCCAACAGTCGCCGGAACAGGGACCTGGGTCGGAGAAGGCATTGGCCAGTGAGAGGAAAAGAAGAGTTAAGATGAGTATGACAGAGGCCATGGTGCTGATTGGGGGAGGAGGAGACAGATGATGGCAAGGAAAGAGTGAGATGAAATCAGCTCTCGAGTCCAATGGATACGAGCATCGCCACGGTTTATATAATGTCCAATGCCATGTGTGTCGTCCCTGTCAGCCATGGCCAGGTACCGCCTGGACAGGTGGGCATTGTCCCAACACAGGTCACACGATAGAAGGTCCGCATGCAGTGGGGTGGCATTGCAACTGACGCTGAATCTGTTGCTGCATGGGCCAATGACGGAGGCAGTGGATATTAGGAGACGACAAGGTTGTTCGGATGTTAGGGGGTCATTCACCATCCGCAAGGGAGGCTGATACTGGGAATAGTGGGCACGACAGAGCCTCGTCAAGGTGGGTACAACACTGTTCAACATTATGTAGAACCTAATTCGATAGTTCAACGTGACGTGTCATGCCCCATGGCGTGCTTCATCCGCAGCAAGGTACTATGCGATGGAGTATGTGGACATTCATGACGATTGTAGCCGTTAGGCTGACCGATTCATGGTCCATGACAGGCGCTATGGAGGGTGTGAGGCTACCCACCCGACACGGTGACTCGATCAGGAGCGAGAGAGGGCTGACGGGGAGAGAGGGGAAAGAGAAAGAAACGATGAGATATGCCAAGCAGAGTGTGCAGCCAGATGAGACTAGTCGGACAAGCAAGGGTGTTGTTCTTTTTGGGTCTGGGGGCTCGGGATTTTATTATCAGAAACCTTCTAACATCGCATTATCGGACTGGGAGAATCATCCCGTCGCTGCATGGTGTCTCAGTGGACAGTTGACGAGCCGAGATGGATTCCCCACAGGGAAGGAAAATAGTACGGGCGATCATCCCCACCGACCATGATGATATGGAAGAGTTAGGGCTCAGTTTGTTGTTTTGGAGCGGTCTGCCTTGCTTTTGCCCATCCCATCTTACCCATCACATCCACAACGTACCAGACTCTTTCTCTCCTTTCATTCACCCTCCTGATCGATCTTCATCCAAATCAATGGTTTGGTTGACAAAGTTCATTGATGGCCATGCGACCGCCACTTGAGACCCCCTTGATCGGGCTCCATCACTATAAGGCCTCCAAAAAACTTCCTGCCATGCATTAGTAGTCCCGCTATGGCTGCCTTCTTCGCTTGGTGGAGTACGATCCAGCCAACCCGAGACGCATCGCATCACCAGAGAAATCAAGTGCAATGGGTGGGCACCAAAGTCAGACGAAAGGGGGAAGTCAAAGGGCCCAAATGCCGCACACAAGCCACCCACACTTTTGCTAAACTCTGAACCCTCGTCGAACAGACTTCCCAAGCTCCAATACCCATAGTGGAGTACATCGATACAACCCTCTGACAAGGTGTGTCTGGTTGAATGTACAAACACATGATAGATATCGGCGACTGTCCCGAGTTGGGCCCCAAGGCGTTCGTGGCTCCAATCAGAATGCTCGACAAGCCCTAGAGTGACTAGCAGTCGGACTAGCGGTTGTAGGGGTCTGTGGTCACGATCGAAATGGTCGACCACCTGGCAAGGCTGAGCATGACATGAATCGTCAGAAGCAGCCAGTCAGAGACGGTCTCTATTTTATTTTATATTTTTGGTTTTTTAGTGTATTTCTTTGTCCCTCTCGGAGCCGAATTTGTAATCATCCAGACCAAATGATAATACCCAGCGATCGACGATATTGGACACGAGATGTAACCGATCCTTGACGTTCTGAGATCGTCGCAGAGTGTCATCCTTGGCCTTTTGTATTTCCCTGATTGGGTTAAAATTAAGCACTGTGGCCCCGCCATATGGCGGCATGGCGGACCATGGCTGATGATATGGCTGATATCACGCTGCAAGTAATTTACTCCGGGGTGTGTCAGGCGGCTTATTGTTATATTATCATATGGAATGCTATTGTCATCATGGATGAGGCTGGGCCGCCGTTTGCTGACTGCATTCCCAAGTCTTCCGAAATCATCATTTCTCCTTCTTGCAGGGTTAGTGTGACGCCATATTGGTCGGAGATATGTCTGGATGGGCTTGCCATGCCTCTCGCTTGGGATGCATCTTGCCTTTTTTTATCCCCGAAGTTCTAGCCACGAGCCGTGACCCACCCACAGCCTGGTCACATTAATACGATCATTCGGTATGGCCGCTTACGATCGTGAATGGTAGGCTTCATATCTGCCAAGTCTTTTCCTCTCGTGAGGCATTAATACCACGTATTATGATGCCATTTTAGTCTCCAGCCGAAGCCTAACGAGATGTCGAGAGAGCGAAAGACATCGTATGTAGGACACTACCCCGCGTTAACCCCACGAACAACGTGGCTGTGAGAGGCAGTCTGAGAAGATACGACGTTCCTTCAGTAAGACAGCCAGCGAAAAGTGCGACCTGGAAGTGGAATAGAACCGGTGATACAGAGGTCTGACCACAGGGCCCGAAGGCGTGCTTCACCGCGGTCCGGTCTGACCCCGTTCGTCGGGCTTCACCTGTGATTGCACCGCCATAACCAGCTGATTCACACCTCACGATAATGCCATGGACATTTGGTCGAGCCTGTCTCGCTCGTAGATGGTTTCTACCAAGGAGCAAGACGAAACTATTAAATATCCACGTGACTTATACTGCCCTGACTCTACCTGATGATTCAGACCTAGGTGGCTCCTAGCAAGGTCAAAATGGTATCAGGTCGGTCTCCTAAACCGAAGATTGTGGGATAGATCCCAGGCAGTTTGCTTCTTTTTGTTGGTTCAACTGACAGCATGATTCGGAGACCCGAACCATGCTGCGCTGATCGACTATTGGACCTTCAACCATAGAACATGCACGTCACATATGATTTATTGATGCCCCCCTGAGATACGGCTCGGGATCGCACCCAACTACCAGGTACCAGGAATCAACCGGACCTTCCAGAAAAGGGAAATCAAAAAGCATTGACCAATCTAGCCATCCGACCAGATGCCGGACAAAGGATCTATGATTCGGCAGAGCACTCGGTACCCCTTAGGTGACCTCAAGGCAAACGGACGCAATGCAGATCATGCAGGTACCAGTGGGAGACGCGTAATGCGACAAACTTTGAGGAATCCTCATCATCATCGGCGAGTGACGTACGGGCGATTGGCCGAGTGAGAGCCAATAGGTAGTGTCATGCCAGGGGTTTGTGGAAATATGCTGGGAGAAGCAGTGGTTGAATCGTAGTATGTTCCTGACTACTGCCAGAGGTGCTCAATAGAGGATCCACACCGGGGTCAATCATGATATCAGTCGTTTGTCGGACCATTTCACCAGAATCACACAACAGGCTATGGAAAATAGTCCGCCTATTCTCTAGTCTCTTGTCAGCCGTCGTCCCAGCAGTGAGTCCTCAACCTCGCCGTCTCACAGATAGTAAACAACAGTACTTCCCTTGGGAGTCGAGATCTCCGTAGTCGTACCTACTGCTTTGCCAAATGTAGATCCGCTATCTAGGGATGATGGCTGGATCCACCGTTGGATGCTCCATTGAGTTCACCTTTAATGTCGATCGTGGCGTAGGTGAAAGTGGAAGATGATGTGTCAGGTTTCCAACACGCGTCAAAAGCTTCAAATTCTGCTTGCTCAGTCGTGGCTCTATTATTATGATATGAATCGGGCGCAGCAACTGCCTTGCCAAGCAGACCCTAACTTCGAATTGTCTCAGAAAGGGTGAGAGGAAGAGATTCGAGAAACCGTTTGAAGAACGAAGTCGAAAGAAGGATCGGGATCATGTGCCTAGCGTTGCCTGAGGTTGTTGCCCCGTTCCACTTCGTCAACTTCATTTCTTCCATCTCGCCAATTTCCTCAAATCCTTCGACCCGCAACTTGGTGCGCCCTGTCGACCGTGATATTATCTCTTTGGCCCAGAATCCTTCCACGACTCACTTAAGTCACTCACGTTTATTCCAAGGCAGACACCGCCCCCACTGAACCCCGCCCAGCAGACAGCCTCGCCAGGTGTTTTTATTGAGCTGTCCTTGAGCAGTTCGCCTTCAGATTCTGAGTACCATGCATGTCCTGACAGAATCTCGAAATAGTAATGGACGTCGACACCAGTGATTATGTGCTTGTCAGCAGCCGGGGTAAGCTCATGTGCACCGCCAAGCCAAATATCGGTCGCTAACAGCCTTAGACACCGACTCCGAAGCACTATTTGGAGAAAAGCCCGAGACCATCCGTAAGATTATAGAGTGGCTGGAGCCGACCAATTCGGATTCTCCCGCCAGCGAGTATCGAAAACACCTGAACTCCCATGTCCCCGGTACAGGCCAGTGGATTCTGGACACCGACCAATATCGCCGGTGGTTCGACGGCGGTGACCAGGGTGCCCTGTGGATCAGAGGCATCCCAGGGAGTGGGAAGTCTGTAGTAGCTGCGAGTCTGATCAGGAAGCTGCAATCTCAGGCCGAGTGCCCGGTCTTGTTTTTCTTCTTCCGCGAGATTATCATGTCGAACCGCACTCCGCAGGCGTTGTTGCGAGATTTCGCCCGTGGCTTGCTGTCGCACTGTCCATTGCTTCAGTCTGGTCTCAGGCTGCTGATGGAAGAGCATCCGAAAATAGAGGCCGTCCCTTTCGATAGGCTCTGGAGGTGTCTTTCGTCGGGGCTGGCGGCGATGCCGAAGGTGTACTGCGTGGTTGACGCGCTAGATGAGATGGAAAAGGGCCACGACAACTTCATACGCACACTGATTGGCTTCGCGAATCAACATCCCAGCTCTATTAAGCTCGCGTTGACTAGCCGTCAGCTTCTGTTTCTCGAGGAATATTTCAAGGGAACCTCCGGGCTCATCGACTTGCGGCTGGACCGTCAACATGTGGACAATGACATCGCAACCTACATCTCCTATCGCCTGAATACCTCTCAGCCCCCGGTCAGCTCGGATAAAGCGTCTGCTATCAAGGAGGCCGTCTGTTCCAAGGGGAAAGGCTTGTTCCTTTACGCCCGGCTGATGATGGAGCAGCTATCAGATCAGCCCCAAGATATCATGTCGCAACTTGCCGACTTGCCGGATGGGCTGGGCAATATGTATACGGACATACTGCGTGAGCATGCGATACGCTCTGGGACGAGCCCCCAATTTCAACTTCTGGTTCTGCAGTGGATCACGCATTCAGTCCGTCCACTACGCTCACTTGAACTGGCAACCGCCATCGAATCTTTGCCGGATCGAGGGGGCCTCGGGCCAGACCAGGATGCAAAAGCCGCTGTGCAAAGCTCATGTGGACCACTCTTGGAGCTTTGCGAGGATGGCGTGCTTCAAATTATCCATCATTCCCTGACAGAATTCCTCCGGAATCCTGAGCTGGGCCACGTGCGACGGTCAGGCCCACAGTCCGGCATGCAGGTCATAGACCCTAGCATAATACATGGTCACATCGCCAGTACATGTATTCATTATATAATGATGGTATGTTCCAATGAGTCTAGTGCTACCGATGAGGAGGATGGCAGCGGCTTCGATGAACCTTTCTCTAGAGACATTAGAGAATCCTTCCGGCGATTCCCATTTCTACGGTATGCTGCCACATTTTGGCCATGGCATGCTTCCCGAGCAAGTGACTCAGACCAAACGCTCCTCGCAAAGATAGAGAATATACTCTCTCCAGAGAAAAGCGGATTTGAGTTTTGGAAAGAGATCTTCCAGGACCAGGACCACCGAGATATCGATTATAGCGCCCGCCCACTGCATTTGGCCGCCTTCTGCGGCCTCGATGGATATATCAAGAATGTTGTTCCCCGTGGAACAGACGTAAATATGGCAGACGGTTCTGGGCGCACCCCACTGGTGTACGCAGCCATGCAGAACCAAGCCGATGTCGTGCGCACCCTACTGCGGCATGGTGCTAGGCATGACATAGCAGATAACTCAGGAATGACTCCTGTACACTATGCTGCGCGAAGAAACCACGTCGAATCATTACGGGCCCTGCTTGAAGGTGGCGCTGATCCCTTGGCAGCCAAGCCGAAGGAGAACGATGGTTTCAATCCTCAATGGAGCGCGTCGACCATCGGTGACACAGCCCTTGTCTACGCCTGTCGCTACGGCCACGTCGAAACGCTCCTGGAACTACAAAAATATATCGATTCACATATTATCCGAAATGGCCCCATCCACTGGGCGGCGCAGGCGGGTGAAGCAAGTGTCCTACGCATCTTGTTACAAAACCCACAGGTTCAACTTGGTATCAATGACAGAGATATCAATGGAAACACGCCTCTGTATCTGGCGGCATTTGAATATCAGAGTGCCGCCGTTCAGACACTGCTAGAGCATGGGGCAGATATTCACACATTATCCTGGGATACAAGGCCACATCGCAATTCGCGGCCAATGGTACCCGGCCGGATTCGTGTTACAGAACCTCAACAATGCTTTACACCGCTTCATGGATGGGCCCACTTATCTAGTTCTAATGGCATTCGAAGTGCGTATACCAATTCGCAAGAAATGATAGAAGTTCTGCGACTTCTGGTGGCTGCAGGTTGTGATGTAAATACACGAGATCACACGGGCCGAACAGCACTGTTCGTCTTAAAGGACATCAGGAACTACCACCCCGAGGAGGAGGATCGCGCTTTGGCCATCATCTCTGCACTTCTTACCCACGGTGCTGACGCCTCTGTTGTGGATCAAGAGGGAAATTCGGTCCTGCACGTCCTTGAAAGACCAATCATCACGGAAAATGTGCTGCGTTTGCTCATCGGAGCAGGGGCTGACATCAATACTAAGCGAAAAGTGGATGGGAAAACGTTACTGATGATTCGAGCTGATGCCAGCTTTTCCAATGAGGATCTCAAGCCGTTTCACGCATTTGGTGCTGACTTCGATGTTCAAGACAGAGACGGGAATACGGCAGCCCATCTCGCTGCAAATGGGAGACTTGGGAGAAGCCTACATGCACAGAAGTGGTTGGCGATTGCAAACCCAAGCTTGCAAAACAACGCCGGCCAAACAGTGCTCCACAGCCTGCTCTGTAGCTTCATGGTGGATAGCCCGGAGCTGATATCGTCTCTGGTGGAAAGGGGCTTCTCCCTGGAATCACGGGATCACCGTGGTCGTACGGCTCTTCTTACATTTCTCGATGGGCAACGCTGGAGTGACTCGAACGACGTTCTGCTGGGCTCACTTCTAGGGTTCGGTGCCAATCCACGGGCAACTGACTACCAAGGAAAATCCGGTGAGTTGATGGAGCTCTTACATCGCTGGACGGAGGCTAACAGAGTACAGCGTTGCACATAATTGCAGTGTCGGTCGTGTCATTTATCGACGCGGGAAGAGAAGATGTGGAGAAAAAGAAAGACTGGATGAAAAGGCTCCTTGATGCGGGTGCCGATCTTCACGCAGTCGACCATGCGGGGAACACCGTCTTGCATGACAGTATTGCGTGGTGTGAGAGCTGGAGAATGGCTCAATCATCCGCGCATGCGGCCGTGGAGCTGGGAAGTCTTGTTCAGGCGTGCAACTACCAAGGAAGGAACATTTTGCATCTAGCAGCAATGGCTGACGACGGTGTCAAATCAGATAATCGGGAGAGTAAAGACAGCGTGGCTACTCGACTCGGGTTTGCTATGCAGGCCCACATTGGCCTCGACATCAATGGTCCGGACCATGAGGGGGCCACGCCTTTGCATTTGGCATCCACTGTGTCAGAGCAAAATACAAGGAGACTGGTCCAGTCAGGCGCAGATGTCCGACTTCAAACCTATAACCGTGAAACGGCCCTTCATTTTGCTGCCAAGGCCTGTCATAGCAATATTGTTGGCTACTTACTCGAGCTGTATGAAGGCCACTTGGAACTGGTCAATGCTCAGAATCTCGCAGGACGGACAGCTTTGCACGAGGCTGCCCGGTCCGGGAGACAGGAGTCTGTGAAGCTCTTGCTCGATGCCGGGGCGGACCCCACCGTCCAAGACGCTCGGGGCCGGAATGCTCTGCATGCAGCAGGCGAGTTCGATGCTCGACGTCGCCATTCAAATGGGGGCCGTCAGCCTAAGAAAGATACCAGTAACGACAGCCCTCTCCAACGGATGGGGGTGATCATTGAAACCGAGGATGAGAGCAGAAATATTCGGGAAATCGTCCGACTGCTTGTAAATGCCGGAGCTGATCCTGCACAACTTGACCACGATGAGCATACCCCAACCGATGTCGCGTTAATGCATGATTCGTCAGCCGTGGTCGAAGAACTCGCACCAACAATGAAGGCCCTATACAGCGGCTCCGATGCCGGGGACGGTCTGTCACCGGTTGATCCTCTAGGCGAGTTTTTGTGCAGTAGCAGTCCATCTACCCTTCGCTGGGTTGATGATTTTCCGGTCCCTGAAAACCATCGCCAGCTGCTTGAGCGCGCGATCTCGACCGGCAACGAACTGTTGGTGGAAGAACTGGTACGAACAAAGCGTCTTAGACTGATTGAGGATGACGGCACGTCGGCTCTCTGCTTCGCGGCCCGGTGGGGGTGTGTATCCATGATGAGGAGATTAGTTCCCTATGCCGGCGACCTCAATTCGTGCTCTCCTCCGCTGCTGATTGCTGCTGCAGAACGGAGTCTTCCCAACATCGAGATGATCAAATTGTTGGTAGAATGCGGCGTTGATCCGAATGCCCAATACACTGACGAGAAACACCGGTGTGGTGTGACTGCGGCGCACATTCTGGCCAGAGGGACACACTGGTGGAATGTCAGCGGACTGAAATGTCTTCTAGAGGCCGGGGGCGACACTGAAGTCAAGACCTTGGATGGCAAAACACCGCTCCACACCGCACTCGAATCGGGCGACTCGGATTATTCATTGGGAGAAGTCTGGCCTGACCGGACGCTGAAGGTTCTCGTGCAGCATGGCGCCGACGTCAACGCCACCACCTCGGAGGGAGTCACGCCTCTCCACACTGCCTTGAAGAATAAGAGAGACGGGGATACTCTCGGGCTCCTGCTTAGCAGTGGCGCAGACCCGTCCGTAGGAGGCACGCCGGCTATATTCTCCGCGCTGGGAGCGCGCGACGCGTCGGCATTGAAAGTCCTCCTGCAAGCGGGCATTGACCCCAACCTAGTGCATAAGCCCCGCGGCACGAAGCGACAGGCAAAGAAGGTCGAGGAGCAGACTCCGCTCGAATTGGCCGCGAGTCCATCCCGCTCGATCGACCTTCACTGGACTGATATCATCGCCGCCCACGAACGGTGCATCTCGCTGCTCCTTGACCACGGTGCCAACCCCAATCTCCCGCTGCACAACGGCCTGTCCACACCGCTCCACGAGATCTGCGGCCTCAACGGCCTCGTCCAGCCGATCATCCGGGCTGGATGCGATCTGGAACAACGGGACGCAGATGGTCGAACCCCGCTCCACCGGGCATGCATTCGATCCGGTCCTTACGCTTTCGATCTGAGCATTAGGGAGGAGTACACGTCGCTGCAGCTGATCGACAGCGGGGTCAATGTGCACGCCACCGACGACAGCGGGTCCACCGCACTGCACTACGCGGCGCAGCATGGCCTGGGGTCTACCGTCCATCGGCTCCTCCAGGCGTCCGCGTCAGCAACCGTAAAGAACCAGGCCGGCTTCACTCCATTCTACTACGCGCTGTTGGAGCCAAGATGCGACATCATCAACGCGCTGCTAGATGCAGGGGCTAATCCGTTGGAGCGAGGGCCGGACGGCCGAACGGCGCTGCACTTCATCGCGCCGTGTTTGATGGATTACGACTATACGGAGAGACCTGGGGGGAGGCGATGGGATGCTGACGGAAAAGAAGAGGGGGAGGAAGAAGAAGAAGACAAAGAAAAGCTCACACCGTTCGGCCGCTTGTACCGCCGGCTGGTGGCCAGCGGGTGCGACCGGTCCGCACGGGACAACGACGGCAACACGCCGCTGTTCGCGTACGTAGCGACGGTGAAACTCTACCACGAGGACGTGGAGCCGCCTGAGCCACCGTCCGCTGCAGACATGGCGGCGCTGTTCGGGGAGCACGACGTGCACGCGCGGAACCACAAGGGGGAGACGCTGCTGCATGTGGTGGCGCAGCGGGACGACATCGACAACGCGCTGGTGGATTCGCCGGGGATCTTCACGGCGTTGGTGGAGCGGGGGTTGAGCCCGTGGACGGAGGACGGAGAGGGGGCGACGGCGCTGGACGTGGCGGCAGCTTTTGAGCAGGAGGGGATACTGGGATTGTATGCGCGGGATGAGTAGTTGTATAGTACATCAGCATATATAGTCCATTATATGCATATATAGTCCATTATATGCATAACCATTCACAAAGCATACACCATCCATGCCATCATAACACCTCACCATCTATCATTAAACACATCCAACCAAAAAAATGAACAGAGATAAACAGGTAGACACAGAGAGAGAGAGTCCGCGATAGACAGACAGACACACACAGAAAAAAAGAGAAAACTCAATCAATCAAAGATACTCCCAAGCCGCCGCCCCCTCACCCACCCCCCTAACAACAGCCATAGCGGCAAACCCCAAACAATCATCCCTCGCATCCCCCGGAACAGTCGCATTCTTCAGCGCCGCAAAAACCTGCCACCTGGGCACGACCGTCTCATTCCTGCCCGGGACAGCGACAGAGACAGGACAAGCCATGAAGCCGCGGGCGCCCTGGCCCTCGTAGGTCCAGCGGCCGAGACCACTCCCGTTGGTGCTGCCCTGCACGGCAGGCGGGGTGTACACGAAGGGGCCGGTGGAGGAGCCGGGCGGGATGGACGAGGAGGCGTGGGGGGGTGTGAATGCCAGTGCGCCTTGGGGGGAGATGTAGATTTGTTGGGAGCCGGGGACCATTGCGTTCTTTATATAGGTATCGTATTAGTGTTGGTTTTGTAGTTGGGGGTGGGGAAAGAGGGGAGAAGAGGGGGGCAGAGTACCAGGTAGTGATCGCCGGAGATAGCAGTCTCCTTTCCAGGCGGACAGTCGTCGTTTTTGGCGACGACTGGAGGACAGTAGGTGGAGGAGCGACCGCCGAGCCAGAAGTGGCCGTCGGAGGCGGTTAGGGTCAGGTAGTGGATGGGGGAGGCGGAGCGGGCGGCGATGATGGTGAAGGAGTCGGCGGCACTAGTAGTGGAGGGGGAGGAGGATTGGGGTTGGGGGAGGGCGGAGGCGATGCCTAGGAGGGGGAGGAGGGAGAGGAGGTTCATTTTGTTTCTTTCTTTCTTCTTCTTTCTTTCTGCTTGATATCAAGGGAAGGGTGAGGGTGTTGAGAATGGTTGATGGTGAGGGAGGAAGAGAGTGGCGAACTTTATATCTTTATCTCTACCACTATAGAGAGAGAGAGAGTATCATTTACCTGTTCAGGATAGACGTCGATCAGTATTAGACTGACGTAGATTAATAGATTTATTATTCGATAATAGAATACAGTTACAACGCATAGTAAATATAATAATAGTATAGACAACTCACGTCCGCTATTACACCTATCTACACCTCTATACCCTATGTACGATCAATAACTCCTACCAGCAGTATCTATTTTAGTCCTCAAAACCAACTATCTCTACCTAACGTGCATAAAAATAGAGAAAAACAGAGAGAGAGAACGAGAGAAAAAGAGTATCCAAGGCAACACAATTCACCAGCAAGAAACCAATACATAGATCCAGCCGATCCCCAATTCCTTCTTCCATTCCATCCATCATTGTCTCAAACAAACCACTCAATACATTAGATAAGAACCAAGCTCAAAAACAGCCTAGCAAGTCCACTGACAAGTAACACACCGTAGAGACGCTCGTGCACGGAATATCCCCCCACTGGGGAGGGAGGCAGATCCATCCATGATGTATTGGTATTGCATCACATGGAGATCAGAATCTGGTTCGGCTGGCTCGCAAGGTATTCCTTACATGTTTACCTACATAGGTCATCATCCATAGATAATACTCACTAGATTGTCAGTGTGCCACGGTACAGATAAAGGGACGAAACTAAGGATAGATAGGATAGACGACCGTGTCTTGCAAGTTTCGGAAGTGCGATGGTAATGGTAGCGACCCATCCAAGGCGTGGATGATGGGATCGGCACTTAGTCTGGTTTGGCATTTTCCTGATTCGGATAGGAGGGAAACAATAAACAACGCGGTCCATGATCTCACGATGCTCTGTTCTGGTAGCGAGATGTGGAGATCGTGGTTTGATTTGTGGCGGTGCTGTCTCTGCAGTTGACGACGTGGCGGTGTCTCCTTATTTACTTTACTTTACTTACGATTAGGCACGTTGTATACTTCTACCTGCCTGCTGGATCCAAGGGGATATGTTGTTGTACGCTGTATACAATATATATGCATATGTGCTCTGTACTGCTCACAACCTATATAACAAGAAAGTAATATACAACCCATAAACCAACTATAACCTCCCCCCCAACGGTAAATCCCGCGAGCTCTGCCCCACGCGAATCTCAAACTCCCCCGCCGGCAGCACCCAATTCTGCTGCGCCTTGCTCCAATAGCTCAGGTCTTTGCGCGTCAGCGTCATCGACACCGTCTGCCGCGCCCCCGGCGCCACCTCCACCTTGCTGAAGTTGCGCAGCACCCGCACGGGGAAGTCCACCGGCAGCGTGACCAGCTGCTGCTCGCCGGACCCGGGGTCCGTCTCCATCCAGACTTCCTCGGTCACCCCCGTCGGGAAGGACACGTACGCTTGCACCACCGTCTGCCCCGTTCGCGCCCCCGTGTTGGTGACTTGCACTTCGATCGTGGCCATCAGGTCGTAGAGGGACGGGTTGCCGCCGAGGCCGCCGCCGGACGGGGAGCCCCGTCGGGGTGGGACTACTGTGTAGTTTTTGGGGTAGTGTGGGTAGGGCGCGGGGGACGTGCCCTCGAGCGAGCTGAGGTACGGGTAGATGTACTTCGGCACCGGGGTGAAGCCCTCGGGGAACAGCACCCCCTCCGTCGTCGGGGGCTGTCGCTCGTATTCCGGCGCCGCGTGCGGGTCGGCCGGGCGCGCCGGCGGCAGCGCCGACCGCGACCGCAGCGGCGTGATCTTGAGGTCCGACAGCGAGAAGCTCGTGTACGACAGCCCGTACCCGAACTCGTACCGCGGCGTCACGTTGTACTGGTCGAAGTAGCGGTGGTCGATGTAGAGGCCCTGGTCGAAGTTCACCTGCGGCACCGGCGCGTTGGGCTCGTACAGCACCTGCGCCCCCGCCCCGTAGTCCTCCAGGCTCTTGCCCACCGTGTAGGGCAGCCGGCCGCTGGCGTCCACGTCCCCGAACAGCACGTCCGTCAGCGCCGTGCCGCTCTCCTGGCCCGGCAGGTGCGCGAACAGCACCGCGTGCACCCCCGGCAGGTCGATCCACGGCTCCACCACCACGGGCCCCACGGCGTGCACGACGACCACCGTGCGCCCGCCGCCCGCGCCGCAGTTCTGCGCCACCGTCTGGATCAGCGTGTCGCCGCCCTTCTGCAGGAAGAGGTGGTTGCGGTCGCCGTGGATGCCGTGCGCCGAGATGTACCCCTCGCCCGCGTCCGCGCTCACGAAGACGAGGCACAGGTCCTTGTCGGTCGCGTCCTGCGGCATCACCATGTTGCGCGTGTAGGCCGTCATCTCCACGCCGGGCGCCCACGCCTGGCCCAGGGCCTCCAGCGGGCTGACCAGGTACGGGTAGTCCACCGTCCCGCTGCCCCAGCCCATCCCCAGGGTGCCCTGGTTGCAACCGCGATCCGGACAGCCGTTCGGTCCCATGCCGGGCCCGGAATCGTCGCCGTAGACGCCGACGCGCAGCCCGGCCTCCGGGGTGGGCGGGCCCCGCGCCAGGGGCAGGGTCTGGTCGGTGTTCTTGACCAGCACGATGCCCTCCGCCGCCACGCGGCGCGCGGTGATCGCGTGCGCGAACTCCCCCTCGCCCCGGGCTTCGAAGTAGAAGTTGACGACCCCGGTTTCCTTGGTCTCCGGGGTGCCGGGGCTCCCGTGGTGGATGTAGCCCTCGACGTCGTTGGTCCAGGACGAGAAGTTGGGGCCCTGGCCCGGCTCCCACTCGTCCTGCTTCAGATGGTACCAGGCGGCGACGATGCGGGTCACCATGTCGTTGATGCGCTCCATCGGCACCGAGGTGTTCAGCGCCGCGCGGGTCAGCTCCGGGCCCCAGAGGGGCTTGCCGTCCGCCCAGCGCAGGCCGTCGCCGGGCATGCTCATGTCCAGACCGCCCAGCGCGCTGTTGACGCCGGACCGCTGCGCGCCCCAGTCGGACTGCACGAAGCCCTGGAAGCCCAGCTCGTCCTTCAAGATGCCGTTGAGCAGCTTGCTGTTCTCGCAGGAGTGGCTGTTGTTGACCTGCTGGTAGGCGCACATGACGCTGGCCACGTCGGCGCGCACGCTCTCGGCGAAGGGCCACACGAAGACCTCCCGGAGGGCACGCTCACCGATGTTGGACGATACGGCGTGGGGGATGCCCCACTCGTAGGGCTTGCGGAAGTGCTCCTGCTCGTTCATGACGAAGTGCTTGGCGGTGGCCATGACGCCGTTGCTCTGGATGCCGCGGATGGTCTCCGCCGCGGCGACGCCCTGCAGGACGGGGTCCGAGCCGAAGGACTCCCAGTTGCGACCGCCGGCGGGCATCATGCCGAGGGGACCCATGGCGGGGCCCAGCAGGACGTTGATGCCCTTGATGCGAGCCTCGGCACCCATGGCGGCGCCGCGCGCGCGCATCAGATCTCGGTTCCACGTGGCGCCGGTGGTGATGCCGGCGGGGAAGGGGGTGATGCGATCGGTGAAGCGGACGCCCAAGGCGCCGTCCTGTAAACACAACGAGGGAAAGCCCACCGACTCGGCGGGGCCTGCCTTTCGTCAGCATTGACCAGATCGAGATCCACATCAAAACATACCCGTATTTCCCACACACATGCCCATGCTCCAGCCAATCCCGGTCGTGATGTTGATCTTCTCCACCAAGCTCATGCGCTTCACCATCTCCTGCGCCTTGCGATAATCCTCGGCCCAGGCATCGAGGGTACCTCCACGGGGCGACGGGAACCACGAATCGGACGGGGGCATGCCCTAAAAAAAAAAAGAAAAAGATCCCCAGTCAGCATCAGTCTAGCGAACTACTCGACCATGAACATACCACCGGTGTAATCCGATCCCTCCTGGCGGCAAAACTCAAAAACGCCCACACCAACAAGGCCAGCCCGACGATGACGGCGACCAGCGTCCGCCACCAGTACCGGGCATGACGGACGGCGCGCCAGCCGCCCGACTGGGCCTGGATGAGCGAGCGTCGACGGTGTCGCTCGCGGCGGCCGCGTTTCAACTCCTCATCGTCCGAGGCCAGCTCGTCGTCCACGAGGTCGTACTGTCGGCTGGCGGAGAGCAGCTCCTGCTCTGCGTCGGTGATGCTGTCGAGGTAGGCCTCGACGTCGCCGGACTTGCGGCGGGAGGCGGCGGGGGCGTAGGCGGCGGAGGCATTGCGGGGGCCACCGCGGCCGGAGCGGTCGACGCGGCGGAGTTTGACTTCGTTGGGATCGTCGATGTCTGAGAGGCCGGAGAGGGTGCCCTCGTCGGCGGAATCGTAGGCTCGTTCCTCGTCGGGGACGGAGCCGGAGACGGGGGTGTATCGTTGCCCGTTGGCGGTGGTGGGAGGCATGGTTAAGGAACGGACGGCATGAAGCCGGAGAGAAACACAAAAGGACAAAGGCACCGGTGCAGGGAAAGGGAGAGAAGCGCTCACGCGAGACAGGACAGTGGAAGAATCAACAGAGAAAAGAGAAAAGGAGAAGTCGAGATGAAAGCTGGTGGTTGAGTGTCTCGAACAGGAAATGATTGATGTTGGAGCGGGCCGGGGAAACGTAAGCGTTGTGGGCCAATGAGCTGTATCTGACTAAGATGTATAAATATGAAGTACAAGTCAATCTACACAGGGAAATAGTCTGGTGAATAGTCTGGATGGAGTGATATCTTTTAAAAAACATCAATCTAGATCGGTGGGGAAATACTACCATGACATCTGTCAACACTAGCGTCTAATCCTGGCTGTCATCCTACCGGTCTCACTGACGCCGAGATATCCCCGCTTCCCCTCATTCCCCGCTTAGTCTGGAGATGTCTTACCCTACAATACTTACCCTAACAGCCTAAACTAAATACTTCCTCTCTATACTTCCTCTTCTTTACTCTTTACTCTCCTCCTACTACTTCCTACAATACCTCTTAACTCTCCTACATCCACCGACAAAATGCCCGCCATCTACCCCGACCTCGCCAACAAAACCGTCCTCATCACCGGCGCCGCAGAAGGCATCGGCGCCGCAACAGCCACCCTCTTCACCCAACAAGGCAGCAAAGTCATCATCCTCGACATCGCCGACGCCGCCGCCGAGCGTACCATAGCAGACGCCTCCTCCCAACCCCCCCTCCTCCCCTCCACTCCCACCCACCCACCCACCTACTACCACTGCGACATCACCGACCTCCCGACCCTCCAATCAACCGCCTCCCACATCCTCTCCACCCACGGCCCCATCCACATCCTAATCAACAACGCCGCCGCAACAGGCACCGCCGGCCGCGTCACCACGGAGACAGCCACCCCAGACGCATGGGACACAGGCGTCAACGCCAACCTGCGCCACGTGTTCTTCCTCACGCAGGCCGTCATCCCGGGCATGAAAGAAGCAGGCGGAGGCGCCATCGTCAACCTCGGCTCCATCACCTGGCGCATTCCCGACGGGAGACAGCCTGTGTATGCGGCGTGTAAGGCGGCCGTCATGGGCTTGACGCGCGTGCAGAGCAAGGAGCTGGGACGGGACAATATCCGCGTGAATAGTGTTATGCCCGGGGCCATTGCCACGCGCAGGCAGAGGGAGGAGGTGCTGACGGAGGAGTATCGGAGGGAGGTCATGGCCGGACAGAGTCTGCAGAGGGATTTGGTGCCGGAGGAGGTGGCGAGGGTGATTGTTTTCTTGGCGAGTGAGGACGCGAGTGCTGTTACTGGGAGCTCGTATGTCGTTGATGGGGGGTGGTGTTCGGATCCGTGATCTGTCTATTATATTTTGCTATAGTATATAGGATGTAGGTTGGTTGATGTAGTATATTATATTATTTGGATTGTATGGTTGTTGGATCTCGTTCTTGTTTACGGCTGTACGGGACTACAGAGTTACCCGTAGAAAAAGAAAAAAGAAAGAAAGAAAAAAAGATATCAAGTAAATTCTCATCAAATAACTAGGAATAGGAATAACATAGGAATAAATACAATACAGGGAATCAAAATCCGTCACACGTTTACACCTGGCTGACCTACAGCCTACAGCTTCGACACCTGGCTACCCGCCGACGAGATCTCGTTGTACAGCAGGCTCGTCAGGAAATCGGCGTAGTCCTCGCCCGTCACCTGGCCCGCAAAGTAGCGCGCCGCCAGCGGGAACCGGTTGCCCTTGGGCCCCTTGGCCGCCAGGCTGTCCGCCTGCTCCTTGAGCAGACGCAGCGCGTACGCCTTGTCGATCTTCTTGCCCTCGGAGCTCGTCACCCCGTGGTGCACCCACTGCCACAGCTGCGACCGCGACACCTCCGCCGTCGCGGCGTCCTCCATCAGGTAGTTGATGGGCACGCAACCCACACCCCGGAGCCAGCCCTCCATGTACGACAGCCCGATGTTCAGGTTCTTGCGGATGCCCTCCTCCGTGATCTTACCGGGCACGTTGGTGTTGAGCAGGTCGTTGGCCGTGATGTGCACGTCCTCGCGGCGCACGAACAGCTGGTTGGGCGTCGGCATGTACTTGTTGAACACCTCCGACGCGATCGACGCCAGCGCCGGGTGCGCCACCCAGGTGCCGTCGTGGCCGGCACGCACCTCACGCAGCTTGTCGGCGCGCACGCCCTCCATGGCCTTGTCGTTGGCGGCCGGGTTGTCCTTGACGGGGATCTGAGCGGCCATACCACCCTATTCGAATTAGTATGAATCATTCAGAGAGAGAGATAAATCAAACATACCATGGCGTGAACTCCACGACGGTGGCAGGTCTTGATGAGCAGCTTCACGTAAGCGTCCATGAACGGCACGGTCATGGTGACGTCGGACCGGTCCGGAAGGACAAAGTTGGAGTGCTTGCGGAACTTCTTGATGAAGGAGAAGATGTAGTCCCAGCGGCCGCAGTTGAGACCGGAGCTGTGGTCGCGCAGCTCGTAGATGATCTCGTCCATCTCGAAGGCGGCGGAGATGGTCTCGATCAGGACGGTACCACGGATGGTGCCGCGGGGCATGCCGATGTAGTCCTGGGCCAGGTTGAAGACGTCGTTCCACAGACGGGCCTCCAGGTGGGACTCCATCTTGGGTAGGTAGAAGTAGGGGCCGAACCCGCGGGCCACCAACTCCTTGGCGTTGTGGAAGAAGTACAGACCGAAGTCGAAGAGCGAACCGGAGATGGGCTCGCCGTTGACGGTGAAGTGCTTCTCATCGAGGTGCCAGCCACGGGCACGGGCGATCAGGGTCGGGAGCACGCGGTCCGTGCGGAGCTTGTACTCCTTGGCGCCCTGCTTGAAGTCGACCTGACGGCGGATGGCATCGTACAGGTTGACCTGACCGCTGATCATGTTCTCCCAGGTGGGAGCGCTCGAATCTGACCCGTCAGTACATCCATCCTCTCTCCGACAAGGGCTTAGGGCTTACCCTCGAAATCGGCCATGTAGGTCCAGACATCCGAGTTCAGGGCGTTGACGACCATCTTGCGGTCCGTCGGACCGGTGATCTCGACACGGCGGTCGACGAGACCGGGGGCGGGCGGGGCACCCTTCCAGGCGTCATTCTCACGGATGTGCTTGGTCTCGGGGAGGAAGTCGGGCAGGTGACCCTTGTCGATCTCCGCCTGGCGGTCAATTCGACGCTGCAGGAGAGCTTTACGGGTGGGGTTGAAGGTGCGGTGCAGGATGGCGAGGAAGGCACAGGCATCCTTGGTGAGGATCTTGCGGGCCTCCTGGGGGATGGCGCCCAGGATGGTGACATCCTTCACCTGGGTATCGACTTGACTCATGATGGCGTTGAAATGGGGTATTAGATATGAATGAGTCTAGGAAAGACAACAGTCTGCGTCAAAAAAAGAGTAAAAAGGAAGGGAAAGAAAAAGAGGAGGCAGTTGATAATATATGATACCATGGCCATGCCTCCAGCATCTCGGACTACGTCACGTCGAACCACGACGATTGAACCGCGGTTAAACGACGATAGTCGCTGATAGGCCCGTAGGAGGAGCTCCTGGCCGGTTGATACGCTGAGTGGTACGGCGAATACCTGGGCCAGAAGGTGGATCGTCCAGATTTTGCCATGACTGGAGAACTCTGGAGACTCGATGGAGTTGGATGGAGGTGAGATTGACCAGTGAGATTGTCTGGAGAGATGGAAGTGCGGACAACATGTGACATTCCCGCGGGGAAGTCTCTCCTGACATAAGCCAGATGACGAAATCCGGTTTAGCCCGGGGAGTTTCCCACGGGAAAGCGATACGGTTTCTTACCTGAATTCTGAGGCTGGATATCGGCCGACTGTCTCTACTTCCGCCTCCATTCCGCCGGAGAACCCCGTCGTCTTATCTGCTCCATTCATGCGATTGTACCAGATGTCTTATAATGAGACCGTGACTCATGAGACAACCTCCCTCTGAACGAATGTCGAACACACCGGGGCTCATTCCTACACCGAACACTTCCCTCCATCCACGTCCATACAGTACTACTATTGTATAGAGTACGGTATTGAAAGCTAACCCTAAGCTCCAGTCCCGTCCAGACAGCTCCATCTAACCTCGGGATAACTGAGTCTCGCTGCATTCCCCACACCCGATAACCTTCCCACCTGTCCACTCCTTCCATCCTTCCACAGCCGCGGCTCGACGTCAATATGATTGTCTGCAGCCACTCCGGGTACGAATAATCCAATAATGGTCGCTCATCTTCCCACCCCCGGTCGGTTCCCACGCCTCTGATCCGAACCGGCTTGTTCCGATGTCGGATGAAGAATGTTGGCCTGAGGTTGCTCCGAACTTGTAGGCGGGCTTTGCTTAGAGCAAATCACCAAGCTCGCCGAAGCTGGTCGATCTGTATACTTACTATACAGACAGCAAGCGAGTACCTGGTGAGTTACCTAGTGCTGTGGTGTCTTCTCACGGCCGAGTCTTTGCCCTGGTCCTGTCTGATCCTCCGTATGCACCGTGCTCTCGAGGTCCCCGGCATGTGAATTACTGACCGGCATGTGATGGCTGGCCGGGATCGGGTTCCAACGGAGACGGCGGAGATACTAGATACACCGAGAATCCATGGTGGTTTTATGGGCTGAACACGCGTGCTACGGTCTGAAATGATGAATAATACGGAAAATAAGGTTGGTTTATATATTTTAGAGAAATTCTAATCGTAATAAAAATAATAATAAAAGAAGAAAAGAAGGGAGGGAAATGCGTATCGTCACTCATACAATGCTAGTCCTATATGCGTCTATTCTAGAACAACCTGACTACCCCCGCAATTCTAGACCGTCTCAATATACCGTCGCACCTCCCTAGCAGCTAGTCAGCATGTACAGTCCCCCCACTCATCCAGAGAGAAAGAAAAGGGAACAAACCAATCCGTGACGGCTTCCTGCCACAGGCGCACCTCGTGCTCGCGAGTCCCCCCAAAATGATCCACGAACGCGTCCCCGAACACCTCCCGCGCGACACTCTCCGGACGCAGGAACGTGGCCGTCGCCTCGCCCAGTGATTTGGCCAGTCGCGCCCCCTGGTCGCTGGCACCGCCCATGTCGTCGCCCTTGGACAGCGGCGGCACCGGAATGTCCAGCTTCTTTTCCACCCCGCGCCAGCCCAATGCGACCACCGCCGCCAGCACAAAGTGCGGGTTGGCATCCGCCCCCGGTACCCGCACCTCCAGCCGCGTGGCCTTCGGACTCGCGGTCGGAGGGGAGATCACCCGGATGGACGCCGCCCGGTGTTCCAGCCCCCATGAGACTGTGACCGGTGCCCAGAAGTTCTCCACGAGCCGCTTGTAGGAATTGACCGTCGGCGCAAACATCGGCATAATGTCCGGGAGACCACTGAGGATGCCCGCCAGGAAATGTCGTCCCAGGTCGGACAGATGAGCGACGTCGGGGTACGGCGGCGATGGATCGGGGGTGCTGCGATAGAAGGCGTTGGTCCCGTCCGCCGTGACGAGCGAAATGTGCATGTGGCCGCTGTTCCCAGGCAGGCCCTGGCGTGGTTTGGCCATGAAACACGGCGTGATACCATGCTTGGTGCCGATGGACTTGACCACGTACCTAGACACCCGCACGGTTAACTGGGCAATTGCCATGGCATTCAGCGACCTACTTGAAAAGTCCAGCTTTATCGGCCATCGATTTGGCCTCGTCAAACTCTAGCGCCTATTGTCCCATCAGCATGAGTTGCTGAACTCCACGCGTAAACGGCCGCTCACCGCTTCGTACACCCCCGGACCACTCTCGGTGTGCCACCCCTCGATCCCACAATCGAATTGCTCGCATGCGTCGTATACCCCATAGTAATAGTCTTGATTGTGAGTCGGACGGGTCAAGCTATACGCAAACATCCCCTCCGTCAGAGGCGGCAGAGCCTCGACGGGGTTCTCCTTGAGGAAGGTAGCCGTCGCTGTGGCGTTTCGCTCGGGCGTAGGATGGGCGTCTGGTACACGAAATTGATAGAACTCATATTCCGCTACACAAGTCAGTGTCATAGGGCCATCTCCAATAGGGTCGTCACACTTACCCCCAGCCATTGCGCGGTAGCCCGCCGCTTCTGCCTTGCTCACGGCACTTTTCAGCAAGCCCCGGGGGCACGCACACAGCGGTTCCTTAGTCTCCGGTTCATAAAATCGGACCAGGAAGAAGGGGACGTCATTTTCCCACGGGATGCGCCGGAAACTAGTGAGGTCGAGGACGGCGACGATATCCCGATATCCATTGTCCTTGTTGCTGATCCCTAGTTCCTTGAAGTACGTCTGGTCGTGCATGTCCCAGCCAAACACCACCGAGCAGAACCCAAATCCCTCTTTCGCGATCGACAGGAATTTCTTTTTGGACACTAGTTTCCCTCGCAGCTGGCCATCGACATCCACCCCGGCCACCTTGACGCGGGTGTCATCTTTCAGCTCGTTAGCTATACCTTCGAGGGTAAACTTGTCCGCGGTGGAAGAGCCCATGTTCGCCAAACCCAGTGAATCTAAAATGCGAAGACCAGAAAACGGAGGTTGAAGCGAAAGATATTCTGGAGCATTCGAATCCAGCAAGGGAGATATCCTGGATAACAGACCGCGGAGTACGGCGGTGTACACGGAGATGATCGTCAACCTTATCGCCAGGGCTTGGCTGCCTTATCGGCCGCTTAGATAATGGATCCACCACTGATGCCCCGCGTGTCTTCTCGAAGCTCTGCGAGGTATGAGTTGTCGATTCTCTTAGTTACTATACTCATTCTCTTGCGTCCTTCATCTTTCCCAGTCTGTCGGCTTTACCTTCTATTCGGTTGGTTTGTACTACAGTAAGCCCCGAGTCTCGCTGCGTCATCCAGCTCTATCATCTTCACACGACCCGCTAACATTATGTCGTCACCCTTGATAGGACACATCATGGCTTCAGCTCCACGAGGTCGCCTGCAAGGCAAGAATGCCATCATCACTGGTGCCGCGGGGTAAGCTACGACTGCCTTATCCCACTCATCTACCACACTCAAACTGAACCCATCCAGTGGCATTGGCCTAGAAACAAGCATCCTCTTCGCGCGCGAAGGGGCCAAAGTTCTCATGGCCGATATCTCCGTCCCAGCCCTGGAGAAGGCCATTGCCAAGGTGAAGGAGGTCGTGCCGGACGTTTCACGAGTCGAAATCATCAAGTGTGACGTCTCCAAGGAGTCCGACGTGCAGGCCATGGTGGAGTCACAGGATAGCTGGGGCGGCACGGATGTGATCTTCAACAACGCCGGGATCATGCATGCTGACGACGCCGACGCCGTCGACACCCCCGAGAAGATCTGGGACATGACGCAGAACATCAACGTCAAGGGCGTATGGTTTGGATGCAAACACGCTGTGCAAAGCATGCGCCGCCACAAGAAGGCCAAGGGTAGCATTATCAACACGGCGAGTGTAGTCGCCCTGGTGGGAAGTGCCACGCCCCAGCTGGCCTACACTGCTAGCAAAGGCGCTGTCCTGGCGTTGACCCGCGAGCTTGCCATTGTGCATGCGCGTGAGGGCCTCCGGTTTAATGCCTTGTGCCCCGCGCCTCTCAAGTATGTTTTCTCTCGTTCTTTGGTTGGTTCAGGTGTATGTATCAAGTGGCTAATCCGCGAAGCACTCCTCTGTTGCAGGACTGGCTCGGAGATGACCAACCTAAGCGCCACCGTCGTGAGGTCCACTTCCCGACTGGTCGGTTTGGTGAGGCCATCGAGCAGGCTCAGGCCGTGGTTTTCCTGGCCAGTGACGAAAGCAGCTTCGTCAACGGTACTGATTTTGTGGTTGATGGCGGAATGTCCAAGGTATGTTACATTTCTCTCAGCATGAGGGACGCCTGTGTTGATGACTATAGGCATATGTTACTCCCGAAGGACCAGCAACGGCCGCTCCCAAGAATCTGGGCCATTAGACCTAGTCATTTCAAGCATACCGGTTTCATTCTACTCCATAGGCCTCTCCAGTAACCGTGTGGATCCTCTCAGTATAACATACTATACACTATAGAATCTAGTAGAGAATAGTTTCAGTTGTAGATCATGCTTTTTTCCAAGTATCTCTCGGTATGGACGACGACGGTTGTCTTGGACGGTATAGTGAAGCCAGACTTGCTTACAGCATAAACTGACCATAGCCATACCTGGTGCCTGGATTTCAGTCTAGAAATCAGGTGTTGTAGGTCACGCGCTCCTATTTACTGCGCACTTCTTCTCTTCCCCCACTCACTCTTTGCCTCCCTCTTTCCTTCTCATCTTTCATTCTTCGCTTCTTCGATGGGCTCATCATTGCGAAGGCCACAAAAGGGCCATATGGCCTAACTAGCACTGGTACAAAATTTTCAATGACTTGCACGTAAGTTGCCATAAATTACACCTATACACAGCGGCGAGTATAGTCTTCCATGGATGTCAACTATAGTCAGTTGCTTGCAAGCTGTGATGAATAATTAAAAATTGCCTACTGATGGCTAATACCAATCCAAATAGATACGAACACAGTGTCAAGAGATATATAGAATATCAAAAGATCATTTCCCCGATTCCAACCATTCAACACAATACAAGAGCCTTCCCCGTCAATCTATCTCCACCAAACACCCGAGTTTCAAGACCCGAAAATGATGCTGATAGTTAAGCAATTTCATGACTGCAAACAGACCTACCTCTCAAACGCCCAATCAAATATGCAATTTCCGCTAGGTAACCAAAACTACAGCTCCATACTGCTCACCGGCCATCCGTTCTCTGCGGAAAACGAATCAGACGGCGTCGTACCATGAAGACGTCCATAATGCTTTCTATCGCCACAGAATTTCGTCCCGTCAAGCAAGATACAGCGCTTCTGCGCTAAGGCTGCGACGTGCTCGCCGGCTTCGCGGCCCTCGTATAAGGCCCCGTGCAGGAATCCAAAGTATGGGGCGCTGGTGGCCTCGCCCGCGAACCACAGCCGGTCTACATTTGCGCGCAGGTTCTGGTGCATCTCGAGAGTGGTACCAACGGGCCAGTTAGAATAACTGCCGTATGTCCATGGTTCTCTGGACCAGCGTGGATACATGAATGCTGTTGGTTCGGGAATCTCACGGTCTGGGAACATCTCGCGAAGGACGGCGAGAATCTCCTCTTTCGTCTCGTCGTCTGTTTGTCGCTCGACGCGATAGGATTCTTCCCCCACGACGGTGACAAAGAGGATGTTGGAGCCCGGAAGGAACCCGTCCCCCGTGAGTGACTGGAATACGGGGTAGTATCCTCTCGTGGTCGGCGATGCGTACAGGAAGAACAGTGCATCCGTCGGCCAGAACGCCTGCTCAAACTGCATGAATATCTTTGTGTAGGTACCCATGGTGAACTTATGAATGGCAGTCTGCTTCCATTCCGGCAGCGGGGGGTCGAATCGGACGGCGTCGTGGTTTTGTAAAACACCGAGGGAAAAGGTGCAAATGGCATAGTCCGCGCGCACGCAGCTGCCGTCCTTCGTGCGCACAGTCACCTTCTTGGGGGAATACTCAATGTCAGTGACATGGGCATCGAGCCATATGCGATGGTCTTGCAGACCCGATGGAAAGAGCGCTGACGCTTCACGCTCGATTATAGTACGATACCCGCGGGGATCTGTGACCATGTGGTTTCGTGGTCCAAACTGGTGAAAAGTAAGATTCTCGCCCGCGATGCCGAACGCGAAAGAGCTCGTTTCGGGCGTCGACGCGTCTTCAAAGTCTGTCCGAGTATCGCTGTGTTAGCGCCGCGAAAGAACCAGGGCTATCACCTTCGACGGTCTTCCTTATACCGTACCCCAGTTCCACCATTCCACTGCCTGCGCCGCCATATCATGTTTCTGCGGCTGCCAGCCGGCGAGGGCCAATCCCGTGCGCGCTGTTTGATCTTGGAGGTTGGATATCAAGATTCGTCCAGCCGCCTGGGCAGCGCTTACGTAGGCAGCACTGTAGGCATCTAAGAGATGTCTATAATCGGTGTATCCGGTTTCATTGTATGTTCGAATAGAACGGTAGGTGGTGTGGGCATTGCTAAGGTTGTATTTTGCTGCCTATTCGGTCTAACGTTACTATAGATGTGGGACCATGGACAGGAAAACGGGTCTCACTAGTGTCCAAAGAGGGTTCTCTGGTCATAGTTAGCCAACCAGCTAGTCCGTATGGTGTTTCAACGGGAATCCCACCGGTGGTATGCGATCCGATCCCATGCACCTGTGTCAGTCAGTGGTTAATTATTCTTTGACCGTTGTTGTCTTCCAAGGACGCACCCAGTTTGCGCCGAGCTCTATTGTGTACGGTTTCCCCTGCTTGTCTTGGCCGAAGTCTGTATGCCATACCCGCCCGCCTAAGGTGTCGCGAGACTCGAGGAGAAAGAAATCGGTAATTGAAGCATTTTTTAGCGCTTGCTAGTATGATGAGCATGGGATTGCCACAGATTTATAGAGATTGCTAATGGTAGAGGGGAAACAATAATAGACACATCACATACTGCTGCCGAGACGCCGGCCATGCCACCACCCCTGTGCGTGTTAGACTATACATGCAGATCGACAAGGATCCCATACAGGATAGCTATCGTTGTTTCAGTGCAAAGATCGCCACTTTTCTGATCACTGCGAGGCTGAGCGACATATCCAGCACACATCGGGAGTGTACCAGCTCCCAGAAGGGCGCAGATCTTTGGAACCGCAGAAAACAACATACTCGCGAGTAGTTTATCGTCCGAGGTACCGAAGAACAGCTCCTCCGTAGCACGGCTATCGCCGACGACGGACGAGCAGGCAGCCGATCTATTTATCGGCCGGACCCAATCAGCAAAAAGCAAGCATGACCCACGACAAAGACGAGTCAGCCTATCTCTGGGCCACTTGGCAACGCATTATTATCAGTAAGGGGACGTGTCGGCCAATTGAAGCTAACATGTCAGCATCGGATGGATCACAAGACGGGGAAGTCCAGGCGGACGGGAAGCATATCTCAATGAATCAATACGATAAGCAGAAATTCGATCCACTTACGATAGGGGAGCTGCACCTAAGCATTCCCCTGAACGTGATGAAACCAGAAGACCAAGACACGACCAGATAAGGGAACATCGGGCGGCTTCACGCGACCAAGCTTCCCCGCATTTGCGCAGGATGGACATTCCGTATCCATCCAACCGGCCAGGGTCTTTCAATCCCTAGTGGCTGCAGCCCTAGCGTCAAGCCATCCCTAGCTTTACTACATATTGCCGAGGGACGGACACGCCGTTCGATACGCCATCTGGGATCTCTTTGTTTTTCAAAACACTATCACTATGGACACCAAAGACGAGAAGAGGTTCGAAGAGGTCGCCGACGATGATGTCCAGCTGGCGCAAATGGGCCACAGGCCCGAATTGAAACGGAATTTCTCGACTCTGTACGTCCTTTCAGTATGTTGTCATCATGGTCCACTAATTTAACATTTCCTAGGTCTATGCTAGGCTTGGCGTTTGCCGTTTTAAATGTATACACGCTCAGGTGCTCGATATTTGACTTTCGGGCTGACAGAGATTTAGTCCTGGACGGCCCTCTCAGCCAGTTTATCGATCAGCTTGACCTCCGGTGGGAGTACGAGTGTAATTTGGGGTTTGTTTCCCTCTCAGCCCTAGCTTGATTAATGCTAATGAGCGAAGGGCTTATCACTGCTGGAACTTGCAACCTCTGTATTGCGGCCTCTTTGGCCGAGTTCCTGTCTGCGTATCCGACGTAAGTACATTATTCTGGCCGGATAGAGCAAATACTTAGTTCGTTAGGGCGGGTGGTCAATATCACTGGGTAGCAGGTATGTAATCGGTCCCTGTCATTGAAAAATTATCTAACGAATGCCTCCAGCTGGTATGTTTCACGATGGTATTTTATCTTTCGTCGTGTACTAAAAACTAAAAATGACAGTCTCCTGGCCACAATGGGTCCCGATATTGTCGTGGGTGACTGGCTGGATCAATGTCGCCGGATGGGTATGGCATCAAGTCCAAAGCCACTACGTAGCTGACCTGTCCTAGGTTGCCCTGGTGGCTACCAACTGCCTCTTGTCGGCCCAACTCATTGCCGGCATTGTGTCCTCTGTATATCCAGTAAGCATGCTTATTCCCCGCACCTTGCAGGTTATCTAACATTGATATAGGATTTTGTGTGGCAGCGCTGGCAGCAATTCCTGATCTACGTGGGATACACGTTGCTGGCATTCGTCATTAATGCGTTCATGAACTCCATTCTCCCTATAATATACCGCGGTGCCTGTATGTTGGATTTTTCAACGAGCCGGACGTGAGCTAATGGATATAGTGACGTGGTCGCTAGGTGGCTTCGTGCTTGTCTCCATCACGGTCTTAGCATGCGCGTCGCCAGATTACAATTCTGCTTAGTATGTTCTCCGTTCTGCGTTCTGCTCCAATACTGACAGCATAGTTTCGTGTTTTGCGATTTTGTCAATCAAACCGGCTGTGAGTGCCTTGAACTATCTGTAGACGTATGGGTTGGCTAATTGTCAGGGCCTGATGGGGTTGCTTGGCTTCTGGGGGTTTGTCTCCCATTCCTAGATTTGATAACATGAGAGCTAACGGCAGCAGCTTCTGCAAGGAGGACTGGGAGTTACAGCGTTTGTATGTTTTTCTGTCTTGGTAATTCTGGCAACATTCTAACAGTGATACAGGATGCTGTTGTTCATATGATCGAAGGTAGGATATACACCTTACTGATCAACTGAGGGTCTAACCTAACGGATTAGAAATCCCCCAACCGTCTATCAAAGGGCCAAAGATCATGGTCGGCTGTGTTGGAATTGGGACTTTTACCGGAACCGTCTTCCTCATTGTCCTTCTATTCGTCGCAGGTAACATCAAAGATGTGATCGACTCAGAAGCGGGACCGTTGCTACAGATTCTGCTGCATGCCACCAAGAACACCGCGGGTGGCATCTGCCTTCTAATGTACGTGCACTTGAACTTGTAGATTTACCGTTGCAGCTGCTGATGAAACAGGCTGCCCCTCGTCTGTTTGGCCTTTGCAACGCTTAGCGTCATGACAACGAGTAGCCGGATGATTTTCGCATTCGCAAGGCAAGTATTCTTTCTTTTCCCTTTTGGACCAAAACAACAAGCTAACTTAATACAGGGACGGCGGTCTTCCAGCCTCGCGCTTCTTCGCCCACGTTCACCCCAAGCTTGGGCTTCCTGTGAACGCGCTGGGGTTAAGCTCTGTGGTTGTCGTGATTTTCGGCCTGATCTACTTGGGCTCGACGAGGTTTGTCCCTGAATCGGCCCATGAAAATGGGATATACTGACGGATGTAGCGCCTTCAACGCGATTATCTCGTCTTCCGTCGTGGCGCTGGATTTGTCGTATGCTATGCCCATTGCTGTGAACTGTCTTCGCGGACGCAAGACGCTTCCGGACCGGAGGTGGAAAGTCCCAGGTGTTGTCGGATGGGTGATTGATATTGTACGTTATTATCTTTTTCTATTGTTTCCTTCGTTCTTTCCTTCGTTCTTTCCTTCGTTATTTCCTTCCTTCCTGCCTCCTTTCTATGGCTACTTGCTGACAATACAGATCTCGCTATCTTACATTGCTCTGACCACGGTGCTTTTCCTGTTTCCTCCATCGCGGGTGGTGACAGGGAGCAGTATGAGTAAGTTGAAGACCAACATGATCCCATCGTAGATACTGACATATCCTTTGTAGATTATTGTGTCGTCGCGTTTGGGATCATCTTGATTGTGTCGGTAGTACAGTGGGTTGTGGATGGGAGGAAGAATTTCACCGGCCCCCGGATGGATGTCGACGCATAGATTGGGCGCCAATGTGGCAGAAATAGACGCAATATTACCACTGCATGTACTTTCTCTAACTCGCACCGTTCAAGGCCAACTCACACGTCAGGTGATACTTGGGTATACCGATAGGTTCCTCGGCCACACATCATTTACTCACTTTCTCTTCCTGATACCCCACTATCACCCCAAGAACAGGATGTCTACAACACCGCCTCTGTCAGCCAGCAAAACAGTGTCTAGGGCATCTACGCTACCTACCGAAGTGCTGTTTACAATATTTTCATACCTAGAAACTCCCAGCGAGCCACAGGGTTCCTTCCTCTCCGAATGGCTCCCGTTGACCCAGGTGTGCCAGACATGGAAAACTGTGGCCGAAAGCCTCATCTTCTCCAAGCTTGTATACCGCAATGAAAAACACGATGGACGGCGGGTTCGGCGGCTATTCGACCATATGGACCGCAAGCCCTACCTCTGGCGCCACCCCCGGTCTCTACACATGTCGATATGCACATACGGAGACAGTTACCGCTGCGCTGATATGGCACGAAAGGCAATCGAACATGAGAGTCCTGTCCACAAGGCGAGGTTCGAGTGCAAGTTTTATCCACATGGTCTCCCAGAGTTTGAGAGCCTAAGCAGGCTTCCACTGGCTGAACTAGACCTGTGTACCATGCAATGGGGACTCCCTATCCACTTGATCTTCGAGTTGTTCGATCTACCCACTCTCAAAACCCTTCGACTCGGACACATAGTGTGGTCGCAAGCCGCAAACTCCAAGTTGTCTGGCAAGCGAGTGTGGCATGTGGACGAAGGCTCTCTGTGTTCTGATGCTGCGCTTCGCCCTCAGAACCAGCCCGGCTCAGTTCAAGAGCTCGAGCAAGTGCTGCCATCTACCCGCCGCAGAACAGGGAGCATCACCAGCTTGACACTCGCGGTGCCAGTAGCAGACCCTAACGTCGCGGAGCTCCTGTTCCTGTGGCCACGGTGTCTCCGCGAAGTGGTCTTCTCCGAGGTGGTCCATTCGCCCTACATGGATATCTACACTGCGTCGACCATCGAAAACCTACTGGCCATACACCGACAGACTTTAGAAAAGCTCGACATCCAGGTGCCCTTCAAGGGACACCTCAATACGTCTTCATTCCCCGCTCTTCACAGCCTCCGCACCCCCATCTCCTCACTCCTCCCCCAAAACCCTCAAGAAGCCTGGCGCCATCTCGCAGCGCCCAATCTCCATCACCTCACCATCGACTTCACAGCCGCAACATTCGAGGCCTCTACCTCCACCTGGATCAAGGACTTCCTCGCGCACCCTATCAACCTCCCAGTTCCTCTTAAACTAACAATGGAATACGCCTACGCCTCCTGGCACGGCTCCTCCCCTAGCTTCTTCCCTCCGGAGCTCCAAGAAGAATCCCTACCCATCGCATCCCAGCACAACATCGCCCTCGTCTACCGCACCCCGGCAGATGAATGCATCCTGAGGAGGCCGGCCTGGCCCATATATGCAACAGACCCCCCGCCTCCCCCCAACTGGAAAGCGTCGATTACCCGCACGGCCCAAATGGTATACGATTACGTACGGGACCCCCGCTTCCGCCACGTAGGAGTCCGTTACGACAGTATTGCCGACGATCTGGACCTATCTCTCGCGGAGGTTTCCTTCGCAGGGCTGCAGCTTTTTCGCTCGTGGCTGATTCAGTCGAACTGGGATCAGGATACGTGGGCTTCCTACTAGGCGGTTTCCTTTTTCTTTGTCTTTTTTTTTTACCTATTTCTTGCATTCTGGATTGGTCACTTGCTGTCTGCTCGACACTTGCCATAAATTGATTGTGGAAAAAAAAAGTATAGGTAGTGAGACGTGCAATCGGCCCAAATGTCAAGCTGAAACTTGCCATGCTTTTCCCACATCAATTGATTTTTGTCATTGCTGTTTTGAGTTTGAGACTCTTCGTTTTTTCCTGCAATCTTGGGAAATATTCGTATCTTTTTCATAGCCTTCAAAAGTTCGTCAATATCATCGTTGTTTTAGCCGTTCTCCCGCGATCCTGACTCGTCTGTTGTAGATTGAGTTTATTCACATAGCAAGCAATCAAGATATGCATCGGTTTTCTATATGTAGAGCATAGCATGTCAGGCCTATCTTCATATCTCCTCACATACCCACCCATCCATCCCTCACTTATTGTATCCAGCCGAGTTGGTTGTTTCGGGAGGGGGCGGGAGACCACCTATGCACGCGAGATACCGATACCTCGCTGTTTCTATCAGGATACAATACTCTCGTTGTTGTTCTCCGAAAGGTGGCTGATTATAATTAAAGATTAAAGTGATGGTTGATGATTGTGCGAGTAAGGGTAAGGTAGTGGTTGAATTTAAATATTGATTGGCGGCAAGGTAGAAAAAATTGAAATTCGAATGGATGTTTATAGTATGAGTATGTACATTCATTGCCTGTATTGTCCAGTTCTAGATCTGTCTATGGAAATGCAAGCGTCACGATGCCAAACCAATGGAGGGAAACTCCGCCCTATCAAATGAAACAAAATTGAATAGATAACTGCTCTTGTACAGGGGTATGTGTATGTATGTATATGCAAGTGTCAAGGGGATACATTACGGATGATATCAACAAGGTAAAAAAAAAAAAAAATACAGGAGGCTGTGGCTGTCTAGACCTACTGTCTCGAGCCAGCGACGCAATCACCCTTGCCCCACATGGCCTTGACAGCAGCGCTCCAGGTCGTCGCGGGGTGGAGGACGTTTTCGATAGTGTAGAACAGACGGCAGTGGGCAGGCTGGTACACGAACTGCAGGGGCATCTCGCTGTCCTTGTCACTGGGGGCGAAGCCATCACGCAGGTTGACGCGCATGTTCTGCATGTTGAGCGGGCTGGTCTCGGCCGGCATGACGGCTTCGAGGTCCTTGATCTCATCGGCGGAGAGGACGCCCTTGGCGGTTTGGGCGTACTGCAGCGCGAGGCTCATCAGCTGCTGGATGACGAGGCCCTCGCCGGCTTGGGTGCCGCGCGTGCCGCCCATGGCTTGCATGGGGCCGTACTGGGGGCGGCCGCCGAAGGCGATCGTCTTGACGCCTTCGTTCTGCATCATCTGGGTGAACATGGGGCAGGCGGAGCTGCAGGCGCCGTCGGTGAGGATGAGGATGTCCTCTGGGGCGAAGGGGGGTTTCTCATTCGCGGGCTTGATGTCGCCGTAGCCTTGGATGGGGTTCTCCTTGGTGGAGATGACGTCGAGGTCGATGGCGTGGGCGGTGGTCATGTTTGTGCCGAGGATGTTGTGCGGGCCGTAGAACTTCTCGAGGTCCAGGTCGCCGGTCTGGTTGGCGCTGGTGAAGCTGCCGAAGCCTGCCATGGAGGCTTGGGTGTAGAGCTTGGAGTCCTTGGGTAGGGAGAAGATGACCTTTTCGACGAGGTAGAGGGCGTCGTGGGTGCGCAGGCGCGACGAGAAGTAGGGTGTCTTGTTGGGGAAGAAGGCCTTGAAGAGGTTTGCGGCGTGTTCCAGATCACCGCCTGGGTTGGACGTCATGTCGATGACGACCTTCTTCTTGTTGGCCTTGACGGCCTTCGAAATGAATTCGTTGACCAGTTTGGAGATGGCCGCCGTCGTCTTTTCCGTCTTCTTGATCATGAAGGTGGGCACGCTCAGCACAGCGACGTCCTTCAGTTCAGGCTCGTCCAGCAGGTAGCCAGACAGGAGGTTGTTCTCGTCGAGGACGGCAGCCTTGGGGTAGTTGGTCGGCTGCGTGGCGGCGGCAGAGCTCGAGCTCGGCGTGGGTGTGGACGTCGGCTTGGACGTCGGCGTGGATGTCGGGGTCTGCGACGCTGTGGCAGAGCTGCTCTTCTGGGGCAGACACTTGGCCTCGTAGAACTCCTTGCCATCGGCGTAGTCGAACTCACTTGCCACTACGGCGTTCACCTTGGCCTTTGTGGTGGTTCCGTTGGCGTGAGCCAGGATGAACTCGTTCGCGCCAGGCCACGAGCCATCCTCATTGGTGGCGAATCCGCCCGCAGCGATACCATTATACCGAGCAAAGGAATGGAAGAGCTCATTGTAACGAGCATCAGGGTCCTGGAAGCGCAGACTGTTCGCCACGTCGTTCAGGTGTTTGTTAACGTCGGCGCCGTTGATCTTTACCACGGGAGAGACAGCGTCGGGCTTCTCCTGAAGAACCTGGGCATCATCTGGGAGTTGTCCGTCAGCGTACTTATTTCCTTTCTCCATAGATGTAGATCAGACAACATACTCATCGTATAGACTTGAGGCAGCTCGAAGCCGTCCGACGAGACGGAGACAAGTTGCTGATCCACCTGGAAGATGAAAACACCCGCGGAGCACGGGGTGACAGCGAGATGTCCCTCCTGGGCTGAGTTGAAGTGCTCCATAAGGGCGTTGTCAAACTCGTATTGGCTGGTGAAGTCGCCGGCGCGCGCCTGTTGTTGGATATAATCCAGGCCTCCCCAAAGGTCCACGGGAGCGCCCAGGTAGGTCGTCGGCGGGTCTGCAGACAGGCAATGGTCAGAAACGGGATCTCCCGCGGAATGAGGCAGGGAAAACACATACTTTCCATGATATCGACAGTCGTCTGCCATTGCAGGTATTTCCTCAGGTCGTCCACAAATGCCACGGCTTTCTTCTTGTCAAAGGGCATCGACAAGAGACACTCATGTGCCAGTGCGCCAGGAACTTTGGGCTTGGATGTATCTACCCCGAGTCAGCGATACCATGAGATCCACCTCCATCACGGCCACTCACCGTTGGATTTGACAGCCTGCGCATATTGCTTCGAGACTTGGGCACAAGGAGAGTTAGTCGACTGGAAGCCTTGCGGCGCCGCAGCGACGAGGGCACTCCCCGTGAGGGCGAGAAGTAGGGATGATTTCGTGAACATAGTGTGATGGTAATGATCACAGATCTGGTTTGGTTGAACAAGATCCCATCCACGATGGGGTATCACCCCATTTTATCCTCGCCCCCCGGCTCGACTCGAGTCAATACCATCTCCCTTGGTTGCCATAATTCCGGCGTCCAGCCAACCGGAGACATTGGAGTTTGGGGGCGCAGTTTGCAAGGCTGCGATAGTGCTGACACTCGGTGATGGTTTGGTCAACGGACCGATCCACTCGGTATGACGATCGTCTCCAGTGACCCTCCATCCTCCATCTTGCCGCCAATCGGAATCCCAGGCGCCGATTTCGGCCCCCAATCGCTTGGATTGGAGACGGTTAAAACTGCTCCATAAACGGAGCTTCAGGACACCAAGGCAGACGCGCTCGCCAATAGTCTGGCCTTGCCGACTGGGTCCGCGAAACTTGTATAGCCAACGAGTCAGTCATTGCCTTGACTGTTGGGGCAGTGAAGGATTTAGTCTTACTCATCCTGAATATCTCTGCCTATTTTGAGCGCGAATTTTGACGACGCAGCCAGTCATCGTCCGTCATCGGCAGAAGCTAGGCACGACTATACTCTCCGAGGAGTAGGGCCGGGAGAGGCCCACCGCACACCAACGATTTGACCTTCAATGCTTCGCCAGGCTCCACTGGCTTCAGGAGTCCACTTGCCCAGATGATGCCCAGGACGTGCCCAAAGCCCCAACAACGCCGTCTTGACAATCATTGAAGTGGCTTGGAGTGACTTGTATATTTTTAGATCGAGGATGGTGAAATGGCTCAGTTGATCTGAACAATGAGAACTGAAACTACAGTCCGCGAATTAATTAATTACTGAGGTTAGGGGGTTGAAGACAACGCTAGAAGACCAGGCCGGGAGATTAAGTTCTTACTTGGTCGTATTCGCGTGCACTCTAGAACCGCCTGCTGAATCCTTGCTGCTTCAGTCTTAAGTGGTGAAAGTAAGGCTGACGGATTATTGCCAGAATTGGGGGTTATGCAAGTCAGGTTTCCGGTGTGTCAAGAGAGTTGAAGCTGTGGAATCCACATTGCGGATTATCCGACCCGGGTGGTGTCAGATGACCGACTCACCGACTGCGGTTTCGGCCATTCTTGCCTTGTCTCCCCGATATATATAGGTAGTGAGCGGTCTCTGGTCGAGAAGATAAGATTCTTCCTTTTCTTCCTTTTCTTCCCTCGGCGTATAGGTATATGACCCCTTTCTACCGTATATTCAACCCCCAAAGGTGTCTGGTATCGTCGTTGTCTAGAACGTGCTACATTAATCCTACATTCAGTCTTCGAACATCAGGCATGTTGTCAACATTCAAATATCATGGTTCAATATATAAGGTACCCCATATCGAATGTGTACCCGCACCGATCAACCAAGCAGCCCAGCTGCTCCAAATTGAATCCACGGGATAAGGCCACTTGGACGATGAAATGATTGAGCAGACGATCTCAACCAGTGAAACAATGCAAGAAAACCCGCCGAAAAATGCATTCCAGAATGCCAAGAATCAAATCCACCGTTGCATCGTATCACGAAGCCGAGTAAACTCCGAAGTGCGCCCGAAATGGAAACGTAAGGAAAGGAAACGAAGGACGGTGGTCAGGCCGTCACAATCTGATGACGATGGTGATGATGAAATTCAGACCCGACACTCATTGCGGTCGGTAGGTCTCGAGAGCCCGCTGCAAGTCTTCTACGTTGTCCTTGTCACCGTAGGCGTCCATCAGCTGTTGGTTCCGACGCAGCCGCTCCTGCTCGGCTTCGGCGTATTCGCATTGACTCTGGACGCGGGTGGTGTAGTAGTTGGAGATTCCGAAGCCTATTCAATGATGGAGTTAGCAGTAGTTCCGTCAAACGGTATTCAGGCGTTTGGGAGAGCATCGGGTGGAAGCGGGTGGATATCCCGCCACAGGACTCTATAGGGGAGACGTACCAATACCGATCATAGCCACAGCAGGGAGATACCTATTCCACTTCATGTAAGCCATTTTTCCTTGATTGATTTCCTCCTCTGCAGACAAAATCCAAAGGGAAAGCAACGTACCATTTGGCGATTCTGCCCCTGAAGGGCGCGGTAACGGTCGGACCTCGGATAAAGGATCGGTGGCTTGTGGGGGGCGTAGTGGAGAGCTGCATGACGTAGGGCGAAGACTGTACAGGAACGTTGTTGTCCGGATACGATGGTTCTGGATCGGGGTTGAATATATATCGCAGGGGAGGTGAGGAAGAAGGAGAGGTGAAGAGGCGATTTTCAGAAGTGGTGGGATGATGTAGGGAATGAAGGAGAGAAGAGAGAGAGATGGTCCAACAGTGGAGCAAAAGCGGGCAGTGACGAGCGTGGCCTGACTATGACATGGATTGCATCGTCTGCGTCGTTAACCGTCGGTTAAAACCTGGGGGTGGAGACTCGGGCCCGCCAATCGCACGAGCGGATCACCTCATCACAGCCACAATCCAGACGATGGATGACCTGGGTAGAATGCATGGGCGTTGTTCTCGATCTGGATATTTGTCTGTTTTTGCGGTGATGGTATGGGTTGTCTATATCTTGTCGGATATACAATACATCAGTTGTTGTACACCCCTACTGGTCGTCATACTCAGATACTACCTATATATATATGATGATTGATCCAGATGCAGCGGCTATTATTTCCACCAGCCCACCATTACTTGCCCCCAATCCCATTCTCCTCATCCGGTCTCTCCGACACGACATATTCGACATGGTCAATAGGGACATGGTCCCTGATTACCAGCCAGGTCGGAATCACAGCGATACCTGAGCATTCCATATCAGTTAGTCCACGCCCCCCCACAGAACACCAGAGATGCAACCCACCAAGTAAAATCGTATTCACAGCAAGAGGCACCCGCCCCCCCGTCCAGCTCTGCGTATTCAGGCCGAACGAGACCGCCTGGGCGAAACTCTCCTGTCCGCGCAAATTACCGGTGAGTCGAGCTACGCGCGTCAGTGATGTACGTCTCCCAAGATAGCAACCAACCCACGTACACAGCTCGGAGATATTATCGGTCATGGTGGATACCAAATAGTAGAGAAGATTCTGCAGGGCCTGTTGGGAGAAATCTGTAGCGGTGTCAGTGGGGTCAGCGAGTTCATACATGGTCGAATACCCACCCCAGAGTAGAATGACAAAGAACCCCTCGGTGAAGCCCGGGTCGGTCCAGTCGAGGGACGGCGGATTGGCTGTGTACTTTTCTTGAATGACCCAGCCATATACCCAGGCGGCAATGTGAACAAGGACCACGTAGTAGAAGCTGGGAGTCTCAGCGCCGTTTCTATGCTCGATGGCTGGATACATACCTGTACATGATCCGGTTTTTGGTTGATATCTTTCGGTAGTCGAGAAATCGGCTGATGATCCCGGAGGATAGCAGGCTTGCAAAATTACCTGGGTTAGGCTTAGTATAGCCATATCAAAGTTCATTTACGGGAATTGGAGACCCACTGACAAAACCGATGAGGGCACGAGCTCGAACACCAAAGTAGTACGTTTGGAAATCTTCATCACGTCAGTTCTGCTCACTAATAGCGGGAATAGTTGAACATGCTTTTGCTGTACTGGTTGAAGTATGCGGCCCAGAAGACCGGCAGAAGCAGAATAACCTATGCTCGTCAGCGATTGACACGGCTAGGTGGCTATCATGAGAAATTACCTCTTTGCGACGACTGAGTCTCCAAAGTGCACGCATTTCCTTTCGCCACGAATCTTGCCGAACAACAACGACTTTGCTTCCATCGCTGCGTTGGGCCTTTTCAGGCGGCGATAGAAAGAGAGCCAGGGGAGCGGCAAGGCATTGAAGGGCAACGAAAATCAGATACGTCTCTGAGTGTCTGTCAGAGTTAATTCGTTATGGAGGAGCAGCTGGATTGACGAACCAGAACCGATCTTCCCCTTGCTCTTCGAATCAGCAGAGCTATCAAAATTAGCGGAACAGTCCAGTGAAAAATGTTTCTGGGTGTCTCCATCTCACTTGTTCAATCCTAGCACAATCGCACCACCCAGTAAGGGTCCTCCGGTACGAAACCAAAGCCATATACTGTGCATAGTCAGTCATTTCCCTGGGTCGATGTGGTGGATACGCACTTCATGTATCTGCCTCGCTTGGATGGCTCCGGATAGCCCAGTGCAACAGCGCCCTCAGAGGCCCAGAAGAGCCCTGCCCTGATACCTTTAAGTCAAAGCCACTTAATTCCGGGTCCTGCACTTACGATAACCCACAAGCCACCGAGCCCACGAGGACGAACCAGACATTTCCCTAGAAAGAATAAGCACGGTTCAGCTGCACAGGTGGCGGGAGCAAGACAAAGCGGTTATTCGTATATAATGCTGCGCTATCCTGTCATTAGCTTCGATGGCTCCAAAATTCCTAAATACGAATTGGCTAGCACATACGAATAAATCGGATACCCAACAGCTCCCAGCAACAGGGTCCAGTTCAGTCCGATCCGGTTCGCAATCGGCCCTCCAAGGAGACACAAGAATCCCACTTCAACGCAGCAGTTAGCTTTCCGGACGTTACCATAGTGGTGGACCCAGCGGATAATCGGTATCATGTCATACTCAAGCCAAAAACAAGCGAATTGGCGGCGTTGATCAAGAATGGCGACTGGGCGCCTCCGGCACCCAGGGAGTTCATGGCATTCCACAGCCCGGGGGCCATGAAGCCTACCCCACCAATGATAAATGCATTGAACAGCGTAGTGTGATACCATGTGCGATTTCCTGTAGATGTCGATGTACTCTCGACTGATACCGTAGCCGAGGCATCTTGTTTCCCCATCGTGAAAGAAGTCTTGATATTCCTCCAGTTGGACAACTATTGATACATGTATCCCACCACCGAACCCCATATATTTATAAGATCCCCATCCTCCATCCACGACCAAGTCCTCATCTCTTGGTAAAATGGCGTGCTCCCCGATGGACCATTTTTATGCTTTGACGCCGCTGGTGCACACCGTGCAAACCAAGAATGAATGCCACTGCTATGTGGGGCAGTTCCGGGAGTTGATCGGCCTGGGCCGCCAGCCCCACCTAAGGTACAACCACCAGCCAAGTTACTACCAGCTTAATCCTAATCTATGCTTGGCTGTCGCGCGGAACTGCCGGTCTGAAATGGAGCAGAAAGACGTCGAATGGGAGCTGGAAGAAGGGATTCCTCAACTCGAGGACCCTTTTATTCAGCAGTATCTGAAGGGTCGAGATTCGTTGATCTCGGAGGAGCAGAAACAGCGTCATGGTCTGTGCGAACTGCTCTCCCGGTTTACTCTGGTTTCCATGGCTGACACGGGCGAGTCTAGATACCAATTTTTGTAAGGCTCTGACGCCCAGGGCTGCTCGGGCTTGCAGAATTGTGTCCCGGATACGCGACCAAGAGTATAGGCACACCGGTGGATTGGGCCTTTCAGATACTGGCCTAAACTCCAATACTGCAGAAACGTCTCAGCTCTGGAAGGTCGTACAGAAACTACCCACGGGCTCTCTGTTGCATGTATATCTGCATGCAGCGGTTGATATCGACTTCATCGTCAACGAGGCAATGGCTACTCCAGGACTCCACATTTGTGCCTCCCGACCATTAGCTCAGGAGGAAGACTACAAGAATGTCCCATTTTACTTCCGTCACTCGACTCACCGTGTTACTGGGTCTACAGCTCGACCAAATATATGGACGGGAACATACAATCCCGGGGCCCTAGTCCCTGTCTCAGAAGCGGTATCTTTGTTTCCCGACGGAGGAGAAACCGGGTTTCGTCGTTGGGTTCAACAGCGGTGCACCACCACGCAGCCTGAACCGGGCCAGTCTACTACAAGAGCTGGCGGGACTGCGATGCTTTCGGAAGACTCCCTTCACATTCTGAACTCCCTTCTCAGCTACGAACCGATCCTGCGCTCGTGTCTGCGCCGCGTCTTCAAACAGCTTGCAGCCGATAATATCCGATACGCAGAGTTTCGTAACGTATTCACCACACCGTTCACATTGGAAGGATCGAGCTCCCCCGAAGACGGATACACATCGTGGTGCCGTGTGTTCCAAGAAGAAGTTGAGCAGTTCAAACGCACAGACGAGGGGCGAGGCTTTCACGGTGCGCGGGTCATATGGGCAACCCCGCGGACCCTACCCACAAAGCAACTCGCACTGAACATGCAAGAGTGTGTGCTGGCGAAGCTGGACGTGCCAGGCGTTATCTGCGGGTACGATATCGCCGGACAAGAGGACGGCGGTAAGCCCTTAGTCGAGCTCGTTCCGATGTTGTTTTATTTCCGCAAGCTCTGCGCTGAAGAGGGTGTCGTCATCCCGTTCCTTTTTCATGCCGGGGGATGTCTTGGAGACGGCAACAATGTGGACCGCAACCTCTTCGATGCCATATTGCTGGGCACTCGGCGGATAGGTCAGGGGTCCTCGCTTCATCGCCACCCACTGCTTCTCGAGCTCGCCAAGGAGAAGAAGATCCTCATTGAAGGCTGTTTACGCTCCCATGAGACCCTTGATATTGCAAGGTCGATCCAGTCCCATCCACTTCCAGTCCTCTTATCGCGTGGCGTCCCCGTTGCATTGTGCAGCGCTACTCCGGCTGTATACGGCCAAGACGCGAATACCCTGACACCGGAGTATTGGACCGCCCTCCAGGGATTTAAGGACCTCGGACTAACTGGGATTGCAATGATGATGGAAAACTCTATTCGGTGGAGCTGCTACGAAGACCAGTCCTCCTCGGAGTGGCTATCCGGAATTCGCGAGGGGGTTACTGGGCAAGGGGTAAAAGCGTCTCGACTGCGGGAATGGTATGAAGAGTTTGAAAAGTTCTGTGAATGGGTCTTGGATGAGTTTTCCGAGCTTGACCTCGATGATTGATGTTCTATTAATTAATCTGACTAAACGACGATCAATTTGACTCTATATAAAACAACAAGATCCTGAAGAATATTGTGAAATCCATAAAAGTATTTATTAAAAGACTACTATGTCTAGTTATTCTTAGCTGGACACCCCTAGACTTCTTTATATAAGCCTGCGTCCAGCGAGCGGTAGAATTTCTTATAGTTAGATTATATTCTACAGGCTTATAATTCTAATATTATCTTCTTCTCTCTTAAGAGCCTAGGCACGTCAGTTTGTTTATTTCTTTTTGGCACCCGCCTGGTGGTGATACATAACTGGGCGATCGGCTAATGATGATACCGAGCCATGTAGGTCTCCTGTACAGCTCTGAACGCGCGCTAAGGGACGCAACTCAATTCACGACGCGTCCGACAACATCCACTTGCTAGCCGGCACATAAAGATAGCATGCTGACCAGATCAGATGATATTCGATAATGTTCAGGACAGGAGTCTGGAGCTTCTCGGCTGGTCTGCGATTCAATCGGACACACAAGACAGTAGCGATCGGGGCCTCCTTGTTTCGTTCCCCTAGAGTCATAATGCCTTCGCTGTGGGATACCACTGCATCTTCGCCCAAATCATTCTCCACCATGCCGCAAAGAGCCGCGCTGGAGAAGCCACGAGCCCTGCCAACAAGTGGCTACATCACTATCGATGCCGATACGCTGGTTGAAGAGGAGGAGTTGCCTGATTATCAAGCCGACCGATTTTATCCCGTTCAACTGGGCGAGATTTTTCGAGATCGCTATCAATTTGTGGCAAAGCTAGGGTTTGGATCCTCTTCCACTACTTGGCTGGCCCGAGACCTGAGGTAGGCCCTCCGAGAGGTTCGAATCGAACGATAACTGATGTCCACAGGGATCGTCAATATGTCGCACTTAAAGTATACGTCCATACCTCGCTTCGTCACCGGGAGTTGCCTGTTTATGACGGTATTAATAGCCGTATGGCCGAAGTATCATACAAAGGGCGAGGAATCAACAACATTCGAAAGCTGCTGGACTCTTTCGAGGTGACTGGCCCGCATGGCAAGCATGCTGTTCTTGTCTTCGAGCCCGCACAAATGAGCTTGCGTGATATGAGATTTGTTTTTCGTCGAGAAGGGTTCGAGGAGGAATTTGTCAAGGGCGCTATTATTGAGCTTCTCAAGGCCCTGGACTTTTTGCATTCCCACGGAGAGATTGTTCATACTGGTATAGTCCTTCCCGGAGATCGTGGGCCTAGGTTACAAGTTCCTCTACTGATACTTAGCAGACATACACTCCGGCAACATGCTGCTTGGCCTTTACGACAATAATCTCCTGCGTCGATTGGAAGACAAGGAGATGACATCCCCTGTTACGCGAAAGATCTATCCCGATCGAACTATCTATCTGTCACGGTTAACACTACCGAAGGAAGGACCCATGCTTCTCTCTGACTTTGGAGAAGCGAGAATTGGACCGGGCCCTCACGCAGGCGATATAATGCCATTAGAGTACCGGGCGCCTGAAACACTGCTTTATGTGGGATGGAGTTACCCGGTTGATATATGGAGTGTTGGTCTTACAGTGAGTCGCTGTCGTACTGGAGTCGATCCCCATAATTCCCAGCTAAAGAATTCACAGGCATGGGACATGCTTGGATCGAAAAGGCTCTTCACCGCGCGTGACGAAGACGGCGATCTGTACGATGCCGCTCATCTGGCCCAGCTGATTGCTGCACTGGGCCCACCGCCCGCTGAGTTCCTGGCCAGGAACCCGGAGAGACGGGCGGACTTTTGGAATGATCAGAGTATGCCTGTCTTCTACGAAGATCGCCTGTAGTGATGCGTTACTAATCTAGGTACTATAGATGAGTGGCTGGGTTTGGCACCTATACCGCATGACCGGACAATCGAATCCCTTGAAACCAAACTGGATGATAACTCGGGCTTTCTTCGCTTCCTTCGGAAGACTCTTACTTGGGAACCGGAGAAGAGGGCAACGGCTAAGGAGCTTTTAGAGGATCCTTGGCTTATGGGGAGAGAGTACTGAGTGAGTTTGCAAAGTTCCGTCTACCTTAGATTTATCACACTGTCCTGGTGGTGTACGGGGTAGAATAATAATGCGCCACGCCCACGTCGCGGGTTCCCCGCCCGATTTTCAAGACCCTAGGATCCCTTTGCGCTTCTGCTTGCTAAGGTAGTTTCGGGTGACTTGGGTTATGAAGACCTCCCTGAGGACTTCCGACTATCGATCAACGACGGGGTTTCAACAAACCTGAGGCCTCACACAGTGGGCGTGATGGTTATATCGATCGATGAGTGACCCCAGGGTCTGAAGGTAGCCGATAAGCAAGAAGGGAGGCAGGGTTTATCATGTACGTATACTCGATACTTGGTTGAGTGTGGATGAGTACAAACTAGACTTGAATGTATACTCGGAGTATGTAATCATGTGACTTGTGTCTTCCTCTGTACTGGGATCCCGATCCTTTATCAATTAATTGGCGTCGGGCTTCTTCCTGGCTGTGCCGCCTTCGTGGGGATTAACCTCGTTTGGTTTCCGTAACATATTAACCGTGTTAGGTTTCTGTAACGCATCCCTGTTGGGTTCATCTCATGCATGTGTAGCACTGTAGTGTTTACTGAGGATATGCTGAGTAATAACGCATACAACTGCACAAGGATTGTCTGTCCAGTAATACCAGTCAATACCGAACAGAATTATAATATCAATATACCAAAACCCGAGAATGCTTACAATAAACAAATGAATCAAGAATGTCAATTTTCCGTTCATATATAGACAGTATATGAATCAATTATATAAACAGTATATGAATCAAAGGCTATCAACGGTCCTATGACGTATGCATTCCCGGGTGGAGTAATCCCTACTGGGTCAGGTCATTATGACCAGGTTTTTATACTCATTTATACCAATTATGCCCCCAAAGGTGCCTGAACCATCGGGCCAGTAACAACAAATCCCTTCGGATTCTACTTGATCCTCCAAGATCGGACCCCAGTTACTTCTGAATTCTTGTTCTTGATTCCCCGTATAGAACATCCGTGGAATATTCAGTCCGCTTATCTGACCCTCAAAGTGGCCAAGTCAAAAGCCTGCACGTGTGAGTTGGTCGGGTTGCTTGCGGAGCTCCACCTGACAATTGCGGTTGATCCTCCATAACCGCTTCGATCGCCGTCACCCGTTCGTTCATCAACCCCATCTTCTCTCCCCAGCAGTCTGCTTGGGATTAGGTTCCGGCGACAAAGTAAAGTTTTCCTGCAATCTTTGGGATTCTCAGGGTTTAATATTCTATTCTTTCAGATCTCCCCTGAATCTCCCTCTCGTATTATGTCCCTCTTCCGATGACCGCTGCGATCGTCAAATGAGCCCCGGTCGGCTCAAGCTGTCGTCAACATGGCTTACTTCTTGCCTGGGTACTTCCAAAAGCAGGTGATCAGATACGTGCTGTCGCGGCTAGAGCTGTTCGACGCAGAGACGCTAGATCTGGAACGTCTGGGTCTCTGCTGGGGACAGAGGAGCTCAGTGGAACTGCGGGATGTCGGCCTAAGGCTGGAGGTAAGTGAATCCCCTCATACCCACCCCACCTGAACCCTTCCCTTTGCCGGAAATCCCAGCAAGGTTGCTGAACACCATCCACCCTTCGATAGAAATTGGCTACGATCCTCCGTCTACCACCCTCGAGCAAGCTCCTCAGCGCACGCGTCCGCTTTCTGAAACTCACCGTCCCCGCCGATATACGCTCCAGTGGCATCGTCTGCCAAGCCAGCGGAATTGATATTCACTTACGACTGCTGCCAGACGAAGAATGTCATGCTGGTAAAGATGGCCAGGGGGTGTCACCGAGAGATCCTGGTCCGGACAACATCCTTCCCAACCCCGCCGACTTGGCGGAATCGTTCCTCGAGGCCGAACCGAAAGAGGAGAAGGAGGAAGTGCAGGCCGCGATTTACTCTCGGTCACAGGTTCTCCAACGGACGACGTCGTCTCTCAGCGATGATGATGAAGATGAGCTAGGGTTGGGAAACGAGGGCGTTTCGTTGCCCACATTCGTCGCCGATTTTCTCCAGGGTGTTGCCGATCGTCTACAGGTCCAGGTAGATGACATATTGGTGCGGATCGACATGGAGACAAAACAGGAGGGGATGTCAAAACGCCAGCCCGAAGACAAGCCCGATCTGATCACGGGCCTTTTGACTGTGCGACAGGTCTGCGTCGAGGGGGTCTCTGTCTCCGATGAGGTCCCGGAGAGGAGAGGGAAGCGACTGGTATCACTTTCTGATATTAACGTCGCGTTAATCTCGGAGCCGGTTGTTTTCTCCAACTATTCCAGGTTCACTGCCCCTCCCGAATCGCCTTCCACCCCCGTGCAATCAAGACCGAGCCAGCCTCCGAGCAGATACCCCTCGCCTCCGCCCGTCGATTCGTCTTCCTCGAGTATCGCCTTGGCGATGACGAGATCGACAATCTTTGAAAACCCAGGGGCCGTTGTGGGGCCCATATCCAGACCAGGTGATGCACCGGAAATGGAGTCGTCTACGTACACTTACGACGGTCGATTCTCGGATGCCGATACGGAAGAAGACCATCCAAACTATGGCTACCTCGAAGATTCGCAAACCCTCTCTGATGATGAAAGACTATTAGATAACCCAGATTATCTCGACTCTGTCATCGATACCCAACTTCACGATGAAGAGATTGAAAGATCCACGGATCTTTTGCTCCAGGGTGAACAGCGGTTATTGAGAAGCGGCGATACACCACGCCCTCAAAGTCCTGGTCCACAGTTCCCAGAATCAATGTCATATCACGACCAAGCTGGCGCGCCAAGCTCCACACCGCGCCTCTTAGAGATGGGGTCTGACGGCTTGTCAAATAGTAGCCATCACGATCAGCGTGGCTTGGAAACAGGATCAAGCTTCCCCCAGCCTTCGTTACTCGACATGGATCCGGACGAACCACCTTATCGGGATAATGCGGATATGCGGACACCACAAGTCACGTCGCCCCCTTCAGAAGTTTCCAGTTCGGATTCCGCCGAGGCGAATTACCAGGATGCGGAGCTTTCCGAGTCGAGATTATTCTCCCACGAGCAGGCGCAGAGCATGTACATGAGCGCCATTAGCCAGGCATCTACGGCGAAGAGCTTTATGCCGAATATCCCCGGTGCCTGGGACACCCCTGAGACCACCATGGCAAGGGATCCAGTTCCAAGCGGGCGCTCTAGAGATACAGGCGATGAGGCTCACGACAGGGACTCTGCAAACGACGAGCCTGACGAAACGATGATCTCAACACCGAAACTCGGTGCTCAATCTGAACCCCCATTGGCACAGAGCCAACATTCTTATAATTCTAATACAGCAGGATCAGACCCAACCGATAGGGGGTCCACCAGGTCTGTACCGACATTGGAAAAGTCGGAAGTTGCAAAACGGTTTTTCAATATTGACCATATATCCGTATGGATCCCCTCCCGCGATCGCGAGGGTAGTGAGACGGAAGAGAAAGAAACTCTCTACGCTCATCCTAGAACGAGGGCAGATAGTCTGAGGGATTCGACGGTGCATATGCAGGACTCTACGGCGGAAAGCGATCTGCTATCATCTAGGTCCCACGCCTTCACGCGACCCCGGAATGACTCCACGAATTCATCGGTCATACCCGGAAGCCCACTACACAATGGCAGCAACGAGCGCGAGGGCAAATCTGGCGAAGGCCAAGTGGCAGTCGAGATCGGCTCGGTAGAGATACAGTTTGACATTGCCACTGGATGGCTTGTCGCCAAAGTGGGACAACGGCTTTTAGCCGCCTTCAACCACGGTGATGCTCCAAGCAAAAAGCCACCCGCGGAACAAACGCCAAGCCAGCAATCTTTCCGTCTCGTCCTCAGCCAACTATCCATTAAATTTGTGGAACATGTACCAGGCCAAGCATGCCCGTCCCATGAATCGGGATTGCAGTCTCCGGTCTTTTTTGGTTTACTACATGAAGATATCCTTCTGCAGGCTAAGGCATCTGGATTGGAGGCCGACTTCTTTTCGGCTGCTGATACCACCAAATTCCGCTTGGATGTATCGAAATTCTCTCTTGGATTCGCTTCGGAGGACCTGGTGTCTTTCAGTGAGGATTTGAAAATGCGAGAATCGACGAGAGACGTTCTGTCACCAATGCATGGTGATTTTTCTCTTTCGCTGATCCGGTCGTCGGAGGCGGTCCGGGTGAACTTCACGACGCTTCCGCTGCACCTGAATATCAATATCCAGCGTTTGGAAGAACTGATTGGGTGGGTCGGTGGGCTCAGTACCATCCTTGAACTTGGAAGTTCCATTTCGTCCGTTTCCGCTACGAAAGCACCGAGAAATGAACCACCTAAACCCCGGCGTGGCGTGCATTTCGAGTCCGCACCCCCACCTGCAGTGAGGCCTGACAGTGGCTCTGTTCCGTGGAAGGTGAATTCTCGCATCGGCGGTGTGGCAGTCGATGTAGTCGGGGAGACGCATTATCTCAAGCTACGGACCTCTGCTGTGAAAACAGTCAGTCGATACGAAGGAATTGGAGTCCAGATCGACAAAGTCAAAGTCAGCGGGCCAATCCCTCTGGGTGATTCCAAGGACGCGCCGGCCAAACTTAACATGGCCAATGTTCGGGTGGAATTCCTCTACGCTCCCAAGGAAGCTGATTTGGACCGTCTGCTCTCGCTCATCACGCCGTCTCAGGACAAATATGACGAGGACGATGACATTATGGTGGACACTTTGCTGAAGCAGCGAAGACAGGGTTCTGTGCTAAGGCCCACTGTTGCCGAAGCAAAGCTTGTTATCAACCGTACCTCGGAGTTGGAGGCTTTTGCACAACTCGGAGAGGAGCTGGGCCGGCTGTCTAACGTCGCCAAGTATCTACCCGAAGATGATCGCCCGGGGATATTGATTCTTCCTCTAATCCGGGACTTTGAGGCCCGTGTGCAAGTCGGTGGGAAAGTGGGCAATATCGCCATTAGCATGAAAAACGCGGAGGCTGCTCATATCAGTATCCCGTCGCTCGTAGCTGCCCAGGTGGGATCTATCAACTTGGTCAGGAACGGCCACGAAGAACTGCTGGGAGAAGCACTCCCTTCGAGTCCGATGAAGGATCCAACTGCAACCGAGCATCCAATGTTCATGGCACGGTTTATCGCCGATGAAATGGAGCCTACTATCAAGATCAAGTTGCATCGCCTGCGTGTAGAATACACGATTCCTTCGATCATGGCGGTTCTCGGACTGAGCGACGATGTAACGACCGGCGATGTGGCTGTCAATATGGCAAATTCCCTGGCTAATGTTGCCGAGATACAGCATCCACAACACGAGCCCTCGTCTCCCACGAGCCCAGGGAGTCCGAAAGATCATCAAAAGCCAATCAAACTAGCAATGACTCTTCGGGACTGTGTCCTTGGGCTCAACCCTCGAGGCACGCCTGCCAAAGGATTGTTGGTGTTAACCAGTGCTAAGTTTTCGGGTTCTATTCATGATTCCGTTGCTTCTGAAGCAGTATTGGATCTGCGAAAAGCATCAATCATGGTAATTGACGACGTCCAAAACATCAACGTGACGGGCAATGTACGTCAAGGAAACTGGAGCGGCCAGCAGAGCAACGCGGTCGAGGCTTTCATAGACCAGGGGTTTGTCCCGGTTTCCTCGATATCATCGGCAACAGCAACTGTTCGGATCATGCAGCTGAGCGACGACGGAACGAAATCACTAGATGTGGAACTAAAGGACGACTTGCTAATCCTTGAAACCTGTGCTGATTCCACCCAAACCCTCATCAGCATAGTGAATGGTCTACAGCCGCCCACTCCTCCCAGCACAGAGGCAAAATACCGGACTGAGGTCCTCCCAATTCAGGACATGCTGGCTTCTTTCTCTGGGGACGCGTTTGCAATGGACCAGTCTCCGGAACGCGAGGCCTCTCAACCAATAGCTCCGGCTGAAGGCTCTCCCAAAAAAGAGACCATCGATGACGAACTGGAGTATGTCAGTGATTTCTACCCTGTGACTCACGGACCTGGACACGAATCTATTCCGGAGGGTATGGTTGGCTCGGGATCGAGCGAGCTTTTAGACAGCTTCCATTCACAATACTACGTGTCGTCTAGCCTTTCCGACCTTGAATTCCAGGACGATCATTTTGCGAAAAAGTCTGCTGTTGGAGGGACAGCACATCGGTGGGATTCAACGCGAAATACCTATGGCCTCTCCGACGACTCCAAGCTCCAGAAGAGTCCCCTGAGAATCAGAGTTCGTGATGCTCACGTCATCTGGAATTTGTTTGACGGGTACGACTGGCAGCGAACCAGGGACACCATATCGAAAGCCGTGAAAGATGTGGAGCGCAAGGCAACGGAACGGCGTGCGAGGACTGGGAGTCGGGCTTCGCCAGGCTTTGAGGAGGAGGAGGAATCTGTTATTGGAGACTGCCTCTTCAACTCTATATATATTGGAATTCCGGCCAACAAGGACCCCCGGGAGCTCCGCGGTGATATCAATCGAAATATCGACGACCTCGTGAGTGAGACCGGAAGCTACGCCACCACGACCACCGTGACAGGGGCTACGGCACGTCAAAACCAGCCTCCTTTGTCGCGCAAGAAACTGCGCCTGTCGCGGAGCAAATACCATAAGATGACTTTTGAACTCAAAGGCATCTGTGCGGATCTGGTGGTCTTCCCGCCGGGCTCAGGGGAGACACAAAGCTCCTTGGATGTGCGAGTCAAGGATTTGGTAATCTTTGACCATGTGCCTACGTCGACGTGGAAGAAGTTCGCTACGTATATGCAAGAAGCCGGAGAAAAGGAAAGTGGAACGAGCATGGTACATCTCGAGTTACTGACAGTGCGTCCTGTTCCTGAACTAGCGGCCTCCGAGATCGTGTTGAAGGTAAGAATATTTGTTCACGCTCGCGTTGACTTTTCTGACTTTCTCAAGGCTACTCTTCTCCCCCTTCGACTACACGTTGACCAAGACGCTCTGGACTTCCTATGTCGGTTCTTTGAATTCCGGGACGAATCGGCGCCTGAGCCAAGCTCTCCAGGCGACATTCCATTCCTCCAACGGGTGGAAGTGAATTCAATCCCCGTCAAGCTCGACTTCAAGCCCAAGAGAGTCGACTACGCTGGCCTTCGCTCCGGCCGCACGACCGAGTTCATGAATTTCTTCGTCTTGGACGGGGCGGATATGGTCATGCGACACGTCATCATCTACGGTGTATCGGGCTTCGATAAAATGGGGCAAACACTCAATGATATCTGGATGCCTGACATCAAGCGAAACCAGCTCCCCGGTGTTCTTGCCGGATTGGCCCCAATCCGATCGCTGGTCAACGTTGGTGGTGGCATGAAAGACCTCGTAGTGGTGCCCATGCGGGAATATCGCAAAGATGGCCGCATCGTCCGAAGCATCCAGAAGGGCGCACTCTCATTTGCGAAAACCACTTCGAACGAGCTAGTCAAGCTGGGCGCGAAGCTCGCCATCGGGACCCAGACCGTCCTCCAGGGTGCGGAAGACCTTCTAACCACTCCGGCCCCCGTGGTCAACCTGGAAGAGGGTCAACTCGAGGAGGAAGAGGCCAAGAAGATTTCGCCCTACGCGGACCAGCCTATTGGGGTTGTGCAGGGCTTGCGAGGTGCCTTCCGCGGGCTGGAGCGTGACCTGGTCCTGGCCCGCGACGCGATCGTTGCCGTTCCTGGTGAAGTGGTCGAGAGTGGGAGCGCCAGCGCGGCGGCCAAGGCTGTGTGGAAGCGCACTCCAACTGTCATCCTTCGACCGGCCATCGGGGTCTCCAAAGCGGTGGGCAAAACGTTACTCGGTGCTGGGAATACATTGGATCCGAGTAATCGCCAGAAAATGGAGGATGTAAGTTTGTTTCCAGAGATCTGCTATGCCGCCACTTGGGCTGTGCTGACCTGACCTTGTTACAGAAATACAAACGACATTGAATGTCGGCGTATAATTCGGCCACATGTGGTGGATCATATTTTTTTTTTCTTTACACAGCCCGCGCACACATATGACATCTCTCTCACTCTCGCCAAAATACCTTGCGTTTCTTTCTTTTTCTATTCTTGGTTAACTACTCGGGCCACGAATGGCCTGTTACATACTAGTCACGAGCTCCAGCACGCAGGCCGGTAGCTGACACCGCGATTTACCCATGACGATGACATGACTGTGCTACGACTACGACTACCCATGGATGGTGTTTGGTTAATGGATTTCAAGCGCGGGATACCTGGGGAGGATTTTGCTCCTTGCTATTGATTCCTACTGGCAGAATGTGTAATGGATGATGAAACAGCGATTGCTTTTTTTATCTTTTATTTCTTTTTCTTTTCTTATTTATTTTCTTTTTCTTTTCCCCTCCCTGTGACATAGATTCCTAGCGAGCTTGGATAATCATCAAATGCGCGTGAACATTCCCCATCTCACCTAGGTAAACCCTATCGGCCAGACTCGGGGCCGATTATATCTTACCTATCATTCTCATCCTGAAACCAAATCACAGGGATACATAGCATCTCAGTGGATACTTACCATAGATCGTGTACACATGGCACGAGTGGTTGAACCGTATCTAGCTAGCTACTACGTATAGGAAAACAAGGCTACCCACCACTGTTCCATCTCAAACAAAGCTGATTCGTTTGACATTGCACCATTGTCAGCATCTCCTCCCTCTGTAACAGGCTTCCTTCCTTCTTTCCATTGATTGATTTCAGCACTGCTATATTTAGCATGTGCTGTTTGTTGTTGCTGTTTCTGTTGTTATTGCTGTTGTATGGGGTTAGTGGAGCTACCTACGACCGATCATTTCTTTCTTTCTTTCTTTTGTTGCACAGGGTTCTAATAACTTGTTTCTATTCTCCACTTCAGCCACTCACTCAGTCGCCGGTCGGCGATCACGGTCGGGATAGCCTGGGTGTGTCAGATAGCCGAGACTGGATATTATGTATTGTTTTTTTGTTAGTATGTATAGAGGCGTTTCGGGGGCCGGGTGGGATGTTGCGCCGAACGTCCCAGGGAACAGGGAAGGTTGGTTATATGCGACTGACTGACCGACGGGCCGACCGACTGGCTGGTGGTTATGAGCGAGTGAGTGTCTGTGGTAGGTTTGAGGTCAAATTGGAGGGTCCCAGGCTGGGATGGATATCCAGATGGTAGGCTTCTGGGTACACTCTGCGGGAGTAGGGTTGGACGTTCTCTTCGCTCCTGTGAAGGGTCCAAGCTTATTCTTGATGGTGGATACTTTGTCTTTTGTCTTTGTCTGGTATTAGCTGTGGCTGAGGACTGTAAGGAAAGTCCACTGGATGGTATAGAAGTAGAGGTTGGGTGATAGGCCATGGATAGGATAGGGTGGAGTTGATGACAGTACTTGCTTGCCTTGGATCCTATGGATGAGGTACTACTGCCTGCTATCCTCTGTCGTCAGTACTCGGTATATATAGTAAGAACAAGCAAAGAATTCTGTCGTCCATTTTTGAATCTGGATATGTTGAAGTATATCGGACGATGTTTTGATATGGTTCAGCTGCCTGAGGCCGAGAGGTCACGGGCCGACCCTTCTTGACCTCCATCGTCAACTTCAACTTCAACTTCACCTCCAGCCGTCTCCACTACTCCACCACATTCCGACACCTTCGAGAACAGAGCACCGTCCGCCGTCCAATTCTCGCTGTACTACCGGACTGGCCGTCGGAGTCACATAACCGATCACCTGGTGTCAATGTTCTTGCAGCCAGGACTGTCCGCCCACTGTTCTTGTGAAACATTTCCCGTCGGAACCGGGAGTACAACATGACCCCGATCTTTCCTCCAAGAGGTCGGCAAAGTCGAGGCGAGGAATGACAAGGGGAGGCGAAAGATCTGAAACAGCAGGGTCTAAAGAGGACAGGCTTTGACTGGTGCGAACGGAGGCTCCGAACTGGGATAGGGCGACAACAATGGTGTCCAGTTAGCCGCATGGCCCCATCTGATGTATCGATGACTCCAATAAGATTGAGGACCCCCGGGGTCGATATGTCGATTGGATGGTCACTCCTCCAATAACGGTGGTCAGATGGATAAGGTCACTGGTTTGCAAACCCTGGAACCTGATGGCCTCTCCTCCGTTCTGAGTTTCGACCCCTCAAAGCGAGGCACCTAGACTGTCTGGAACCCTACTTCTGCTATCTCATAGGTCCACGTTTTGTCGGCCCAACCAGTGCCCCCTCGTGAAAAAGTTGGGTTTGGACACCCCCATAACACAGTCTACTATTCCCTCCTGCGACAAGACAGAGAACTACTGCCAATATTGCTGCAAATGGAGTGGTCTTGCCTACTCGTTTCGTTCATGACTCGTCATCGTCGCGGTCCGCCGGCGGGGCCCATCATTGGCTAGTTCGAACTTTCTGCACGTCAGTCTGCACCTTGACCTGGCAATGTGACATCCTTGCGCTGTTCTTTCTTTTTTGGGGGTTTTCCTTTTTTTCTCTGCCTTGACCTGTCTATTGTCTTATCTTCTGTTTGTCGTCATGGGTCCTCTTTCTTTATCTTCGGCTCACGCCCAGACTCGCCGGCGGAAACGCTGGCTTCTGGCTCTGGCTCTGGCTCGCCCTGGCTTAGCTCGCAGCTCCCATTGATATCGCCGTTATTGCTGCAGCCTCAAAGCCTGAGAGGTAATGCCATTCGGCGACACCCGACTTGGCCTAGAGGGCCTTTTTGTCTCTTGTTCTTCTTTTTTCTTTCTTTTCTTTTCTTCGGTTTGATTAGGCTCGGTTCCTGCTATATCGATCTACATCCTTTGGCGATCAACTGTTTCCAGTCTCCAAGATCTACCCTTCAAGATGATGCATCGACTGGCACAGTCTGAGCCAACCCACTATATCCATGAAGACCCTCACCTGAGTCCCGTTAGTCCTATGAGCCCTGCGTCGGGCTCCGCGTCCATAGATCTGGATCTGGATCCGCCATCGCCCGCGTCGCCATTAAACCCGGCCATGGGACTGGCGGGAAACCTTTCCCTGCACCATTATCGCAAATATCTGTCCGACGGTTTGCAGTCCAATCCATTTATCGACAACCATGACGCCAAAAGAGTGAAGCGCAAGAACGCTGCCGTGAATCTCAACCAGAACCCGATGATGATGATGTATTATCAGCCGCCCCGGCCGACGATGTCCCTTCTCTCTGGGTCGTCGGCCGCCTCCAGTCCGCCGCCGCTGTCGCCGTCATACTCCCCAAGCGCAATTAGCGAACAGCCCGAAAGCCTGGATGGCTTTGCTTGTGAGTGACTGTTTCGAGTTCGGGTGGGTGTATATGCTAATACATGAACCCAGCGTCTCCAAACCTGATCGAATTCGATTTATATTCTAAGGAAAGGCTTAACCCACTCAGGCTTCATCCACACCGCATCGTGGTATGTCTTCCGCCTATGCTTCACCTGCTTGTATGAACTATGATATTAACAACTAGATAAGACAACGTTCCGCCACAGGCTTGAGAAATACCCTGAAGTAGAGTCAGAAGATACCGGATATTCGGCAACATTACTCGACCAGGAGGCCAACACTGTCCCCTCTCCCAAGCTCCCCATCCACGCCAAGAACTACTCTGATTCCGTCCTGTTCAACCACCAACAGCAAGCCCCGACCTTGTTCTACCACGGCGCGTCTTTCGAGATCTTGAATCCCCAGGAATCGCTCAGGTTCGCGCGCATTGTCTCCTACATCGAAGACGTGGACAGCTACTCCCCGCAGGAGCTGACTGACCGGCCTTCCGAAAGCCCGCTGCATGAGGACAGCATGTATGGAGCGTACGGCCTCCCAAAAACCACCGCGGGCGAGGCTTGGCCGAGAGAAGAAGATGAAGAAAGTGACGACCAGCATGTGCACTTGGCTCTCGTCGGGGACTCCCCCCACCACCCCATGCCCTCAATCTCCGAGCGCCTAGAAGAGGAGCATGAGGCGGAAGATAACTTCGATTACCCGGTCCCATCAGCACCGCAATTCGGCTCCACCCGGCCCCGCGCCGGGGTCGGGGGCCTTGGCGGAAACCGCCCATACGAGAGCGACGACAACAGCATCAGCGGAAGCTACGACGACGACCTCGGCGAGCCCGGCTCCGCGATCAGCGAGACCTTCCCACCGGACATCTTTTCCCGCGGCACTGACATTATCCCCGACTACCCTCACCACCTCAACGACTACGACATGGTCTCCTCCCGTGTCTTCAGCGACGGCACAGCCGAAGACGACCCCTTCTGGGCCGAGCACGCCGCGCGCTTCTACAACCCAGCTATCCCACCCCCTGACCCGGCGCAGACGCCCCGAACAGCAATCCAGCTCAACCGCAAGCCGCCGACCTCCGCGCGCCGATGCAAGAACCGCGGCCGGAATCTGTCAGATAATGCCGTGAAGTCGTTCCAGCGGCTGTGGGGAGTGGCTAGCTCTCTGCGTCGGAGGGGTGAAACTACAGGAGGGATCACCTGTTGTGGAGGTATCTAGTTCATTCGCTCTTCTTCTCTTCTTCTCCTTTCTCCCTTTCTTTTTCTTTCTCTGGATTTGGCCAGGAGATATTATTGCCTATTACCAATTGGCTGCGCCCTCGTTTATTTTCTTATCTACTCTACCCATTCCGCACATTTCATTTCTTATCCTTTCTCCTCTTCTATTAACCTCGCCTTTGAGAGGCACCAGCATCACGGGGGTATTCTATTCTGTCCCTTTTTCGTTTGTTTCTTTTCTACTTCTTCCTCTTCTTCTTCTTCTTCTTCTTCTGATAATAGCGTTGACCATCGCGTTGTACTATGGGATTCGATTCGTGGTGTTCTCGGGATAGAGGAATGCGCTCATTGAATTGGTTGGATGCCTGAATACATTACCTGGCAGGATTAAGTTTGCAACTAACTATACGGAGGATTGGATATTTATAGCGAATTGATATTTGATAGCGATTTGGTAAAGCAATAGATTGACGCCGGAGATTTCACAATCAGTGCACTATACTATATACTGGTTAACTATATACTGGGTAGGTAGGGTAGGTAAACTATACTAATACAAAACACGCCACGAATAAGATAATTCCCGGGGGTATCTCTGCCAAGATATATACATCGAAGAGAAAACACTCCTTCCTTCCTTCCTTCCTGCCCTCTTTCCTTCCCTCCTTCCACCATCAAACAACGACAAAACATCCATAAACATGGACAGCGACATGATGCGACATGGTCGATCATTCAACAGGCATATTCTCCACCATAGACGCCAAAGCCGCACTAACAAGACTCTTCCGTCTCAGACCCTGCTCGCTCTTCTTGCGCATCTCCGCCGCCGACGAAGCATGGTGGTAGTTTTTCTCGATGCGGCTGCCGCCGTGGGATTGTGCCGCGAGCGCGGAGATAGGACTGCTTTTGCGCCGGTTGCGGGATGACTCGGAGGAGGAGGGTCCGTCGGGCGCTGGGGGAGATGGGCGGAAGCGGCTGGTGGGGCGGTGGAGGGTGGAGGCGCGTCGGCGGGGGGATTGTCGTGGTGGGAGAGAGCTGGGGTGGCAGTCGTCGTTGGGGTTGTCGTTGGTGTGGTGGTGGTGGTTGGTGTCTGGGAAGGACCAGGTGGGGGGGGAGTAAGAGGAGGAGGAAGAGTCGGTTAGGACGGCGCGGCGCATGGCGTCGATGGTGGAGGGGTTGCATTGGAGGCGGGAGATGTGTTGTCTTTGGGAGCGGACGGTCCAGCTGTCGGGGGCGGGGTGGGCGTCCGCGGGTTGGGGATCCACGGGGGGTAGGAGGAGGGAGTCTGTGGCTGGGGCGGAGGTCGGACTGAGGAAGGGGGAGGAAGGGGAGAGGGGGCGTTGAGCGCCGACGGCGGAGGGGAACGAGTCGAAGAAGCCCTCGTCGAGGTCGTCGTCGGTGTTGTCGCCGTGTTCGGTGTCCGGCGGGGTGAGCACATAGCCCGGGAAGGAGTCGGAGGTGGCCGATTGAGGCGGGGTGTCCATGGGGAGGTCGGCGGGGCGGGGGGAGGAGGATTGGGAGTGGAGGGAGTGTTCGTGGAGTTTTTGCGTCAGGGTGGTGATGGACAGGCGTTTGTTGTGGAGGAAGTCATCGTAGGCGGAGAGAGGGACAGAGGTGGGCGCCTGTTGCGGGGAGCGGGGGAATTGCAGGGAGCGGGCGCGCGACAGACTGCGCGGAAAGCGATGCGAGGCCGTTGTTGCGGCGGGGGTGCATGTGCGTGGGGAAGGACAGCGCGAGGACAGAGGGGAGATGAGCGCGGTGTCGCAGTCGACCATGAGGCGGTCATCGCTGTCGATAGCGAGGCGAGGGGGCCTCGTCGAGGAGGGGGACGAGAAGGAGAAGTCCTCGAACATTTTATCTCTTCTTTGTGACGCTTGAGATATTGATCGATGTGTTATCTTGCCGTCAGTCTGCCGCAAGGAGCGATTCGAGGCGAGAGCGGTGATGAAGATCGTAGGAAAAAGAGAGACACGTCTAGTCAAATATAGGCGAGAACCAAAGCCGGTGGCCACTGGAATTTTCCATTGAGACACGCAGGATGAAGGGAAAAGCCCTGTGGCGAAAAGAGGCGACTGGACCGTGGACGGGGTGGAGTCTCGTTAACGAGTGGACGGAGATGGAATTGGTCGGTGGCGATGGTGGAAGTGGATGCCGACCATGATGGAAACGAGGGACGAGAAAGCATGGAATAGAAATAGGACTATGGTTTTCCCCTATTTTCTCCTATTAATGTGTCTTTCTTTTCTTTTCATTCTGTCATATTTCCGATCCATCCACTAGATGAAGATCTCAGGGGTCGCGACCGACCGAGACCGATGGTTCAGGGGTTTGGGGGATCATACACGAGGATCATCTCCCAGATAGATTAAGGGGAGGATCCATCAGGGAAATGGATCAATCGAGATGGTCCCGTCAGCTGTCACGGTGGAAGAAAATCTCCGAATCATTTCTTTGTCATTTCGGACGTTCGCGTTGAAGTGAAAGATTGAAGAATTCAAGAATTCCCAGAATTGAAGAATCACGAGGGTCATGTGATGGGATGGATGCGAGGCATTCAGGCATTCAGGCATTCAGGCAGGAGATTATATAATATACAGCCTGAGGCATGAGACGAGGCAGTAAGGCTGCCAGGCAATAAGGCTGTCAGGCAATCAGGTATCAAGGCAGCAGTGTCAGGCAGTCAAGGCCTCTCATTCCATTCGTAGATAGACCTTTTCATTTCTATATTATTTTATATTCGATTACTTACTTATCTTGTTACTTCCTTCTGCTGGAAAAGAATGGGATCGTACTAAACCGGACTGTGTCTATCGCCATATCTCCCCATGACTGACTCCAACTAGATAAGGTACGGTATCTCCGAATTCCCCGCATAACTTCAACTTCATCCTCCCCTCTCTCCCCTCCTCTCCTCCCCACCCAATCCACCGTCATGGCCGCCTTACTGAAACAACCACTCAAACTGGCCCTGATCCAGCTGGCATCGGGTACCCTTCCCTCCATCCGACTCTCCCCCCTTCCTAGACACACTCCCTAACGGATCGCAGGCGCCGACAAGGCCGTCAATCTCGCCCACGCCCGCACCAAAGTCCTCGAGGCTGCCAAAGCCGGCGCCAAGCTCATCGTCCTGCCAGAATGCTTTAACTCGCCGTACGGCACCCAGTACTTCCCCAAGTACGCCGAGACCCTGTTGCCGTCGCCCCCCTCGCGGGAACAATCCCCCTCCTACCACGCCCTGTCGGCCCTCGCCGCCGAAGCGAAAGCCTACCTCGTCGGCGGCAGCATCCCGGAACTGGAGCCCGCCTCCCAGAAATACTACAACACCTCGCTGGTGTTCTCCCCCTCGGGCTCCCTCATCGGCACCCACCGCAAGACCCACCTCTTCGACATCGACATCCCGGGCAAGATCACCTTCAAGGAGAGCGAGGTCCTCTCCCCGGGGAACCAGCTCACGCTCGTCGATCTGCCCGAGTACGGCCGGATCGGGCTCGCCATCTGCTACGACATCCGCTTCCCCGAGGCGGCCATGATCGCCGCGCGCAAGGGCGCCTTCCTGCTCGTCTACCCGGCCGCCTTCAACATGACCACCGGTCCCATGCACTGGTCGCTGTTGGCGCGCGCCCGCGCTATGGACAACGAGCTCTACGTCGCCCTGTGCAGTCCCGCCCGCGATACGAACGCCTCCTACCACGCTTGGGGCCACACCCTGATCGGCACGCCCATGGCGGAGATCGTCCAGGAGGCGGGTGACGCGGAGGAGATCGTCTACGCGGACCTCGATAACGACGCTATCGTCAACACGCGCAAGAGCATTCCCATCTACACCCAGCGACGGTTCGACCTGTACCCGGATGTGAGTGGGGAAAATTAGACGGTGGTCCGGATGAAGCGGTACTGGATATGTACATAGGAAGTTTCTACTACCTCGTAACGGGACAACAGATACCTACGCGTTATCATCGATTTATACCAGTTTTATACCATCGTAGTGAAGGCTTGGCACGGGTGTATAATGACTAAGCCAGCACAAAAATCCACCGACTCGTCACGTGGGTCCCCACCAATCAGGAGCCGCCCCCGATAAGCGAGCGCACTGAATTCGACCCGAAAAAAAAGAACATCTCGACTTTGCTCCTCCGACAGTCGACCACTGCTGCAGCCACCGACACCGACGCCGTCAACCCATTCAGTGAGTTGGAATTGAGATTCTCTGTCCGCCGTCTATTTTGCAGCGCCAACTAATACCTCTATTCAATTAGAAATGTCCAACGTCCAGACCGGCAAGAAGACCCGCTCGGCCATCGCCGATGTGGTGTCGCGCGAGTACACCATCAACCTGCACAAGAGAGTACGTTGAATGACACAGAAAGAAAGAAACAGATCCCTACCTTGATTTATCCCTACGATTCGACGGATCATGAGGACTTGGACGGAGAACAGAGCACAATCGATCCAGTCCATCAGAGTTTTTGTCTTCTTGCTGGAAACAGAGGAAGACAATCTGGTGGGAGGATCTTGTGTGTATGTGGGATTAGGAAGAACGAGGCATTCAGGAAAAAAAAATCGTGTGGAGGAACAATTTTGAATGCAGCGGGATCCCCAACCCTCTCTCTCCTTTCTTTTCTCTTCTTTTCTCTACTCTTCTCTTGGAAACAAGAAAAGACGAAAGAAAAGAAGAGACAAGACTGAAAAAAGAAGAACCCAAGAATTAGTTTGATGAAGTCCACCTCATGGCCGCAAATCGCACACATCTCCGATTGATTTATCTCATTCAGATGGCATTTGGGCGGAAGACTAATTTCTCTTCTTTTTTTTCCTTTTTTCGCTGGTTTAGACCCACGGTGTTAGCTTCAAGAAGCGCGCTCCCCGCGCCATCAAGGAGATCCGTGCTTTCGCCGAGCAGGCTATGGTATGTCCTCCCTCCGTTCCTCCCTCTCCACATAATCATTTTAATTAATATTAATTGTGTAGGGCACCAAGGACGTCCGCCTCGACCCCCAGCTCAACAAGAAGGTCTGGGAGTCCGGCATCAAGGGCGTTCCCTTCCGTCTGCGCGTGCGCATCTCGCGCAAGCGTAACGACGAGGAGGACGCCAAGGAGCGCCTGTACTCGCTTGTCCAGGCCGTCAACGTCAAGAACCCCAAGGGTCTGCACACTGCCGTTGTGGACGATGAGTAAATCAGTCCACTGCGCTTAAAAAGAAATGAATAGATAGATAGGGTTGACGTCAATGAATGGTGCACCGGGTTGCAAACACAAACTTACACTCAACACTGTACTTTGCTTTTGTATGGCCGGTTTACTTTTATCTATCTATCTACCTACCTACCTTGCCTATCTATCCTGCCTAGCTAAGTCTGGCTGGCTACCAAGCGACTAAATCGAGTTTTTATACCCCCCCCCCCCCCCCCCTCCCTTCCTATCTACCTAGCCTTTGACGAGTCGTATTTGATGTACGTACCCACGTATAATGTATGTACGTAGTCAGTCCAACGTCAGACCTACAAGAAGCAACCTCAGGTCCTTTCCCCACCTACGATTGTTTTTATCTACCCCAGAAGGAAGCAAGCAATGAATTCCCAGTACTTAACCAGCACCAAATGTAGAAAAGGATGGATGAATCAAACGAATAAAATAAATACATGGTATTACTTAGCTCCGAAGAAAGGTGGTAATGCGAAGGAAGTAGAAGAAAGAGTAATGGTAAATTTCCATTGCAGACAAAAAACCCACACGCTAGCTATGCTAAATAAAAGTGATTGCGCCTGGTCTTTGTTTTTGTCTGTAATCAGGCAGAACGAAGTAAAGAAACAAACGGCAGAAATAGAAACAACAAGTGGGCAATTGAACAACTGGACAGAAGCAGGCAGAAAACGAAATGAATATGCTGATGGTGGTGAAAAACAATGTACAATGCATCATTACCTATCCCCGTCCGAGACTCGTCCTGTTTCCCGCTCTATCACCCGAGCTTTCTCTCCTTCTGATCCTGCTATCCAGCCAACTACAATCTATACGACCGCGTTGGCCCAGATGGCCCCGACTGACAAGACGCGAGTCACACTGGGATCGTGAGATCCCGGGACATCGCGTCTTGTAGGGTTCCATGGTCCAACTGCGGTCGTGTAGGATTGAGGGTTGGTTGGTTAACAGGACCAGGAAAGGAGAGGAGCTCAGGTGCGTAAAGGGGGCACAAGACGGATCTCAGACGGGGTAGGTAAACGGGGGACAAGACGGGGTTCGGATGCTGGGGGGTGGCAACAAACCAAAGCAAGGATATGATAAAAAAACAACATTCAAGAACAAGAATAACATCCCTCCCTCTGTCCTCCCTATGCAGTTCGCACTAAGACTTGTTCTCCTCCAAAACGGAACCCAGCTTGGAAGCTTCTTCCGCCTTCACGCGGAGGGCCCACTGTTCGAGGGTTCCGCTAGCCTGAGGCACAATGAAATACACGCCGTTGCCCTTGACGGTGTAACTGATCTCCTTCTTCAGCGAGGTGTTCAAGACGATGTTGCCGCTGGGATCAGCGCGCAGGAGGATGCGGCAGCGGGATGTGGTGCGGTCTTTCAAGACACGCAGGAAGCCCACGCCTTGGCTTTCCCATCCGCTGCCGGGCTTGAGCTTCATGGCGCGTGCGCGCGTCTCCATCAGCGGGTCTTCGTTCTCCTCGCCGGCGCCGCCCTTGGAGAAGTCGACTTGGGGAAGAGCCTCGGCTCCATCAGCGTCACCAGATTCGGCGCCTGTATCCGATGCACCGGGCGTCGTCGACCGGCTCGCGGCCGCAGAGTTGATGTTGGAGGGGGTCAGCAAGGACGAGGATTGCGAGGGGTTGCCGAAGGAGAAGCCAGCCTGGGGCTGCGAGCTGCCACTGCCTGGTTTAGGCCCCGCCGGAGGGGCTCCAAAGAGAGTGGAGAAGGGCTTCGACGGGTTACTCGCCGACGTTTCGGACCCAGAGTCGGGTTTGGGCGTTGAGTCACTGGCAAACTTGATGGGCGAATTCATCTTCCACGTGTTGTCACTGGCCGGTTTCAAAGGGCTTTGGCCGGCAGCGAAAATAGACGGCGTGGCGGCGCCAGAGCTAGCAGCCGATGACCCGAACAGCCCGGCAGCGGGTGCCGGGGCACCAGAAAGATTGGGAGTGGCGGGCTTGTTCGCAGAAGCGTCACTCTTCTCAGACGACGGTTTGCTAGCCGGGGCAAACGGGTTGGGGGTAGTAGAGGCAGGTGTGCCGGAGGACGGAGGCTTCGGGGACGCGAACAGGCTCGCAAATGGATTTTTCTTTTCCTCTTCGCCCTGGCTCTTGGGCGTGCTACTCCCCTGGACACGGCCCATCAAGCTGCGGTTACCCGCTTGCTCGCCTTTCTTCGGGGAAGCCGGTTTCGACTTTTTGAGGGCCTTGGAAATATCACCGTCGTCACTGCTGTCGTTGGCAGAGATCTCGCCACCACTGCCAGATACCGCCTTAGAGCCGGCTTCGCTGACATCCCGGCTGCTTTCTTCGCTGGCCGAGACAAAGAGAGAATCTTTCGAGGTGGTGCCGTTCTCATCGCCATCGATCGAGGCTTCCTCGGTATCATCCGCATCGTTATCTGGCTCTTCCACCTCCGATGGGGTGGCGGAGAGATGACCAAATATATTGCTGGATTTGGCCGGGGCGGCAGCGGTCTTGTTCTCAAACACCGAAGCGCCAGAGGACTTTTCTTCCGCCGGCTTCGTGGCGGTATCGCTGCTCGCCTCATCTTCAAAAACGAACCCTTTCCCGGGGATGAACTTGGCACGCTTCGCAGCGCGAGCCTCTGCTTCCTCACGTTTTTTACGCTGCTGCTCGGCATCCTTTCGCTCCCACTCTGCTTCGTCATCCTCATCTGAATCAAAGTCTTCGGCCTTCCGTTTCTGCTTCTCCTTCTCCGCATTCTTGTCGGCCTGTGACTTGAACTGGGCAAAGAAATCCACTCCACCACCAGAGCCAAACTTAGGGATCGCCGGGGCAGATGGAGGGGCACCCGCCGCACTCTGGTCCGTCGAAGGCTTCAGGGTAAACGGATTGGGCGCCGGAGAGCTACTCGCGGCCGAGCTGCTCGCCGCGGGAGTGCTAAATGTGGGCTTTGAGACAGATGCAGACGCGGAAAACAGCGAGTTGGCCGTGGAGGGTGGGTTGGCCGTCGCGGGAGTAGGGAACAGGGGCTTGGAAGGCGACGCTGCGGGCGTTGTAGAGAAGTTGAACTTTGGAGTCTGTGGGGTAGATGGTTGGGCGGGCTCGCCCTGAGAGTCGGATTTGGACTTAGAGAAGGACTGCGCAAAGATGTTTGCCGTGCTCGACTCGCCGTTGACTTTCTTTGGCGGCGATCCTTGACTGTCATCAGACTCTTCCCGTGACTTCCTCTTCCCGGCGCCCGGCGTAGGCGGGGCTGTTCCAGAAGGTGTAGCCGGGGTAGACGTGGCACCGGAGGCGGGAGTGGCTGCGGGCGGCTGGCTCTCTCTGCTCGGAGAGGCAGCCGGGTCGGGACCGATAAAGGCCTTGACCTTCTTCGCCGGCTGACCATTGACCGGCTCGCTTTCGTCATCTCGGGTCTTCCGCTTGGTGGTCAAGGCTCCGGTCGGCGCACCGAACGTCTCACGCACTCGCACGTAGAACTCCACTACATTGAGGAAGTCGTCTTTGGCGGGATCCAGCTTGGCGACCTCGCGCTGAAAGCACGCGTTCAACGAGCGCACACGATGCAGTAATTCGACTTCTCCTGCCGTCTGAGGTGTCACTGCGTCGGGGAGTCGAGACGGTGACAGCGCCTCCTTCAAGGTTGGACCAGCAGCCTTCTCGCCGGAAGCATTGCAGGGCGCGGACACCTCCTTGGTTCCATTGACCTGCGCCGTGGGAGCAGGTTGGGCAGGCGCTTGGGTCTTGGAGGCGGGAGGAGTAGCCGGAGCCGCGGTCGGCGCCGGGGATTGGCCAAAGGGGCTCGCAGGCTGACCGAAAGGAGTCGCGGGCTTCAGCGGGGATGCACTGGGCGCGGGTGCGGAGAACAACGGGGCTTGAGTGGCTGGCTTTTCCGCGTCGCTTGGCTCCGTCGTCTCCCCCGTAGCGGGCTTCGCCGTCTCCCCCGTGGTGGGCTTCGGGGCGAACAGGCTGCCGAACGGATTGCCCGAGGGCAGAGGCTTCTGCTCCGTCGCCGGTTGGCTTGGGGTAGCGGGCTTGGGCGTAGCGGGCTTGGGCGCAAACAGGCTACCGAATGGGTTGGAGTTGGCTTCCGCGGGCTTCGGCTTGTCCTGTTCGGCCGAGGCCGCAGGCTTGGGGGCAAACAAGCTTCCCGACGAAGGGGGCTGGAACAACCCGCTGGCTGGCGCTGCCGGGGCCGCTGCCGTCTCACTCTTGGAGAACAGGGACGGGCTGCTGGCGGCCGGGCCGCTGGCGGACGGCGCAAACTGGAAGGGGTTCTTTGCCGGCGACTGGCTGGGCTTGTCCTCTTTCTTCTCTTCGGGAGCCTTTGGTACGCCTGCGAACAGATTCGTGGACTGAAAGGGATTCTGCGGGGTCGCAGCCGGTTTCGCCGGCGCCGGACTACCGAACAGGAACGGGGTTGCGCCAGTGCTCGCGGGAGCAGGGGTGGACGACGTACCCACGGCGGTGGTGGCTGGTGTGGTCGCTCCGAAGAGGGAGGGCGTCGACGGCGCAGCCGGTGTCGAGTCCAATGGCTTAGACGGGGTCTCGGCCGGTTTCGCCGGCGAGCCAAAGATCGAACCCGTGCCGGAACCGGCCAGGTTCGTAGACGCACCAAACCCGGTCGACGCGCCTCCGCTGAAGATGGATGGTTTCGCCGCAAGATTATTGGACTTGGCGTCGGGAGAGGTCTGCATGGAGTCGTTGCCGAAGGCGGTCGAGTTCCCAAACGGAGGCGATTTGGCCAAGGGCTGCTGGCCGAACGGAGGGGCGCTGGTCGACGTGGTGCTTTGACCGAAAATGCTGCCGGTAGATGCGGGAGCCGAGGGTGCGGGCTTGCTCGCGGCCGGGGCATTCGCACCAAAGTTAAACAATCCTCCGGGGGCATTATTCTGCTGCGGGCCCGACCCAAAGATGCCACCGGTGGGTTGCTGAGCGGGAGGTTGCGCATTGCTCGAGGGGGTATTGAAGGTATTGCCCGTGAAAGAGAACCCACCACTGCTGGGCGGTTGGCTAGGACCCGTTGTATTCATCGTAGCAAACGGGTTTCCCCCTGTCGACGAACTGCCCATCGAGGAGAAATTGAAGGATGAGGAACCCGTGCCCGATCCGAAGGAGAATGGAGTCGATCCGTTTTGGTTCGGTGGGTTCGATCCGGCTCCGGGAAAGCTCTGAGACTGTCCGAATGAGAAACCATTGGACATGGGTTGGGTGCCCGGACCGGGGGCTGGGTTAGAGTTGAACGGGCTACCGAATGACGGGGTGGGGGCGTTGGTGGGAGCCGTGGTTGTTCGCCGCTTCCGCGGATCCTTGATTCTGGGAGCGATGGGAGCCATTAGATCAACGATATTCAAAAGACGAGATGGTAGAGTGTGTAGAGAGATTGTAGAGAGGTTGTAGAGAGATTGCAGAGACGAGTGTAGAGTGTGTGTAGAGAGTGTAGAGTGTAGAGTGTGTAGAGAATGTAGAGACAAGTGTAGAGACGAGTGCAGAGATGAGTGTAGAGACGAGTGTAGAGAGAGTGTGTAGAGATGAGAGTAGAGATGAGAGTAGAGACGAGTGTGCAAGAGGGAGGGAGGGAGAAGGAGGGGATCTTTATAGACAGTGGGAAGAAAACTCTGTCGCAGTGACTGCGATGCCAACCAGACATGACAGACCCCAGTGACAGAAGAGTGAGCAAAAAAGGGCAGAAGGACGAGGATGACCAGAGACGTATTCACTGGGGATGTTGCACGGGGATGTATTCACAGGAATGTATTCACTCACTTTCTGTTTGCCAGCTGGGCGGCCGTCGCCCGCTGCGGCTTATCATCTGGCGTGCCCGACATATTGAATTCAAAAAGGTTGGACTCTTTTGAACCCTGAGGGCCCTGAGCGCCTCTCTTGGACATAATCCACAGGAGATGGCAGACCAAGAAGTCGTCACCCTAGCAGGCACGAGTGTCGGCTAGAGTATATCCCCCCTTGGTGGACCTCGATCTGGACGCGCTCTACCGGCGGTCTCTCATCCAACCACCAGCACTACGACCGTCGAGTATCTTCTGCCGATCGACTGTACGTTCGTGGGTCCTTTACTGGATGGGACAGACCCGTTGTGGCGCCCACGGCCGGCGAATTCGTTCGGGGGCGCGGGAGGAGGGGAGATAGGTGCGCGGGTCGGCCACCACGCGACGACACGGTCTTCTTTGATGGCTTGATCAGATTGAGATGTGGTCCAGAGTCCAGGCAATGCGACTAGCGGTGACTTGGAACCGGAGGGAGGGATGAACTGGGTCACGGACGCGCTAAATGAGAAGGTGGTGGTGATAGGTCGCAAGGAGCGCGGAGTGAAGAGAAGATGGAGAGTAACCGGCGACTCAAGACGGCGGAGTCAGTAGGGATAGTCGGATAGTCACGATCGAGTGAAGGAGGGAGAGAGAACCGACACTGTCAGGTTGTGGAGTGCAGAGTGTTCGGTGGAGGAGGAGGAAGTGATTAGATGGGGACTAAAAAATAAAAGGCTAAAAAAAAAGATGAAGCTTGGTCGATTTTATTTTCTTAGTCGTGGAGCCGTGATGGGAAAATACGGGAAAAAATGGTAAAAAAGGAAAATTACCATCACGTGACATTATGCAGGATCACGGGCTCTGGGCATGGGTGCTGGATTCCGGGACCGTGGAAGCCCACGAGATGCAGCAGTAAGGGAATCGAGAGTGACATCGGAGAGACGATTCCCTCAGGAAGAAATGGTGATAGAAAGATAGAAACATTGTGAAGCTCTTTGTCTCTGTTGTGATTGCAACGGTGGCTTTGGAGGAGGTATCCGGCATACGCGGTCAGTACGTGTCATGCGCCGATAATGCCCCGGTTTGTGGGGGATAGGTGACCATACCGGTATGGGGATTACCGCCTGTTTCTATGGTGACTAAGAGGGAGTGATCTAACTATGAGCGTCAAACAGAGAGAGGCCTGGATGACGTCGCAGGGAACAGGAAACATGGATGATATCCACACCGGAACAGAGGGAGGAGGAGCGCAACTGGTATGATCCATGGCACCTGAGCGGCAGATCAAGGCGCGTCCCGACTACATTTCTACGGAGATGGATCATTTTACCAATCAAACGAGGGATGAAGCGAGGGAAAGATGGAAGAGAAATAGAGTCATATGAAAATACACATTAGATGTACATGTGGGTATCTAGAGCTTGGCCTTGCCCTGGGCCTTCTTGAGGACGGGCTCCATCTTGGTCGCCTTCATGATGTTACCCTTGATCTTCAGCTTGCCGCCCATGAACAGACGCTGGGCGTTGGCCTTGCCGGCGACCAGAGAGGCGAAGTCGGCATCGGAGAGGGAGAGGGTGACTACCAATGTCATTAGCATTTCTCTTGGGTTCCTTTTTATTTTCCTTGAACGTACCATCGGCCTTCTTGCCAGCCGGGGCGGCACCCTTGCCAACCTCACCGTTCTCCTTCAGGTCAAGGTACCAGCTCTCCTCCTTGCCGCTGGTGTTCTTGAGGTTGAAGCTGACGATGGCCTTGGCCTTCTCGACGGCGTCCTTGCGCTCGGCGGCGTCAGCCTTGAGGGTGGCGTTGATCACGTCGAACGCGGCGGAAGAGGGGAAAGCATCTGTCGGCAAATATTAGGAGACCGGAGACCGAGACCGAGAGACCGAAAGAGACCGGGGGAAGAAGAGAACATACCGTTCTTGAGAGACATGGTGAAGGAGTGTAAGTGGGTTGTGGATGAGATGAATGTCACACAAAGTATCAAACCTGGAGAAGGAGAAAAGAGGGGAAGAAAGGATGGTTGAGCTGGGGGAGGAGGAGTTTATATTTCCATCTAAGCTTTTTCCCCGGAGAAATCGGGGCATGTGAAGTTTGGAGGCGGTCGGGGCGGTTGGACCGAGGCTGCGGGTCTTCGGGGATTGCTCTGTTCTCGCAACAACTGCCTTGTCAGTCAGTGGATCGGGCTGAATGATTTCATTCTGGTCCCTCTGATATTGACAAGTCAATCTGGACCGGTATCAGGAGAAAGTGCCAGAATCTGCCACATGCATATCATATTGACTCCACTGCGAACCTCGTAACCCGGCTATTGGGGGATGACCGTCCCAACAGATCCCATCGTGGTAAGAGAGATCTGGATCGTGGTTGTGATTGGGATGATCAGGGATGATACTGATTAAAAATATAATAAAGAAATGGTTATAGAAAATCAGACAGAAAATATTTAACATTATAACAACGTTGATTCTACGGAGTGGTGCTCTCCTATATAAATATATATCCACAGGACATACTCCGCAGTAGATACTTGGTGAACATCTTCATCTGACCCATACATAATAATGTTAAATTCCAATTTACAGTCACAATAACAGACATCAGACTGGTCACATCACGGCTTCCAGACCAGGTAGGAACTGTTCCTAGGAGTATAGGGAGTATAGGCAGTATCGATGGATGAAAGTGTCCAGATTGGTGCCTCAGGTTCCTTGCGGAGAGAAATCAAAGAAAAAATCAAAAAATAATCAATCAAATCGCCACCAGAAGTGAAATGATATGGTTAATCCACCGACCAGATCCCTTGATCTCCTCTCCAACCAATTCCATTGATCTCTCCCTTACTGGTGACAAGAGTTCAAAATCGAGCCTGTCAATCAATTTTCCTCCGCCAAGAAACGATCTTCCGATCTCACTAATTTCAGCCGCCTTGACGTGTATCTCTATCATCTCCCTCCCCAGTCCTGAAACCTTCCATTCCGACTCTCCTGCCAGGCGTCCTTGTTTATCTCTGGTCTCCCTGCTCGTCTGACGGCCGACTATCCACTGTATCATTCGCTGTATCCCCCGCCCTTTCGTTCTGTCGAAATCGATCGCAACGGAAGTGCTACGGCCGTCCGGCCTGAGGCATCATACAAGCGGGAACGGACCCCAGGCCGTGGGTGAACAGATGGCGTCTCCGACTTCCCCGTCCATTGCCGATATCCTGGACGATATCGAGCTCAATCATGTCATCCTGCAGAGTCTAGACGAGGAGCGCCCGGATGCCGTCGAGGATCGCCAAGATATCCTGAATACCATTCGAACCCTCGAGGCCCGTCTGGCCGAGCTCCGCGGCGACCCCCGACCTTCACAACACCGCTCCCCATCCCCACCGCTTCAACCGCCCACCGGAGACGCGGAATGGTCGTGGGGGCAACTGGATGGGACCGTGGACGATGATCGTCGAATGACGGCCGGCCCCTCGCACGGCCGTTCCGCCATGTCGCCGCCGCCGCGGCCAGGGCCACCGGGCCAGAGAACCACGTCGGTGGTGCACTCGTTGGGCTCGTCGTCGGCCCGCAAGCGCCCCCGGACCCCCGAGACCGATGCGTCGGACGATACCGATGACCTGGAACGACCGCCTCCCAAGCGCGCCCTCGTGAGCAGACGCTCCCCGCCCCCGAATTCCCGCGATGTGTCGGACCGGAGCGTCTCGAGAGAGGGATCGGTAGAATCCCAGACCGACGACGCCTTGATGGAGCTCCTGAACCTGGGCCGGAGTGATCTGCGGGAACTGGAAGAGGCGCAGAGACAACTGGAGCGGGATATCGAGCGGCGCAAGGAGCAAGAACGCCAGGACGAGGAATACGCCCGCAGGCTCGAGCAGGGGTTTGGGGAGCCGCCTTCGTCCAGCCAAAGTACGACTCCCCCCCGCTATTCCGACTCGCCGCGACCAAGTCGACCCCAACAGACCGCCCCCGCCAGTTGGGCGAACCGAGATCCATATCCCTATAGTCACTTCGTGAACCCAGGCCTGCCGAACGCGCCACGCCGGCACATGGAGCCACCCGCCTTGCACGCAACGGGCCCTTCGACCCCGAACCGTCCGGCGCCTGTCTACCTGGCCGATAGTGATGATAGTGATATTGCGGAGATCACAGCGAGTGATTTCCGTAGGAATGCCCCCCCGCAAATACCGCGGATGACCGACCGTCCGATCCTGCCGCCTCTACCGGCCCAGCCGTCCCACCATCCGCCGTATAATAATTCCTGGATGGATAGCTTTCGGAACTTCTCCAGCTTTCCCAGCCTTCCCAATCCCTACGCTTCGCTCGGGGGTCCATCCAGACCGGGGCCGGCGGATATGAGAGGGTCGACCCCCATGTTTGGTCCCCATGTCCTGCACAGTACCATGGCGAGGCTCAACCAAGGGAAGCAGATGCTCCAGGATGCAGGCAGGTCGGCCATGGCCGATTTGAACAAATTGTTCCCCAACGCCAGAGTGCCGGGGTATGACTTGACCAAGGACTACGACATGCCATCCTATTTCTGGGACAGATTTGACGATGGCGTCGATCCCAAGAAGGTCAACGAGGAGATCAAGCAACTGCTGGAAACCATCCGGCCGGATTCGGACATCGACATGAAAAACCGCGAGGGCACCCCCGAGGCACTGAAGCTGAACCTGTTGGAGCACCAGAAGCTGGGACTGTCGTGGATGAAGACCATGGAGGAGAACGAGCAGAAAGGCGGGATCCTGGCCGACGACATGGGTCTCGGGAAGACGATCCAGGCGATCTCCCTCATGGTGTCTCGGCCGTCGACCGACCCGGACCGGAAGCCGACCCTCATCGTTGCGCCCGTCGCGTTGCTACAGCAGTGGAAACGGGAGATCCAGAGGACGCTCCGGCCCGGAAAGTACCAGTTGACATCCTACGTACTGCATGGGGATCGGCGCGCCGTGGCTTTCCGGGACTTGAAGCACTACGACGTGGTCCTGACCACCTTTGGGACCCTGTCTTCGGAGTTGAGGCGTCGGGAGAAATATGACGAGCTCCAGGCGTCGGGGACCAGTGGAGAAGCCCAGGCTAGAGACCTTCTGAAATCGTTGCCGTGCCTGGGTCCGAGCAGTAAGTGGCATCGTATCATCATTGATGAGGCGCAGTGCATCAAAAATCGGCACACCAAGGCTGCCCTTGCCTGCTGCAGGCTGAATTCCACGCACCGTTGGTGCATGACTGGGACCCCGATGATGAACAACGTGGAGGAACTGCACTCCCTGTTGAAGTTCTTACGCATTCGCCCATACAATAGCTTAGATCGATTTACTAGGGTAAGTGCGCACCGACGCTACGTTCCTTTGGATATAGAGTTGACTCTTTGGTGTCAGGACTTCACCCGGCCCTTGAAGAGCGGCAGCAACGATGCCCGTGACAGGGCGATGAGACAGCTGCAAGTGTTGCTTAAAGCAGTGCTCCTGCGGCGGACGAAGGAGTCCAAGATCGACGGCAAGCCCATCCTGCAACTGCCACCCCGGGTGTCCGAAAAGGTCCACGCCGTGTTCAGCGAAGACGAACTGGAACTGTACCGGTCTCTCGAGACAAAAACCCAGCTGCAATTCAACAAATACCTCGCCGCCGGCACCGTTGGACGGAACTACTCCAACATCCTCGTCCTGCTCCTGCGCCTCCGCCAGGCTTGCTGCCACCCGCACCTGATCACCGACTTTAGTGTCCAGGTCAACGGGAACACCGACGAGGTGGACCTCATCGCGAACGCCAAGGAATTCCGCAGCGAGGTTGTCATTCGCCTGAAGGATAACGACGACCTGGAGTGTCCGGTCTGTATGGACGCGGTCGACAACCCGATCATCTTCTTCCCCTGCGGCCACAGCACCTGTGCCGAATGCTTTTCCCGCCTCTCCGACCCGGCGCTGGCAGTGAGGCAGGGACACGATGGGTCAGTGGAAGCCAAGTGTCCCAACTGCCGCGGCAAGATCGACCCCAAGAAGATCACCGACCACGTCTCGTTCCGCAAAGTCCACTACAACGAGGGACCTGATGACGCGGAAGAGCCCGAACCCGCCGAAGCAGCGGACGAAGAGCCCAGCGACGACGACAGCGACGACGATGACGAGGGCAGCCTCTCGCGATTCATCGTCAACGACGACGACGAAGGCAACAGCAGCTCAAGCAAATCCAAAGCCAAAAAGAAAGGCAAAATGCCCACCAAAGCTAAAAAGAAAACCATCGCGGAGCTCAAAAAAGAAGCCTCCAAAAACCAAAAATCCAAACGCAAGTACCTGCGCCGACTCGAAAAGACCTGGATCCCAAGCGCCAAGATCGACAAAACCCTCGAGATCCTCGAGACCATCCACGCCGGCGAAGCCAGCGAAAAGACCATCATCTTCAGCCAGTTCACCTCGCTGCTCGACTTCCTCGAAGTGCCCATCATGCGGCGCGGCTGGGGCTACCGACGCTACGACGGCAGCATGAAGCCAGCCGACCGCAACGCCGCCGTGAACGAATTCACCGACAACCCCAACTGCCGCGTGATGCTGGTCTCACTGAAAGCCGGCAACGCGGGGCTGAACCTCGTCGCCGCCTCCCAGGTGATCATCTTCGATCCCTTCTGGAACCCCTACATCGAGGAACAGGCTATCGACCGCGCCCACCGCATCGGCCAGCAGCGGAAGGTCCAGATCCATCGCATTTTGGTCGAGAGTACCGTCGAAGACCGCATTCTTGAGCTCCAGGACAAGAAGCGCGAGCTGATTGAGGGAGCGCTGGACGAGAATGCCTCGAAGAATGTTTCGAGGCTGGGGACTCGCGAACTTGCTTATTTATTTGTATGCTCCATCATCTATCTGATTTCCCTCGCTTTTGATCCCAACTCAACTAACCTTTGATCTTTAGGGCGTTCACTGATCAATCAATCATTTCAACCTGCTTTCAAAATTTTCAACACTGTCCTTCGCAACAACGGCGTTCTTTCTCTCCTACAATTGAATCCCGGAAAATGGTCTTTGCTGCAACCGTTCAAGATACCCCGAGCCTTTCTCTCTTATTCCCCTGTTCTCATTTATGTCTATAATGGTGTACCGGTTTGTTTCTCGTGTCTTATTTCTCTACCCTACCCCAGTCAAGCTCAGCCCTCTATATTTGTTTGATTTCTTAAAACGGAATAGAAATACACGAATGGAGATAGATAGATTGTCGTGGAGTACGCCAAACAGACAGATCCTATCTAACTAATTCTTTCCTTTCTATAACTTCTTTCTGTCTATTATATCAGGTCCTTTCACTCCACTTCATCCTTGCCTATTCATTCTCATTATTTCATTCATTCCTCTTTTCAACACTGTGTTATTAGAAGTGCGAGTCCGTCGTCACTCACTCACTCGCTGCTGGCCTTCCCTTCCGTCACCCAGCATGGCCCTAAAGGTGGATGGAGCCCTCTCATTTGTCAAGCTGGTATGGGACACCGGCGGTTATAGTTCATGTCGTACCTGACCCATTTGACTATGCGTACTGGATCCACACGTTTGAGTTCTTTAGGCCCCAGAAGCTTCTCCATTTCAGATTCTCCGTCGGAGGTAGCGTTGAGATCTGATCTTCGTCAGTTATGGTAAGGTTGAAAAAATGATCCGCCGTATTCGGATCTACTGAGAATGTGCGACTGAGAATGGAATGTCGCCGGGTAGACGGTGTCTGTTCTGCCGTTCTTTTGCTTGTTTCGGCTGATAGTCCAGCTTCCGAGCTGAGGGGATGATCTGGTAACGATCAGCGTACGTGTCGGAGAACTTCCAAGTATTATGTTGCCTGAGTTATATAGCCTTAGGATGTTCTGACCAGTGCCAGGTCACTAGCAGCAAGCTGGTGCTTCATGTTCACGGCGGCATTCTTAAGAGCTTCGCGTGCGGTGTCTCGCAGGACGAGATTTCGCACAAATAGGTAGCCTTGATACCCCCACTGCGTGGTTGCATGCAGTCGTTATGTTGATGATGCTCAACGAGATCTCTGCTTCTGACTCTCCTGTGGCTGGCCTGTCTCCCGGGCTGAGGACATTGAACGTTCCCTTGTGGTGGTTCTAAGCTGACGAACTATGTCATGTCTCCAAACTTGTGCGCACCACTCTCATTTTCATCTCTCGGTTTGTTGGCTGAGGGGGACGATCGGAGAAGGGGCCAGGTGGCGAACCAGTTCGCTGGATTGGCAACAGTGTCTTTAGAGTGGTTGTCCAACAATAAGACAGACAATCTCCTCTTGAAGGCGTACAAGGCCGGCATCGGAATGTCTTCGGCGTCATGGATTGATTGGTGCTGTATTTCGCCGCCGCGTCTCGTCCCAGAAACGGGGCCAAATCCACAGACGACAGGCAGGCTATCTCTAAGCCCAATCCCTCAGAAAGACGGAGAGAAGAGAAAAGTGAAAGCCAAGTGATACCAAATATGGTCATCTGCTGATTGAACCATGTCGATAGATGTGAAGTGTTTAGCTCTTGAGTGTTCTGGTATGGGGATTGCAGTGGTAAGGGAATTATAATCAGGCCGTAAAAGAGATTATGACACTTTTGAGCTTTTTGAAGAAGCCTATCTTCAGTGTATCATGACAGTATTGATTCTCTCCTTCCAGTTGGTCGTGAGGAGACAAAGAAGAACATGGAGGCTTCACACGAAACGGTAACAGCGAGTCCAGCTCTATCCCAATGGAAAAATGACTATAGACGTATCAATCCAGAAGTACGAGCAGGAACATCTCCCCGGGAGCAATGGAGTAACGCGGCCTGGAAAACCGAAGGATACTGCAAGGCCCGGGGCGAAGGATATAACAGCCACTGCACCAAAATGCTCACCAGCACTTAGGAGCGGGGGATGGGACAGCCGATATCTCCGCCAGGATATACTCCATTGGATAGGTCTGGATAGACGAGAGAGTTTCCTGATGGAGGCTGTAACGCCATGAGCTAGACCAGTGGCCACACTAGCTCTGCCGTAAGGATGGCGTCTGATATAGCACTGACTGACCTCTCCGTGGTCTCTTATCGTAGCCCTAAGCCGTATGTAAATAGGTGTCTGCTTAGTTAGGAGGATATAGACTGACCAACACCAACACCGCCATAGAGCACCTTTAAGAAGGGAAGAATCAAGAATCCGATACTGGTTTGATACCTCAATATTTCGATTCTTTTTTTGATCAGGGTGTCATGAATATAAATATACTCCCGCAATTAGCTTGATATTGAAATGCAGATGGTGAGACTCCTGATAAAGAAGTCAAATAATGATGATTTTGACGATTGTCTTGAAACTATCCCTGAAGGTTCGGAATGTTGTAAATTGTATGAAGAGTCAAAATGGATGTACATGGGAAGACTGTAAATGAGCTGGTCGTTGACTGATTATATTCACTGATTCTTAAGTTTCACAATCTCTATGATATAGCGGGTTATATCATGCCTGATACACTGCATCTAGTTGTTTCTTCCTGTTTCATATATTGATATAATAGGTATCTAAGTGACAGTCACTATTTCAGCCCTTTTATTAACTGAGACCTTACATGGTGATATAGGTATGTATATAGTAGGACTAACTGTGCTACTGCATTGCATGATATTACCGATGATATTAATAATTGAAGTGTGCTTTACGAGACTGTATGCATATCTGCGTATTTGTTGATATTCATAGCTGAACAAACATAGCATAACAGATAGTATAAAATTCTAGTATTGGTTAATTCTAGAAATACCTACCTTAGTATGGTCTGTGTTGATCCCGTTGTTCTGTTGAATATACAAGGGTTATATCTACGGTGTCTAGCATTGGATGTACATATGCCAGTAGTGTAGGTACAGCTTTGGGTTATCTAGCATATAGATCTTTCGTTTTCTCTTTTTGTACTGAGAGTTTCTTGAAAACGAAGGAACTTATAGCAGCCTACTGAAGCATATATATTGTGTAGTGGTTTGCTTTTGGTGTTCTAGTTTCCAGAACATAGAGAGATAAACAGGTTGAGAAAAAAAAAAGTTGAAACTTGTAGTAGGGGTAAAAAAAGAGGCAAGGGAGTCTAGACTACTAGGTGTTGTTGTGATATTTAAAAAAAAACAAAAGGAAAACAAAGCATATCAATCGTGCCCGACCATTCATGGACGTTTCCCATTCCGCCAACCGCTATCGTTGTATCGTAATCCGAGACTTGACATAACGAACCAGACCCAGTGGAAATCCCCGGAGAGGACGGCAGTCATGCTCTGGACGTCACGCCATGACCATGCGAGATGGGGTGTGGGCGCGATTCCACGAGGGCTGACATCCGGTCTCCCCCCAAAACTTCGTCACGCACGAATTTACAAATCCGGGTCCTCTTCGTCGGGCAGGGGCATCTGGGCGGCCTCGTCCATCTCGGCCTGGTACTGCTTGAGGATGTTGTCGTCGACCTGCACCTCGGGAGGCGCCAGGGCGGGAGCGGCAACGAATTCCTAGAATTGCCGAATTAACAGACGCTCGGGGTCACACGGAGCCGTTCACGTTGAACCTACCAGCTGAGGGTTGCCGACCAGCTTGCGAGCGAGCCACAGGAAGGGCTTCTCGAAGTTGTAGTTGGACTTGGCGGAGATGTCGTAGTACTGCAGGTTCTTCTTGCGGTGGAAGGTGATGGTCTTGGCCTTGACCTTACGCTCCTTGACATCGACCTTGTTACCGGTGAGGACGATGGGGATGTTCTCGCAGACACGGACGAGGTCACCTAGATCGGGGGGATCAGCGACGAGTGGGATAGTCCCAAGGGGGTGGACGACTAACGGTGCCAGTTGGGGACGTTCTTGTAGGTGATACGGGAGGTCACATCGAACATGATGATACCGCACTGGCCGTTGATGTAGTAGCCATCGCGCAGACCACCGAACTTCTCCTGACCGGCGGTGTCCCACACATCGAACTGAATGGTACCCAGGTTCTAGCAGAGAGGTTAGCCGATACAATCCGGGCGAGGCGGTGGAACCATCCCAGCCGGGGGGGATGCTATGGGTGGTGCATACGGTAGTGAAGTTCAGAGGGTGGACTTCGACACCGAGAGTCGCAATGTACTTCTTCTCGAATTCACCAGTCAAGTGGCGCTTGACGAAAGTGGTCTGTTATTTCACAGAGGTTAGCCCACTGTTTGGTTGATACCGCTTCGGGTGGCTGGCAGTAAATTTTTTGTTGACGGCGGGGAGCCCAAGGGAGCAAAACAAATCGAGGGCGAAAAAGCCATCACGATGAGGAATCACGTCGAGTGACGTCCTCATCATTTGAAAGGCTTCCCCTTCTCTCTCCATCTCTTCTTCTTCTTTTTTTATTGTCTTTTTACTTGCCTTTCCGGTACCACCGTCGCCGACCAGGACGAGCTTGAAGGTAGGTGGGGCAGCTTCAGCCATGGTGATATTTATGTGAGGTGAAAGGAAGGGGTGGGAAAAGAAAGAAGATAAAACAAGAATCGACCCGAGAGACAAGTCAATAAAAAAAAAAGTCGGCAACGAACGCGACCGAAGTAGAGGATGAAAGTGGGGGGGAGGAGGGGATCACAGAATGGAGAGAAACAAGAGGGAAAGAAAGAGGAGGTGAAGAAGGAGTTTCGGCGAAGAGCGAATTTTCGCCCCGACTCGATCCTGGTCACGTGTAGGGTGCCTCAGGCAGGAGTGCCCCGCGGTCCAGCTTCACGTCATGCTCCAAGGCTGACCTATGATGCACGGAATACGGCCGATACAGTTCGCCCTGTCTACTCGGCTGACATCTACAGAGATTACCTCGGTAGTCAGGCTCCCTGGCAAGGGAATTGGATGACAATATTGTGGAATTCAGCCCAACCTAACGTAACGCCCCTTTGATGCCTTCCCGGTAATCCAGACCCAACCAGCCAGTCTTGTAATCCATATCCCATTCCCGATCGATTTCTAAAGGGAGACAGCCGCAATCGTAGCGATGAAACCAACTAGCCCTCATGGACATCATAGAGGAACGAGATGACAGCCGAGGAGACCTCGACCACCCCAGTTCTGACGCGGCACAAGCTCTAATTGGAGTTCGGAGACGTGGCTTGGGTCGGAGTCGGATTTTCGAGAAACACTGACGACGAGCGGACGCTGGGAGAGTCAGTCAAATGATTTGACACAATAATGGTTGCCGGCATTCCAGGGACCAGGAAAAGCTTACTCCTTCGTTTTGTTGCACAGCCTGGGCCACCTTCGTGAGACGCTCATGGTTCAACCAGTTCACACTTCCGAAGCTGCGAATCGTGTCTCCCGCCTTCAAGCCAGCTTGATCTGCAGGACTTGCAGCGACCACGCTATTCACTCGCGCAAACGGTGGCCCAGCCGACCCAGCGGGGGAAGGATTGCCGCCCACGTCGCTCCCAGACCCTGATATCCCATTCGCCGTACTCGCCGTAGATGCATCTTGCGCGCGACGGGCGTTGGCGAAATGATCCTGGATGGCCAGGTCGATGAACCGCATGACATCTTTATGGTCGTTCCGGAGCCGAATGATTTGTACGCGCGTAGACCGAACTGCCTAGGATTAGCACCGGTGTGGAACGACTAGCCATCGTTGTCTTACCCTGGGGGACATCAATATCATCCCGAGGAAATCCATCGAACGTGGTTAGTGTCGAATTCATGTTGACGCCATGCTAAAGCGGCCTTCATTAGCGTCACCAGCACAAACGTAGGCTCGATCTGAAGCACTCACAGAGCTGAGAACACTACTCAGTGCGGAGAGTTCGTCTTCGATGCGTTGCTTTTCCTGCATCAGCTCGACGATGGTGAGCTTGGCGAGGTCGCGGGGAGGACCTCCGTCCGTCGACGGACCGGAGGTCACAGTAGGCGCATGTATATTGTCGTCCATGGGGATGCCCATTTCAGGAAGAATCGGTCATGGTCGGAGAAGGAGGGATGGTCGGTCGCTGAGATTGTTGCGAAAGATAGAGAGCTCGTTATCGGAAGAAGTTGGTGGGGACGGAGGAATCTGGGGAGGAACTAGGCACGTTCTTGGCACGCCGGTCAACACCCTCAGATCTGATATTCTCCGTGACGTATACAATGCCTATCTTTCCTGTCTTATTCGATTATTGTGCTTTACATGTGGCGGTGAAGATTTCGCATTTTGTGACGCTTGCTTATCCGTTCCACTATCGAGCCATGAGATTCGGTGGGATATATAGCGAACAGGTGATGTCTTCTAGAGTGAAGTTGAATGCCTCATGGAGTCTACTATTCTAGTACTGCCTTGCTGAGAATAGGTCTGATATTGCGGTAAAGCCCAAGATCAACTACGATGGAGTCAGGAACCAGGCACAATGCACAGCGAAACGTGGAGGTATATCTGTGGTCTACCGAAAGCCTAAGGCATGATGCTTGGTCGTGCCTTCCAGGAGTCTTTCTTCCTCACTCCGTTCTGAGAACAAACTACATGACCTCCTTAGGAATTCTCCAATCTACATTTTTATTCCCATCGATTTGAACTCTTGGTTTTACCAGCTCAGCAGTCATTTTGATTCGAGTTTCATCAAAGTTCAACATGTCTTCAAGTTCGTCCGTCATCATGGAGGAAAAGGATACGAGTGTGGCGGACGAATTTCATCTGGAGAAATATGGATCGCTGGTGATTCCATTTGAATCAAAGGCACGGGAATCAACCGACCGAGTGGCCGGATTCTTCCCCTTCAGGCGATGGGTGGATAGTTTTCGATCCAAGAAGCGCCGCTCTGACCAGCCCTCCCGCTACGTGGATGGATGGCCCGAGATTCTACAGGACAGAAAACACGATACGGAAATGGATCTAACTACCTATACCAGGATTCCAGAACTGCAGTGGGAGAGTTCATCGGGGACTTCGTCAAATCTAGGGACGGTCCAAACGGCTTCGATGAGTGTTGCTAGCCAGAGTCTTCTGAGATCGCGAGCGACGACGCAGACTACGAGTAATCATAGCGCAGGATCAGACCCGCGTACCTCGATCGACAGCTTAAGAACGGCCTTTAGATTTTCGATCGATGAGGAGGCGCAAGTTCGTGCCGTCAAGAGGCGTGAGGTCCTTCGAGAAATAGTCACGACTGAGGCAGACTACGTGTTTGGACTCAAGGCTCTTGCGGAGGTAGGGATACCATTTCTGATACAGCCTTACCGGTTTGACTGACGCGTGGAATCCAGGTTCTGTTTATGTTTTCAGCTCGACCTGGGGTTTATCACAATGTACTCGACATTTGTGAAACACATGAGACCTTCCTTGAACGGATCCGCAGTGTAACGCCTCCGTCCAGTCTTGCTAATGGAACCTTTGACCTAGCAATGTCTAGTCGAGTACATACACACCGCGGCACAGTTGACCTGAGTCATCTCCGTTTTAAAGCATTCCACAATAAGTCGTTGAGAACGCGAAAGTTCAAGGCAGCCATGGACTTACGCTTTAGGGCGCTCGCGGCGGAAGCCAGTGCAGCCCTAGCTGTTGCGAAAGAGATTGGAAGGTTGTCGCTCTCATTAGCTGCCTACGAGGAGTTTTGTAACAACTACCAGCAGCTAGAGCAGGATATGAATCTTTTGCGGCGAACGGTTTCCAACTGGCCGATTTTTGACCAAGGTATAGAAGCATTGTCAAAGTGTGGTGCTTCCAGTGAAATCCAGGGTCTAGAAAACAAGTCGATGACCATAAACGATCTTCTTATCAAGGTCAGCTGAAACTCCCTCGCATGGATTTACGGTACGACTTTTTCGAGACTAACGAAGAACCAGCCCATCCAGCGCCTCTGTAAATACCCACTGCTGCTCCAGGAACTGCTCAAGCATACCCACATCCAAGACAGCCCTTCTGCACATGATGGGATCCGGCAGGTCCTGGAGACTGTGCGCGCCCGAGTAGGGCGTATCAACGAGATCCCCGGAAATCCGGTCAACAAGGATCTTCTTCACAAGACACTCCTGCTCCAATCTATGTTGGAGCTCCCTGCTTCGGGGGTTGTGTACAATGTTTATAAGCAGCTCGGTGCAATGGTATTGTGTGGCGTCCTCCATGTCACATACCAATCGGCAGCAGCTATCACCGGTAGCTTTATGGTCTGCGTTCTGTTCAGAAGCCACTTCTTTCTGGCCCAGCCAAACGACAGCTATCGGAAGCTCGAGGCTCTATTGTGCCTGTACGTTTGCGACATCAAGATCGATGTGTTGAGGAACCGCAAAGGTTAATATTCTGTTTCTAACTTCCTCTGCTTTAATGCTAATGCTGCATAGGTCTCTGCTGCCACGGATGCTTACACTCCTGGAAACTGGATTTTCAGCACCAAGGCAACCGGTACGAACTCGTGCTGAGCGCGGCGTCTGCAACGGAAGCAATGCGATGGAATACCGAGATGCTTAAGGCTGCCTCAGGATTTACCGAGGTGTCTAAGTCGACCCTTTCAGAGCTACGCGCCACTTCCTTGCTGTCCTTGGAGCTCAAGCCCTTGGATGGTGATCCCTCCTTAACGCCTCATTTGACACGCAGGCCTTCGATGAACTCCCTGAACCCCTCATGGTCCCAGCCCAACATGCAACATATGATAATCAAGAAAACCCACAGCCCGAACCAGACGGAGGAGCCCAGACCGAACGATAGTGAAATCGAGCGGTCTAACGCATGCAATGCGTTGCCAACGTTGACATTGATTGCTAGGAGACAAGAACGGATTCGACTCGAGCGATATACCCGCTGTATCTATACGCGACACATCCTGCCATATCCCGGGATGGTTTCCGCCAAAGGCGACCTCTTACTGGGAACGGAGTCCATTATACGGCGCCTCAGCTATCGTCCGGGGTTGTATAGACGTTCGAGCTCTGTGAATATCCCTCCGCGAGATTCCGCTGCCGTTCATACTCGGGTGCGCAAGGGAGCTACCGATAATATCTACTCCGCCACGGGCAATGGAAGGCAGGATACATTCAAGTTCAAGTTGTCACACGGGAAAGAAAGACACGTCGAGACGGCTGCGAAGGGCCCGGGGGCTGTGAGGAGGACGAAGACACTACGACGCAAAGCCATCACCAGACCAGCTTCTACATCCACCCTGTCGCCGCCCAAGAACAACGGGGATAGCCCCGAGATCGCTGAAATCTCGTTGAAAACCTCGATTCGGACGATGTTCAATTCGATCTCCCGTAGAAGGTCGAAGAAGAAACCTCGCGTGGATGCAGACAGTGGGGTATGGTGATGCAATGTCTTGGGGGATGAGCTGCACCATTACATCAGACCGGTGGGGGGAGGGAAGTGGCTGGAATCGTGGTGGTGGGATTGCTTGGCGACATGTAGTAATCCGCAATCCTCAGTTGACATTTCTCCCCACCGACACGTTCACAATAGGCAATCAATGAGCATAGGTGACAAGGAAAACATTTCCTAGGAGGGGCTGAGCGGATCCTGGTTGTTGAAAGTACTTGGGACAATTGGAGCCAATTCTGTAACCGCTGAAATTATTTATGGGTCGATGTCAGAGCTGCCAGGATGCCCGCGATGACGTCGACAGAGGAGGGGTTGGACCATGCCACGGTAGAAGCTCTACATAAAGGACCTTTTGTTCAGCGAGTAGGCAAGAAGTTTTCTCCATTCTCTAACAAATTATCAAGCGTACTTCGTATTCTACCACTCTTCTACCTACAAATCCTTCTTGTTATCTTCGATCGAGCCTCCGGCACCATCTTGACGGCTACAGCTATCCCAGTGACGTCATCATCTGTCAACGCAACAACCTTCAATTACTACTACAGCTCTCTGATCTTTCTCCCCACCTCAAATCATCCTTCCAACCTCCAACTACTCAGATCAACACTTCTCAATTAACCCCTACACACGTTAAGAAAAACAACCATGGCTCGCGGCAGTGAAACCGTCTCCAAAGTCATCTACAAGGGCTCCTCGGACGACTTCATCGTCTTCGTCGACGACCAGGAGATCCTCAAGAAGTGGCGCAGCGACAAGTCGATCCCGCTTGCTCAGGTCGTCAATGGCTGGAAGATCTTTGTTACTCATAAGTATGTTTCGATACCATTCCAATTCAGCCCTTTCCCCCTCCCCTAGGGGAGGAGACAAGAGAAGAGAAGAGAAAAAGAGCAGAAGAAAGGAAGGAAGAAAGAAAGCTAACAGGATCGTCCTAGGCAAGGAACGCAGGGTATCCTAGACGGAGCCAGCAAGGGCAGTCTTGAGAGCGAATTCGGGACGGCTAAGGAGGAAGACTGCGTTACTCAGATTCTGGAGAAGGGCGAGTATCAGACGACGGCTGTATGTTCCTCCCCCCTGGTCGATCCAGTGGGTAATGGTTTTGTTTTACTGACTGTCTCTGTAGCAGGTGCATGGGAAACAGGGCGAGACGAACATGACCAAGGGACCTCAGAACAACTACTAGGTCTGTATGTCTATTCTTTGCGAGCCCTTCCTCTCTGGCTGGTCGATTGGAGTGGAGTGGAGTGGATTGCTTTGCTTTCGAGTCTACACGGCTGTGCTGTGATCGTACCGTACCGTCCACGACTGTCGGGAATTGGGTTGGGAAGGGTATGACCGGTTCATTGTCGAATGGGTGTCTTGTCTTCTTCTTTTTACGAGCGAATGGGTTTATAAAGTAAACCTCCGGATACGATACGAGTACGCGTTATGTTGGGGACAGCGAACTTACTTAGCTGCATATGGATAAACAAATAAATAATATTATATTGGCATGATGGTTTATAGATTTCTTGTGTCTTCGTGATCTTGGTGGTTAATTGTTGAATTGATTCTAGGAGGTGTGCTGTGCTAGTTATGTTCTATATAGATCTTGACTATCGGCGATAGTCGTATAGAGACAGATAGAGAAGAAGGAAAAGAAAGCTAACTCTCTCCCTGACCACCACCACCACCACCCAACTCCCCCCTCCGCTGCACAACCCACCTCCCCAACTCATCCCAAACAGCCTGCTTCTCAGCGCGACTCATCCCAGCCGCCAACCCACTGGTAGTAGTCGCGACGAAGACCCTCGCACCCGCCCACTGCTCCGAGCGGCCCATATTCTCACTCTCCTCCTGCCACCCATAGCGGAACTCCTCCTTGCGGATCGCCCTCCCACGTCTTACCCGCCACACAGCCTCCCAGATGCTTTTCCCAACGAGACAGACGACCTCAGGCCGCTGCGCCGCGATCTTCGCCTCGAGGACGGGGACCCCGGCGTTCATTTCCGCGCGGGTGAGCATCGCTGCGTCGCGCGTGGCGCGCTCCACGATGTTCGTGTTGCCGATGTTGTATAGCGCGGGGAGCCGGTATGTGTCTGAGGGGGGGTGTCGGATGGGTGTTATGCCGGAGGAGTGGAGGAGTTTCCAGAAGAGGTTGGAGGGGTGCGCGTAGGCGAAGCCGGTTATGCCTGTTTGGATGCCGGGGTTGACGCCGACGAGGAGGAGGGTGAGGTTTGGGGGGATGGTGTCGCGGAGGCGGGAGTTGCTGCTGGGCGTGGAGGGGGAGGGGGAGGTGGGTGTTGTGGGTAGGCTGGGGGGTGTTGTTGTCGTCGTCGGTGTTGGTGTTGATGTTGATGATGATGACGCCAGCGGGGCGGATCGAGAGCGCGTCACCATGCGCGTGGTGGGTGACGCTGGTGTCTTCGAGCGGCGTTTGCTGCGCTCTCGTGAGCGTGGTTCGCTGGTGTCTTCTTCATCTTGGGTCTTGCGCTTGCGCGGGTCCGGGTTGACGGACGGTGTTGGAGCTGGGGTGGGGAGGTCAGAGGATGGCGCTTTTGATGCAGGTAATTCTGCGTTGGTGATTGGTTTGGACGTGTGGAAGTACTGGTTTAGTCGGCCGTTGAAGGTGGTCTTCTTGTTGACGGGGACGTCGTCATCGCCGTGTTGGAGGCCATTCTCCGTTGCGATTGTCTGTGCGGAGGACATCGCGCGGGCTGACGGGGTGCAGAGTGGTTTAGCTGTGTTACTCGTTCATGGAGAGCAGGTGAGTGGATGTCTAATAGACCACCTATAAATGTGTCGTCGGCACTGGTTGAGGTTGTTGAGATAATTCGAGGATGATCCAGCGGACTTGGTTGTCTGCAGCCATGCACGTGATCATATACGAGGATTGGTGGTGGCAAAAGGTACCAGGTCGGCAATTTCTTCAATCCAATGAATGCTAACCAATCATGTTTACCAGGAGTAATCATGTTTACCAGGAGTCCAGTTGTGGAGTGGAGGTATGTGCGGCCTTGATAGTAGTTTCGAGATGTAGCTTATAGACTACCTAATATGACCCCATGTACCGATCATTCCTGCATCTGCTCATCCTCACTAGGTGCGTCTTCTGGCATGGTGACCGGCATTCCCAGAGTCGCCGACTTTTGTGTCATCTTGGATGCCATCTCCTCCAGTTCCTCTTCGATGTCAATGTGGATGCGAAGCTCTTTTTCAACCAACACGTTGTACACACGCCGTAGCTCGTCGAAATCCATACCCTCATCGCGCCCCGAGGCGGTCGGGTGCCGCTCGCGAACGACATCTGCGCGAAGGTGGGTGAATGCGAGCATAAGGAGCTCCTTTGACCATGGACAAGCACGCATGGCGCGGTAGAATACGTCTTTGGCACGGGCGATGTTGCCGCGCCAAAGCTCGAAAAGGATGTAGAGTTTCCAGAGTGAAAGACTGGAGCGGGTAGTAGACATGATAGAGTTGGTTGTACCGGTGCTCTGTTCACCGATAGCTTTCTCGAATGCAGCCCTGACGGAGTGGAGTGTGGACCCCGCATATTCAGGACGAAGAAGCTCGGTGTATATGGAGAAGAGATGCGTCGTGACTGGAACCTGGGTCGTCGTGATGGACTCTTCGGAGTGACGCTTGGTCTCGGTGATATCTCTGATGGTGTCTCTCACGCGCTCTTCAATACGGAATCGAGATTCGTTCCAGGTGAAAAGACAGAGGAACATGGTATTGTGAGGGAACAACTGTATGCTATCCGCAAGAAGGGAGCGGATATGAGTAGGCTTGTACATGTTACTCGTGCGGACATGGTAGTAAAGGAACCGTGCCCGGGCCTGATGGAGTAACTCGGTCGTAAAGGACTGGAATAACCGATCCTGGGCCGGCAGTGTACCAACCCTGTCGATAGCCCTATGGTACGCTTCCAACGCTTTGATCAAGTCTTGAGAATGGGCGAGATAGAGGAAGACAGCGTAACAGTCCGCCCAGGCGACGAAAGCATGGGGTTTTTGGTTGGCGAGTATGATCTCCTGGGTTTCCGTCAGGTAGTTTTGTATCTTCAATAAATTGGTCGGACTGAATACCGGCTGATCAGATGTCCCTGGGAAGTCTTTCAAATCCACGCTATTATGGGGCATGGAGATGAGAAGATGGGAGGCATGGGCTATATTTCGCTCTTCAAGCAACTCCCAGATCCATGTTCGCCAAAGGTAAACACTCTCTACGCTACTGCTCTCGGAGAACGTTTTGCTCATAGAAAGAGATGTTGCCCAGACATGGTCAGCAGCTGCCTGGCTGCCGGATCGGCGCTCCATCAGTGCATACGCATTGTAAAGCCGCAGACTCGACGGCCTCTTCTTCAAAAGTGACTTTGCATATTTCTTCGCGTCTTTGGGATTGCACGCGAACTCCACGGCAACGGCATACTCTGCCAGCTGCTCATCTCCTGGAATCGCCTCGACCAACAACCGGAGTGATCTTCGAACCCAATCAGGATCGATGTCAGATTGCGACTCCAAAGCAACTTGTCGCCATGCCTTGAGCGAGGAGAACCATTCATCACCAGCAAACAATGTATCGCCACCGTGGATGAAGTTCTGATGATGGAAAGAGACCGGGGACACGGGGGACCGTTCAGTGTCTGATCGGATATTCGGAATCCAGTTTTCGAGTGTGGTGTCAGGGCTGCTCATCAGATCATTTCGTAAGAAGCTGTCTCCGGACCATTTACTGGTCGTCTCCACATTGTTCGGAGACATGAGTGGGGGAAGGTGGCAGAAACGCAAGAAGCCATCTATCAGCTCCTGTGTAGAATGCATGCCCCAAACCAAGGGCACGATCTCTTCGAGGTCGGATGCAATGATGACGCGGTAAGGGTCATCTAGGTCTGACTCGTCTAAACTGCGGGCCGGCAATCGGGCTTCAACAATTCGCTCTCTTTCACACACAGGCCATGACACGAATACCGCTCTCAAATCGAGCTGGAATTGTGGTGAGAAGACGTTGGGGCTTGGAACAGTACTGGATCCACTTCTCCACCCCTTCGCGCCAACGTCACCGAATCTCGCGGTTTCCGACTCCCAGAATTCCAGAAAAGCAGACAGGACACTTTCTTCATCATTGATGTCCAAAGAATCAGGCCTGTAAAAGGCGAGCTCAAAGACGGACTGCCAGAGGCCTATTGCATGTTCAGTGAACCCCGATTCCCGGATGAACGACGTCAGGCGTAGGAATAGATAAACTTGGATTTGAGATTTTTGAGGGTGCTCCGGAGCAGACTTATTCAACTTGAGACATTCAACGAAGGTGGAAAGGCACCGCTCATAGGTGAAATCCAAAAATTGCGTTTGACGGAAATCAAGATATTTGACCCAGAGAGAGATGAACTGAGAATTTGCTTTCAAAATAGCTTGCCATTGCGAGGCAAGCTTCCTGGTATCCCAAAGTTGTGCACCTTCTTCAAGCCGACCAAGAAGGAGGCGATCTCGAGAAGGCGCTGGCCCTACTCGTTTCAACGCTTTGTCATACAACGACAATTTGATGTCTGCCAGGCTCTTCCTTTCCGCATATGTTAATGTGCTGGACTCCCTTTCAGCACCTTTGAGAAGTGTCTCCTGGTAATCGATGAGTCGAAGCCAGCACCCGACGTCATTTGATGTTTGCTCGACATTTCGGGATAATTCAACGTTCCGTTGCTTGATTTCCTCGTCCGGGTCATATCGACCGCCCTCCTCGCCACTATCCGACACGGCTTCTAGATCGCTGGGGATGTCCTCATCAGGCTTCGCCTTGCCAAGTATCGAACGGTATGCGTGTTTTTCATTATCCGAATCCGAGTCGCCCAGAATCTTTCTGCGTTTTCGGCTTCTGCGATCATCGAGAGGTAGATAATCCTTCGAAGCATCGGCGGCCGATTCGAGCAGCGAGGTAGGCCGCACGCGAAGTAGCCTGGACCGTTGCTTGCCCAACCCTGATAAGATACTCTTTGTTCCTGTCCGCGACGCATCCGGGCGCCAGGTGTCGGGGTTGACAACTATGGCATCCCCTTCCACTGTATCGCGGTCGATCTTGTAATTGGGGGGTAGACCCAGCACGCTGCCTTGGCCTACCCGATGGTAACGAGGGACACTGTATCGATGTATCGTGCCATAGATAATGTTGTAGCGGTCCCCTTTGCGATCGATAATGTACAACCCAGATGCATCATCCGCTGGCTGTTTCACGGTGCTCGGTGTAGATTGATGCTCCGGACGGAGCTCCCGCGCTCGCGGCTCGACATCTTCTCGAGAGGAACGGCGTTCCCTGCGCTCCCTCCGACGCTCACGAGACCGAGAGCGTTCGCAATGACTCCTATGTTTGGAATGGCGGTGTTCACGGTGCCTCGACCTCTCGCGTCGTTCGCTGTCGCGGGTGCTGCGGCGCTCGGAAGGCCGATCAGGTGCAGGTGGAGGGGCTGGAGGAGGCTTGAAGCTGGAGAATTTGGGGATGGGCTTCCTCTCCTGAGTCATTGTAGAAAAAGTTAGTGCGACAAGCTAGACCGCATCCACAAACACGGTCACTCACCTGGGAGCGCGATGAATCCATAGTCCCAGGACGTCAGTGACAGCCAGTCAGGTGTGGCATTGGACGACATCGCTCAAGAAGGAAGGCGGTTGCGGGAGGCTGGAAAACCCACCGCTCTCCCAGGCCGCACTCTGACTGGCGGGAGAAAAAAGCGGCAGAAAAAAAAAGTTGCCCCGTTTAATCAGTAGATTTAGTGGATTCAGTTTTCAACCCTCACCGGAACGACGCCGTCAGATCCAACCTCAGATCTCCCCCGTCGAGATTGAAGAAGAAGCTGCTGAGGGATGGATGTGTTGGCTGTATCACGATAAAGAATAAATCCCGGTTGCACAATGGCTTCGTCCCTCGCCGCGCAGCTGTCGCAAATTGCGGCAAACTCTACGAATCAATTGAACCTCAAGGCTCAGAGGCTAGCGCATTCGAAATCCTTGATCTTTGACCCCAAGGTTGCCGGTTCGCAGGACTTTGAAACGCTTTACCAGATATGCTACGAAGGTTTCCTCGAGATATGTCAACTGGACCCTCGGTTCACCCAGTTCGAGCGCACGATTTTCAGCGACCAGAGCAAGGCCGAGGACCGGACGGAAATGAACGCTGCCCAGAATAAAGAGCTTGACGCAGTTCTGGAGGCATTTCTGACACTAGTAGGAGGGAGGCTCTTACTGAGTCCTGCGGTCAAAGCCGTGGAGTGGCTTATCAGGCGCTTCAGGTGCGGTGGTAATACTCCAACTCGATGTGCGTGGGCTAACTGGTGTACAGGATCCACGAATACAACACGGCATTCACCATCCTCACTTTCCTCCCTTACCACACCACGCCCTTGTTCCTGAATTTGCTGTCGATTCTCCCGGACGACTTGACGCCCACCTTCAAGGTCCTTTACCCGTATAAAAGTGGCGCCGTGAACCCCCCTCGCCATCCCCTCGTGCACAGCGCGACGACAAACAAGCCGTTCTTTACCGCCCTGAACAGTTATGTTCTCCAGGCTGGCCGACAAGATGCCGGTCATCACGCGCTTCTGACGTTTTGGGCGGGGATTGTCACGGAGGCTGTTGCTGGGATGTTGGATGCGGGGCGCGCAGGTCGGCGGGCAGAGGAGAAGGAAAAGCATGACGACGTCGTCCTCCGGGTGCTTCCGGTCATCAGTGATGGATTGGCCATGAAGGGTGTCTCGGAGCTCGTAATTGGCTGTTATATGCTTTGCGTCGTTCTAGCCCAGAAAGCCGCGCTCCAGGACAACGTACTTGACAGCTTAATGGAGGCCATCGCGGGTTCTTGGACGGACGAGACGCTCAACTCGGGCCTCATCTGTCTTTCGGTGTTGGCGCAGCGGAAGCCCGACACCAAACTCCCCAAGCGGGCTTTCAGGGCAATCCTTCGGCTGGAGAACCCTATTCAAAAGCTTTCCGAAATTTCAGGCCAGTACAAGACATCTAATCTTCTTCTGGGTCTGGTGTCCGGGTGTGTTGGGGATCTTCACAAGCAGAAGGACACTTCGCGTCTTGATATGCTTTCGCTGATGTTCGAGACTCAGCTTTTGGGAGAGGCCGATGTGGGCCCTGCTATGGCTGTGGTCCTCCATGCGGTCACCACTGCTAACAAGGACGGCGGGATACCTCTCGAATTTCAGACGCACCTTGCCGACTTGGTCCAGGACTTCAGCCGTTCCGAAAGTCTTCGCCCCATTTTCCAGAAAACCATCGAGGAGCGCTCTTTTGATGTCGCAAGCTTGGAGCATAGTCTACAGACCGTGATTGAGACTGTGCCCACAACCCAAGCCCTGAAGGATGTCGAAATGGACGATGCCGACAAGGAAGAGGAGCAGGAAGATTTCACGCCGTTCTTAGAGTCGTTGCAGAAGGAGAGTTTGTTCAAAGACTCTTTCCTCGGTGTCCAATCCAATCCTGTATTTGACCGTCTTGTTCAAACCTTCGCACTTGCTGTCGGTTCGCAAGAGAAGCTGGATTCCTTCACAGGCTTGCCGATCCTTGGAAAGACGAATGCTACGAAGTCTCCCCAGTACTTGTCATTCTTCACCAGGGTCTTTTCTGGCCCGTTTCCCACTGGAATACGGGCTAGTGCTCTGGGCATCGTCTCCTCTACCTTTTCCACCTCTGCCGCTGTCGACTACCAGGGTCTCCTCCCTTTTCTGCTGGTCGCCTTGACGGATTCATCGGAGAGAATCCGTCGCGAGGCGACGGGTGCCCTTCTCGCTGTGGGGGAGCTGTATGCAAAGATCAAAGGGGACGGAAAGGATGGTATCTGGGCCCGGGATTCGCTCTACGGTCAAGGAAAATCCTCCAAAGGCGCTCAGTGGCTTTCGAACCGCGAGGCACAGAAGCTTTTTGAGCGCGCTCTGATACCTGGACTGGAAGAATATGTCCTTGATGCCGCTCACATCGGACAGGTCTTGGAGGCTACGCTCCGGGGCACTACCGCTGATTCTGGAGCATCTGAGCTCAAAAAGCCCTTGCGGTTGAGCGTGTTCAATTTCCTCTGTTCCCACATCGTGCATATGCCGCTGTTCGCGCCCAAACTGGCGTTGCTGAAGCTTGTTAATCGCATTGACAAGGCGGGCGGTACCACTCGCACAAAGGAACTTGAGCCTTTGTTGAAGGCGTGGAAGGAGATGAGCGAACAGCAGGTCCAGGAGGTCTGTGACAAGGAACGCGTACCCGTGTCGGAGATGGAGAACCAGATTGTTTCGACCGTTACGCCCAAGGAGAAGGACGCGATCGCAATCCTCTTATCTACTATCAGCCCATACTCGGAATCGCTGCGTCCTTCGTTTGCCAATGCCGTCTTCGACCGCATGAGGGGCATCTGGACTAATGTTGTGGAGGATCGGCGGGTTGTTGCTGCAGAGAAGCTCTTCGATATCTCCATTGGCACTGAATCGCCGCTTGCCAGTGGATGCAGGGATGTTCTTAGAGCCGTTGAGCTTCCTGGAGCCGTGCTTCTGCACTTCCTCCTGAAAATCCCCGCTTCTGTTACGGATATCGAGGGTCTGGGTCCAGCGCCCAAGAGAAGACGCACCAGTCAGAACAACATGGTTGCCATGACCGTCAAGGATGAGGCCAAGCTCAGCCAGCTCATGGAGCAGATGACGTTCATTCTGGAGCTGGTGGATGGCTCTGCCCCGGAGACTCATCCGGAATTGGCCGATGGCTTGTTCCAAGTCCTGGCCGCCCTCCACCATTTCAAGGCGCAGGTCCAGTCGGGCATGAGCTACCTGCTCAGTTTGGCCCTGGGCAGCCTCCTGGCCATCGTCAATAGATCCAAGGCTACTGCCAAGGCGCAGTTTGACACCTCTGTTATTCGTGCGGACTTGGTTGTGGATTGCGTGCGCACCACGGAGAGCCCTCAGGTGCAAAATGCAGCTCTACTCCTTGTGGCTGGTCTGTCCGTTATTGCGCCCGAGTTGGTGCTCCACAGCGTGATGCCAATCTTCACATTCATGGGATCTAGCGTCTTGAGGAAGGATGACGAGTACTCGGTTTCTGTGATCGACCAGACCATTGACCAAGTTGTTCCTGCGCTCATCCAGTCCCTGCGGAACCAGAAACGGGACGTCGTCTCTGGAACGTCAGAATTGCTGCTTAGCTTTACGGCCGCATTCGAGCATATTCCGTCCCACCGTCGTCTGCGACTCTTCCATGCGCTTATTACCAAGCTTGGAACCCAAGATTTCCTATTTGCGGTTCTTGCCATGCTCGCCAACAGATATTCTATGGACAAGGATGTTCTAATCTTAATGTCCGGCTTGGCCTCCGACGCCAGCGCCCCGGTTGAATTGAGTACCTACAGCAAGTATCTCGGACTGGTCAGCGACTCCCTCAAGCCTAAGCCGGGGATCTCCAACGTCCTTCTCGGAATTGGCAGCGATGACGGCCGTGAGCCCCAGAAGGTTGCCGTCGACCTGCTTCGCGCCCTGGCTTATCTCCTTAGACATTCTTCCCTGAAGTCGAAGATGAACAAGGCATTCGCTTCGGAGGATGATGCCACCACACAAATTCGTACACTGTTCTCCCAGATCCTGGAGCAGATTCTGTCCATCGGAGACGTCACCCAGAACAACATGAAGTCCGTCAGCCAGGCGAGCGGTGAGGTTCTCAGCGCGCTGTTTGGCACCTTGTCGGCTGTGGACTTCCTTGACACGATTGAAGTGCTGCTGCAACGCCCCAGTGATGAACTCCGTCGGAAGGTTTTCCGGCTGCTGGAAGGCCGTCTGCGCCAGAACCCCGAGCGTGACGGCGCGTCGCAGCTCAGGATGCTGGACTTTTTGCCCACCCTGGTTGGTGTTGTCGAGTCGTCACCCGACATTCTCCTCAAGCACGCCGCGGTGGCTTGTATCGACCGGATTGCGGAACAGTACGGCAAGAAGGACCCGTCCAAGGTCATCCGTGCCGCCCAGGTTATCGCCAGCGATTCTTGCATTGGCCAAGAGGACGACCGGATTCGTGTCATGGGTGTGCTGTGCCTGGCCTCAATGGCAGAGGTCCTGGGACAGGCCATGATCCCGGCGCTTCCCGAGGCACTCCGTCGTTCTTTGGCATTGCTGGAGATTAGCCTGGAGGAGGGCCAGACGAACTCCCGACTCCACGACGCTGTTTACTCGTGGTTCTCCGCGCTGTTTGTCCATCTTCCGTACATGGTTTCTTCGGGATACCTGGATAACCTGCTCATCCTGTCCTTCAAGTCTGCCAACTCCGAAGGAAACGAGGACGAGAGCCGACAGGAGGCTCTGCAGCTGATGGCCCGGAAGGCAGATCTGGCTGCTACTCTGGGAGCAGTGGACCGTAACTGGCAACACGCCGTGGCTGCGGGCCCCACCGCCACGCGGGAGACCCTGGAGATTGTCAGCCTGGCGATCGAGAAGCATCCCAAGTCCGCGACGGCGCAGAACCTGACCGCTCTGACGAACTTGCTCTTCAAGGTGTTTGATCTGCGTCGAGAGCAGGCATCGCTGGGGGCGAAGGCGACGCTGGATACCTCTGACCTGGATGAGGTTGAGGAGACCCTCAACGAAGTCATGATCAAGATGATCTACAAGTTGAACGACACCACCTTCCGACCCATCTTCACCAAGCTGCTGGAGTGGGCCACCACTGGTCTCACGAAGAAGGAAACACACGGGAATGTGTCTCGCCTGACGACGTTCTACAAGTTCCTGCAGGTGTTCTTTGGCACGCTCCAGGTACGTGCTCTTCTTAACTCTCATCGACCTTATTGTACGAAGATATCTAACGCTCTATTCTAGTCCATTGTCACCGGCTACGCAAGCTACATCATCGAGAGCGTCGTGGCAGTCCTCCACAAAGCGAACCCCAGCGACCCCAACAGCAAGCCCCTCTGGCTCGCCACGATGCGCCTGCTGCAGAGCGCCTTCGAGCACGACCAGGATGGTACGTTACATTACCCCTTCTTCTAACAAACAACGTGCGCGACAATCTAACACTCAGAACAGAATTCTGGCAATCGCCATCGCACCTGGGCGCGATCTCCCAGCCGCTCATCTCCCAGCTCGGCCAAGCCAAGACGCCCGCCACAGCCGCGCTGGTCATCTCGGAGACCGTCCCCGCCATCACAGAGCTCGCCGTCGCAGCCGACTCAACCGACAACCACAAGGAGCTGAATACCATCCTGATGCAGTACCTGCGTCCGTCCGCCGGACCCACGGGCAAGGCGGCCGGCGGGGAGAACCCGCACACGCGTCTCGCGGCGCTCAAGGCGGAGCAGGCCCTCACGGAGCAGCTGGGCGAGGAGTGGCTGGCGCTGTTGCCGGAGATGCTGCCTTATATTAGCGAGCTGATGGAGGATGAGGACGAGAGTGTGGAGCGGGAGGTGCGGAGATGGGTGAAGATGATTGAGGATGTGTTGGGGGAGCGGTTGGATGATATGTTGACGTGATCGTTCTTTTTTCCCGTTTATTGAAGATTACGCACTTGGGTTGGCGTTTGTCTGTATAAAAGTCGATAATAGATGTATACACTTTATTGCATTTACTATTTATTTATGAGCAAGTGTTGGGATTTAATTCGGGGTGTAGGTAGAGGTATGTACTACTACTGTACACAAGTTGAAGGAGGGACACCGGACCGGCCTGGGAAGAAGAAGAAGAAGAGAAACGAGTCGGACAAAGTCAAGAAAGAAGGGTAGGCTCAACCCAAAGAAGGAGAAGAAGAAGAAGAGAAAAAGAAGAAGAAATAATCACGTAAACTTCCTCCTAAGATTCTCATACCGCGAAGCAGGATACTCGATGGAATTCTTGCGCAACTCCAGCACGCCCTTCCCACCCAAGCTATCCACCAACTGCAACAAGCCGTTAGCACAAACACACCTACCAAGACAAACTAATGAAAAGTGGGAGGAAACCAACCGTCTCAATCAAGCTCCCCTTTCCCACCTCTCGATCCCCACTAGCCTCCCACCACATAGCACCGCCGAGTTCCTTCCGCTTGATATACTCAGCCTTCTGCTTCACAGTCTCAGCCGTATCATAGCTGATCATGACCCTCCGCTGCGCATCGTAGCTATACGTCGCGCCGATGTCCTTCTCAACGATAACCTTTGCGCCGGGCCGCGGCAGCGCCTTGAAGTCCCACACGCCCGGGTCCCAGCTGCCGTCACCGCGGCCGCTGGTGTCGTCGACGCCGGAGCAGGGCGTACCCGGGCCATCCGTGTTGGCGAAGGAGCGGCCGTACAGAGGCATACCCAGGGTTAGCTGGGAGGGGGGCACCCCGGCGGCGATGTACGCGGCGATGGCTTGCTCGGTGTTGAAGGGTGTGGAGGGTGCGTTGGATCGCGAGGGGTAGATGTTCGCTGCGTGGCCAGCTGTTGTGTCGTCTTTGAGGGCGTAGTCGTAGGCCATGAGGTTGATGAAGTCGGTGACTTGGGAGATGGCTTTTAGGTCGAGTACTTTGTATTTGGTGGGGCCTGGTTCTTTTAGTTGGTTTTCTTCAAGGTGTTGCTGTGGAGGTAGTGGGTGGATAAGTGTGTATGTATGTACCTGCTGGAGCGGCGATGCTGAGGAGGAAGTGATCGCCTTTGGCGTTGGCTTGGGCGTATTTGTCGAGTTCCTGATTGATCTGTCAGCCAGCTCATTCTTTGGAGAAAGGAGGGAAGAGAATGCGCGTAATGGTTACCTGTCTCGTAGCCTTCAGCAACTGAAGCATGTTCTCGCCCTCTTGGTTATTGGAAGGATACTAATAAACGCGCAGTTAGCCAAACCAGATCACTTCAAGGTACAAACAACACGAACAAGAACAAGAATGAGCAGAAGAGAGAATGAAAAGCAAGATAACCAACCTCCCAATCAATATCCAGCCCATCCATCCCCATGTCCCCCATCAGCTTCACAGCAGTCTCAGCAAACCGTCTCCGACCACTCTCACTACCCGCAGGTCCCGGAAAGTGATGCGAGAAGTCCCAGCCCCCGATGCTCAGCATCACCTTGAGGTTACGATTCCGCTTTTTCAGCAGGAACAGCTGCTTCGTGGAGCCGTACACGTTGTTCCCTGTGTTACCGACCTCGCCCGAGCTGGGGTCGCCGGGGTAGCGCTTCTCGACGTCGGCGTAGATGTCGGTGAGGAAGACTTCCCCGTCGGGGTGGATGTCGGCGAAGGCGTACAGCACGTGGGTGAGCTGTTCAGCGGGGAGGGATGCAGCGTGGTAGTCTCTTTTGAAGACACCCTGGAGTAAAATGAGAGGGGATACTGTTAGCTGATTGACTTGTGAGAGTTTCCAGTAAGGGTTATAAGGGTGATAGGTGTCGAACCCAGTTGACAAAGTAGGCCATGGAGCGGTATCCTCCAGAACCGCTCTTTGGCTCTGGGGCTGGAGCCGGGGTCGGGGACGCCCTAGGTGCTCCGGGGGGCATGCTAGAGTTGGCAGATGAAGGAATGGCAACTGCCATAGCCAGGTGCCAGACGCAGGCTAGGCAGAAGAGCATAGACAGGAAACGAGCCATGGTGTGCTTGTCTTCTCTGCCACCCACTACCTGAGCAGGACTTGTAAGGAATGGAAGCGGACTCGCAGTCCTGGCTGACTCGTGTCAAACAGCAAAAGAAAGACCCCTCCATTGGGACTATATACTCCCGTCCTCCAGCGGGCTTGGCCTGCGCATATTAGACCTCATACCTGTCATGTTACCCTGGTAGGCCGAGAGACGATGCCCAGGCCAAGGGTTCCGGGAGGTGGCCTCATGGGATGTGCGGATGCAGGGATCGCAGATATATCAAAGACTTTAATTCTCCCCTCCGGTCCGTCATTGGACAAGTGCTCGGACCGTTTTCCTTTGCATTGTGACCATTCTCGCCAGGACGAGAGTCATGTGTCGAAAGTCTGAGTAAGATGAAGAGACTGGCAACGTCCGGGCAACCCGGCGGGCGATGAGATTACCCGAATCCACAGGGGAGAGTCGAGTAAGACCCCAAGCAAGTCGTATGGATGGATATCTCTTCCATAAGGAACGGTAGCATCGACGAGAATGATATTTCCGGCAGAAGGACCATGACACAGCGTCGAAGATGTCCATTTCGAGCGATGCCAAGGCGGTAATTCACTCTATCTCTAACCGGAGATCGGGAGCATGCTGGTTTTATCATCGTTGTTCTTTGTTGGGAATGACAAGACAGGGGAAAAGAGAGAGTTCGACATGGATGTCAAAGACGGACGAGTTATGAACGGCCCTGTGCATGGTCCTCCTTCAGCCACATGGATCCTCAAACGGGCTTAGACAGCCACCGTTTCAGGTGGAGAACTTGTACCACCTCTGTCATGCCTTGGTGATAAACGGAAGGGGTGTGAGCCAGACGCGGTAGATCGTTCTACAGACCTCCATCGAGGTAGTATCAGCTGAACTCGAGTGGTACCGTAACGAGAATTGCGGGGTGTGGAGGTGAAATGTGCCAGCGCATTAGAGCCGACGATTTTCGCCCCGGATCACCATCCATCCATCCAATGAAGTCGACTTTCGCTAATGGGATCACCGTGTCAGAAGTGGGATCTTGCAAGTCCCTGCATGCTGCTCAGATCCGAAACTCCGGAGTATTGTCCCGCGGGGAAACCTTGGCTGTATTCCAAATCTTTATTGTTAGCTTCGTGGATGAATGTTAGATTGCGCTAGACAGGGTTGTTTGGCCAAATGATGAAATGCTCAGTGGGTCTAGACGGACAAATATGACGAAGGAATTATATTTGAGATAGATCTATCGCGATATCCATCAACTAACAACCCGAAACAGACCCAGTGATTATTCCGCAAGCTCAGGAAACATACACACGCACGCACATATACAAAGGAAAAGCAATGGACAGCAAGGAAAGAAAGAAAGGATTGCACGGACATGTCCGTTTCGCTGACAACAACAAAAGAAAATGGGGTATATTTCGAAAATGTAATATATGCACTTGACAAAACGCCGTATTATTCCCAAGGGTTGAATTTTTTTTTTTTTTTTTTTTTTTTTTTTTTTTTTTTTTTTTTTTTTTTTTTTTTTTTTTTTTTTTTTTTTTTTTTTTNTTTCCCACCGTTTTTTATTTTTTTTTTTTTTTTTTTTTTTTTTTTTTTTTTTTTTTTTTTTTTTTTTTTTTTTTTTTTTTCTTTTTCTTTTTTTTCTTTCCGCGTGTGTCTTGATTATAATAAGGGAACGGGGGTATCATTAGTGCGACACTTGCTTTGGTCGTATATGTTTTCCTCTGGTAACTGGGCCATTTGCCAACCTTCCAGCGAATTTCAGGCTTCTCCGGCGGAAGACAGCCCGACGTCTTGATCCGGCCGCAGAAACACCCCCTGTAAGGCAGTGTATTCCGGTGGGGGTGGACACGAGGTTGGAGCGGCGACAGGCGCCCTTCGTGGAGAAAAGAACTCCGCGTTGACCTCGGCCTGGGAGATCTCGATTTCTGAGCTTTTCCCCCCTGAACGCGGTTGGCTGACCAGCTGGATGGGAACGCGCAATGAAGCGGATGGGCTGACGAGGTTTGTGCATGGCGTGTGATATGAAATGCTGAGCTCGAGGGTGTAGGTGCGGGAAATGAGACACGAGTGAAAAGTCGGGACGAAGGCCTTGGACGCCGGGAGGGTAATGGGAATGACGACCGACGCGGTGTAGTAGGTCTGCCCTGCGGGACTAGCGGACGGCTCCGAAAGCGAATCTTCCGACGAAGTGGACTGCATCGAGTCGCAACGGTCGAATGCGGCGGCAGAGTGCTTGGTCCACTGGGCAGAAGCGACACAGAGCTTGGATAGCGGGACGGCCTCGGAGTAGATGCCCCGGCCAACCTGCGTCCAGAGCAGGGCATTCGAGGCCGACGGGAAGTCCGTCCAGGGCTCGGCGCTGTAGAAGGTTGATGCGCGCAGACGAGACCAGACGGTGCCTAGGCGCGGGGGCAACTCGGAGCCAACGGGGTCGAAGCGCAGATGCACGGTGGCGGCGGTGCTGACGACGTCGCTGGTAGCACCGCTGGGTGGGCTGAGCTGAACGGGTTTGGGCTGGGACGCGGTGACAACGAGCCGGCCGAGCTTACCACGCATCAAGCCACGTTTGACGTCTTTCTCTCTCCGCGTGCAGTAGGTGCTATCCTGGTCCGTGACGTTGAGGGGCGGCTCCTCATCGATGACGGGGACGACGCGCACTTTCTTTCCGGCGGAGGCGAGCGTCTTGCTATCACTTCCGCTCGAGGTGGGTCGACGGTTGATGGCCACACGGATGAGGTATGAGATGCGGCACATGTCCGGAGCTAGGTCGTCCAGCAGGGATTTTCCGTCGCTGGCTAGCATGGGATCACCAAGCGATGGGGGGACCAGCGTATGGGAGCGCCCAATGTGCAGGTTGGTTTTGTGATGACTACATGCATGGGGGAGGAGACGATCAGGCACGACGAAAGTGAAGGGAAACTGATAGGTGCGTCCGGGCTCAAGAACTCGTGGTGTAGGATAGAGGCTATCATCAATGGGTTGACGCAGTCGCAGGAACGTTTGGTAGGCCCCTGTGCGGCCGGGCAGAGCAGAACGCTCGACCGATGTTCTCGCTGTACCTTTTTTTTTTTTTTACTCAGTATATAATTGGCATCATCCACGGTTGACAGCATACCTTCAAACATGATATCAATCTCGTCAAACCGTGTATCTCGGTCTACAGTCACCATTGCTGTCCCTTCGATGCGATCTTTGGAGGTATATGAGTTGACAAGCCCTTCAACCTGGTTGGCTAGCTCGATATTGATCTTGGGCCGTGCATAATGGGTAAAGGCCTCGAGAGAACTGGACCCTCGAGTTGAAAGAGATGACGGCATTCTTTTGAGATTTGGCTCAATAGGCCCAGGTGGGGGGCTGCAATATTGTGGTGACGGGGGTGTCTGCCTCGTATATGGGAATATATGGGTGTATACAAAAGACAAACAGGGAAAGGCAACTAGGGAAACGGCAACCGTGGAGTTAAATGAAAAGATAGAATAGGTCGATGCTCTCCTTCTCTTTTTCTGCTTTTTCTTTTTTTCTTTTCGATTTTTATTGTCCTTTTTAGGAAAATGGAAAATAGCAAAAAGGGCCGAGGGAAGGTTTGCAGACGAATGTAGGGATGGCGTTGTGGTTGGGTAATGGAAAAGCACAGTGGAGTAGAGCAGATATGACTAGTCTTGCAAGTATGTATTCATCCCCACGTCTTGCCGGAGAATAAATAAATAGCAATGATCCTAAGTGAGTCTGGAGCTTGAGTCATAAATAAACCGACATGCTCCTCGTTCGAATGCTTTGGAATCATTCTGCTGAGAAATCAGGGTGTTTTCAGCCGGTGATGAGTCGAATTGGGCTTTGTTCGTATTTTTACCGATGCACGCCCTTCGACATGTCCAGAATATCTGCACAGGGCTGATTAATGGGAGGTTTGGTTCATGATGAGAGATGAAGCTTGTTCCATCGCGCCTGAAATTTCCTGATTGGCTCGCGCGCCCTAAGATCGGCCACGCCCTTGCAATGACATCCCTTGGCAGGACGGAATGATCATACGCAATCTTAGTTCCTCGTGAAGCATTAGTAATGCTTGCAGTGAGTACCTCGTATAGGGTCCATGGAAGAGAATATCGGTCAACCGGTAGATCGGGTCACATAATGACCTACAAGTTCCTTTTGCAGCGGGAGATGATGTCAGTCGTGATTGCAGATCCTCCAAGATCGGGAAGGAGCAGATTGTAGAGCCACCGTCGAGATTATTGACAATGGTGTATGGAGTAAACTTCTGATCGTGAATCACGCAATCCGATACTATGCTCCAGCGAGTTAAATCTACCAACTTTGCGCCGCGTTGGCAAGCCATTCATCTCTGGCCGGGGCCCCATGCTCATTGTCGCGATCCTATGATCCGTGGCTCGATGTAGAATGGTAAGTCGGGAATGGGCCGAAGGATGCGACGTGCACGCCCTTCGACATCGGCGGTGTCCACATGTCCTTTATTGGCTTGTGCCGCCGGAGGATGTCCTGGTACGGCGAACTCTAGGGTCCTGATTTCTGATTGGTGTAGAGACATTCCTTGTGGGATGATACGTCTAGACCAACGGCCAACAGAAAATACCTGTTCGGCCGTGCTTTGGGAATGAAATTTGAAACACATGGGACGTTGAATGGTAAGTTCCATGGCGAAGAGAAGAAAGCTGATAGTGGGATCCGCTTTCGATTTGACGGAGCTGCGACGATAGCCGATGCCGAGGTTAGCCGAGATCTAGCACTACCAATATCGATCCTCTTTCTAGTGGAGGATTTCAACATCACCGCCTCAAGTATGTACTCGTGGCACCATCCGGTTATTCGCCAACATGACCTTACCCAAATTTATATCCGCTGCTATCCTTCGGTTAGGCCTTCTGCCCTATATCTTAGTTTCCCGGCTCCTTGTTTGACTGTCATGGCACGTCCCTTGTCGAATCCACTTGCCGGAGATAACCATCGGCGCCATCGTCGGGACCCGCACGTCCCTAATACTCGCTAGTCCGACATGTTCCCATGGCGTGATAGAGAGCGGGATGCCGACGTTCAACGCCTTTCGGGAAAAGGCTGGCCCGATAGTCCATAGACATGGCTGCAGCTCACGATCGTTTGAACAGTCGCTTCATTTGTCGCCCCTGCCAGTCCCTGTGGAAGATCGATTGTATGGAGGTCACAGAGGCTTTCTTCTTCAATGCGAAAAAGATACTGGCATAAGCGCCGTGGGGGCTAGATGGACTAGCGGTTGAGCGGACTTCGGGGCGGCGTTCACAAGCTGAGTGAAAAATGTAGTCTCTGGTTAACCCGACAAGGTTAGCGGACTTGATCTGGGTGGGTTGCTCGTAAGCCCCATCTAGGTCTATCACCGGCGATAGATTGTGATCAACTCTTTGTGTCATAATTCCGACTAATATAGTCAGGCACGCGTTCTCATATATTTCCTTTCCAATGGTTTAGTACTCATTCTCTGCTGCCAGCTTGGACTCCATAGCTCCACCATATCAACCGTATGGAGCGAAGACAAGGAGAACAAACATATTGTAGGAAATCGATAGCGTGGTGAGCATTTGCATTGGTGATGCGAGGATGGATGTAGAGAAAGTGAAAGAAGAGGAAGACAAGCAGGTGTCCATGCCTGAGGTTCTCCACGAACACATGACTCGGATTTCTTATACTACAACTCAACTCTGAATCATCCATCCTCAGATCATGATTCACCATATACTGTCTGTCTAACTGTCTCTACACATTCGACTTTCTATAATCGACACTTCCGGGTAGGACAGACTTCTGAAGTCTGTCCTCGGTCACGAGCAGCTGCTCAGGAAACCAAGTGAGGTCCTCAGCACCAGAAGACTGTTGATCATGATCCAGGACCATCAGAGCCAGCGCTTTTCCACACAGCCAGGCTTGGACCATTCCCTCCCCCGAGAATGCACAAGCCACCCATTCAGCACCGTGGCTGTCTTTGTCCTCACCTCGCTGAGTAGCCGAGGGAGGGAGTCTACCCACCCACGGATTCCCATCAGCACTAAATCCCATATTCCCAGTCCACATCTTTTCCACGCTAGGTCCAGAAACGGCCCCCCAGTTCTCTCGACCAAATATGCTACTTAGAGCGCCGGAGAGATGGATATCCGCATAGAAACTCAGTTCGGAGTCAGTGGAGAGACCTATATCCGCAACGCCTCCGGTTTGGCCTTGGGCAAATCCACCACCAAACATCATCTTGGCAGCATCTGCTTGATTCCCCGAAGGCAACTGGGTAAGATAGTCAAATCCTCTCTCATAGTTAAACAGCCAGGAATGCTCGGCGCCCTGGTTTATGAATTTATACCCGGGGTTTTGCGCAGACATTTGTCCCCGAATCGGGTAGACACGGCCTCTCAGTCCCGGGACGAGATGACCAACGTGGGCGTTGGTGCAGTGAATGACATGGCGGGTACGTATTGTGCCTCTCGGTGTGACAACAGAGTATGGAAGATCGGGAGTACTTTGGTCGTGGTCATTGTGGATCCCTGTGACGGGCGTGTTGGTCTCGAGGCATAATTCCCCTGGAAATTCTTGGTGCAGACGTGCCAATACACCAGTCACGAATCTATATGGCCAAAGCGCACCGGCTGGGCCAGCGATAACGCCTCGAGCAGTTGAGAGGCCGAATTCCTGGAAAGTGAGCTGCATTCTTCTGCAGGTGAGGACATATTTCACCAACCTTGGGAATATCTTCTCGCTCGAATATTTTCCATTCAGCGGCATCTTGTGGCATGCATTGCTTGAACCTTCGAATGCAACGAACAGAGTCTTGCCATTTCTGCTCGTCGAAGTAGGCACTCAAAAACTGCACTTTTCTTGTCTGGGATTCCTCAGTCAATCCGTATTCGTCCGCCACATTGATTATCTCCGGAAGATGGGCGAGTCGGAACCGCGTTATCTTCTTAGCTGCCTCTAACCCATACGTTGCCTCAAATTCAGTGAACTCCTCGACTGTTTCCAGAATGTGGCCTCCATTGCGACCAGTCGCGCCACTACAAGCATCGCGCGCCTCCAAAATGACAATCCTTGGACTGGAAGAGCCTTTTCTTTGGCTATGGGACTCCTTTAAGAGGGTCCTAGCGATGGATGTTCCAGTAATCCCCGAGCCGATGATCACGATCTCGGTTTGGCTGGGTAGTCTCGACGACTGGGCCTTTGCCAATTCCTGGTGTGGCTGCTTCAGCCAGAAAGAAGAAGTCGTCGGGGTTGCAGGTATTCCTGGATCGGACAAGGCCCGCTTTAAGGCGTCCTGTCGGGCCTTGAGTGGGACTGCCGGATCAAACAGTGAGGCTTGTACAAAGGCCATGGCGCGAGAGGGTTACAAAGATGGGTTGGAGAAGGTGTAGTGAGCTTGAAAAAAGTACATTTACAGCTTTGACAAAACACCCGAGCTTATCAGCAGTTGATAAAGAAGCCGAGATGGTGTTATTCGGCGTTTCGGATGTTGCAGCTAATCGGGGATAGGGCCAAGACGGAGTATTCCTGGCGACTATCACAGCATCCGATGAGGAAGGCAATTGTGAAAATCTGCAGCAATGGCTACTTTCCTACGAACGCTTTACTTGTCCTCTCAAATATCTAGCCCTATAGTGCCATGTGCTTTGCCCTGGTAGGGGCATTTTGCCCGTGGGCAATGCTGGCCGACCCTCTTTTCTCGGATATTGGGGTCGACCTGCTACCCGATTAAGGCCACCGGTCATAGTATGATGAATAATGCATAGAACGGTCATCTCTTGACTGTCTGACGGTTCCATATGTCAAACTATCCTAATTGGGTAAATAGGAAGCGGGGGTCGATGAGGGGCATTGCGCGTCGGAATCGAGGCTGAGATCAGACATCCCCTCATCAAACCGACATTTTGGTGTACAATTCAAACAGTTTGCCTCTCTCAACCATGACAGTGACTACGGCTATCGAAGATTGGCGCACGAAAGTCGCGCAGAAGCGAGAGCAGCTTGCTTCTGCCATCCCTGTTAAATGGCAACTGGATGACAAACTCCTCGCATCGCTGCCGCAGAATGGCAATCTGATCGAAGCAGATATACCGCGTCGGAGCGGCATTCTCTCTGAAGGAGAACTCCAGATTACAGAAAGCTACACGGCAGAGGAGCTTCTCCGACGGCTTGCGGCGGGTGAATTGAGCTCGTTGGATGTGACAACTGCATTTTGCAAGCGTGCAGCTATTGCCCAGCAATTGGTAAGGCTATAAGAAAACCTCGAGTCGAAATCAGCCTTTCTAACTGATTAGACCTCCTGTCTGACTGAGCACTTCTTTCCGCGCGCGCTCGAACGAGCCCAGTATCTTGATGATTACCTGAAGCGGGAGAAGAAAGTGGTTGGTCCGTTGCACGGGCTGCCTGTCAGTCTTAAAGACAGCTTCCGTATTGAAGGAGTCCAAGGCACGATAGGCTATGTTTCGTTTCTTGACCATCCCCCGGCCAGCTCGAACTCCGCATTGGTGAACATGTTGCTAGACATGGGTGCGGTGCTCTACGTGAAGACCAATATCCCGCAGACCTTGATGGTCTGTACTCAACCCTGTATTCTCCCTCTGCACTCCATTGACGTAACCCTAGACTGGCGATTCGGAAAACAACATCTACGGCCGCACGTTGAATCCCCACAACACCAGTCTTACAGCTGGAGGATCAAGTGGCGGCGAAGGGGCATTGGTTGCCTTCAGGGGCTCGGTCCTTGGTGTAGGGACAGACGTCGCAGGCTCCGTCCGGATCCCCGCTCTCTGCTGCGGCACGTACGGGTTCAAGCCGACGACCGATCGTATTCCCTATGGCGGGCAAATATCCGGGGCGCTCGGGGGCCTGCCGGGACCCATCACAGCAGCAGGGCCGCTCGCAAACAGCCTGGGAGATCTCGAGCTGTTCATGTCGCGCGTCCTCGGGGCTGAACCCTGGCGATACGACGCGACAGCCAGCGCCGTCCCCTGGCTCACAGGCCGCAGCCTCCGGTCACCACTCACCATCGGAATCCTTCCCGAAGACGAGCACTTTCCCTTGCATCCTCCGGTGCGCCGCGCACTGGAAACCGCCATCGAGGCGCTGTCCGCCAAGGGCCATCGCATCGTGCGGTTGAAGAATGCGCCCGAACGCAGCATTGCCTACGCCAGCCGTCTCGCGTTTCAGTACTTCACTTACGGACCCTTTCCCGACCACATCAGCCCCAGCGGTGAGCCTCTGGTCGCGTCCGTCGCCAAACGCTCGTCCCCGATGTTTTCCGGCCCGCTTCCCGTGTCCCAGGAGCTGGAGCCCTTTCTGAAGATCGACGCCTTGCACAGTGCACAGGCTGCGTACGCGGAGGCCTGGCGCCAGGAATGGGTGTCGAATGATCTGGACGTAGTGCTCGGACCTGGCGCGCAGAACACGGCGGTGCCACACGACACGTACGGATGGCCTCCGTACACGGCCGTGTGGAACATCCTTGACGTATGTTCTATATGGACTCTGTGGGAGAAATTATCGCTAACCAATCCAAGTACCCCGCATGCATTATCCCCTACGGGAAGGCATCGCAAGCGCTCGACCCGGAGCCGATGGCAGTCCCCGATGGCGTCCAGCCAAGTTGTACGTCTACCGCTCAACCTAGGCTGAATCACCGCTGACAACTATCTAGATGACCCGCAAGCCGTAGACGGAGCGCCCTGTGCCCTTCAGATCGCCGCACCGCGATACCAGGACGAACGATGCCTGTCAGCGACGGCCATAATCGAGCGGGATATTCAGTAGACAACAAATAGTATATACAACACGTAGCCTGAGAGCGTTGAAATTACACCCATCCTAACATTCGCTATAACCTTTCACCCACCTTATTTCCCGTTCATAACATACCCATCTGAGACCCGATATACTACTGAGACCCAGGCAAAACCCCACTCTCCACCCAGACCCGCTCATCCAGCCCCTCCATGCAAGCACGATAGTCCTCCCCAGCCGCAACCCACCCCTTGATACCACCCTGCAGCACCAGGCTCTGCATGGAGCGATCTCCGCGATCCTCCAGCAGGTCCGCGAACCAGTTTGCGGCGCGGGTGCCGCGGCCGGCCGACGATCCTTTGGATATATATGTATATTAGCTGTTTTATCACTTTTGCGTAGTATCCACAATAGAATAAATACTACTATATACTATCTAGCCAGAATAAAAGGAGAAGAGGGAAAGAATCTCACCACAAAACCACAAAACGTGCTTCACGCCCGCTGCAGAAAGCATTTCGTAGAGGGTGGGCAGCGAGGGGTAGAGGGTTTGGGCGGGGAGGTTGAGGGAGTGTTTGATGGTGCCGCCCTTGTTTGTTAGTTATATATCCAGTATATTTATAAAATCATATAGAGAGAGAGAGATAGAGAGAGAGAAATACCTCATGATCCGTCCGTCGCAGATCAACAACGACATAGTCCTTGCCTGCGACGCGGCCCTGCTGCATCCACTGCAGGAGCTCTTCGCGGGGGATGGAGGCCGCGGTGGTGCGGGGGGCGGGGAACGCTGCGTGCCAGGGGTCGGACATTTTATTCTTCTTTCTTTCTTTCTTTCTTTCTTTCTTGTTTCTTCTTTATTTGGTGTTGTAGTATTGTGTTTTTGTTGTTTATGAGTGAGTTGTTGCTAGAGTTGGAATTAGTAGGCTCGGATTCCGGAGAAAAAATGGGTGGGGAGGAGGGTCAGTGGGGTTGGTTGGATTCGTCGGTTTTATATCCGTACAAACACAGAGCATTCATTGTATTGCCTCTTGATTTAACGTGGCAGCTCAATAAATGACATATGTTGGGTCTTGGCTGTAGAGTTATAATAGAATTTCAGTGAATATATTGGAAATGGTACAATTTAACAAGATCTGAAGTGGAAGTGCATGTCTATACAGCTGTCTGTTCTGATCTGCATTTTGGTTCGAATCAAACTGTATTGATGACTTAGACTTCAAGACCCTAATTCTGTAAAAGGTGAACCATTGCAATTCCTTGTTTGGAGATCAGGTTCACGGGCCTAAACAGATGCTCAAGAAGCCCACCTCAACCTAGATTCGTAATTTCTATTTCAGCGCAATGCTCTCCTCCCAACCAGCTTCTCCCTTACCGTCTATTCTCACTTGACAGTAGACCACTGCCCCCGATAGACATTGTCAGGCTCACGTTCAGCACGCTCCACATCCTCAGGTATACTGCTATGTCCAGAATGATACAACATCAACGCGACCGCCGACGCAGGGAAGATAGCACGGACAGTCGGCCAGGCTCGGACTTCATTCTCCACATCTCTCTCTGCGCACACGAGCAGGACCGTGTCGTCTTTGGCGGATCGCTCGTCCATGATAGCGAAATAGGCGGTCATGATTTCTGACTCTGTGTCCTCAACCAGTTTTATAAGCAGTTGATGGCATTCTTGAGGCGTCTTTCCAATGAATGGGGAATTCGGATTGCTTTCATCCTCGATGGGGGTCTCGGACGGCTCATCGTAGTAGTCGTCGATGCTGTCCACGAAGACAAGGTTCCATTCATCGTCGTCGACGCCCCTTTGCTCAATGAAACGATCCATGGTCTGCAGATCCTCGCCGGGGTTAGTAGGTATTGAGTGGGTTCAGGCTAGGGAGGGGAAGAGAAAGTAAAGACGGTAGCTGACCTCTTTGCTTAGTGGGGCGGCGCAGACGACGGGAAACAGGGTCCCTCCCATTTTGTCCAAGTGTAGGTTGAGATAGGATAGGAACAATCGGGTAGTTGACAGAAAGAAAGAATTCAGTACACTCTCACAAAGGCAAAACAAGGCATGGGAGGATGGGATGATAAAAGCAGTACAACTCGATCGTCTCACAGCCTGACTTGATATTGTGGGGTCTCGGCCCACCTTCCTGACCGAGCAGTATACATTGGGGTTATACGGGTGAACCTCATATCAACTCAGCTTATTTTTCTAATACATACTCTCTACGCGGAATCTGTCAGATCCCGATCATCATCGAGGCTATGATAGCTTTGTTCTGGTCACAGCAACATCAGGCGTTCCAAGGGACACATAATCATGGAGTGTCTGACCACAGGCAGGCACTTCCCCCATACCCTAAAGACAAGAGAGATAGTATCTGTTAGACCCTGATCGACATAGAGGCTATGCCAGTCTGGTTCGTATCATAGTCAGATCAGGCATCCCAAGAGATACATACTCATCGAGTGTCTAACCCCAGGCAGGCTCTTCGAACCTGCCATTCCCCAATCACAATGGAAGCGATGACAGCCTCATCCATGTCACAGCCATCGAGCCAACTCCATCCTTTTAGCCCCCAACCAACTTCTCTCTCGAGTGACGGCAAATTTCTATGCAGTTTTATACAGTTTTGCAGTTCACAGTGTTGGACGGCGAGGTGTTGAGCGTGTTGGACCTGCAGGGATAGACAACTTCAACGCCTCATCTTTTTTTAGATCAGTGCTGACTTCTGCAGACGATCGGTTGCTACAACCATCTCCGTTATGGACGGGGTGATGGTATATGAGGAGAGGCTGGACTCCCTTTCCACTTGCCTCTCCATTCTCCATCACTCTTAACTGCACAGCATCGTGATTTGGACAATCAAAGTCACAGTCACCCAATATGCGCGCTTTCACACTAATCGCCTTGCTCCCTTTCGCCCTCGGCCAGCATTACATGCTGAACCTGGATTGTACCGAGTACCCAGGGCCTTGCAACAACGACTGCTACGCGGCATACGTCGCGAACAAGCCATTGGTATGGGAGAAACAAACTGCCTCCTTCAGGAGAGAGCCCATGGGACGCTGACCAGTTCTCAGACCCTGAACTACAACGGACCCGACGGCCAGTCTGGCACACGCCGGAGGGAAGCAGGTTGTGTCTCGCCTTCCCCGTGTGGGAATGGCAAAATGGACAAACAAAACGATGACGAGGATACCTGCGATGAGTATCCTTACGCGTCCGTTGTCGAAGGCGGCGACGGAGCCATTCTTCGGTGCACGAACGGAGATGAAAACACCGGAGAGGGTAGGGCGCTGAGTAGCTTCTTCAGTTCTGTCTGTGGTGGCCAGCCCTGCACTTTCCAGGTGACGTTTGGGAATCCCGGTGGGGGTCGCACGTATGGTTTCCCCTCTCCGCCGGTTTTCTCGTTCACGTTTGGTTAATGAATGATGCAGTCCCTACTGCCTTGATGGAGGCGGTGCAAACGACGGGTACCAGTACTCGTACCATGGGAACGGGAATTATCAGCTTGCTGCCAGAGGTGCGCACATACCACGTTGATAGATATATTCAGATCATAACTAACGCCAGTTGCAGACTCCAACGGCACCGAAGACAGCGGATTGGCGCTGCACGAGCCCAACCCAGCCGACTATTTCCACCCTCATCTCCGGCGGGAATTCCTCTTGGAGGACGGCAGCCGCACGGTACTCTCGTCGCGCGATCAAGCCGCCTCTTACGACGATGCGGTTTTCTACTCGGTGCGGAACGGGACAGTGGTCCAGACGAGAGCGACCAAGGAATTGCTCGGTTTGGAGAAGAGTCCGGAATTGCAACACCCGGCTTTGCGGAAGAGGGCACTTCAGTTCGCGTCGTAGGCTCACTCTACGCATTGGAGAGATAGGACTTGGGTGATTTAGTTGTTCAGGACGAGAGTCCAGCAAGAAAGGCAATGCATGTGATGAAATGAGAGGGCATAGTCAGGAGCACACGTGGAGGGTATATAAAGATGTCTGTATTTAGAAGATCCTCATCCTTTGTTTGGAATGTTATGAGTATGGGGGACGTTACAGTGAACTTCAAGAGCATGATGCCAACATAATTAACCTTCTCGGTTCCCGGTCCCTCCCGGGTGATTGTCTCTATGGAATGAAGTCCTTCCGGGATGAAGGCTGCTGGAATTGTGTTTATTCCCTCTTAGAGGCCATCTTCCATGGCCCCTTCAACTCCGATATACCCGAGGGGCTGAGTTTGCCAATCCCAAGTGTTGTCGGGGTGGTACTATGCGGAATGAAAGATTAATATCAAAAGGATTTTACGCAATTGTCCAGATAGCGGGAACCAAATGGAGGAAGTAAGAGGGTATGGTCGAAGTTGAGGCCGTGATGTGGGCGACTTGATAGACGGAGATCCGGAGATAGCTCGGAACCCTAATCGCGTCTATATGACCGTCGCCGGAGTTACTGAATATCCCAGTATATATTCATTCGTCGGTTGAATCGATAGATTAATAAACATAATGGAATGATTCGACTTACTGTCTACCGATCTGTCTACTGTCTCTACGGTAGCGACCTACCTATATCTATCGACTTATCGACACCTATATCACCCTACTCAACTCCGGACTACCGAGTAGACCCCCCATACCCTAAGACAAGAGATGCCACCGGAGACAACATGACTGGGGAAGCAGATGATGTCTGGACGGTCATCAAGTGGACCTCCATCCACTCCTCCTCCACCAGTGAAAAGGGTCTCAAACCGGATTAATCAGGACGATAAAGATGGGGATCACAAGACGCGTTCCGAGGCTCAACCTTTATACCTCTCTCTCTCTCTATATATACACACTATAGTATTTACAGATATGATATATGATATATGTATATATCCATATATAATATTTTATCTATAATAATTATATAAATAAAATAATACAAACCAAATCGCCACATCACAATCCTCATGAAGACGAAGAAACCCGAATGAACCTCGGCATCTCCACCAACCAGTCACATTCCCCGGATTGAAGTCGCGGATCCACCAGACCCCGTTCTCTTCATGTGCGAATCGCCTCATTTATTTCTCCTTTCCTCTCCTCCTTCTTTCTTCTCTCTCATACTATCCTCTCTCTCATCTTCTACCTCCCGTCTATACCTTCTCCCAAGATGAGTTCCCCCGGTGACTACGACGCCGTCCGCAAGGACATCGTCGCCCAGCTGAAGAAGCCCGACTATGACGACGGCAGCGCCGGGCCCGTCTTCGTCCGCCTTGCTTGGTACGTATTCCCCCCCTCGATCTCCTACGCAAGAAGAAAAGAGAAGAAGAAGAAACTAACGAACTCCAAAGGCACGCATCAGGCACCTACGACGTCGAAAGCGACACGGGCGGCTCCAACGGCGCCGGCATGCGCTACGAAGCCGAAGGCGGCGACCCCGCCAACGCAGGCCTCCAACACGGCCGGGCCTTCCTCGAGCCCGTGAAAGCCGCCCACCCCTGGATCACGTACTCCGACCTGTGGACGCTGGCCGGCGTGACGGCCATCGCCGAGATGGGCGGCCCCACCATCCCCTGGAAGCCCGGCCGCACCGACCTCGTCGACGACAGCAAGGTGCCGCCGCGGGGCCGTCTTCCGGACGGCGCGCAGGGCGCGGACCACCTGCGCTTCATCTTCTACCGCATGGGCTTCAACGACCAGGAGATTGTGGCGCTGTCGGGCGGACACAACCTGGGGCGGACGCATGCGGACCGCAGCGGCTTCTCCGGCCCGTGGGTGAACAACCCGACGCGGTTCTCCAACCAGTTCTTTAAGCTGCTTTTGCGGCTGACGTGGACGAAGAAGACCATGCCCAATGGGGTCGAGCAGTTTGTGTATAATGATCCTGATGCGGAGGAGGGCGACGAGCAGCTGATGATGCTGCCGACGGATATTGCGCTCATTAAGGATCCGAGCTTCCGCGCTTGGGTCGAGAAGTATGCCGAGGATAAGGATCTGTTCTTCGATCACTTCTCCAAGGTGTTTGCCAAGTTGATTGAGCTGGGTATTCGTCGGGATGAGAAGGATGCCGTTATCAACACGGATAATGTGAAGGGTGGGTATATCTCGGCGCCGAAAAAGAGCCCTGTTGCGACGGGGCCGGCCAAGAAGCCTCGTGCTCGTCTGTAAATATATTGTCTTTTTGTTTTCTTTATTTGGCCCTTTTCCTTTGTTGGTTAGTTTTGGTTCCTTGCTTGTTTGATGTTTGATAGAGCCTGCGGTACATACAGATAGAGACCGGCTTGTATTTCAATAGATATAGATCATTATCTTTCTATAACTTCCTACTATCATCAGTTAATGTAGTTCAAACGATATAGTAATAATCAATTCTATCTAATCCATAATCCACATCTATATAAAGCACAAATAGATAACTAAGCATACACCCAAACTCCAGCCATTCTAATTTATCACGCCCTCTTCGACCGCGCCGCTCTCCGCGTCCGTCGCTTGCGCACCGGCGGTTCGGCCACGCTCGAGTCGCTATCGTCCTCGTCCCCATCCGGCACGTACATCTCCTCGACCCGGCGCTTGCGCGGCATCGACCGCGGCGTGGGGATCTGTCCTTCCGGCTCGGTCTCGTACGTCACGCCCAGACCCGACCCCCCCGCGTCGAGGTGCTTAACGTTGCAGTAATCCGACCCTGGATCCTGCGCCCACGATGACACGGGCGACGCCGGCGCGTTGTCGTCGAGCTGCATCTCCGTGTCCATCGCGTCTTCGTCTACCGTCGCCGTGGCTGTGTCGTCCAGTAGGTCCGCCAGATCGGCCGCCGGGTCCCGGTTGCCGTAGATCGGGTCGAAGTTGTTGTTGTTGATGCCGTTGCGGGGAGGGCTCTGGCCCGCCAATGCAAAGTCGAAGACGTTGGGCTGGTTCGGATTGATGCCCAGCGCCTGCGGGTTAACGGTGTTGTTGAGCGCGGACGGCGTCATCATGTTGGCGGGCGGCTGGGGCGAGTACCCGGCCATCATGCCCGGACTGAACCCCTGCATCATGTGCGGGGTGAAGCCGCCCATCATATTGGGCGAGGAGAAGTTTGCCATCGTGTTAGGAGTGAACCCACCCATCATGTTAGGGGTGAAACCGCCCACCATGTTAGGACTAAGACCGCCCAGCATGTTGGGACTGAAATTGCTCAGTAGGTTCATAGTATTGGGCGACGGATGCGCCGCCGGGGTCGTGGCATTCTTGCCATTCGGGCTGGCCTGGCTGCCGGTATTCTCCTGGCCCGTAGCAGTAGCCGAGTTGTTGCCATCGGCCGGGCTGTCGTCATCTCCTTGGTTGTTGGTATTGTCTGAGCTGTTGGTATCACCTTGGGCGGTGGTATCACCCTGGTTGTTGGCATTGTCTTGGCTGTTCCTTTTGCCTTGGTTGGAATTGCCCGGGGTGTTGGTATTGCCATTACCATTGCCGGGCGTCCCCATCTGGGGACTGCCATAGCCTGGAAGTACGGAGTTGAAGAAACCCGGGGAGAACATATGGGCTCCACCAAGCATACCCGGTGAGAAAGGGGGATTAAAGTTGGGCGAGAAGTGGGGCGATACGTAGGGCGAGTACCCCGTTGCATTCATCACAGGAGACAGCCCCGTTGCGTTCATCAAAGGGGACAGTCCAGTTGTGCCGCCCGAGTTCAAATTCCATCCCGCCATGTTACCGAGCAGCGGGGAGAACCCCCCTGGATTGTTCATTAAGCTGGTCGTGTTGTTGTTCGCCATGTAGCTCATTGCGTTGTTATTCCCGAAGTTGTTGTTCGTATTGTTATTATCCGTGTTGTTGTTCGCCGTGCCGTTGGCATTCGTGCCATTTCCATTTGAATTCAATAGTCCGGCCAACGGAGTCATGCCCGAAGACACATTCTGTAACAGTCCACCCATAGTAGGTGAGAACCCAGGACTCAAGTAGCTAGCAGCCGGGAGCCCAGAAGGCGAGAATGCAGATGGTGAGAATCCAGGAGCCGCGAGCCCCTGGGGGGTGGCGAACGCGAGCCCAGGAGGTGTGAACCCCGTCACATTACCACCAATCTGCGGGTTCGGCCCCGGCACGCCGGAGTTGAGCATGGGCATGCCGCCCTGGCCGTTTGGTGGCGACAAGATGCCCTGCATCCCCTCCGAACCCTGCGACATCCCACGCGAAAACGACATCGAGCGCGCCAGCGTCGCGGCGGCAATGAAGTTCGCGTCGGACATGCCCATCGGTTGGAACGCCCCCCGAGACTGGTAGAAGTACGGCACGTCGAGAGGCAGGATGCGGTTCCAGAACACGGGCCTGGGCATAGTTTCCGGGTCGTTCGTGCTGGGCCACGGTTTGTGGTACTTGAGGATCGGCCGATCTTGCTGCTGGGCGATGAGCATGTTGTCAACGGTGCGTTGCGCAGCGAGAATGACCTCCACGGCCGGGTCCTGGACCAGCTCGTATATCAGAAGAGGAATGGCCTTTCCCCGCCACCAGGCTTTGGGGACTTTGTCGAGTCTGTTGGCGCGCCGGATGCCGCCGACGATGAGTCCGAGGTTCATCAAACTGTCGTAAAGACGGACGTCGCCCTTGTCCTCCTCCCCCCGGTTGGCGTCGGTCCAGTAGACACGGAAGTGGTCGGATTGGCAGTAGATACCGCCCAGCCAGCGGTAGAAGGCCGTCTTGTCCTGACCAGCGGCGTTGGTGTACTTGACTTCGATGTCGCCGGTGTGCCGTTTAGTGGAGACACTGCCGTCCACCGTGACCACCATGCGCGCAGGCAGCGACTGGAATCGCTTGCGCACAACCAAACTCTCCCTTGTCCGACACTCCGGGCAGGTCTCCCGCTCTTCTCCCGAGAACCAGTGTGGCAACAGCTCCGGCATGGGCACCGGCTTCTCCTTGCGTCTTTGGGTCCTGCCCGACAAGATGACGGAGGATTTGTGATGCATCTCCGTCTTTTTGAATGAACAGGGCGAAGCGTAGCAAGTCTTCTCCTCCTCCACGCTGTACTGGAACTGGGGGCAATTGTCGGCCGCGGCCTTCCAGACGGACCAAAGAGGGCCGTTGTTGCCCACGACAATGCTGGGATGTTCAGCCGCAGCCACCTCCCAGAAACGGTCGCGCATCTCAATGCTCTGCGTCACCGTGCATACATCCCAGTTCACATCAGTGGCTTCGATAAATGCCTTTTCCACGCGGCTGAGCTTCTCATGCCACTGGGGCGACTGTCGGTCCGTCACCGTGGATCCGGCATCCAGCAGTCTGCCGACGGTGATAATGCAGTCGACGGCGGATGAGTTGTTACGAAACACCGGTCCACGGCCCCGGTAGACATAGGCGGTACCGTCCTGCGTGAGCGTCAACCGTTCGGGGTTACTGGGATCCGGCATGAGCCGCACCTGCGAGGCTGCCGGGAAGGAACCGATGAGGGACTTCAGCAGATCCTGCTCTCTTTTTGCCTCGACCAGTGGGAGTGGGGTCCGAGGCGTTGCGCTGGGGTGCCGTTCCAGCCCGCTGTAAGCAAACTGCATGAGCGCTCTTTCCACGGCCTCGGTAACCTTGCCGTCTGTGGGGTCGTCGAGCTCTTCCCGGGTGACGCGGGCGCTTTGAAGCACCTCATCAAGGTCGAGTGGCTGAGGCTGCGCCGTACTTGACGGAAGCATCATTCGCTGGACCCATGTGTCACTCAGTGTGAGGCTCGCCCCGGGGGGACGTACAAAGCCTTCGTGCACAATGTCGGTATCTAACGGCGGCTCGGGGTGCAACTTGCTGATGGGTACAAAATTCTCGTAGTCATTTTCCAGTCTGAGCAGTCGAGGCCCGTAGTCCCGATCTGTGTCATAAAGCTCCATCGTCGTCTTCGGCCGGTGCATGTCCGCCATGTGGTACAGGATCTTGTATAGGATCCGGCACAATGTGGGGACGCTGAGGCGCGAGATAGGACCAGTTTTAAAGCCCCAAGAATAACTTTTGACCAGTTGATAAAATTGTTGTCTGCTATAGACAGTCAAAGCAACGGCTTCACTGGCAGTATAACCTAAGAACGTCCAATCAACAGGAGGGTCCGGCAGAGCCTCTAATTGAAACTTCCAAATCTTGTTGTTATAGATGAGAGGCCCAGTCATTTCCGGAGCGTCCGGGTTGGGTCCCCGTCGTCGGCGTTTCGTTCCGCGCATGGAGACATCAGAAGTCATGTTGCAATAGGTCCGCAAAAAAGGGAATCAAGAAGAAATGAAGAGAAAGATTGACTAGGGATTGAGCAAAGAAATGATCAAACGGAGAAGATGTCAAGGCATAGAAGAACTTGTTCGAACAACCGTATTCAACATGCAGCATCATGGGGATTCAGATGCATTAAATGCACAATCACCAGCAGCATCTCCCAGTCGATCTTCCCAAGGACAAACAAAGAACACTTGGTAGTGTCCTGTTCAAAAATAGAATCGGCGATTTCGAATACATCCGATGTTCGAGGGCAGAGATCATTGTCTCGAGGGACAACCGTAAGCGTTCCTCGATCATCATTGGAGCGGCTGGTTTTCTTTTTTTCCGTTTAAAGAATTAAGAACCATACTTGACAACGGCGCGAATCTTTGTTCAGGATATCCTATTCCGAAGCAGCCTGGCGTCGATGGGTCGATCAAAGAGTATCTCCGGCCGGAGTTGGACCAAGAGGCCGAAAGAAACCAGC